>JAYKKI010000035.1:8110000-9310000 GCA_039881145.1 Druceiella hillmani
TCGATGTTTTCTTAATAAAAACTTGTACAAGGATAATAAAATACAAAGAAAATTATGGAAATATATATTGTGAACAAAAATTATAACAAAAACTGAAATTAAGGTCACATCGTATTTTCGCAGTCCGGTACATCCTCCGTATCAGCAAAATAATTATTATCGTCACTATTATCACTATCACTCATAATTTGCATTACGCCAAATTGTGAGTGCACCACAATATCACTCCCACTATCACTTTCTTCACAACTTGAAAAACGATCATTTTCACTTGAATTATTTTCATATTCCTACATTATGAGTTAAAAATTTTCTTTACCTGGATCCTTTTTATATTGTAATTAATAATCATATTATAATTTGAACTTTACGTAACACGTAGAAAGATAAAAAATTAGCAATGTGTGCGAGCTACCTCTCCTACCGTGCACTAAACAGCAACTGATTTCGCAAGCGCCATCGCGCTCATGAGAATGTTAGTTAGTACGCGCACGAGCGCGATGGCACTTGTCGGCACTCAAACAATAATAATAGTAACTAATAAGTTAATAGTAACTTATCTCATTACTCTTGGAAAATGTAAACTCAGCAATCAGAGTTGTAATTGGCAAGTTCATTCTTAAATATACTAGTTTTTTTTATTTGGTATTGTTATTTCTTTCTCTTTCCTATGATATATAATCTTCTATATGTTTATCTCATTTTAACTTGATTATTTACGTTTGAGTGGCACTAGTTCCTACATTACTCCACAAGTCACATGCGCACTCTAGTTAAGATATTCGTTATCATAAAATTGTTCCAAGTGACCTCTCCTCTGAATGTAATTATTTGGAATTAAAAGAATGGAAAGAACTTAACCATTTATTATTTTTATATATTTGAGAAATACCTAATTTCTCTGTAAAAATGTCAATTGTTTTTATCTCCTTTTCCAGAGAAATCTGAAAAGTCTTTTTTATTCCAATTATAATAGTTAACAATCTATATATACGTAGGCAATACCAGAATGACTTGGTCTAATTAGAAACTTGTTAAGGAAATTAAATGCAACTATGGTTATTTTTCAATGTATTCCTTTTCTAGGCTTGACATTTCTATGGTTTTAGAAAAATATGAAGAATTTTTATCTTCAAAATGGGAGGATTTTCGTGTTTATATCGCCACTCCATCTATTTGCGTTTACTTTCAGAATCATAATATAGCTCTATAATTTCGTCTCCTGTCACCAGATGTTTGATTCTTGCTTCAGAATTTTTACACAGATTAAAAAATTCCGACGCACATCACACTCTCTCCTCTCTTTGCACGGCTGACAAAAGTTTGGGCACCCACCTTGCACTCACCTTCTTCATATGAACATGGTCTTGAATACCACGATGGATGGTGCTTTCAAACAGTCGAAACTTTGCTGCTATTTCCCTAATCTTCAAATGTTGGTAACTCAAAACCTTTTTTCGATTAGAGTATTGACCCTACTCTGGTGAGTCATATTGTTTATAGTTTCTCAGCTTAAAAAGTGGCTAAAGGAGTTAGCTCTTTTAATCAGTTTTTTATAGTGCTATAAGGATATGTAGATTCTCCCTACATGACATTCAAATACTTTTTATGTTCGACACGATGTTTTCGACATTTTAGAAAAGAACATGATTCTTGTAAATCAATCCAGTGTTGAACTGTGACTAATGTTAGCAGGTTGATGCGTGTTTGTGTATCAATAGTAGAAACGGTGCACTATACTTTGCAGCGTCACAACTCGTAACATGTCACAAAGAAATATATCAGGTTAAGTTATTCTGGGTTATTATGGTATATTGGGTGCACTGTAAGCTCTCAGACTGGTTGAGAAAAAGATTGAAAAAAAGAGAAAATGTTTTATTTGTCGACATAACCACCCTTAAATTCAATGCACTTGTCATGATGCTGAATAAGAAATAAATATGTAAAGTCTAAATGCTTCATATTACTTTTTCTCGTTGGTGCTAAAGTGGAATCCGCGCAATGTCTTTTTTAGATCACAAAATAGAAGATAGTCAGATGGAGCCATATCCAGGCTGCCTAAGATGAATAGTAAAGTTGTTTGAACCGTAAGATCCTCAATTGTCACATCCGCACCCTACTGAGATTTTAAATATAGTTGGCGGTAATTTTGTAGTAATTCATTATTCGCAATTAAATGAAACTACATGATGTAGTATTATTTCTACTTTCTTTAAGTTCTTTACCACGATCTAGGTTTTGTTGTATTACAACATCTTAAAAATAACCATCACCTCATACCGACAATGCCCTGTATATTACAAATAAATACAAAAGGCAATAAACTCAATATCCTAGAAACATTAGAAATAAACAGACATAAAAGAGACACCAATGTTAATATATTAAATGAAGAACTCAATACAATATTATCACCCATACTTAATATCTTCTAGACATAATATAGTTAGACAACATTGATACTGTAGTGAACTTCAAATTGTTTCAGTCCGGCTAAACAACTAAAAAAGATGTGTATAATTAGTGGTATAACCTTGTTTTAACTATCAGATACCCTTGCTATTGTATAAATATATTACTGAGTCATTTGCATTGTATAACCTCATAGAACAACATCAATTGAATTTATTACCCTCACTTGTATATTGTATGACTTTCGAAAGTATAATAAAAACTACACCGCTTCCCTACAATAAACTCACTAATACAACGAAATAGATGTAATACAACGAAACTTAAGTCGTAGTAAAGGACTTAAAGAAAGTAGAAATAATACTACATCACGTAGTTTCATTTAATTGCGAATATTGAGATTTTACTTAATGGTTAGGTACTATATTTTTGTCACGCATTCCTAAATGTCTTTAATTAAATTTTTTCCTAAGCGCAGTTTGAAAGCTTAAGGTGTGGGATTTAGAAAACTGTTGCCATTATTGACATATCCATCGTGTTTTTCTTAGGGCACATTTGTTTAGTCTCCGTCATTCTATCGACTCCATTTTCGAAAAAAGGTCATAACAGAAGACCATTGTTTCATCGTTCCTTACAAAAATTTCATTCTCCTCTTAAAAAACCAGAAATATTAAATGACTCATATCCATATTCAAGCATTGAAGAATGTTACCGTGTGACACCCATTCAAATTTGTCTCATAGTTTTTACATGATGTGCAGCCAAATGGACAGACTGACAAACAACTTCCTTTGTTAAGAACTTTATAGCGGAATGATATTAAATTTTATTTTTAATTTTATATTACGTATGTATTATATTATATAGATTATAACTAAAAAAATTAAGAACAAGATGAAAAAATCCACGTTTCAGTAAGAATATGTGTAAACAATACTTAAACGTAAACAAAAATATACTTATCCTAATCAAAATATAATACATTGCAAACTTTTTTAGGTTTCGCTTCAACACGCTATTGTTTTTTATTAGCCGAAAGAAGTTTATAAACACATCAAGCGCTAATTTTACTCATCCACAGATGTTTATGGAGAATTTATTACATAGTTGTTTGGGAAAATTAGAAATTTGCAGCGATCACGTTTACGATTACGGCAGCATTGTATTAAATTTTCAATAAGATCAACGTGTTTGTATTTTCACTATTACGTAAACAAAACTAATGTAAGCATGAACTTGTCAATTTTTTAAATATGTTATCTGATGTAAAATAATTCCAAATATTGTGTTTACGCATTTCTGATAATGTGAATATATTTATTAAGCTTCTCCGCAACAAAGGGGAACTTAAAAATTAAAATTACATATACGGACATACACAAAAATAAAAATAATCATTCAGTAAATGACAATCAATAGACACAAAATTACAGTACTTTTATAACATTTCGAAAAAATTTTATTTGAACTCAAAACACCTTTTGTTTATTAAATTTATAAAAAAATGGCTAATAATAAAATATTTGTATTTTAAAGGGCACAATTAATTTTCTACTATTATTAAGACAATACGTACATTTTTAAGTTAATAAGCTCCAGGATAAATTTCCGAGCGTAAGCAGATTAACTATCATTACCCAATATAATTGTCTATGAAAAACTGGTCAATTAGTTAATAAATAAACTGTCGATATATTCAATTGACAAGCATTAGTGCTTAGCGGTTAGTTTTAAGCAGTGATCAAATTTAACGCGCTAATGGATCGATGAGCTGTTACACGTTAATTTAAATAGTACGAATTAATTACGAGCATTAATCAATTGTTAATTTATATTTTTGTTAACAGCGTTTATCGTTTATCGTTAACTGTTAAACATATTTTGACACAGCTCTAGACGAAATTATGGTTGACCACAAGGTAAAATATAAAGTAACATCGATATTACATGATCATTTTGAAATAAAATAAAATAATTTCTTGTTATTGACGATTTTTATATTAAGAATACTGGTAACATGCTATTAACGTAATTGACGTGTAACAACACTTTAATTTAAACAGGCGTCCTCCTTGTCCATTAATCAATTGTTAATTTATATTTTTGTTAACAGCGTTTAACGTTAATTGTTAATCACATTTTGACACAGCTCTAGATGAAATTATGGTTGACCACAAGGTAAAATATAAAGTAACATTGATATTACATGATCATTTTGAAATAAAACAATAATTTTTTGTTATCAATAATTTTTTTATTAACAATACTGGTAACATTCTTTGTGACATCCGATTCATTCTTTGAGAAATCCGTTTTAAAAACTTGTATCATTGGTTTCATTAAATATATAAAATCTTCGCAATAAATTCTTTTAATACAGTGAAATAAATTTCAAATTAAATATTAAATATTTTTGAAGTTCGTACTCTATAGGGTTATATTTCGTGTATTGAAAATATAATAACGGACTAATACATTTAAAACTGAGTCATTTATAAGAAAGTGACCCTTGTGTCATTTTCCTTTCCGGTTCCTGTGTGTACATCCTTCTGGTGAGGAACCGCACTCGACAGAGGCTGCACCATCATGTTAGTAACGCGTCACGAGCCGGTTGCCAGTATCGCGATCAATTTTCAAATGAATACACCCTCTCGTATCCGCCTGTTTAACTAACTGGCTGCCAAGGCGATGTAGAGTCAATACGACCTGATTTATAATAGTCTTTGACAGTCGTATGGTCGTTATGACTGTGTATACATGTGTATTCATCATTATATTTCATTTCAGTTGAATTTTTAATTTATAATAAGTTTTACAAAAAAAGCTAAATAAATAATAATACGAGTTTTATAATTTTTTCTCCTAATATTAAGACAATACGTACCTTATTAAGTTAATAAGCTCCAGGATAAATCTCCGAGCGTCAGAAGATTAACTGTCATTCCCAATATAATTGTCTATGAAAAACAGATCAATTAGTTAATAAATAAACTGTCGATATATTCAATTGACAAGCATTAGTGCTTAGCGGTTAGTTTTAAGCATTGATCAAATTTAACGCGCTAATTGGTCGATGAGCTGTTACACGTTAATTTAAATAGTACGAATTAACTACGAGCATTAATCAATTGTTAATTTATATTTTTGTTAACAGCGTTTATCGTTTAGCATTAACTGTTAATCACATTTTGACACAGCTCTAGATGAAATTATGATTGACCAGAAGGTGAAATATAAAGTAACATTGATATTACATTATCATTTTGAAATAAAACAAAATAATTTTTTGTTATCAATAATTTTTTTATTAACAATACTGGTAACATTCTTTGTGACATCTCATAATATTTCATTTCAGTTAAATTTTTAATTTATAATAAGTTTTACAAAAAAGGCTAAATAAATAATAATACGAGTTTTATAATAACAATTCTTGATTAAAAAAAGTACCTCCAATTTTTATATAATTTATTTTAAATATGTCTATATTGTGAAAGTATCTTTTTGTAACGTCTGTTTGGATAAGAATTTTTTATGACTCTTAAACTTTTAGGCTTCTGTAGCGAAATGAGGAATCTTTATAATTTCATCATTTTCATCTGTCCATCCGTCTGTCACAGCTGTGCAGTTTCTGCAGTTTTAGACTTACATGGAAGAAATTTTACAAATAGATTCATACGGACATCTCAGCTAATATGTGGCAAAATATTAAAAAAGCGAGTTCAATACTGTTATTTACTTATTCCGTAGAATACCTTATCATCGGATAGGCCTTTAAAAATTAAATTGAGGGTCTATTTACGATTTTTAATTTCAAACCATATTTGCAAAATAATAACTTTGAAGGGAAATGCCACGAGCCAAACCTAGTGATTTAAAAAATTGAAAAAAATTATATATATAGATAAAAGTGACATAAATAGCTATGGAATTATGAGCATGTTCCGATTTATTTTGCTACTTTTTTTTATGTGTCTTTCGGTGTTCTACAAGAAAATAGTTTTCAAAAATCTTCAGAACTTTTTGTTATTTTATTTATATTTATGCAAGCCGTCAGAAACAATGTATTATTGTTTAATTTGATAAAAACAAACAAAAAATTGTATTCATTAGTTTGGGCATGTGTGTAATCCTAACCTGTCTTACAAACCAAAAAGTCTTCATAATTATAAACACCATTATCATAAACACTACAATCCTGTCGTTGGTGACACCCCCTTTGCAGAGATTATCTTAAAAAATGTTATATTTATCATAAATTTATTACGCCACTATGACAGTTTCAATCCACCATAGACAATGCAGAGGAGGAAATTGTCTTGGAATTCATTAACATAGACAATATAGATGAGATTGCCAACAAAACCATAAAAGCCGTATATAAAAGCCATATATAAAAAAAACGGTAGAGTAAATCAGTTAGTTAAAATAAAAATTTGTCGTATTTATTCATTCATTTGTTAATTGTGTTTAGTATAACACATCACAGCGATGGCATTTATTTGGAGTCTCTCTGTATTGTCCTGCTTGAAGAAAGGCCAGAATTCGAACCTGGATCTCTGCGGCACACTCCACCCTCATAAGCTGTAAACCTAGTGGTCAAGCCAACATATCATGGAAATTACATTTGTATTGTATCTAAACTGTATTGTACGTATCGACTGTATTTATTTCCATTCCTCAGTTTTTCTGGAGTGTAATTTCAAAATTGCAGGTGATTGAAGTCAGTTTTGGAAAATAACGGCAAAAAATGATAAAAATACTCCCAAAAATTCTCAAAAAAAATGTTTTATATCCATCAATTCAAACTGAATATTTAACATTAGATTATTTGATACAAATATAAAAATGGCGTGGCGAAAAATTAAATACCAACAAACATGTCGTGTGATCCCTTCACCCAATACTGAAAATCATATTTAAAACTATATACAATTTCATTTAAAAAAAATGCCCATATGTACAAATATTGCTTCTAAAAAAAATTTTGTTCTACAATGCTTGTGGAGTAATCTTAAAAAGAATTCTATAACTAAAGTACATATATTAGGATTTTTTAAAATTTTTTTCATTGAAAAATAATATTGTTCGAGACAATCATATTTGCCGTTTTCAAACCTATTTTATTAGTAGGTTTACGTTGAAAACCACGGTACCTAGGCACCTGGATTCCTAATCAATAATGCATATAGGATCTATGCAATATACGTAACAACGAATATTCAATATGTAATAGGAACAAATAATATTAGATTCTAGTTTTAACGATAATGACACATTGACTGTCCATTTCAGATGTGATGTCGACCAGTCCAAGAAAGTAGTTTTTTGAGAAAAGCATGTTTAAAGGATGTTATTACTTCATCAATGAATCGTAGACCGTAAAAAGTCCATCTTATGAATAAATGCCGTCTGTCCTGGTTCAAATGATCTATGAATGATGTTATTACGGTTTTACTGAAATGTCAGTAATTTTAACAGTATTTTTCTTTAATAACTCGGCAATGTTATTAAATTTTCTTTAATAACTCAGCAATTTTATTAAATTTTCTTTAATAACTCGGCAATGTTATTAAATTTTCTTTAATAACTCGGCAATGTTATTAAATTTTCTTTAATAACACTGCCGAGTTATTAAAGAAAATTTAACATTTATCTCACAGTAAATTTTACATAAATTATATTATTATAGTAATTAACTTCAAATAGTAGTATTTATATACTTAAAAATGTGTAGTGTAATAATATTATTCTAAGATTCTGCACGGGTACAAAGGCGTACCAACGGCAAACAGACTCATTGAATTAATCTATAAGTGCATACCCATGCAGAGTCAACAGCATGGCACTTTCTCCCCATCCGAACTTGCAGCAGTAAAGCTGTCAAAATTATACTTTTTATTTTTTTTAAATTTCTTTATGAGAATAGTTCATTAAACTGGCCAGTGTTGAAAATAATGTAGTACAAGTAAGTTAAAATTTACGCAGCTCTGCAAAAATGCATAATATTCTACTCGATGGGGTCTGCGAGAAAATCATTTTTAAGTTTAATACATGGGGATGTACTTAAAAAAATTTATAAATATTTTCTCCTTTATACCGATAAGTTTAACATCTTTGTGCCAAATTTCATAACAATCTGTCTTATATTGAAAGAGCTATACTGCTACGTCACACAGACGGACAGTACAGACAGTATAAACGTTCCCTTTTAGTCATTTTACTACAGAATCTTAATCTACTTATTGAAATACCCTTTTTTTACACGGTTTTTTTTATAATAGTTGAAATACTGCAATTGTAGAAATTCATTATTCACAATTAAATGAAACTACGTGATGTAGTATTATTTCTACTATCTTTAATTTCTTTACCACGACCTAGGTTTCGTTGTATTACAACATCTTCAGGTGGGATATTAGCGAAGATCTTTAGGTGGGCTGTTATCTTTGCTAACAGCCCACCTAAAGATGTTGTAATACAACGAAACCTAGGTCGTGGTAAAGAACTTAAGAAAGTGGAAATAATCACGTAGTTTCATTTAATTGTGAATAATGAATTTCTACAAAATAAACGCCAAATATATTCAATAAAAGTCAATCTATCAAACAGGTGAAAAATGTTTTATAGCTATCTGAAGGATGTCTGTTCTTAAAATGCCGGAGGCATTTTGTCTGATAGACTTAAAATATTTTTGGAGTACTACACAAATATAAAAATATTATGGGAATATGCATCACAAAATATTTGAAAGACATTATAAAAATCAACGAGATAGAATCAGAAAAAGAATAAATTTGCAACATTCTTTGACAGCTCTCCATAACAATAGACAATAATAGCCGTTGACACTATTAATACCACTATAAATATAAAAACTATTTTAAAACTAAAATCAAAGTGTTCATTATAAACTGGTTGTTTGTATGCTCTCGTAACACCTTCGCGCAACGTTGGCCAGTTCACGCGCATTTTCCACACCAGTTTCGAGAACCATTTTGCGGAAGTGACCATCTTCGTTGGGACTCGAGCCTCGATTTTCCATAAGCTCGTGAGGGTGTGCAAACTCTACCATTGTGCCGTGGTCCATTACTAAGACCTGGAGAACAAATGGAGTAGGATCGTTAATTACAGCCATAAAATTACTTCTAAACACCTCAAATGTTAAATTGTAACTTTTGAGGTCAGACTTATTGTCCATAAGTAAATAATGACCGATTACTTAAGTAAAATTAAGTGTAATACTTAGAGTACGTTCCACTAGCCGCTCGCAACGCTCGCGCCAACGACCGCGATCGTACCTATTCCACTAGCTTGTCAATGTTGTCAGTCCAAGTGGAACGAGATATGAACAATGCGTATTCGTAAATATGAGTAAATAGCGGGTATTGGACGAAAATCAAGAGATTATATTTTTTACTATATTAGAGATTATATTTATTACGTTAGATAATAATTTAGACTTACAGTAATTGTAAAAGTGCAATTTAATTTCTACGTATTAATAATTTGACAATAATTTAGACTTACAGTAACTGTGAAAGTGTAATTCAATTTCTATAAAAGTTTGATGATTGTACGTCTTGCGTCTTTTGGTGTCACCTTTATTTCTATAGTTTATATTGTTTCGAGATGTACCTACATCTCAAAACTGCATAAAGTGATTCTTTCCATCACTATGTTTAATTTTCAACGATTATATAAATTTATTTACGTAAATTTCAGGTATTAATGTGTCAAAGTCAAATTGACTGATAAACGATCACAACGACCCACCTCGATACGTGGGTCATCGCGGTCGTGAACAATGACGGCATCAATGACGTTTTGATCACGACCACAACGACCGCGATCGCCAAGTGGAACGATGCAGTGAGCGTTTTGAGCATTGCGATCGCCTAGTGGAACGCACTCTTAGTATAACAACTTAATTTACTCTTAGTATAACAACTTAATTTTACTTAAGTAATCGGCAGCACTAATTCGGTCATGGTCATTTTTTATAACTGCTCTGCCTCTATGAAGTGTAGTGTGATGATACTCGTATATAGTCTATAATCTTCCCCAAAGTATGGACTTTCTAATATGAAACACTTTTAAGAACAAAACTTGGAGTTCCAGAGATTAGCGTGAACAAACAAACAATGGAATTTAATAAATCAAATTCAAATGCATTCGCTGAATGTAGATATGTAGAAAATTATATATTTATAACTATTTTGTATCATTTAATTTTTTACACCTTACGCATATAATATAATCTACACACATATAATCTGGCTTCATTGAGAATCGTGCCAAATGTCAATTTAATTTGATATTGGACACTCAACGGCCAGTAGACTATCAGGACAGACAATGACACAGAATAATCAGAAAATTGAATTGCATTCAATAGCTGGTAATTGAAAATTCAGTTATTCTATGTTTATGGCCCTTTGAATTTATAATAGTCTATAGTTAATTGAGTTATATAAAAAGGTTGCCATGTCTACAAAATTGACAGCACACAAAACTGTAAATGAAAGTAAGGCAGTAAAGTTCTGCGATACGATGAAAGATAGCTTTAACAGTCACAACTACATTTGGTTTTGGTATCAATAATTAGTTATTTGCCACATAGATAGGCTGCCGCTGTCGGTTTAGACTAGGAAATGGGGAAGAATGAATCAAGTCCTCAATTAATAATCATCTGTATAAGGACTTCATCAAAAGCCTGTCTCAACCCACTGACGGATGTAGGCCTCGCCAATGTGTGTCATTGGACACAGGGTTGAGTCGGGCCTTTGATAATTATGAACCTTGATGATGGTAAACGCTAGACAGGCGGGTTGGTGATCGCAGTATGTAGTTTCTCGCACCAGTGGCGCTGCTGCCGGCACTGGTCCATGCCATTACAAACACCACTCCAGGCCCGCTCAACGAATAGTGGGGAATCAAACCTGGGAGGGACCATGTGATGCAACGCACATCACTTTATAAGCCCAATGTACTACAATAGGTTAATCTCATCAAGTAAGTCTCCCCAAGTAAGTCTTGTCATTTATTACTAATATATTATTATTTCTCAAATTATATGTCGTATGCATAAACCAGTT
Source organism: Druceiella hillmani (assembly GCA_039881145.1). NCBI lineage: Eukaryota > Metazoa > Arthropoda > Insecta > Lepidoptera > Hepialidae > Druceiella > Druceiella hillmani. The sequence goes on from JAYKKI010000035.1 coordinate 8,121,511, forward strand.
TCATATCATTCTTATCATTAGCTTTCTAGGATGGAAATGAATCATTTTCTAGATCAAGAAGCTAAAAGATTTACTTCAGCGGAAAATTTTAGTACCTTGATTTAAATTTTCACATAGACCAAAGAGTACAAATTCGAAGAGTGCCAAATCGGAGTAGTATGGAGCATGATCTAATTATCTGAGGTCAACATGAAGAAATTGATTGTTTTCTAAGCCTGTCGAATAGACGCTTTGTCACTGTGCCAAGTCAAGTGCATAATTGACGTTGGTTGCTACTAATGGACTGAAAAGTGGCAACTAGGTAGGATACAGTATACCAGTTTGCTGTAGCACTTCGTTGAGTATCTAAACGAATGGTTTTACACATGCCACGATAAGCAAAGGAAATAACAACTCTGCTTTCATATATCTTGAGAAAATCAATGACAGAATTGCAAGGGAATAATTACGGAAATGCTAGTCGATGCAGACTGGACGAATAATTTGTGAATGTAAAATAGTTATATATATTGCTATAATTGGTTCTTGCATCGTGACCCCGTCAACTCATACATTGACAGATGCAAAAAGAAATTGGCTTGTTGTTCATGAACGGTAATTGACCAAAATAGTACCTAATTACCGTTCATGACACTTGTTGTTCATGAATGGTAAATATGAACTATTTTTGTCTAATAAATGATAGCTGTAGATTATACATTCTAATTGGAATCAAATGTTGAAAAAATATTAATTGAAAGTGATGTTAACAATGAAGTGAAACTACGTGATGTAGTATTATTTCCACTTTTTTAAAGTTCTTTACCACAACCTAGGTTTCGTTGTATTACAACATCTTCAGGTTGGCTAATAATCTTTGCTAATAGTCCACCTGAAGATGTTGTAATACAACGAAACCTAGGTCGTGGTAAAGAACTTAAAGTAGAAATAATACTACATCACGTAGTTTCATTTAATTGTGAATAATGAATTTCTACAAAATTAACGCCAAATATATTCAATATTTGAAAGTGATGTGTGAAATGAAAATAGCTAAATCAATTGTGGGATAAGTGGAATATTAAATATCTTTGTTTATTTAGTTAAATATTACTATGGATTTTAGTTAAATACTACTATGGATTTTAGTTAAATATTACTATTATTATGGTAACACAGTGGATGATGTAAAATTGTGAGTACGCACAGCTGACAGAAATAATATCACTTTTATGAAAGTAGTGGAGAACAAAAATATATAAAATAGTAGAATAACTATGCAGTGGTATATTTGTGTCAATAATTATGTATGAAAAGGTGCTTTGGGCGATGAAAAAGATGGATTAAAGTTAATTGGATGCATTTCATATGAGTCTGTTATGGAATAACTGCAAAAGAAATTGACACAAGAGAATTAAAAATACAAATATTCGATGACAATGCCGAAGACAGTGTGATTCTGAAAATAAAGAAACAAATGTGGAGATGGTGAACCGTGTTGAATGTAAAAACTCGGAGTGAGTGGTAAAATGGAAGCAGTGAGAAAAGAAAGCGTAGAGGAAATAGGAAGGTACAAGTGAATCAAACTGGTGAATATTCAAGAGACGCTAATGTGAGGAAACATAAAAATGGAAGAATGTGTGAAAGAAGCTAGAAACTGAGCCAAGAAGAATATAATCTGGAGAAGCACATGCTAGGCAGCTTTGGCTACTTTGCTATTTGATTGTCAGTCCATATTTTTTACAGGGTAACTAAAATCAAGGTTACAATGTCATGGTGCCATGGTTTTGAATGTTTTTAACTTTCACAATTGGCAACCAAGGGTCAATGCCACTTTTTATTTAACACCGCTTTACTTAATAATCGATTCAATTATAATATCATTTATCCACTAAGCCCATTTGCAATAAATGCTAAAATTAACTTATTATTTGCCAACTGCTTCTGAGGAGAGTTTTTAGCTAATAAAAGACAAGCTCTGATGTGACTCGAAAAGCTTATACTTTATAAGAAATACTGCTGAAAAACAAAATAAACAAACTGCTAACTGCGAATATAAAAATATTTAAGCAGGTATTAGTACAGCTTTGACAAGTGTACAGCTTTGACGAGTGAACTATTTTCGTAAATTAATATGAAAATGTAAATATTGCTCGTAAATATTTAATTTTTAGATTTTCTTTTATTAATCTCAATGTTTTGTTGCAATAAAATAATTTTTTCCAAAAAAAAGGAAGCTAAAACACATTTTTTGCAATGCGTTTTAATACTGAATGAATATAATGTCAGCAATCGGAAAAAGAAAAGCATATCAATTTGACTGTTTTGAATTATCACATTGTCACCTTGTCCGAGTCCATGATGGTGTTCAGTCGGTGCGCAATGGTGAGCACCGTGCAGTCTGCGAATTTTGTTCGTATTGTCTGCTGGATGAGTTCATCTGTGCTGTGAAAATGACAAATGAAATTGAGTCCAATGATTAATATAAACCAATAAAAATTATACGAAAGCCCTATTTTGCTTACTTATTATCAATCGCTCCTAAAATAAGATTATATGATTTTTCAAATTTCATTTGAGGTGTCTGAAATTTTTTATACACGATCCTTGTTTCAAATAGTGTCACCGCTTTAATATAGTTCTAAGTAACTGTAATAATAAATACTAGCGTGACCCGTGCGAAGTCTTCGCATTATTTATTCCATTATGAAGCTCAGATGAGAGATCAAACAAATATTTTACTAAAATTGACATATAGAGGCGCAAGTATCAAAAGCGTTGAGCTAAAGCGCCACTTTATTTATACGTGAGTGGATTTGAAATTAAACAAAAATTTTACCGACCGTCAATCGTATTGACGTTGAGCCCGTTAGATGGCAGCATTGCCGTTTTGTCTATATAATTTTAATAATTAATTAATTTGCAAAAACAATAGCAATAATAAATTTTTTAGTTGTGGATGCCGGTAGAGCAAGCAATTATCTATAAAATGATATATAATTTATGTGGAGTAGTTGTGAGGTTTTTTCTAAAAAGGGAGAGTAACATCTTCTTAACCTTAGCGTATTAATATATATGATTTCGTAATCCCATAATCATACAACAAAATACTTATCCGATAATCGTTAGATTTGCAAAATAAATTTTTTTTAGGACCTTCGCAACAGTGATCACCATTAACTAGGAAGTGTCATATTGCCAATCTATAATATTCCAATATCATATTTTATTATCACAGTTGCTCTGTATTGTGAAGATAACAGACGTAAATTAAGTAAATATTAAACTATATGGTATTCAGAGATGTGAACATTATTTTTTTTTTATTTGGGATTACTTAACAAGTTTTTTTTTTAATTACACTTAATTATAAAGATTATCTGGTATATATGAAGTACTTAAATATAATTTGAACATACTAAATTATATCAAGACTCACTAGGGATCGACATTAGCAGTTGCCTCATCCATCATGAGGATTTTGTTGTTTCGAAGCAGCGCACGTGCGAGACACACTAGCTGCCTCTGACCCACGCTGAAGTTGCTACCGCTGTCCATCACACGCATCGCCAGACCAGCCGGGTTTGCTAAGCTGTCTTTTAATTCCACCTATATATTAGCAATGTTTATATTATACAATGTGGATATGACTGTTCGACATTAAATGAAGCCTCATATACTAGATGGTGTTTCTCAACCGTACACCAAAAATCAATTAACAAAAGGGTCCCTCGTGAAAGCAATAAGTGTGTTTCGATTTATTTATTCAAACATAGTTTGAATTTGTTATTTCAACTATTTTTATTTGACTTGATAACGACCGCGTGCCGAGCAAAAGTCACTATCATAAACATTACACTTGGTGTTTACATATTGTATATATTAAAATTCTATTCAATTTGTTTGAATTTTTTTTTATTGTTGGTATAATTGTTTATGTCACTATATTTATGACAACTAGTACTGACCGGGTTTTTATTTAATGTCGAATGGTTAAATCCATATGTTATAATACTCTAGAATTTGTCGGTGACTTCATGTAAATTAATTCTTGAATATGGCAATGGGACTTGTTTTTGATTTGATAACACTATTGCAACATTTCTCTATAAACATGTCACTGTGTTCAGCGAAATGGTGTATGTTTTAGGCACTCAAGACACATTAGTTAACATATACATTGTACTGTTGACATGTTGTAGTTTTTCAACGTGAATAATTATGAAAGGAAACTAGGAAAATTGCACATAGTGTTGGGCCCAGATATTACAAGAATAAAAATGACAGTCTTAAAAAGCGAAAATGAAAAAATAAGCTTAAAAAGCTTTTTATTTAAATTTAAGAATGTTGAATTTTATTTAAATTGTCAATCACGCAAATGAAAAATTTTGTATATTTTTATGAAAAGTTAGGTTATTTTCATAATAGTTTATTGAGTACATTCCACTAGCCGCTCGCAACGCGTGCGCCCACGACCGTGATCATACCCATTCCACTAGTTTGTCGGCTTTGTAACTGTCAGTCCAAATGGAACGGGTTATAACCAATGCATATTCATAACTATGAAGAAAGGGCGGATATTTTACAAAAATAAAGAGATCATAAGTATTGTATTGTATTTTTTTACTATATATTAATCGTAGATAGTAATTTATACACACAGTAATTGTAAAAGTGCAATTTAATTTCTATAAAATTTTGACGATGTTTGCTCATTCTGGTAGAATCTTTACTTCTGTTAAGTACTTCATAGAGCTGCATAAAGTAATTCCATCAATCACCATTTTTAATCGTTAAAGGTAATATTTACTAATGTAAACTTCATATATCAATGTGACAAGGTGAAATTGACAGATAAACGTCCGCAAAGACCCAAGTCGATTCGTGCGTCGGCATGGGCTCAAAACGGTTGTGAACAATGATGCCATCAACGACGTTTTGATCACGACTGCAACAACCACGGTTGCCAAGTGGAATAATACAGTGAGCATTTTAAGCCTTGTGATCGCCTAGTGAATCGTACTCATTGAAGATTATTGCTTATATCATTTGTTCTACGAAATATCCAACAATTCACTTGATTTATATACGTTGAATTCGCACATTTTCAAGTACACCAAGAAAAAATGGTAATATTTACTTACAAAGTATTATATAGAAATAAACTATTGTATTGTCAACATATTAGATACAGAACTTAACGAACTCAAGCTGCACACATGAGGTCGGGTGACGGTAGACAAACCCATCAGGGCATTGCTTGTGTTTTCGACCTGTGCATTATAAAGGGTTAAACCTAAGCTGACATTATGTATTGTAAGCAATAAAAATTCTTTATAATGCTTAAACATGGTGCAAGCGTGTTGTATAAAAACATTTTAAAAATTCGTAAAAACAATACAGTCTTTCGTTTTTCAAAATCTAATCTTATATTCACTCATAAAAAACCTGTTTACGTTCAATTGTTTATTATTTTTTGTCACGTACGTACAAGTCACAGTCTGTGTTTCAAGGTAAATATTATGGTTATTTTAGTAACATCTCTCTGACAAACATTTAACCAAAAGTCACTTATGATGCTGTGAATTTTCGCAAGCGATATCTATGTTTTTGCACGATCCCTATTGGTGTCGCTGACGTCACTTTACTTCAGTGACTTTGAATGATTACTGAATCATTATCAAATAATAAACAAATACATGACAGGTTGATTTCGTTCTGCCTTTCCCACACATAAAGATGTTTCATTTCAAATAAAACGATTGTTATAGCGGAGATGTAAAAAAGCACTCTACGGACCAATGCAGAATAAAGCATTACATATTCTATATTTTATATTTCTATTTTTAAATGGAAACAAACCTGATCGAGTGCCTGCCAAAGTGCATCATCAGAATACTCCTCAAATGGATCTAAGTTTCTCCTCAATGTGCCGGAGAATAGCATCGGATCTTGGGGGATGATCGACAGCTGACTCCTAAGATCCTATCAAAGGAGTGGAAATATTTTTTGTGCTTTTGTATAAATTAACATATAATTGTACATGGCGCGTAGCCAAGCTATGCTTTTTTATTACCCAGTGCATTGCAACAAACATATGTTGCGATACAAGGAACATTTGCTGCGATATAAACAGAAATTCTATTCCATTATATAAAGTCACCTTTAGATTGATCGAGGTACATAATAAGTTCTGAAAATGAGCTTGAACTTTGTAATGGGCTGCTGTTTGATGGTTTTTACGATGTACCTTACATGTGATTTTAATAGATTTAACAGAATATTTTCTTCTTTATAGTGTGTTAATAGAGAGAGCGCCACCAGTTTTTCATTAATATTCAATGATTTTAACGACTTTACAGATTAATTAACTAGAAACCACTTCATAATTTTCACATGTCCATCAATCGATCTGTTTGTGTCTGCTTTAGCCATAATTATTAGTTACAATATTATTTGGCGAAAATCTTCATAACAAAGCATAAGATCAGTGGAAAAAATTCTGCTTTCGAGGAAAAAATATTCTTTCTTACGTTGAACCGCAAAATTGTTTAACATAAAGAGTATTTTAAATTTTTTTTTTAACTTGTGATACCAAATATGTGTGGTTATAATGGGGAAAAATCTGAGAAATTTATCCTTTTATTCAAAATATTTTTATATAATACATTTAATACCTTTAAAATTCTTCAATAATATATTATTACGATTCTAAAAGTATGTGTTAACATAACACTCCTTGCCCTAACATATAAAGTAAAATACAAAAAATATTTATCTAAGATGTTTTGACGTTAGCTGGCTATATTATAGATTCTTTCAAAAATATTTTGGAAATATACTCCATACAAAAAATATGATTTCAGGAAGTTTTATTTCAAGTATAGCCTTATTTTTTCTGCCGAACAATTTCAATCTACTTTAATATCAGATTCTAGACTGTGATAAGATATTTTTAAATCTTACCTCCAGCGTTATGTCCGCAGCGTTGATGCCATCAATGATGATGTCATTCTCTACGTACGCCAACCTAAACAAAGCTTGGATGAGAGACGACTTGCCAGCACCAGTTCTACCAACTATTCCGATCTGTTGGGAATCAGTCAATTGAAGGAATTAATATAATGTAGCATCTAAGCACATAACAAAGCAAAGTCAACACAAAGATTTTGAGTAACGTGGCACACATTTGATATATAAAGTTAAAATTATATTAAATTAACGAGATACTCATCACAACACAACACTTTAAATTTATAATACGTTTTAAGTTTAAATTTCTTAGTGTTTTGCGCAGTTTTTATTTTAAAATTTACACAGAAGCTGTGCAAAAAATATACCAAGTTCAAGCCCCAAAATAGACTCAGATTAAAATTTTCTTAAGTACTTATTAAAAACTATATTTTTACCATCTTTAGCTTACACAAGAGCTAGTGCTGTGAATTTCAATTGCACTGTTATGCTATATAACCCACAAATGTTATATAATTCACTTCAGTTTACAATGTGTTTCAATTCGCTACAGTGTATTTATGTTACTGTGCCAATATTAAAAATTTTAGTGACTTATGACAAAAGAACAATTATAACATTACAAATCTAGTTTTACTAGATCTTCAGATATGGGTTTCCAAAAATCACTAACTAAATCACTTCCAATTACTTAAAAATCAAGCATAATTTAACCGTTTGAGTGCCGACGAGCGCCATCACGCTTGTGCGCGTACTAACTAAATTTGTTACGAATGCGATGGCACTCGCGATATCAGTTGCTGTTTAGCGCGCGGTAGGGGAGGTTGCTCGCATGCATCGCTAATTTTTTATCTTTACGTATTACATTGTTCATCTACAGTGTTTTACGTGTTACATAAAGTTCAAATTGTAATATTATTAGTAGGCTATTTTTACCACTTTTATTTTGCATCATAGCCAGCACAGTAAAATGCAATTGCACATTGCATCATACACAATAAACGGAGTGGTGCATCGTAACCCACTTGAGTTAGTGTGTCAACTTGACAAGGTTTGCCTACATTAATTATGGTAACACTAGAAATTTTAGTGGGAAACCCATGTACATCTCCAAGCGTACTGAATTTGCTCACCCGTATGTAGACTACTTATATTCAAAACAATTCGCCATAATAATATCTACATGGAGCTGAGCAACGGATAACTGATGCAATCTCGACATTATTCCTATGCAGACATTGTATGTAACGGAATATACAGTATTTGAGTCAGTTTTATTTGTAAGTTACATTTTCTATCCTCTCAAAATAAACTGAGATATCTCAAGTACTTATAATATGATTTCGCTTTTCTAACAATTTCTAGGTTCATCTCGGTAAAATGCAATTATTTTATACAAAATTTTACAGAAAAAATATCTTTCAATTAATTTTTTAGATGCTTCAAAAGGATAAAATTTCAAGAGTGTCACAGTCCTGTGCGTTTTCATCAGTTATGAATGTTTTGTAATAAAAACAAAAAAAAAAACAAAGCGACTTGACAATAAAAATTGCTCAAATTAAACCTTGAGCAATATCATAGGAAGGTATGTTTACTTTTAAAACTTTTAAATTTTGTAAAAAAAAATTAAGAACATATCTCCAAAAGAATTACAATTTGTTTTTCGATAAATTTTTGTGTACAATAATTACATTTTGCTTAAAAAAAACCCAAATGGTTTTTATAGCTATCTCAATCGGAAATAAGGGGACAACATATGTAACTTTCAAACAAAAAACACACATGAAAAAATAGTCACGCTCCTCAAGTCCCATCATGAAGGGGATGAAAATACTACACCTTCTCAACTCATTGTATACTGTAGGGATATGGAGGGGTTCAGGCTTTTTTCAGTGCAGCTGACATAGGGAACATAAAGTGGAAATGCTTCTGCTTTTTATAAAGGACATCAACTTATTCTGCTGTCCTGCTGCGTAATATAATTACCACAAAGGCTTCAGACCCAATAGCACATGGTCTACATTACTTACTTTTAAACTAATATTAAATATTGACAACGCCTTTATTTGCCAATGAGCTGGATTAAAAATAAAAATACAAATGTCATATCACATAAATATTCTGAACAACACGTTACTATATAAACTGTACACAAAAGCAAAATGAAAATACTGTGGCCATTACAAACCTTCTCCCGCCCCTGTATCACGCAGGACAGATTCTTTATAACGTAGGGGTCCTTCTCGGTGAGTCCATAACGCATGCACACATTGTGGAATTCAATGCACCCAGTGTCCGGCCACCTGTGGGGCGGCGTCTTGAATGTAGGTAGTTTGATGCCCTGCTTGGCAGCCTTTCGCTTATCGTCTTCATCGTAAGCTGCTGCCTGTTGACACGTTCGATGTTTTCATAAAGTGCATATGAGTTGAGTACTTCTTTGTAGTATTTTATATTGTCACGGTTTTAAATTTATTATAATGTGTTTTACTAAATTCAATGTTTCTCTTCATCTAATCATAGGTCAATAGAGATAAGTCTTTAGGATTTCATAGGTTAGTTTCCGAGGTTAATGTTAAAAATGACTGAAGATTACATTAGAATTTAAATTTCTTCCTGTCATTATGTTACATTAATAGAGACTGAACAAGAAACATAGATGATACTAAAAAACGTTTACAATACTATAGGTGATAGAAATAGGAATTTCTGGTTAATGGAATATTTGTAAAATACAGACAAAATTATCACACGGAGTTTCCAATTGGTAAATATTGGCGAAATATAAAAAAGTGAGACTAAAACGAAGAAAATATCATACTACTAAGCTAGAAATGACAATTTTCGACCAAGTAGCGTCAGCAATCAATTCCTTGTTGAAACAAAACTAGTATAGATTATAAAAATGGAAAATTTAAAATATTTAAAGTAGATTATAAAAATTGCATAATATACATTAATTATTCAAAGTTTACAACATAATTTACTACTTTGCCAGACAGAGACAATATTTATATTGAAATACACTTAAATATGGTGCCTTACATATAAGTGACAGGAAACGGTTAAACAAAAAAAAAAGAGGTTATGTTATGAGTAAATACGAGAACAGATTTTTGAAAAAAAAACAATATTTTATTGAATTATTTGAATATTTTTGATGAAAAAAATGTATTTATAAATATTTTCTAACAGTATTGATACATTATTTTTGTTTGTCTGCTTTCTACTGTGTGAACACCCTGGCTTTCGGGAGTCTATGAAAATGTATTGGAAGGTTTTGATTTTTTTAGTTGCTGTAGGTGTTTGGATACACTTTTATATAACGCACTTATACTTTAGACTTATCTATAATTTAGCTATAAATAATTTTGATTGATTACAAATTGGCTGTTATGAAGAGAAGCAACGTTGACAAGCTAGTGGAATGGGTATGATGGCAGTCGTGGGCGCGAGCGTTGCGGCCGGCTAGTGGAACGTAGCCATTGTGTATCCTTGTATAACATTGCGCACTTACTCTATACAAGCTAATAAAAATTACAGATTTTTCACCTCTAAAAGGCACACCTGTTGTGCATGCGTATGTGTAGTTGATAACGCAAAATAAGCCAAGTATTTGGGGCATTCATTATTGAAAGGAGATTGGCAAAATCCACATAGTGTTGGGTTCAAGTTTTACCAGAATAAAAATTACACTGTTATATCAAAAAGATTAAAAAAATAAGCTCCTTAAAAGTTTTATCAAAATCGTCAATCAAACAAAAGAAAAACCTTGTACTGTTTTATGAAAACTTAGGTTATTCTTCATAATAAATTGTAAATGTGCAAAATGTGATAAAACAAAATGCAGGTTGTGTGTTGTTAAATCCTCCATCTGCAGATGTACCATATTAATCCATAATGCCACAGGCTCGACAGAGTCATCGAAAAAAGTTACATAAGCCTCGATAAGAGGGAAAAAAGCCATTTATTTTAACAACAATAGCACAATTGTCAATATTTTTGAACAGTTTATTTTTAATTGATTTAGGCAATGGCTACACATTAAAGAAAGAAGAGGCATTGATTATTTTTTGTAATACAATGTTTGTTTGTAATAAAAATTATTATGTATTCTGTTCGTTTTTTTTTGTTATTTTTATTTCCAATTAACAATTCTTTATATAAAAATATAATATATACGCATTTATGAAGATATATTTTTTATTTCGCTTATGTTTACTAGTTTTAATTCTATTTTTTCTTTATACATTACAGAGGTAACATAATTTAAATACCAGCTTTTAAAATACCAGCTTTTAAATACCAGCTTTTTTAAAAATTATGTTATCTCTGTAATGTCTATGTCCTTTTTGGCTGGTCTCCTTGACATTCCAAGATTTTGTGAACTATGGGTCTTGATCTTGATCCATAAAAAGGGGTTTCATTTCTATGAAAAATGACTATTTCTACTAATTTTCACACTTTTTAAGCCTCAAATTATTGGCAAGCAGTTGATCAACAAATTGATCATTAGTTTAATACGTGCAAGTTTTAACCTGTCACACTAATCACTAGCTCACTAACGAACAAGTGCTTCAAACCAATGTGGAGATAACGTACTGCTTTGCAACGTGACCTCGACGTATAGGACATATTATAAAGTGTAAAATTGAATGCCAAATTTAAATATTGAATAATCCTTTGTTGTTTGTTACTAGTTAGTTACTAATCTCGATCTCAATGTAAGTCTTGCGATCACAAAAATATAATCCCAATCATGAAAAACTCTAGTGATCAATGATGATCTCAAAATCTCGGCAGCTGCCCTATAAGCATTGTAAGGAAACTGTCATCTATTATGTAGTTGATAGGATGATCACATTTACAAATGCATGACACACACAAATATCACAATTGTGATTGTTTCTGTCAGATATAAAATATTTATTAGACTAACAAAGGAAAAAACTGAAAAGAAATGAAGGTGTAACTCACAGGTTCAGGCTGGAGATAGGTGTACTCCAGTACTCTCTCCACCGCCATGAGCTGATTGGCCACCTCAGCACTCTGCCGAACTCCGTACTGCATGAGGAACGTAAGTGACATGGCCTGCGTTATAGCCAAACCGACCTTATCGCCTAGCAGGTCTGAAATAATTAAAACAATGTTAATAATGGTAGTTACTAACAGATTTAACCGTGAATTTTAGAATGGGGACTTTAACTATTTTAAAAAAAAATCTTATGTAAGGTATTGTTTTTAAGCAAAAAACCTTCATGTATGTTATATCTCTTTGTTTAGTATGACCTTTTCATTCCATGTTAAGCGGAGTGCCACATTTCAGCATTTCCGTCAAGTTAACTCACTCCATTAGCAACACGGAATTTCCAAGTAGCTTACGATTGATTGTAAGATCTTAATATAATGATCGTTAACTTTTTCTTATGATTAATTTCTCAATAATATTGTTTTATATTTCTGTTCTATAACTAACTTTTCCAATAAGTATGATTTGCACTATAAATGCTAAAAAATTAAGCTTAAATAAAGAAATAAGCAAAGACCTTACATTATCACGGAATCTCTTTACAATGCCCATGAACAATTTGTCTTTAATCTATACAAGAGCAGTCCGTAGGAGATAACATTAATATATATATATATATATATATGTGTGTGTGTGTGTGTGTGTTTACGTATATATAAGTATATACATATATATATATATATATATATATATATATATATATATATATATATATATATATATATTAAAACCTGCAAATTTACTAAAGGAGAGATTTAGGAAAGTGTGGGTATATTAATCAAACTCGCTATAATCTGGAGTTGTCAGCGACCAAGAGATCAATTTTTAAATTATGTTTTATTGACTGTTAAGTTTACAAAAAATAAAATATGTAGCTAATTTGGAAAGTTGGATCCGAGTAGTTAGGCAGTATATTCATTTATGGTAAATGGAATGGCTGTAATTATATGATCGTCATTTTTAGCAGTTTTATGAATTAACAGAAAGTGGAAACTCCAACACTATTTTAACAATAAACCCTCGAGCGCGTGCGTTGTCTTCAAGCAACGTTTGGGCTTGCGCTGTTCAAATACGTATATTTTCATACAAATGAGATAAATATATAGACAAATATATACTATAAAGAACAGACCAAGTTAACAAATCAAATACATTCGTCAATGGCATACAGTTATTTTTATAACTATAAATTTTTTCCCCGTGAGATGACTTCACTTTTTTGGTGAACAGAAAAGTTAATACCATAAATTTTTATCAGCAATTTGTTTTATTTACGTTTTACCTTTAATTACTGTTTATACTTTTTTAGGATAATAGTATCAAATTGCATTTTATAAAGACTTTTCCTTTATAAGACTATTTTTATGGAAAGAGGATTTTTATTTTTCATCTGGTTCAATATTTTTTACACTCTTAACTATATATGTAAGGTAAAAATGCTTCAACTATATTATAGCTGAATTCCTTAATTATCTACAAAATAAATTTATTATAATAATGTTAATACTTTTGAAATTACACATTTTTTGTGGATATAGTGCGTACGCCGATATTACGTAAAAGTGACCTACACACTCAAGAGACATTTACACTTTATTCTTAACTTTTTATTAGATTTATTAGAGATATTTTTATTAGAGAACTTTACATTTTATTCTTAACTTTTTATACCCCAAAATAATCCAAAATTATAGTAAATAACCTATAGAACCTCTAATCCATCATTTGTTAAACTTTGAAATTTCCGAATATTTCTAATTATGATAATTCATCATGATTGATTAAGAAAAGATATTTTAAATTTAAAAGATTGTTTATAAAGATTGTTTTATTTTTTATATTTGGTCGAGATCACCGTCACAGGGAACTAACAGGTTGAGAAGCGATGTTATACAATATTTTTCACTGGATTTAAACATCCTTCATAACCTTCCGGTTTTTTCATATTTGTATTTAATTTTCTAGATCTTTCTGCAGATGTTAGGATTAATAAAAACATGTCCTCCAAATAGTGTCACGTTAATTCCTTTTTCAATAAATCATTTATATCCAAAAAAGAACCCAAAATATATGTTAAACCAGTATAACCTTTAAATTAAAATAATTTATTTCCATTGAAGTCTCATGTCGCCTTTTACCTGAACCCATGACGAAGAAACTGAACATCACGCAGGTAGCAAATATGAAGCAAAGGAAGTCCATGCAGAAAGCGAAAGCGACCATGGTTGATGTAAATGCGTAGAATGTTGACGTGTGTACATCCTGAAACAATATAAAAACAAAATAAAAATTGTTATTCATTGCGAGTATCATGAAAAAACATGTTATGGAGGAGATTTGGAGTATAGACAAATTTTATGTCTGATCTTAAAAATAAAATCGACAAAGACGAATGTCAAACTTAAGTCTTCAATTATTTTGAGGGAGAAAAGCGTAGAGTTAACGTAGGCATAAAAAAATTTGTAATCTATTACATGTTTAAGTATCTAAAAACACAATTTATGAAGAAACGCCAGTAGGATATCATCTGAAGGGTAAGAGTCATAGTAAAAAAAGTACGTTTAAGGGTTTTTACATATTAGGGCGTGATATAGGGCCCAACACAAATTTATGTAGATTCCCGAACGCCTGATATCAGGCCTGAAACGTATGTTTTCACTTATGGTTTTATTTGTATGGTCGAAATTTTTTTTTTCCTTTATTGGATATGCATGATACAATCTTAATATACGATTAATTAATTATGATTTATGAAACGTACTTGATTTTATTTTCAAGTAAGTTGTGTGCGGGTTCACTGTATCAATATTCAGTTCTCGGATAAATTAAGTTTGCACATGAAGTTAATTCATGAGGTTTAATACGTTTTAATCTTCTCAGTTCATGGGTAGTATCCAAAAGTAGAATAGCTTCTACATTGGTATGGTTGAGGAGTCGTTTTTTGTGTTTAATGGTCGATATGAACAGAGAATATTTCATTACACTTAGATGGTAACAAATACCATTGACCAGGATGAAAGTTACTTATACCTTAGCTCGAATTGCTGTGACAGTATACACAACATTTATTGATCAGTTCTTAATACTGCATACTTGCCTTTTACCGCATGAGCACTGTTCATTAATTATCCGTTAAGAAATATTTGATAAAAAAAAAATTGGTTGTCTGTAAAGTCGGTTTACGGACGATACTTTTACGTGATAACGTCATAAATAAACATTGATGAAAAATTGCATACTTTTATGAATTAAATTGAATTATTATCACTGAATTATTATTATTTTGTATAATACAAAGAAGCAGTTAATTAAAAATTAAAATATTTTTAGAATCTCGCGTGGTGGCTTTCCAGTAACAGAACTATTCGAACTGCTAGCTCTGACATCACGCGAGAAGAGAGATAAATTCCGATGCTTGGGCCGATCGTGCCTCTCTATCACTTGTTCCGCGCTCTCGCTTGCACGCTCAGGCTCAGGCGGAACGTGACACTTTTTCATGCGTGCAGCCGGTGTTAATCGATTTATAAGACGTTATCACGTCAAAAACAAAATTTTAGCTTAAATTTTAATCTGGATCTCAAACATCATCTATTTGGAAGCAGGATACAGACCGAAAACAGATTCATAAAGCTGGCACATTTATTAGTGGTTCATGTGTGGTTGTTTGGGCTACAGATATTAATGTTTATGTTAATGTTTTTTTGGTTACAGATATTAATTGTGTTCATGTTATTTGGGTTACAGTTATTAATGTGTTCATATTGTTTCAGTTGTAGATATTAATTGTGTTCATGTTATTTGGGTTACAGATATTAATGTGTTCATGTTGTTTCAGTTACAGATATTAAGGTGTTCATGTTGTTTCGGTTACAGATATTAATTGTGTTCATGTTATTTGGGTTACAGATATTAATGTGTTCATGTTGTTTCGGTTACAGATATTAAATGTGTTCACGTTATTTGGGTTACAGATATTAATGTGTTCGTGTTGTTTGGATTACAGATATTAATGTGTTCGTGTTGTTTGGGTTACAGATATTAATGTGTTCGTGTTGTTTGGGTTATAGATATTAATGTGTTCGTGTTCTTTGGGTTACAGATATTAATGTGTTCATGTTATTTGGGTTACAGATATTAATGTGTCCTAGGTAGTCAGTATTACATAAGTTGATGATGAAGTGTTATACCAGGGGTGTCCAACAAAATTGTGTGGAGGGCCAAGTTTATTGTTTTTGAAACCGTAGCGGGCCAATAGCATAGTCAACTTTAAATGTAAAGAAAACAGTAATTTTAATTTTTCAACATGAATAATTAATTAAAAAAAAGAAAGCTTTAGGTTTACAAATTGTTTCCACTAGTGTAGTGCAACTGACATCGGCATATTTTTAATGGATATTTGCACAATATTGTACTATGTTTTTAAAGCTTTAACTAGCTGATGGGCCGGACGTAGAGAGTTTGCGGGCCACATTATTGCCCGGGGGCAGTATGTTGGATGGGCCTGTATTATACTATTAATTATATTACAGATAAAAAGTATTCTGTAACTTTGAGCAGTTACATATAAATCCTATCAGAAGTGGATGTTTACATAAGTTGATGTGTTATACCATTAATTATATTACAGATAAAAAATATTCTGTAATACTGAACAGTTACATATAAATCCTATCAGAAATGGAGGTTTACATAAGTTGATGTGTTATACTATTAATTATATTACAGATAAAAAATATTTTGTAATACTGAACAGTTACATATAAATCCTATCACAAGTGGAGGTTTACATAAGTTGATGTGTTATACTATTAATTATATTACAGATAAAAAATATTCTGTAATACTGAACAGTTACATATAAATCCTATCACAAGTGGAGGTTTACATAAGTTGATGTGTTATACTATTAATTTTATTACAGATAAAAAATATTCTGTAATACTGAACAGTTACATATAAATCCTATCAGAAGTGGAGGTTTACATAAGCTGATGTGATATACTATTAATTACATTACAGATAAAAAATATTGTGTAACTTTGGACAGTTACATAAAAATCCTATCAGAAGTTGAGGTTTATATAAGTTGATGTGTTATACTATTAATTATATTACAGATAAAAAATATTACGTAACTTTGAGCAGTTACTTATAAATCCTATCAGAAGTGGAGGTTTATATAAGTTGATGAGTTATACTGTTAATTATATTACAGATAAAAATATTGTGCAACTTTGAGCAGTTACATATAAATCCTATCAGAAGTGGAGGTTTATATAAATTGATGTGTTATACTATTAATTATATTACAGATAAAAAATTTTGTGTAACTTTGAGCAGTTACATATAAATCCTATCAGAAGTGGAGGTTTATATAAGTTAATGTGTTACACTATTAATTATATTACAGATAAAATATATAATGTAACTTTGAGCAGTTACATATAAATCCTATCGGAAGTAGAGGTTTACATAAGTTGATGTATTATACTATTAATTATATTACAGAAAAAAAGTATGCTGTAACTTTGAGCAGTTACATATAAATCCTATCAGAAGTGGAGGTTTATATAAGTTGATGTGTTATACTATTAATTATATTACAGATAAAAAATATTGTGTAACTTTGAGCAGTTACATATAAATCCTATCAGAAGTGGAGGTTTATATAAGTTGGTGTGTTATACTATTAATTATATTACAGATAAAAAATATTGTGTAACTTTGAGTAGTTACATATAAATCCTATCAGAAGTGGAGGTTTATATAAGTTGGTGTGTTATACTATTAATTATATTACAGATAAAAATATTATGTAACTTTGAGCAGTTACATATATATCCTATCAGAAGTGGAGGTTTATATAAGTTGATGTGTTACACTATTAATTATGTTACAGAAAAAAAGTATTCTGTAACTTTGAACAGTTATATATAAATCCAAGTACAAATTTTTTAAAAGAAGTATGAAGCAAAAATTGATTATTACAGCATTTGTTGAATTAATATGTGCAAGTTCTTAGCTATCAAACTAATCACTAACTCACTAACAGACAAGTGCTTTCAAACTGATACGGAGTTAACACTCTGCTTTGTAATGTAATCTCAAAGGAAAGGAAATACTTTAAGGCATAAAGGAGAACACAAAGTTTAAATACTGATTAATCTTCTATTGTTTGTATTTACTTATCCAGATGTGAGTCTCGGAATTACAAAACTATAATCCATTTTTTTTTAAATGCAAGTGAAGAAAATAACAAGATATGTTTTTTTTAGTTTACATTTCCATACACATTATTTTGTAAACCCCTATACATTGTATAATTAAAAAAATTACGATATAATACCTGCAAACTGTCAAACTCAGACTTGACAATGTCCTGTGCCTTGCAGACCCTAATAGTGGGTAGACCCTGCATGGTCGCCGTAAGGTGCGTGAACACAGGGCTACGATCTGGAAATAGAATATAAACGAATGTAATAATAACGAAATGTACTGTCTCTCTTATTTAACTGATGATATTTGTGACGTATGACCAAAAATATAGCATAATCCTTTTGAAGTGAAACTTAAGACAATAGGGTGTAAAATTATTAGGACAGCTTCGGAACAATATTTTATGGAAATAATACAGCCGAAATGACGTACTATACTACAGTAGAGCATTAGCGCAACTTGTCAAATGGTATCGTATAGTAACACGTAATAGATACAATGCGTGTCTATTGTGTTGAATTCATTCGGTCATATTTGGTACAGTTTTTTTCTAATATAATTTATGTATGAAAGTGCAACATATACTCAATATGAAATGTACGATGATGAAGGAATATTTTAAAATTGTGTGTGTGTGTGCATGCGTGTGTGTATGTTCGTGTGCGTGCGTGCGTGTGTGTGTGTGTGTGCGTGTGTGTGTGTGCGTGGATGCGTGTTAAGTATTTCCTGAAATAATTCAGGAAATACTTTACGGCTTTTACTTATTTTTTTATCATATTTTTTGCTTTTTCTTTAAAGAGTATATATTTATATTTTGAAATATTGTATTATAGTAAGTTTGTGAATATTTCTTACAGCCATACAAATTAATAAATTTTCACATTTAACCATTGTTAATGACCGCAAGAAATTACTCAGTATTTTATTTATAACAAAATTTAAAATATACATAAAATTATAGTTGATGGACTTAGCAGTAAGTCCATCAATTATAATAAATAAAATAATGTTACAAAATCAAATTAATATTTTGAGGACTACACTGGCCGCCACAATGCAATCAACAAACTTAAACATTGTATGGACATGTTGGTTCTTTATACACATAAAATTTCTTGCCAAAAAAAGTTTAATTTATTACAAAAAATAGCCAAATAACTAAAAAAATTTAAATCGAATAGACTTGTATTCATTCTTTTAACATTATTTACTGATCTTAATTAAGTTTTTAAGTCTTTGACTCAAGGTTTCGAATTGTAGAAAACACAGTATACTTAGGTTTTTATTTTAATCTTTTTCACTGCAATTTACATGGAATAATAGAAATCTTTTTAAAATTTTGAGATGTTTATCAAATGTGGAAACAAGTATTAATATATGTTGTATATTCTAAAATTAAACAAAATTTATATAAAGCGCTATTAAATTATACCACAGACAGACAAACATATGAAATTATTCCACAAATGCGAGTTTCATATTTGACCAAATCCTAAAAACAAATGTAACGATAATGAAAATCGTATTAAATTTATTAATTTCCCGTATCGTTATAAAAAAAGTAATTTTTGCACACACATCGCGACACAAAAATAAACAAAAAGAAATACCCACAAATTCCTTCCAGGCGTTTCAAATTTTTAGACGTCCTCAGGTATATCTTTCGTATCAGGAAAAGGAATAGAGTTAGAATAGCGAGGATGACCAGCAGTATCGGATTCACCATGGCAGTCAGAACGCACGACCCAATTATAATAAGTATGAGCTAAATAAAAATAAAAATTATTTAATTTTATCTTATCGACACATTTACGAGCATTTACATACAGCTTCGTCCCATGGACCTCACAATTTCTTATAGGTCGACTAATATTTATTTTATACACGTAATCGTATGAGAAGTAAACATATGGCTTTGAAATTATTTGAATACCTCTTAAGAATTTATTGGTCGAAAGTTATGGTTCCTCTTTTGCGCATGAACTGTTATAATGTTCACCATAAATGTGGGAGCAGTACTGGCATAAACTTTCATCTTTTCTCTATAAAACGAGATGAAGATTACGGTGCTATATCTATGTTTAAAATTCAAATTATGGACGGTCGAAATTACTCCGACAGAAACTGTCGCTCATTTGAGTTGTAATTGCCTCCTTACATCCAGTATAGATTTTAAAGATGTTTTCAAGTCAAAAAAATCAGTAACAAATATAAAAAATCTCAATTTAATTAACTCTATGCATGTGGAATACGAGCATCATGGTCACGCATAAATTTCATGCTTCTGTCACATTCTAAGTTAGTATGACCGGATGGACATCGCAACTGCATCCTATCCCAGCTGGCATCCGATTGTTATTATATTCTTCAGAGTCAATTTACTCTTACTTTTAAGAACTTCGGAACTCTGATATTTCGATATCTGCATGTTTTAAAAATCCATCAGCTGATTCCGAGTCCCCTTTATTCTCAATAAAGGGGACAGCATATACACAGATAAAATGAAAAAAATTGGTCTTGCTAATTAACCAGGCAAACAATGTAAACCACTTTTTTCTCTATACTTTAGTTAAAAATGCTTATTGTTATAGCCATTTGGAACCATAAAAATTAATTAAGACACAAGTAATCAGGAATTTTATATAAGTATGATCTGGAGTGTCCACTCTTCATCTAGAAGTCATTACAATGTACAGCACAGCAGCCTGAACTTGACCTGGTAAGCATTGGCACGTCATGTAATAATATTTGATGGTAGCATTGAAAGTTCTTACAACTGGCTCTTTGTAACAATGATCGTAAAAAATGAATTTTAAAAATCAAGTTTTTGTTGATCCATTGAAATCGTCGTACTAATTTCAGTTATGAACTGCACGAGAGACATACCTTAAGAGTGCTAACTGAAAATAGCATGAATTGTAAACAACTGATGAGATACTAACCTGTCAACAGATTCAGGCAAGTTTTATATACGTAATTGTCACAAGAGTTTACTGTGCATTTGTAGATTTAAAAAAATACCTGCAACAGAGGGGTGAGAGGGAAGATATGGATGATACAGTTAAGGTGTATAATACAGTCAAGGCAGCTGTTATAAAATAGCTCGTTGTCTCTCAGACGTATCATATCAAAGACAGGAGGAACTGGATAGGACATCACTTCTTGGATCACCGAGACTACGCTTTATGCAATACTACCAAAACTGACTAAGAGAGAAAAACTCAAAAAATTCTGATAAAATGGTAGATTCACATTGTTTTACGGGAGGCAAGGAAGATAATGAAAGACCTCACATAGTCCCTTCAAGTCTCTATTAATGGCTTATAATATATTCTCCAAATATACTGACTCTAGAAGATATCAAAGAAGACTTAGAAGAACGATGTACGAAATTTTTGATTAAGTATCAACTGGAATGGAAATATCTTCAAAAGTAGGGCCATCCATATTCTGTAACAGATTTCGGACTTAAACTCTCAAGGAAAGAAGAAGTATTATGCGGCCTGCATGATGAAGATCTAGTAGCAACGAAGGTGACGGAAATGGAGAGTAGTTTGTGGCAAAGTTAATGATAAATTCACTAAAAAATTTATTCTATCTGAAAGAGTATGCAAGGTAATATTGGCAAAAGGTAGATATAAACACCCACAATACATTAATGTAATCTGTCATAACCAACCACTGTAGGTGATTTATATATTGACTGCTGCACAATTTATGATAAATTGAATATATAAATTGAACAAAAACTGAAGAATAAAATGGTTGAAAGACACATGAAAAAGGATTTACACACGAATAAGTTCTTCACACCAAAGAACAATTATAAAAACTGGCACGTACTTGAGTTGCATCCAGAAAAGCCTTAGGCAACAGTTCATCTACAGCGCCCATGTCTTTGGCGAATCTGTTGATTATCCTACCGGACGGATTCTCATCAAAGAATTTCATTGGCGAACGCACTATGCCTGCAAGTAATAATAAAGTCAAATTTAAATAAAAATATTAAACACAATTTTACTAACATGTCGATAAAAATTTCAAATTGCATACAATAACAGTAACCAAGTAGCTTAATATATAAGGAGCAAGGCAAAGAATGACCTTTTTGAGGTCTACAAGTGTGGAGTTGTATCATGGTCTATATAATATGGAAGCCACTCGGTAAGGCGTCATTGTTTATCACTAAAATAATATTGTTTGCCACAGTTAATGTGCCATCGCTATTAAGATTACTTCTTCATCAAAGATCTTTCTTCATTTAGAAAAAACTGGCTCGATAATTTGTTGAATGAGTAACCTTAGGGTTACTCATTCAACAAATTATCGATCTTTCTTCATTTTGAAAAAAC
The DNA here is from genome assembly GCA_039881145.1 of Druceiella hillmani. Classification (NCBI taxonomy): domain Eukaryota; kingdom Metazoa; phylum Arthropoda; class Insecta; order Lepidoptera; family Hepialidae; genus Druceiella; species Druceiella hillmani. Next base: position 8,144,056 of record JAYKKI010000035.1, read on the forward strand.
TGGCTCGATAATTTGTTGAATGAGTAACCTTAGGGTTACTCATTCAACAAATTATCGAGCCAGTTTTTTCTTTTGTCTCCTGGAATGGAAATGCATTAATTTCCCCAAGCTCCTGAAGTTCTGTATCAATGAAACTTTTATCCATTTAATTTATCTTTTATATATGAAAGAGAGCGAAATAACTACCGGAATATTTGGAGGATGATCTAATATTCTGATGCCTACTTGACAAAACCCGAGAACATCTTGAAGACCTCAGAAAATTTATTTCTTCCAGTGCGCAATCGAATCACTGGTCGCATTGCAAAATTGCAACAGGCAGGCAACTTTTTTGGCATACTGGAAAGTTGCAACAGGCAGGATTTAATACGCACTTTACCATAACACCATTGTGTATCTTAAGAAATGGTTTTAATTATGTCACAATTACTAAGGTCCGAAGAATTAATCAGATTTTAAACCATAAACAGAGATTAAACAATGGTTTAGTCATAAGTCTAACTTAACTTTACATCAGTTTAACTTTTTTGAAAGTTTAAACTGCAGATTGTTTTTCTGGCGGGATTAGGTGGTTTAAACTACTCTTCATAGATTAACCTCGGCAATATGACTACCCCGCTGTCAGTTGTTTATGTTTCTGTTATTCTATCAAACTTTCATTCAGTAATCATATTATTACAGTGATTGTTTAAAAAATTCTTTATCATAGGATATAATAGGTCATAATATTAATAGAGTTACATTATTACTTAATAGGTTTACAATATTACTTAATCACAATAAAGTGGAAAATGCGAGTGGAAATTCTAATGAAAAAATTGTATTATTGTTGAATAGTGTTAACAATTAGTTACACTACTTGTATATCATTAAAGGGTGGATTTAAATTTTTGGACGAAGACCAACCGTGTTAAAATTTCTGTTTCTGGTTAAAAAGAGATATTTTTGTGAAACGATGCTTTCGATAAATCATGTAACCACAGTTTATTTAACAATTTTGACGTCTTTTCGCTGTGTTAAAATATAATATAGTATTTAGTGAATTAAAGTCTTCTGTGTTGAAAGTTATAAATAAAGTTAACTAAGTGTATTTCCATTTGGACGTAACTGATAGCTTGATTGTAAACTTTTTGACAGTGGTTAATTTGATGACAATTGGGTAAAATTGTATTTCACCTTACAGCTATACATATGATTCGTTCTCTTTTTAATCGAATGTGTTTGCTTATGCACAGGTGCACAGTGTTCACCTTCGAACAACGAGATGCAGCTTAAATCAACATAAGTCAGCACGGTTCTCTTTGCATATCAGTCATACTATGTGGCACAAAAAGAGTACAGACTTCCTTTAGCTTTGAATGTTTACGTGACGCTCGCGACAAATCTAAACACAACTTAAAATAAAGTTACTCTTGGAATGGAATATGGAACATGTTTTAATCTAATTAGGTATATTATATCCCTCCAAATTGTGTCTCAAGGAGATTGTGTCTCACTGAAGTTTTTTGGTACCAACACCATTTCAACAAACCTTTTTCATATTTTAATTTTTTAACTATTACAAAAAAATCCCATTAATTAAAATGGTTTATAAATAAATATATATATAAATGGTATTACCTTTAAACATACCACTGTGCAACCTTTTCGAAGCTGTCATACACCTAAGGTAGAAGACGACAGCCCTGAACAGAGCTACTATCAGTACCAATAACACGGACGTGCCTAGAATGGCCATACAAATATTTGTGGGAAGTAGAGATGCATACGATTGAACATTGGCTGGTAAGGTGACATTGAATTCATTGGCTGTTTCGTTCCAGCCTTGTGTTGTCATATTGACAGCTGTCACATTAGCATTTATACTAGAATCAATTGTCTCGTTTAGGTTATGATAGAAAGTTCGCAATTCCTCTTGAGCTACCCTGTAAACACAAAACGAGTTTTTTTTGTAATAGACTATTGTTAGACGAATAAATATAATTTCTTAGTTATCTATTTGTTCAAAGATCTGAAGCAATAGATCAAATATAGATATTTTAAAATTTAATATTCCTAGAAACGATATCAAACTTATATTAATGTGAATACAATTGCAAATTGTTTGTTATTAAAACCAAATGATGAAAAAAGTTTCAATTTTCCTATGACTGATAGTTTCGTTAATAAGATATATAATGAACAAGAAAAACACCAAGCTTTATAAATATATTTTAGTAACGTGAATATTCTAACTTCAGTATTTTTTTTTATTAAATTGGAATATATCTAGGCTTCGGGACAATTAATTTAATGCTTTTTATAAATGTGATTGATCAGTAGGTACCCACCAATATGATACAAAGTAATCGAAGAATGATGCCAAGCATTGCGTTAGAATGAACAAGACAGCAGCAAACACCAGCCCCAGCTTGCTACCACCCACGTTAGCATAGTGCACTCCGACTGATCCCTTTATCACACCTAAACAATAAATATGGACTGTTACAAACAAACTGCTACTGCATTTACTCTTTGTTTTTTTTCAAATATTACTTTTTTTAAACAAAATCAAACAAACGTTTCACACTATTTACTATTTGATTTTTGTAACATTCTTAACATTTATAAAATTCCAGTATCGACACACATATTCAACATGAATATTATTTCACAGAAAAAAATACTGTTTATACTAGTGTATAATGTTATTCTTAAGTTACTTCTTCCGTGGAGATACTGTTTCCAATAATGAAAAATTGAAATATAATTATGATTGAGAGAATATTGAAAAACAAAATATTTTTTTTTTAAAAATTAATTATTTCTCCGTAAAAAAATTCAATTAAAAAGATGTTATATATTGTTTTCATCTCATCTTTTTAAGAGGAATCTGAAAAAGATAATTTTACAAACAATTTAACCGGAACCCTGCATTGATTAATTAATAGTTTTGCCAAACTTAACCGACACCCTGACTCGGTTAATCAATTAACCGACAAATAATTTTTGGTTTATATTAATATTTACACATAGGAGAAACATTACATTCAGAATATAGAACGTACATTTTTTTATAGCAAATTCTTTTGTTCCAATACGAGTGACATACTTTACACAATGAATATATTAGAAGCTTATCTATATCTACAATCATATTCATTTGTAATTTTTTTAATATGCCAAGTAGGGTTATGAAGTCATAGACACACAGAGAGCTTAAAATGTCAACATGACATAAACAATAATATTCTAATTTGACCACAAATTCAGTAACTTTCATTTTTAATACACCGGGATAAAAGCAGTTTAAATGACATGTGGCTGTTTGAGAAGTTATTAAAATATGATTCTTTTAACATGTCTCCAAAAATATTAAAGTCCTTGCTGAGTTTGGAAATAGGATTATACACAATTTTCACCCGAGCGCAGTAATAACGAAATCAAACAAGGCTGAGTTTGGAAATAGGATTATATATACCATTCACCACAATTTGTGGTGAATGGTATATCTAATCCTAAAACAAAACACCTTTCCACCACGATTTGTTAATGTCAAGCGATAAGAAATTAATTTCTTTAACACATACCTTTAGTGTTGCCCTCTGCCACTACCTTTTGCTCATCCTCCTCATTATTATCAGCAAGATCGGTAAACAGCGAATTTGTAGATGCGGACTGTAAAACGTACATGAATTGAATTATTACACTTGTATTTAATGAATATTGAGTCAAATTAATCGATCAATGAAATAAAAAGCTTCTTATTAACATTAATTATATATAATATAGTATTATTTCAATTAAATGAAACTACGTGATGTAGTATTATTTCTACTTTCTTTAATTTCTTTACAACGACCTAGGTTTCGTTGTATTACAACATATTTAGATGGGCTATTAGCAATATCAGATTTTTGCTAATAGCCCACCTGAAGATGTAATACAACGAAACCTAGGTCGTGATAAAGAAAGTAGAAATAATACTACATCACGTAGTTTCATTTAATTGTGAATAATGAATTTCTACAAAATTAACGCCAAAGATATTCATTATTTCTATGCTTAACATGTTAGCACAGCAGTGAATTAGTTGCATTAACGCCAACCTGTAAATTTTTGTATAAGAACATTGGATTACAATTATAAGGATGACTAAGGGACCTTTAAAATTAGAAGCTATATCGACATGTCGTAATATGCGTATATAGAGATTTTTGTTACTATATAACATATAATTTAAGTACACAATGTATTTATGAAACAATGTCCATTTGTAACTGACCCGTATTACTAACTCCCTGCTTTAACTAGCCTACCTACCAGTAATCAACAAAACAATATATAACAGCAGCCAACAAACAAAAGTTCCGTGTGACATTTGTAAATGTAAACAAAAGATAACGTTCCGAGCTTTTGTGTCTATGCCAATTGAATTTCAAAAAGTTCACTACATCTGCATACGATTTCTAGGAATTAGTTCCAAAAAACTTCCTAAAAGCAGTTTCTAAAAATTGGTGTTATATAAAAAGTTGCTATACTGGAGTGAATTTCCTAGAAAACTATTTGCTAAGTTCAAGAGACACAAGTGTTACGTTGCTATTATATATTAAGTTTTTATAAAGGCGTTATAAATGAAATCTACTGAATAAAAAAACATTATTTTATATATTTATATTTTGTACACATTGACATTACATATAAATTATATGTATGTGTATATATATATATATAAAACATTGCATCTAAACAAAGTAGAAACACAACATTAATATCTAAAAATATAAAAAGATGAGAATATAATCTAACCATATGCGAATGTAATGAAGCAGTACTGTTTTGTCGTGATCTCCTCCCTCTGTTCCTAAGGCCGTCCCTGCCCTCATTCTCGACAGACTCTGGTTCTTGCTTGTCAGCACTCGGTGCTATCAGCTGGCGAGCATAGTCTAAAGAACTGGTCGCAATTTCGTGATACGTACCCTGCATTTCTATCTTTCCCTGGAATATTTATTCATTTTTCAACATATTTGCTATACATTGGCTGTGGTTGTTTACAAATTTGTTTTAATATTATATTGGCCAAATCTCATTTTCTATATACTTCTTATAAATGCATACTAATAAAAGTTATTGCTTAAACAATAATATAATACAACAAAAATACCATTAATTAAAATTCATAACAATATGTAAACAGCTTCGGAAATTGAGAAGAAAACGCTTTATATAATTATTAAGACTTAAGTATATAGATAATATTTAAATGCATTATTCCGTAGATCAGAGAAAGTGGCGTAAGACAAAGCAACCTTGGGGTATGTTGATGGGGATGTTTTTAGTGGGAAGTTTATTGTTTGTGGAGGTTTTTGAGTTGCACTCGGCCTAACGCTATAGTTATGTTTACACGATGATTGGATTGATGCGATTGACTGGTATTCTCTAAAGGTAACATCAGCTCATCCGATTACATTCTTAGCTTAAAACTTTTTCATCAAGAATGAGAGTGTTGAAAATGAAGGGTATGGTCAATGCCGCAGGATGAATCACAAACTTCGTGACTTTGAAGATCAACCATCACACCATTAAAACAGTTAAGTTGATCAACCAACTTAAAATCAGGTACGACGAAGATTAGTTATGGCAGTATTGTATTTCTATGATTCTACTATGGAATACCAAAAATTATATGAAAAGAAGATTTATGAAAAAAATTACCGTTTTTTAAATGTTTTTAGTGTTTTTCAAAAATGTACGAATTTATTTATTTATCAACATACTTTAATGTACACAATGGATACAGATGGTGAACTTATGGACAAATGGCGGACTTGGCGGACAAATAGCAGATTTATGAGAGTAATCTCTTATAGCCAATCAGAATACCAGTCCATCACCGCTTAATGAGCGACCGGGAATCAAATTTGGGGCAAAAGGGCCATATGCCTTGTGATCACCTCAAGACACCATGACGATAATATCATTCAAAAGTATATATAGATCATTTCGGAAATATATATTTAATTATTGTCTTTAAATTAGAATCCTTAGCGGAAGAGGATGCATTGGAAGTAGATATGACTTATAAAACAACCTACCCAGATGAAACTCAAGGTGTGTAAAAGCTCCACTGGCAAGAAAAGATTATTACTTACATCCTTCATCATAATAATGTAATCAGCATCCTGAAGGTAGTGAAGCTGATGTGTGACGAGAATCCTGGTTGTCTTTCGCAGGTGTCCCTGGATGCATTTCTCGTACAGATGTTTGCCGACGTGTGCGTCAACAGCTGATAATGGATCATCTAAGATGTAGATGTCTGCTTGTCTATATACAGCTCTATAGAAAAAGAGTTAGTTATTTATCATCTTTTATGTATAGTACATATAATGGACTTATTGCTACATGAGAAATCTTTTCTTGTCTTCTATTTTCAAATTCACCCCCAGTCAACCATAACAATTGGTATTGAAATTTAGTTGGTAGACTGTAAGAGGTTTTACAATGAAAATTATTTACAGCACATTAGACAAATATAATTTTAAAAAATACAAAAGTATAAGTATTGACATGATAACATGATAACAAACTATTGACATGATTTGGGATGGGAAAGACAGGAAAGGACAAGGGCACAAAGGAAAATGTTTCAGGAGAGGCAGGACTTTTCAATATTTTGAAAAGTCCTGCCTCTCCTGAAAATATTTAGGGACGTGATTTTCCTGAGGTCAGGATCCAGGTGATTCCAAAATTTTGCTGCTTGTACAGTGAAGGATTTTTCATAAGTGGTAGAAGTATGTTTAGGAATAAGTAGGGTGAGTGAACTTTCAGATCGTAGCCCAAGGTGAGCAGACAAATCTTTAAATTTACCACTAAGATAATTTGGGCTGTGAGGATTTTTTAATATGTTAAAAAGAAGTGTAAGTATATGAAGTTGATATCGATAACGGATCTTTAGCCATTTGAGAAGTGACCTATATTCAGAAATATGATCATATTTTCTGACGCCGAAAATACCGGATGCATAAATATTGAAGAGGTTCCAACTTATACAAATATTCTTCATTAAGATCAGGACAGCACACATCTCCATAATCAATTAATGGTAATAAAAGTGTTTGACAAAGGTAGATTTTCGTTTTAGTAGGTAGTTTTAAAGAGTGTATCCTGTTGAAAACACGACAACTAACATCATTTACTTGAGGGTGCCAACTAAGATTTTGATCGATCAGTGGACCTTGGTTTTTAATAGTTGATGTATATAGTATTATTGTACTATTTAGCACTAATTTTATAGTACACTTTGTATAATTATAACCAAAATAAGAAAACAGGCAAGGCTTAATTGGTAAAACAGGGCAATGGAACAGTAAGATACTATAAGTACTGATGTAAGGTGTGTTTTTAAGTTCGTAATGTATTTGTGGGTATGTTTGACAAAATGCACATTAGCTAACATTAACTAACATTAATGTAGCGTTAAATCATAGGTGATGCTAATGTTAAATGATATACTTAATTTCTATATTATATTTTTAATTCATATGATATAACAGAACGTTTTACTCTGGTGGAAACAGACGTTACCTGTGAAGAGATGTCTCCATTGCATGTAAGGTTTGTATTACACATTTATACTGAATACACTGCATAAGAACTTAAAAAATGTTTTATTTATTTTTTAATGTACCCTGACATATTTATATTATAGGGGTGAAGATTATAAGCAAAAATAAAATTATACGCGAGCAAACCCACACGTATACATTCAAGAGTGAGCCGTGAAGAAGTTACACTTCTAATGTGCTGATACTACAACACGCCTTTTTTTGGTTGTCGTTATCAAAAACACTAAATTATTTTAAAATAACTGTAAGCAAACAAAATTAATTTTGATATGTATATTCCAGAATATTTTAATATTAAGCTTTAAGTATAAAAATATTTTTATTTAGATAGTCAATAATAAATTTAAACCTTTTATTTACAGTAACATTCATAATAATGATATACTCAATTAATATTGCTTAGTATTGTTATTATGATATATTAAAATACATGTTATAAACCAAACAACTTCGGCTGCAACGGACAGTTTGTGAATGTTCAAAATATTTGTCGAAATCCACATTCAATAGATAGTTGTTAATCCATTATAATCCTTTTCGTAGATATAATACGAAAAGGATTATAATGTCTAACTGTATAACTGTCATATTGTTGTCGTTGCTATGACGGTATTATATTTTGACAGTTTGAATAGTTAATACTTTGTTAAGACATTGTGTTTGCATTCATTTATTGCTTGACAATTTTTTGTTCGTTTTGCTGAATATATTTTTTTAACTTGAGTACGGCTGCAAAATGGTGTAATCATTGATTGTAAGAAGCTTCAACTTATCTTTCATCCCTTTATCTTCCCGTTTACTCATTAGTTAAAATTGTCTTTTATTAAGTTTGTTATTTTTTTTATTATTTCCCTATTCTTCTATTTTATGTTGTGCTTACAATTCTTATGGGTTACCAATATTATAATTAGTCTATGTTCAGTTGACTGCGAGAGATTGTTTAAGTAACAATAAATCCATATTATTTACGACCACATCCATATATCAAAAGTAGCTAATTTGCTCCTTAAATTCTAACACAGTGTAATTTAAAAATTTCTATGGGAGCCAAAACCTATCCTATTTTTTTAACCTACAAACTGCATAAGTTTTTTTTAAAAAGAAATAGTAGTATTTCAAAATGGTTTAAGTACACGGTGAGATAGCAAGTTTCTGTTTTGTTAAAACAATACATTTTTCAATCCTTTATCTAATAGTATCAAAATTCATAGAATACATTTTTTGACTTACAATGTTAGAATTTAAGAGCAAAAATAAAAAAACATTAATGCTTAAAACGTTAATCATTAAAATACAAAATTACATGTTAAAGATATTCAAGCAACTTTAGAGCAAGCAAGATTAAGAGTAAAAATAAAAAAACATTAGTGCTTATTAAAAAAAGAATTTTATTTAACTTGAACCATTCATTAATAATAAATCACTTAGGTTTAAGAACCACTATTCCCGCCATTCCACCCGGGTAGTCTCAGAGCCCCTCCTGGGACCCGTAACGACCCACCTCATACAAAAAGGGGACCTTCGAAAGTCTCCTAATAGTGTCCCGTATCTACGATCACAGCGCTTCCACCCAACAGGGTTTAAGAACCACTATTCCCGCCATTCCACCCGGGTAGTCTCAGGGCCCCTCCTGGGACCCGTAACGAGCCACCTCAAACAAAAAGGGGACCTTCGAAAGTCCCCTTTAGGGTTTAAGAACCGTGATAAAAGAAGAATGGTTTTACTCAGAGTTTTATTCTTATTCCTAACACATTGGCATACGCTTTACCACTTTCTCAAATTTTGCCAACAAAATTTTATAAACTTACCGGGCTAAATTGATCCTGGCTTTCTGACCACCTGATAGGGAGGTACCCCTCTCGCCGACCAACGTTTGGTCCCCGTGGCTAAACTGCTGGAAATCTTTCTGCAGTGCGCACACTCGCACAACTTCGTTATATCTAAAAATTTAATATTTCATTTCAGTCACATTTTCATTTTGTTCTCTGTACAATAATTGTTGATTTTGTCTCTAATCTTCAGTCACTAGTAACATGCATTGTGTAATGGTAAAAAAACAAATGAAGCTAAAGTGAATAACTGAAAATGAAAAAAATATTGTCCCCATTTTCCATTTACGTAATTCCCCAAAATTTTAGCAGCAAGATTTAATAACAATACGTATTGTTGTTACGTTGCGGCTTCTACTATTAGTACTATTAAAATTTATAAATTTTTAATAATCATGATAGTTTAGTATACCGAATATGAGTTTACGACAACTCTCAATAAATGAACAAACCTGATCTTAATTCCTTTTATACCTCATTACCTTTAATATATAAATTAATTTTAATTATATATATAAATAATAAAGATTTTAATCCATAGATTAAAATCTTAAATTTTTTTGTTTTCTGTCTTTTTACTGTCATTAACAATCCTGCCTCGTTATTTCTACCTTGTTATATCTAGCACTGTACTGATATTTTCCACTTGTCTTATTTTGACTGGCTGTCAGAAATACTCTTGCAGCAAATTTTACTGTCCGTAAATTTAATGTTCCAAATTATACTAAAGTTTTATAAATGAATATTGTATTTCGATACTGTCCTATTGTAACAAAAGTGGAAAAAATAAAGGAAAACTAATATTAAAAAATCTAAATATATTATTTCTAAAAGGTGTTTTTTGGTCGAGCGGCTCGATCTCTTTAACTACTGCACCAAAAAAAATACCCACTTAAAGCTTATGTTTTCTACTTTGGGCGAAAAATATAAAAAAATTCTATGAAAAAAATCTTTTTGTTAATAAAAAAATTAATTTTTATAACAATTGGCATGAGCGCCATCTGTGGGCGACACATCAAATATCTTAGCCAAATTGTATACTTGGAACACGCTAGATGGCGATATAGTGCGAAGACTTCGCACGGGTCAGCTAGTATAAATAAATTAATAATTATGACTTATACTGTTTGAAAACCACAGAGACCAAGAAACAATTTATGTGAACTATTTATAGAATATATACAGATAAGTAAGTTGTTTGAGGCTAAAGACACTAGCTAAAACGAATGTCCTGCCTGGTGAAAGAAGCTATCTCTTCCAGCAAGCACCATCAAGCAATGAGGATGTTTATTTTTCCGTGATCTTTAGTAATGAAGGACAGACTAGAGAAAAAGAGATACCCATTCATTTCACACAAACACACACTCAATGAGTGAACAAACCTGAATTTATCATATGGCAATCCAAACAGTATATTCTGCCTCACTGAGCTGCCGAATATCCAAGGCTCCTGACTTGCGTAGCTGATCTGCCCATTGGCTACCACATAACCTGTTTCTAGAGTCAATTCGCCCAGAATGGCTTGCAGCAGGGAGCTCTAAAACAAAGAACGGTACAGCTTTAAGACACGATCGGAAGACATAATTATCAATTTTAAAAAGCAGTAAATGTTATTATTTTTCACGACTCTGCAATGTCTTTTTTTATTCTTGCAAGCCAAAAAGAGCTCGTTCAGTCTTATTAAGAGCTTCTCAGCTAATTTTTAGAATAAGCCAATAGTATAATCTTCAATTATTCTTCAAACTTTGATCTAGAAAATAGAATAAAAAAGCATAAATAAATTTTTTTTCGATTTGAAAGTGGAACTTAATCCCTCAAGAAAAAGATTTGATGATTTGTCAGTTGGTACCAGAACAGAAACAGAAGATGTTGAAACAAGCATTAGAAGTGTATGCGTTACTGATCTAAGAATAAGTAAAGTCTTTACGAATTGACACGGTAGATATGAGGTCCATTGTATATTTTTATTTAGTTTTATGATCCACTTTGACTTTAATTTCTATATGTCAACTTTAACTCGTCATTATTGGGATTTTGTCAGCGTTCAATCAGTTATGGCTGGCAAATAGTTAGCGTTAATTCAGTTGCTCAGTTACAACGTAACAAATGAGGTGATAAAAATTCACTTTGACTCTTATAAAACTAAAATAACAGCCATAAAATTAATATTAGAAAAAAATAACTCTCAGCAAATTAAATAAGAAACGGCAATGTTATTTGACGCACTCTGTTTCAGTAAATCTGAAAGGTGCTAGATAAGCAAAGTAACAAACCTTTCCTGCTCCAACCGGTCCAATAACCCCCACCATCTTCCCCTCCTCGAGCTCCACATTAATGTCTTTCAGAGTCCACTCCTCACTATCACGAAGCCATCTTCCAGAGCCCTTGCTGATCTTCAGCACTACCTTACTCGCAGGTGAACTGGTTAGAGAATTTTCTACAAGTCATGAAAATAGTAAAATATAATTAATTTTAGAAAAAATATTGGACTTAACAATTGAGAGGTCCAAAAACTATTGAAGTATATAAAAAATTAGGAGGATCTAGCAGCATAGATAAATAAATTTGACAGATTCCGACTGTGACTATCTGAACATTCTTATTTTTTCACAAACATATACATGTATATAACTAGATTGACAGATCTAATGAGAGTCTGCAGGGCCTGCCGAAGGCTTTTGAGCTTATTATAAAGAATGGTGCTGCTATTGTAGAAACAGCGATGGATACAATAGATAATGGTGCTGCTACTGTAGACACAACGATGGATATAATAGATAATGGTGCTGCTATTATTGACACAGTGATGGATACGATAGATAATGGTGCTGCTACTGTAGACACAACGAAGGATACAATAGATAATGGTGCTGCTACTGTAGACACAACAATCGATACAGTAGATAATGGTGCTGCTACTGTAGACACGGCGATGGATACGATAAATAATGGTGCTGCTACTATAAACACAGTGATGAATACTATAATAATGGTACTGCTCCTGTAGACACAGCGATGGATACAATAGATAATGGTGCTGCTACTGCAGACACAGTGAAGGATATGATAGATATATATGTATTCACAAATAGGTGGAATAATATTAATATGTATTCCATGATCTCTAAATGATATCCTATTGTTCTGACATTTCTATCTAACCGTCCGTCCATCTAAAGCCTGAAATTCCTGATCTATATTGCAAATATTGTGTATTTAAACAACAAATTTATTAATATGAAGATTATATGTTTAATATGAAGTTACATTCCACTACAACAGCTACTTGTTGTTTATAAGTAACGTGAATTGTTTCAGTTTTTCATTTATTTTAATTGTCTGTGGTACCATTTAAAATAAAGTGTATGTGAGTACAATACATTTCTTTTTAATTTTTAAAATTCGTACAGACAAATGTCTGTGCTGTTTTGACGTACTAAAATATGGGCTGAAAAGTCTCATAACATATTGTATTGTATTTTAGGGTCATAAGATATGTAAAAAAATTTAATAGGTCAAAAGTCACGAACGTTATTTTTTTGCAGGTTTAATAATAAAACGTGTAAAGCATGAAATTCTCAATGAATTAGGTTATATGCACTTTTTCTATATTATTAAATGTTTTCGAGATATCGCACGGAAAGTGGGAAGCATGCATCCGTTTATCAAAAATCTCAGAAATAGATGCATAATACACTTTACAAAAGTAATTAAGTATAAGTTAAAATATTATTGTTATTAAGTTAAAAAACTGTTACAAAATTTGTTCATAAATCTATAAATCATAGATAAATTTATTGAGTAAAATGCATGACAACTCTATTGCGTAATAAAACTTTTGTAATTTTAATTTTTATAATTTTACTTAACTTCCTATTTATAAATATTTTTTACGAAATAGCAATTTTTTAACTTTAATAATAAATTATATTTTTATCATATATACTATATACCTGACTCCACAGTTTAAATAGCGTTACCCTATAAATGGATACTACTCATGCTATATTTTGAAAATGGTTAATCAAAATCAAGCCTCCTTACCGTTTTCATTCGCTTATCATTGACAGACAAACACTATATGTATACACGGTCTTCTTCATTAAGAATTCCAGAAAAATGGAACAGTTGTTCTCTCAGCAGAACACTTATAATATGGTTAAAGATAACTGACTAAATACTGGACTTCTGGTAATACTACTGGTATATATATATATATATATATATATATATATATATTTATATATATATGTGTGTGTGTGTGTGTGTGAGCGTGCCGTTTAACCATTTATACAAGGAATCATGTGTAATGCCTAAAAATATTTTTTGTAAGACATTTAGTTTCTAAAATAACTAAAGTTTAAACTTCCGATGAAATCATCATTATACACAAATATAAATAGTGCCAATTATCAGTTTGGCCACGTGTTGTCTCATGACGACAGATAAATAATAACATTAATTCTTAGGCCCGTAAATTTAACTAGAGTATAAACCACCTGCAGAGTTTAAACAATGATTTAGTCAGAATTTCATAAGATCAATGATGGTTTAACTTCGTTAAAAGTTTAAATTCTAGATTATTTTTACTGGTGGGACTGAATGGTTTAAGCTCCACTGCATAGATTAACTACGGCAATATGGCCGCTGGCTATCTGCTCTTTGTGTTTCTGTCATTCTTACAAACTTTCATATAGTACTCATCTTACTTCAGTTGTTGTTTAGAAAATTCTTTACACTATTAAAAGCTTATAAAATTAATAGAGTTATATTGTTAGTTGTCAGGTTAAACAAAATGGAAAACGCAAATCGCAATTATGATAAAGAAATTGTATTATTGTTGAATGGTGTTATCGATCATTTTCAACACACATACCTTTGGCATTCACTTTATAGTATTGTCGTAGATGGAAAATTCGACGTCCTCATACAATCCCATACATTTTATTACCCTGACCATAATATTGTGCCATGTTGGTACCATGGAAAATTATAAAAGCCCCACACTTTTCTTTTGTGTAATTTTTTTTGCATAATCATACAAAAGAAAGGGATAGTTAGAAAAGTCAACTTCCATATTAACAACATAACAATTTTCAAATAAAAAAAAATGTATTTTTCTTGAAAAAAATATGTTTAGTGTAATCCATTCAATAAACACTATTATGGATTGAAGCGGCACACTCACGGATAAATTACATATATATGTATATTTATATATTTGTGTATATTATATGTCCCAAAATTCACGCAAGAAGTAATATTGATAGAAAACACAGGTTTATAATTAAAAATTGTAAATATTGCTCAACAATAAAAATGCGTTGTTCTTTTGTGTAGGGCTCCATTTTTAATAACCCTGAACTGTCAGCTGTCACGCTGTATTTTTTTTTGGTTGGCAACACTTTACCGCACAAATGACGCAAAATTCAAATCTTGCGGGAATTCTGTTAGTCTGTAGTCAGTTATTATATATACATATATATATATATATATATATGTATATATATATGTGTGTGTGTGTGTGTGTATGTCCACACCCATTACTTTATATTTTGAAAAAAAAATCTATTTATACACTAAAGATATGTTTTTTTCCATATTTATACATACCACTCACAACTTCAGTGATCTCCTTCTTTTCTCCACTGCCGTCTTCACCTTTCCCTCCTGCCATCAGTGCAGGAGGTCTAACAACAAATTCATCCTGCAGCAGGAAGGTTTGGAGACGGCGCACAGAGACCCAACCTTCCGCTACTTCCGAGATTGCCCGCACAAACATCCCCGACATTGTTAGTGCAAGATTGCTGAAGTATTGTGCAAACACAAATACCTGTAGCAGACAGATAGTTAAGATAAATAGTCCTTAGTTACTTATATGCACATAGACAGATAATATAGGTATATAAGAATAGAGAAAATAAGCAGTTTCCAGATAAGGTAATTGTATGGGATCCAGCCAGGGTCTCTAATTTACTCTGTTACAAATATCACATCATTATAACCGATACTGTTACAACCAAATTCTACTGTATATAAATCATATAATATATACATATACATATATACATATACATATATATATATATATATATATATATATATATATGTATATATATATATATATATGTATATATATATATATATATATATATATATATATATATATATATATATATAACCAAAATTTTCTAATACCTAAACATATTTTTTTTGCATATTATTTAGTATATCTCTGTAAACCTACTACCTGAAACTATGAAAATATTTTTCAAACCCTTATAACTAACCCTTTCAAACGATATACGTGTATATATGCATATATACGTGTAATATATGTATCATCACTAAATAGTGCCATTTTAACTAATTGTGCAATTGATCGTGTGTAATCTGGAAAAATGTTATTTATTTAAATCAATTGTCTAGTTCATAAAATAATTAAAGTTTCAATTTTGTATGAAATCATAATTATGTGTACATAAGCATACTGTGTAAATAGCGTCATCAGTTTGACAACATGTACCATATTGTCAATTGTCATATCGGATGAATTGTCATTATGAAAAAAAGTGTTTAATTCAATACATTTGCTTCCTTTTATATATTATGTATTTTCTAAGTACATATTTCATTTTATGACATCCGCATTTGTATTTGAAAATTAGTTTGTGTACGTGCACATAATGACTAAAATTCAAATGACTTTGTTTTAGAATGTAATATTTTTCATATTACTTATTATATCAGAACCTACCCATGACGCACTATTATGGGTTGAAGTGGCGCTGTTTAGTCATTCCCCACACTAATATTTTAATATAATTGAGTATTAGCTATTTAGATAATGTATGTTATTACGCTTTATTATTATGCCAAATATCAAGTTCGTAAGTCCAATGGTTTCGGAGGAAAACAGATGTGACAGACAGGCAGACATGTATGAGCAACCTTATAAGAGTTCTATTTTCCTTTTAAGGTACGAAAAACTAAAAGCGCCGTGTTTAATTTTTTTTAATTTTTATTGCTCTATGATAATGTGTATCGGCCCTACAAGTACCTAAAGAGGCCCCTATTTAATATCAGGTAATGTCCATAGTTTTATGTCAACAAGTTATAACTAGTTAGTTTACACCTTGTACAAAATTTACTCATAAAGTAAATATGTTTTAAAATATATTTTGTTTGATTTACACATTACGACCCGTTTCATTCAAATTTTCCAGATCCATGACATACAGTATACATAAAAAAACATGGAAAACATTAACATACCGCACTAGCAGTGAGTGTTTCTCCTCGGAGTACCATAAACGCCATCGTAAGGAAGATGGCACATCGAGTTGTGAATAGTAGGAAGGTCATGAAGAGCGCACGCACGTAACAGTTCTTGCGGACTATGTTGATTTCGTTCCTGCAAGATATGTATGTGAGACAATGAGAATCCAAACTCATTGCAGATACCAAATACTATCTTATGTTACATATAATTTTTTCTGTGTTCTTTGCTATATTCTAACATTGTTACTAAATTTTATTCTATTCCAAAAGAGAATACTTGTAAACAAATCAATTTGACAGTTCAGGTATTGTAAACCTTTTTGTTGTGAATACGAGTTAGTAAAAAAATATGAATTGAATTTGGTATCTGGGATTAAAAAATATAATTATTTTATTGGTGTTAGTTTTTATTCTGTTTTTGACAAGTGTAGTAGATCATTCAAACTTTTTATTAGAATATTATATATACATATATTTATTCATATACATATATATATATATATATGTATATATATATATATATATAAATATATATACACATATATATATATATATATATATATATCACTTATTTCAATTTGTAATGCATATTATTACAAATTGAAATAACTGACATATGATAATAATATATGATCACAGTCGTGGGTGTAAGTGTTACAAGCGGCTAGTGGAATGTATTCAATCCGATTGCAAAAACTGACATGTTATTACATGCATTTGCCGAAATGTCATCTTTTTTAGGTTAAACAAAGTCAAACTTAATTCGAGGTCGGAATAGTAATAAACAGATGGAGTTGTAACAAGCTTGTCAAATACTGAGTTTATTAGTACCATTTTTAACCATTATATAAACTTATATTCCAAGTTTATTGGTAACAGTATGAGGCTGCCATTATCCAAATCAGATGTTTAAAATTCAAAACTCGAAATAATTTTCGAAAAATACTTTTATTAAGCTGTAAAAGCAGTCAGTTGTTAAGGTTATAAATGATTTAATGGGTATTACGTTTTACATTCAAACTTCCTTATC
The DNA here is from genome assembly GCA_039881145.1 of Druceiella hillmani. NCBI lineage: Eukaryota > Metazoa > Arthropoda > Insecta > Lepidoptera > Hepialidae > Druceiella > Druceiella hillmani. The sequence continues at coordinate 8,161,800 of JAYKKI010000035.1, forward strand.
TACATAAAACATCAATTTTATTATAAGAAAAGTAGCCATTGGGTCGAATCTATAAAAATTTCGTCAATATTTCGACTTGGTGATGACGTACCCAGAATAAGCTATAAAATACTGGTAGGTACAGCAGCAAAGTATATGTAAGCAAGATATATAGCTAAGTGCATGTTCTAGATCATTTATACACTCACATAAATTAAAAGATCAAAATAATTTACGCGTACTATGAAAAATTAATACTGGGTTATACCGGTGTATATTTCTTTTTAAATATGCTTTCATGGAGACAAGGTAATATACAAAATTTAACTCAGTAAGATAAGTATACAAAATTTAACTCTTATAGATTTGGAATTCTGATTTTTATATAACTAGGCATTTGTTCTCTATGATTTACTATTGATCTTCGTATAGCTAATTTTTATTAAGCATTTGTTCTAGTTTTTATTAAGCGTTTGTTCTAATTTTTATTAAGCATTTGTTCTAATTTTTATTAAGCGTTTTCCAATTAGCTATTTAAAAAATTAATTTTAATTAATTAGAAGAGCAATTATTGCACAAAGTAAGAAATTCGTATTGTCTCTATATTGCCTTTACATCATTTGAATATAATTAAACAAAAGTAGGTTGTATGGAATAAATTGAATGCAGCTATTTCATGTTAAGATGACTAAGATTTGTGCGTGACAATGTCCCCTCGGATCTCTCTATAATGAAATGAAATGTTTTTGAGCTCATCTCAGTTCACTGTTGTTTACAGTGCAAGTTGACACATTGAATGATTATAGTGAGACTTGCTCTACTATGCTCGCAATGTATGATATCAATGAAATAAACACCAAATATTGGATGTGTTTGTATTGGTTACGAGTGTCCAAAGTCAAAACTCGACCGTGAAACATCAAAATTTTAAAGTTTGGAAGTTTGTAACTTTTCTGCCCTTAGTCTCATTTTTGAAATTTTTCCACAGAGGCATTTATCTCCGTATACTCTATGTTTATTTCAATCTTCATCGAATTTGTTTTGTGAACACAGGAGATTTTAAAATGTCATTGGTTTAATTGGTTATTTCATTTACCTCACTCACTGTGATCATATTAGAATTAGTTTTACCGTAATCCGACAACTCACTAACTCATACTGTAATCCTACAACGCACTAACTCGTAACGATGAGCAAAATTTAATTGAGACACACTCATAAACATGCTTTGCCGCTGTCCCCTCTCCTAACTCAGGTGTGTAGCACAATACTAACAAAGTACATTCCAGAACTTCAACCGATTTATTGAATGACAATACATGGTTTGTGTCACTGTTACTCCGTCAACTGTGTAACATGTAACAGCGCTTCGATTTTTGTACCTGTACATGATCCCCTATACCGCATTACAAGATGTTACGTTATAAGCACACAACTTTTGTAGAAATTTGTTATTTGCTATCAATTTTTCGCTGCAAAATTTTTTTAACACGTTTACATGGAGCAATTTTTGCAAAAACTCTTATAAAACGAGCTATTTTAATAAACTAAAAATATCCCAATGGCATTGTAACTTGTCAAGTGTTGTAGAGATATATATACAAAAAATTTTAAAAATTTGAGTTGTTTCCTGATGCGAATATATTAATTTTGTTTATATTTTACTATGTTATTAATATACTATGTGTTTCTGATGAGATCACTATTGTATTTTTTACTTGTAATTTTACTACTTCAAAGCCATTACAAAAAAATAAAGAAAATACCGCAAAACCTTGCTTTTTATCAGCAAAAATTGTACTTTTTCATGTTATAGGTCTTTATGATTGTTTTAAGGAGAAAAGTAATGATAGTCCTGTTTGAACATCAGTAAACTAACAACATACATAACTTAGCCAAAGTTTTTACTATACTACCCCAAGCAAACTAGTCGCATTTTGGGATGAAGGGTGGTAACAAAAAAATGTAAATATTTCCATGAGGGCTTCAGACATAAAATTTGGATATGACCAATATTATACAAATATGCAGGTGCAGGAGCACATGAAGAATATCTTCCTCCAAGCTAAGTTATACATAACCAAAACCAACTGGAGCCTGAGTATTTAAATTCTATTTAAAAACCAGAGAATAAGTTAATAAACCGACAAAGCCAGATCATTGTCTCATATCGAACTGTTGTAACAGTTTGTACAATTTTCTTACAAGAAATTTGAGTTATTACATTACTTCACAACACTGACCTCCTAGCCATTGCGATGAGTTTCGCGAAGGGCTTTTCCCATGCGTACATCTTGATGACTTGCACACCCGATATAATTTCGTTCATCAGACGAACCCTCTCATCTGTCCGAACTGCTGTCTGAAATCGAAACTTTGCCGAAAGTTTTCCCGTGTAACCTGTAAAATGTTTTTATTCATAAATTTACACCACTTGATTGTTTTTAAATATTATATCATAAAGACTACACACAGAAAGTTATTGAAATTCTCAGTAACTGTCGTTAAGACTTTTTAAGTCAATTGTATTTCATCATCAAGATTTAACGCTGTATAATAACAAGATATTTTCTATAAGGGATGATCCTAGATACGAGTCCTAAGTATACTATACTGAAATTCCCTTGTGAGATTTTTCAATTATACAACAAAGTTGGAAAAATATTATTATCATCGTCAAGAATCAGTTGATTCATCCAGGCTGTTGCATTCCTTTGTTCAGTATGTGTAAATTTAATAAATAAAATTATAGCGGAAAGACAAAGGAACTTTAAAACAATGTTATTTATCATAAGTGCGTCCATATTTATTTAAATTTATAATGCATATTATTCATAAATAAATAACCACCATTTGGAATTAATGAATTGCATTAAAGATCTTTGCTAATAGCCCACCTGAAGATGTTGTAATACAACGAAACCTAGGTCGTGGTAAAGAACTTAAAGAAAGTAGAAATAATACTACAACACGTAGTTTCGTTTAATTGTGAATAATGAATTTCTACAAAATTAACGCCAAATATATTCAATATCAAAAATGTTATTACTTTTGAAAAAAAAATACGGATGTTTTAATCCACCCATGATGTATTATACCCATGGAAGTGGCTCGTTCACGAGTAATTACATACTATATATCATATATATCAAAGAATGAAACAAAAATAAATTATGTTACTGCCATGGTACTGAACAGTATCTTTTCCTACCTTGAATTGGCATCACAATAAAGACAACTGCAATCCCCATAAGACCAGCCACACCAACTTGGTCGAGTAGCAGCCACAGTATGATGATGGCGGTTACAGGAGACACCCACAGATAGTGCATGAAGAAGCAGGCCAAGTCGAAGCGATTCACGTCGTTGGAGAGGAGGTTTGCAACCTTCCCAGGTGTTGAGTCACCCAACGCTGTTCGAGACAGCTTCAAGGCCTGTGGAGGAATATGTTTTATTCTTCTAAACTTAAGAGTCCTAGGACTTGTTAAATTGTAGATAATGGTTGGATTATTGGATGTTCAATGAATAAAAATAGAATTACCAAATATATTAATAAACTAGCTGTGCCTACGACTTCGTTCGCGTGTATTAGGAAAAAAAAAATTCTTTGTTTTTTTATCCTTATGTGTTGGTCCTGGGTATATACTAATATCATCAAAATTTCATCAAAATCCATCCACCAGATTTTGTGTAATACACACTCAAATTAACATACAGACAGACAGCCAAAAGTTCTAAAATAAGTTTTTCTAGCTTCTATTATCATTCTATACACTAAATCAATGACTTCTTTTTAAAATATTTTCAATGTACAGAATAAAATATTTTCAATGTACAGAATTCACTCTGCTACAATTTTATTATGTAAGATTTTTTCGATTTGGCACGAGTTCTCAAAATATTGACTGCGAGCTAAAGTAAATGAGAATCATTGAGATATTTGAGCAACTGAGATAGTCAAAAATAAATCACACCATCACGTGTCGCTAGTCAATATTTTTAATGCACAGTACATACACATTACTTGCACTTACGTCCTTTTTATGTCGTAAGTTGTTTGTTCTCATTCTCATCATATTTAATTAAAACGTCTTCGATCACTGTTCTCTTTCGACACTTTTCCATAACTCATCAGTTGGTTATTTTCTTCCTCATTTCCGGTGAGCTGATCATTTACACCACATAAATGGCCAATGGGATAGAATAAAAAATGAAATTACTTATTTTACGGTAACCAAAACAGGTAACAATTCGTAAGACTAAAATGTTTATTTGAAAAACAAAAAGCAACTGTTTTTTAACACGAGTCCCTATTTTAAAATGATAAGTGGTATTGTGATGAAATCACTTAGGCAATATTTCACAGAGTGACTACATGATTTGCCCGACTGGTTAAGAGTTAGTCTATAAAAACTCAATTGTATATATCAGCAGGTTCCAATAAAAGTACCTAGGTTCGTCATGTATTGATAAGACAACAATCTCAATTTCTTGTTAAATTTTTCCGATGAGATGTGTCTCCAAGTGGGGAACACATTGCCAGTTCTTCCTTGTTATTTTTGGGAGACATTTTACCAGATCATTATTACTGCTCTTGGGTGAAAATAGTGAAAAATAATTTTTACAGTTGGAAACTCAAAAGTAGGAAAAACACATTCCGCTATCCTTCCCTTTAGTTCCACAGGTAATGTGATTTTAACACATCCAAGGTTAAAAATTAAAAAGAATGTTTATTACCTTCCGATAAATCAATGAGCACACAGCAACCCTCGCCCGCATGCCCAAATGATACGCATTGATCATGTAGTGATTCAGCACGAATATTGAGACAATACTCAATATCACGATAAGCCCTGCGCTCAATAGGGCGTCTTCTCGAGTGGTAGAGCTGTTTGGTGAGAAATACTCCAGGAGTCGTCCCAACAATATCGGAGTAGTCAATCTGAAATGAAAATATTAAGTGACAACATACAAAATTGCTAACCATCATTGTCACTATGGTTCGGTAGTTTATCGTGGGCATAAACTACAAACTTACAGTAAACCAGAAGGTGAGTTTGAATTTCATCCAAACAAAAAAGAAGATCATTTCTAATTAAAAAGCGATACCAAAGTCACAATTAAATGTTTAATTTTTCCCAGTATAAGTCACCTAAATCAAGTTTGATTTTATATGTAAAATGATGAAACGTCAATTCCTGGTCAAATGTAAGAGTACGAAATCATGGTATGAGTATTTTAATGTCAAAACCTATTTGTTACATATTACGTATCTCTTAACGGCAAATCAATTAATTTTACTTGACTTCAGTATCAAAATTTAGATGCTAGATAATCTTACATTATTTTGTTTGGCATAAACGCTGCCAGATAATCTTAAATTTGGGAATACATTAATAATACTGATAAATTAGAAGCAAAATCACAGAATATATATTTTAATCATTATATAGTTACAACAAATTGAAATATGGAATAGTAATAAATCTATTTAAATGTTTGAGTGCCGACGAGCGACGTCGCGCTCGTGCGCTTACTAACTAAATTTGTTAAGAGCGCAATGGCGCTCGTGAAATCAGTTGCTGTTTAGTGTGCAGTAGGGGAGGTCACTCGCATTCATTGCTAATTTTTTATCTTTCTACGTGTTACACAAGTTCAAATTACAATATTATTAGTAATTACAATATAAAAAGGATCCAGGAAAAGAAAATGTTTAACCCATAATGTCAGAATAAGAAAATGATCATTTTTCAAGTTGTGAAGAAAGTGAATAGTGGGAGTGACATTGTGGGGCTCTCACAATTTGGAGTAATGCAAATGTTGAGTGATAATGATAATAATGACGATAACAATTATTCTGCTGATACAGAGGATGTACCGTACTGCGAAAATACGATTTGATCTTGATTTCAGTTTTTGTTATCATTTTTGTTCACAATATATATTTTCATAATTTTCTTTGTATTTTATTATCCTTGTACAAGTTTTTATTAAGAAAGCACCAAAAAAAGTTATTAAAATTGGATAATTTTTGGAAGAGATACAGTTTTTTTTCCAGATGAGGGTAAATGACATCAAAAACAAAAAATTTCTTTGGCATTTTTAAGTATATATGAGTAAAAAACCATGGCACTTAAACGGTTAAAGTTATAAAAAAACAGGGTACTAAGCCAAATTCTGTTTCTGTAGAAAAATCCACCTTTCTACGCCATCACTTTGTATCCATTTTGAGATTTCGCACATCTTTTTTTTTATGATGGACAGCAATCCTGAACGTTTCTTTCCAACTTCTCCCATAAAAGTTCAATGCTATTGTAATTGAGCAATTGTAGTGGCCAGTTCACTTTATGTAAAGATCTTGCTGCTTATTTTTCTCCAAGAAACCTCTGCACAATTTTGAGTTATTTGGGATTGTTTTCCGATGAACCAATATGAATGAAATTTCCGATTGCATTATGAACCAATCATGAATGAAATTAAAATGAAATAGCATTTCGTTTTAAAATCTGTCCGTATATTCCTTTTTTAATTACTCTACAAGTTTTCAATAAAGTATCCACATTTTTGCTAAAAAAGCAATACTAGAATATAAAGGAATCCGACACCGCTATTCAATTCCGTGTATTTCAATGTTGGCATTGTTGGTTTGTAACATTTTTCTTCAGTACTTCTTTGGACATAAGCGTGTCATTTTAAACCAAACAGTTCAAACTTAGTTTCGTCTGTGCAAAGAACTGTTTTCCATTTTATATTGATACAATACACAATTGGAGTATAGCGTTATAAGTGTCATAAAACAAAGGTTATGGAAACCGGTGAATTTTATGATTTTTAACATATGTACCAGTTGTACAGAAACAAGAAAATAAAGTGCAACATGCAATTTTTCATAAACAAAATACAGTACAACAAAGCAAAATTCTAGAAAAATATTACTTAATGATAATTCAATACAACATATCTCATAAATGTTCCCACATTTTAACCAAAAGTGTCAATCCCGTTTTCAGAATGATAACCAATTTAAAGTTTGATGATTAATTAGTACTAAAACAAACGGAGTATTACTCTGCAAGTCTGATGATTGAACATCCCCAAATTTACAACAATAATGATGAGAAATTACATTAGTACATAATACTTGCAGAAGCTAACAATAGAAAACAATATGTTCGAGTATCCAGAAAATTTAACTTACTTCAGCCCCACCTCTGCGATGACTAACAGCAAAGCCATCTCGATGATGTCCCATTTGAAGCTCCGACACAATGCCCTGATCAAACTTGGTTTAGGCATCTTTTTAGGGTCCATTATTTTCTTAGTTTTGATCTTTTCGGTACATCTCCTGACTTCCTTGTCCCAATACCTGCATTGGAAAAAATAATTTTTGAAAATGAAAAGTTCAAGATAGGGAAACGTCATAATGGTACAGACAAAATCGTAGATAAAATCAAAGGCATGCAATTTACAAGACGTTTTATTTAATATGCAATAATTACCACAAATTGCTACTCTATTATCTTTTGCGAGCCACCAGTAAATCCACAATTGGATCCTGGAGCAATTAATGGGGCAGAGACGATATAACTGGACACATCTCTTAAAACTATATTGATTAATGTAAGCACCAACAAACCGTAAAGGGCTACAGAATATATGTGAAAAATTTAGGCAATTTAAGCTAGAATTCGTCTCATGTCTTCCTCTCTCGTCCTCTCATCTAACAACCAGGAGCATGAAGCACTGTTAAATTGCTGACCTATATTTTACCAACTAAATTGCGAAGAGCAATGTGAAACAATGCATGGTCGAAACAAACCCTACCAGAGTTGAAGAAATTCTTTGATCATATCCGTTTTAAAATCTGAAGAAAACAAATAAGGATTTTAATAAGATATATACTTTTTTATCATACAGGTGCTGCAGGTGCTGGAGACACATGCTAAAAATTCCTTGGACTGTTTTTCGCACCAATATCTCCATTATAAAGGAGTCGAAAATCAAAGAAGGATTTTCATCCACTGTAAAATAATAAATTTTTAAATTCTTCACACATATCTACAGAAACATCTCTCGATGAAGCATCTTGTGGTGCAGGGACACGTTGAAGGCAAAACATCTTGAGGGCGATTTCCAACTCGACAGACAAAGCTGATAAATATGGAGACAGAGACTAGCATTATAGAAAGTTTAAGAAATGCGACCAATCAACTGAAATGAAAATGCATCGTTAAGGCAACCATCTGTATCAAAAGACCACAACATTCTGACAAGAGTGAAATGACTAGGGAGAGAGACTACATGACATAAACTATGACAATTTATTATTAATAAGTTGTTGAGCCGCCTCCAACATAAATACTTAGTATTTCCAAGGCATACTTACCAATAATCTGGAGGCAAAGATCTCCATACAAAAAAAAACCGTTCAACACTCCATATCTTTTTATCTCGAAACTGGAATTTGATAAGTATTTAAATATTTTTTATGGGATTTGCGCATGGCGACTGGGACAGTCAGACAAGGAAGTCAACGTCGTTATCTTACAAAGACTATCATTGTCATCTTGCAGTATTAAATTTTTATTTTCCCCATAAAACTTAATGATTGTGGGCCCAAGAGATCGATATCGGCTCTGATACAAAACTACACTATTGGCCTGAGGCGCCGATATATGTTGCGAAGTGTATGCAAAATCTAGACTGGGGCTTTCTTCCATTTAGACGCTAATTTTTTACCCTGCCATTAAGGGGTTAAACCTTTTTCTTTACAAACCTTTAAAGAAATTGTAATTTGTCATATATTTTAAACATTTTAACGGAATTAAAATTATCTGTAATCTTGTGCAAAGTTCCAAATTCTACCTTTAAGAAATAGTTATAGAGGTACACCTTTTTTTGGAATTTAAAGGATTTCCTTTATAAGTCTCTACTGGGTCTCTACTGGAGTTTCTACTGGAGCGCATAGACCAGGTATGATTAGTAGAAGAATGTACCCAACTTCATTGGAAAAATTACATTGTTCCAGTCTTGATTCAAATTTTCTTTCAGCCAATTTTGTTTTTATTGGCGAGTTTTCCGAGCAGTGACGGTTAATTCACACTGCTTCGAAATTTTAATTCATGAACTAAATAAGTATATTTATATGAATCACATGATGTACATTTAGACCCTTGTTAAGTAATACTACAAAGATTTTTCCCAAATTATCACTTTATTCTTCTTTTACGTTATTTTTTGCTCATAGCAATGATCTGGCAGGTCATTGACCTATATAACATAAAAATTTTGTTTCATCCACCTACTTATAAATGTCTTCGATATTTTCATATTTTGGCAGCGACTCCGTACTACAATATCATTTTTTTCGGATCCAAAAAAAAGAGAAATGTGATTCTAGAAAATGAGGAAAATACGACACTCTAGGTGAAACATATCCTTCTTTGACCAAGGTTGAATGGCAGACTCTGTTGCCATGTTTCAGTAGAAAAGGTTCTGCTAAATGCTCATAGAAAATCTGCCCTCTAAGTTATAATATTAGCAAGCAACAAAAAGAGTAGCTGATATGGTGATAAAATAGCTCTAAGTGAAAAAGACACCGGATGATGAGAAAGGAAATATTAAAAAACATTTCAAAGTGTCAAGTGATGGATCATGGGCAAGGATGGATCATGGTTGTTAGAGACAGGGTTGTTTGTCCCTTGTGGGGTAGATATGACTAAATATTTTTTTTCATTCTTTATGTACTTTCTTGGTAAAACCTCTTCACGCTATAAATTTAATAAATCGTTTTGCAGACATCTGTAGTTTTCCTGGTTTCAGTTATAATTTTTAATAAAAATTTCTAATTGTTTAATACCAAAAAGCTAAAAAAACAAGTCAATTTTTAACTTTGTATTTTATACTGTGAAATTTTAATAATTTTGATTTTGGTATATAAATTTACTAACCGTTGGTAGGAGTTATTCCTACCAAATATATTACTTAGTTTTTTTTGTCGCATGTACCTGTAGAGTGAAACCATCTGCCCCAGTAATATCCCAAGGTTTGAAAATGCCTAACCATTCAGCAGCAATTTCTTTCTTTTCTGGTTTTATACTTTTGTTTAACAGATATTTTTTAAATAACAAAAAAACAAAACAAAATATATCTAAAATTATTCATTTGTTTCATCCCTAGATAAACATACCTGCTTAAAATATTTCAAAATATTTAAGCAACAATTTTTACAAAATTTCTATATGTTAATTTTATTTTAAATGTGTCGTCGCCGTGGTATGTTGGGTTGGTCACAAGACGTACTGCCCTTGATGATGCGGCACACCGCAGGGACCCGGGTTCAATTTTCCATTCGTCTAATGGGGCTGCACTGGTATTATGGTTGGCTGTAAGGGTATATGCTCTCGTAGTAATAACTCCCCCATATGTATCAGTTAGATACATCAAAGAAGAAAAATAAATATGTAATTATAAAATCAAATGCATTATGCTTACATTTCCAACGTGTCTCCAAGTTTATCTGATCCATCATCGCTTCTCGGCCCTGACAAGGCATCAATATCCAGATCTTTTGCAGAACCTTGCTTGAAGAAATTAATAGTCCACCAAAAGGAAAATTTAGACAAGAAATTCGCTTTATCGTAAGGGCTAACGCCCAAAGTCCTTTTGTTGTTATCCATTATGAATATTTAACGCCTATATTATACTCAAGAGTCACAATTCACTCTGTAATCATTACGTTCACTTAAGTGTACATACTTAATATTATTTGTGTTACAATTACTTTTATCTTAACATTTATAAGATTTAAGTCGCACTTGATTTATCTTTTAGACACTTTGTCACTTTTAAGGAACTTGTATGTGAATATATAATTTAAATTAAATTAATTTATTTAAGTAAATATATTAAGTATTCTTTTTGATTAATTATTTTTAAGTATTTTTAATAAGTATTTTTTTGATTAATTTTAATGCACAAGTATCACAGACTTCGGTTTGAACACTTAAAATAAAGGCCAAATTGAATTTAAATTATTTTTTTACTTTATTTACTTCATTGTTATTATAGGTTTCAATTTAAATATTTATTTATTTAATTAATTAATAAAATATTGGTTAAGTATAAGAAATTTTAAATAAACTGAAGCAGGCTTGTTATATTTTAAGTATGCGGGACATGTCTTCATCGACCTGAAACAAAAAATATACATTTAGCTTATATAATTGTTTGCAGTCTCTTTAACATGTGTCACTTTCAAATCATTGATTAAAAAAAATTAATTTTAGTTTTTTCTGTAACTCCTCCATAAACTACTTTTATATAAAAACTTAATCAGATCAGTACTTATATGCATCTGAAACGTGGACATTGTCCCAAACTAGTGAAAATACTTAGGTGGGTTCTTCGACAATGGGTTTTGGAGAAGGAGAACTAATGCCGAACTTTATCGCTTATTTATACAATAAAATATAATAAAATTTATAAAAATTCAATGTATGAAGTGTACCAGCCATGTAATTAGAATGAAGGAAGATAGAACGACAAAACAAATTTTTCTGGCCAAACAAAATGGCTCAAGAGGAAAAGGAAGACCCAAATTAAAATGAGCGGACTGTATTTTTTTAAAGAAATTCATAAAATTTATATTGGTACACCCGTTATTCTAATGTAATAATATAAAATTTTATTAAAATACATTATAAACATAAAAAACTTCTACATAATTTTTCGAAATGTTACATGTATTTTAAGGTCATTAAATGTGTCAATGTTAGTTTTGATTAAAAAAATTTTCGTTTAGTTGCTGTTTTGCATATGACTGAATCTTTATGTATAACTGTTCGTTACGTTTAGACACTTCGTTATGCAAAACTTTAAAAAATGAAGTGTGTCAATTATTTTCGTATCAAAAAAAATTTTACCATTTTTTTCGAACATTGTACAGTTTTTGCTATATTATCCCGTTCATACACATTTTAGTATACAAATAACTATCCAACATTCTAGAATTTCTACCCGCACATTATCAAAACATAAATGTTTTGAACACACATGTGATCGATCCATTAATAATAATACTTTATAAATAGTCCAAACATGACATAGAGATACTTATAACCGGTTTTTCAGATTTCTCCTAAATGATTCCTGTAAATTACCTATGTACTTACTTTGTGTAAGCATTATCCTGCTTTTTACTTATTATAAATTGGGTCCGCCATCAAACAAGAGAGATTTGGCGTGGGTGTTGATTTTTATAAGAAACAACTGCTGCCTTCACAACCGTTAGGGAAAACCAGACCTTCCTTGGGCTAGATTTTTTATACCAACTGTTATATAGTGATAACAGGCGGGATCAACAGTTTAATGCTCTTTTCGAAGCACACAGGAGTTCATAAGGATATTATTAAGAAGTGTGATTGATGGTCACCCATCCCATCACCAACTGGCATATGCATTGCTCACACTGATAGTATGATATTAACATGTACAACATGGCTATGGTTACTTCATTCATATTAACTACAATGCTATAAAAATAAAGTTAGAAAAAACATTGTGCGAGTCAGTTCTGACGCGCCACTGGAGTTTACTCCTTAAGTACGATTGTCTTGGAATGTATAAAATAGGTAACATTGCATATAAATGTAAATATCAAATTTTATCAACATATCTCTTACCGTTAAGGTAGCATTCATAAGAAACGCATTGGCTCTTCTGTTTTTTCATTATCTTACGAAATGTTATCTCACGAACGTTGCGAAACTGGTCTGCGTGAAACTATTTTTTAACAGGACAATATACAACCTATGTCTATCCTGAAGGTCCTTTCTAAATATTGGTGAAAGAATTTTTAAAATCGGATGAGTAGTTTCAGATATTCCCACCTACATCCAAACTTACAAACTGTTACAATTTTTTTAATGCTCTGAACTTCTGATTTTACTCCTCATAAAACTTCATACTGTATATGAAAATTAATACTTAAGGAGTAAATTTCAATAAAATTTCCTTCAGTTTTGGCCGAAAGGGACAAATTTATAGTGTCCAAATTATAGGCAACCTATAATATGAATAAAACTAAGTGTTAATGACAAACAAAAAAATTAACGTATATAAAGACACACATTTTGACAAAGATAATATTAAGCTGAACACTGTATGTTAATGACAGATAAAAATAAAAGTAAACACATAAAAACACTGCTATTGATATAACACTAAAGTGTTTAATTGAACAAGCACCTGATGGCTGAAATTTAGTCTAGACACCTATCTTTTAAATTTAGTCTAGACTACCTTAGTCTAGGCTGAATTTTAGCCTGGGCGTTGGAGGGGTTAAAGATATCTTCATGAAAACCTTAATAGCACACATCCGTATAATGAATAAATTATTAATCTGCATGAAAGCACATACTTGTATATCAAAACTAAGCACATATGAAATAACAGTATGAATATCTGCATATATGAGCAACGTGACAGACAAGTGTCGCTATCAGACATTGTTATTTCGTAACTATATCTGCTTTCCTATTATCGAATAATAAATTTTATTAATACAGGAAAACAAGCAAGTACTCAAAGTAAAAACAACCAAGCTACCTAGTTAGAAAAGGGTATTTCGCAAATTATTATTCAGCTGCAACATTAAAAAATCCCATAATCACATACCTTTTAGGTTTTCGAATGTTAATAACTAGGCTCAGCACTAAGAAGCCGTTAATGGCAATTCTGTAAATTTATTAAATGCTACTGTCAACACAATACGTCTATTCTTCCGATTAATAAAATGTGTTCAACGAAAACGCATTCAACTAAAAATATAGCAAATCGAAGTTAGTTGAATTAAATTTCCATTACATAAACGGCATCTCGCATTGTCATTTAACTTTTTACTGTTAATAATTGCCAGTAACTACAGATGGCATAGAGTTTTAATTGAACATTTTCCCGTTACGCCTATTATAGATAATAATAGGCGTAGCAGGAAGATTCATATATAGACAATGACAAGCACAAGTATAAATGATATTTCATTGTTAATATTGCGTTTATGAATATAATGGAGAACAAACATATCTATAACATCAAGATTCAACATCATATTTACAACATCAAAATTCAACATCATATCTATAACATCAAGATTCAACAGCATATCTATAACATCAGATTCTAATTGCTCTTTGTGCAAGTACTTACATATTTGAATTAAAAAATTAATAGTTCGATAACCAAACATTAATTCTTTACATACAAAATCATTTTTTCTATGGTTTTGTATACAAATGGCCAAAGTTAAACACTCATAATTTAGTCACATTCATTTGTCTGTCCGTATGTTGCAGTATGATAACTCTTTCAGCTTAGATTGATTATGGAAAAATTTCAAAGGAAGACATAATTGAATTATGTGATTATATAGAAATAAAGAATTTCTATTTTTTTGAAGCACCAGTATATGGCCGTTAACAGCAATAAACCAAACTTGGGGTTGAACAATTTGTTTCTAATGTAGTCCTTCAAGTGAGATGTTATTCAAGAAGTCTCCTAAAATGCATTAAAAATATCTAATAACATTTTTGACATAGTGTCCCATATATGGGATACTATATCAATGGTAACATTTTGGATAAGGTGTCCCATATATGGGACACCTTATCCAAAGTGTTATATGGATTTTCCCGCCATATGGGTCTCCAAAACATTTCACGCTGCGTCTCTTAAATTTTTGACCACATATATCAACAATTTTAAGAATTCAGAATAATGTCATTTAATAAGTTGTAAAATTATTTCAATCAATTTTCAATAATAAATTAAAAAGACATAGACAACAATATTTTATCTCAGTCATTTGAAAAATACACTAGGCAATACAATTACATAGTGAGGAATATTATTAATATTAATATTCATAAATAATTGAATAAAAATATTATGTATTATTAAAGGCGTGTAATCTGGAAGGCTTGCAGCAGATGGCGCTAGTTGTTTTGGAGTCACCCGAACTATCAAACCTTATTTACTTTTATCCAACGACGCAAGTTATTTCCTACTTAGTTTCATTTTGCAATTAATATGCTTCAATGTTGTATTGTACCTTTCAGCTCCTCAACAAAGTCAGGGTACAGATTTCCAAAAGATGAACCATTAAAGAAAAGTAGATTGTGGCTATAACAAGATACAAATATAAAGCAACAATAGGGTATTTGACTGATGTCAATATTTTTTGCAAAATTAGGTTTAAAACTGCAGAAAAAACTTGTGATATAAAAAATTAACGGAAACTTCTAAATAGAAAAAAGTCTAAATTTTTTTATTCATTAAATTGAAAAAGTTATTATGAACTTAGTTTCCACACAGAAAACAAGAAAATTATAACATGCAATATATAACTTAAACGCAATATTTAACGAGATACTAAAAATATTTAATAAACTCCCTTATAATGAATGCTAAATAACAAGCCAGTGACATCAAACCCACATGTTTTGTATGGGGCGTTTTCGCGCGAATCGTAATTAGTCAGTTTTTAAGTTCTTATAACTTTGTAATGAAATAGTATCGTACCTAGGACAGGTACGATACATTTATTTTAACCGGTTTTAATGTTATTACTTATTCTATTTTGGTAATAAAAAAATATAATTCAATATTTTCTTTAAGTGCTTCAATCTGTTCCCTAAAATTGTAAGTATTATTTATGAAATTACCAAAATAATTGGAGGATACAGGTTTGGCATGAACTCATTTATCATGGAAGTAATATCTAACCAATTTTATAGCGAAGACTGAAGAGGAACTCCATGCTTAGCCTGTTTCATTTGACTAAAGAAATAGCCCAGACAGTTGAGCAAGGACAAGAACGTGCCAAGAAACAATCACTCCATATTTGTCATATATGGAGTGATTGTTTCTTAAAAATAAAAATAAATACGAGAATAACGAGGTACAGAGATGAATACGAAATCTAAACAAAATTTGATAGCTACAACCACTTTTCACTCGTGTTTAATACTAGCTGCGCCTGCTACTTCGTGCGCGGTTATTTAAAAATAACATCACTGTAACTAATCACTATCGTAGACTACAAAAACAAAAAGTCGATCGGCTGGTGGGAATCGAACCCATATTTTCGGCGTATCGATCAACGTGTTAACCATTGCACCACGGCTGATCCAGCTGACCTGTTGAAACTATTACTAATCTTATTATTATTATTATTCCGTTTTTTATATTTTTTATTTATTTTACAATATCTATGAGCACAAAGTTTATTAAATATGCCAATAGGTGGCGTTGGCAGTACAAATATCGTAATATTCACTAAGTCTGGGTTGTCTTTTAAATCTATAAGATCCAGATAAAAGGCATCATTCACTATATTGATTTACATATTATCATTATTATTATTCTGATTTTTAAATTTTTTTATTTATTTTACAATATCTATGAGTACAGTTTATTAAATATGCCAATGTATGGCGTTAGCAGTTCTAATATCATAATATTCACTAAGTCAGGGTTCATATTCATATTCACTAAGTCAGGTACTTTAAAATCTATAAGATCCAGATAAAAGATCCATTCACTATATTGATTTACATATTCCCTACGATACAGGGCTTAGTTTTTCGATTAATTAATTGATAATCTATTATGGAATCAATTATGTGATTGAGTGATTTGATTACATGGTATATTTATAGCCACGATTAATAATTACAATCGTGATTATGAGATACCTTACAACATGAAATGCAAATAAGTGCAATTTCTAACACGTAGAGATGAGCAATTAAAGATAAAAACAAGTGCAATAGTTTACACATAGAGATGGTCAATTAAAGATGCAAACAAGTGCAATAGCTTACACGTATAGATGGGCAAATAAAGATGCAAACAAGTGCAATAGCTTACACGTAGAGATGGGCAAATAACGATGCAAACAAGTGCAATAGCTTACACGTAGAGATGGGCAAATAAAGATGCAAACAAGTGTAATAGCTTACACGTAGAGATGGGCAAATAAAGATGCAAACAAGTGTAATAGCTTACACGTAGAGATGGGCAAATAAAGGTGCAAACAAGTGTAATAGCTTACACGTAGAGATGGGTAAATAAAGATGCAAACAAGTGCAATAGCTTACACGTAGAGATGGGCAAATAAAGATGCAAACAAGTGCAATAGCTTACACGTAGAGATGGGCAAATAAAGATGCAAACAAGTGCAATAGCTTACACGTAGAGATGGGCAAATAAAGATGCAAACAAGTGCAATAGCTTACACGTAGAGATGGGCAAATAAAGATGCAAACAAGTGTAACAGCTGACACGTAGAGATGGGCAAATAAAGATGCAAACAAGTGTAACAGCTCACACGTAGAGATGGGTAAATAAAGATGCAAACAAGTGCAATAGCTTACACGTAGAGATGGGCAAATAAAGATGCAAACAAGTGTAATAGCTTACACGTAGAGATGGGCAATTAAAGATGCAAACAAGTGTAATAGCTTACACGTAGAGATGGGCAAATAAAGGTGCAAACAAGTGTAATAGCTTACACGTAGAGATGGGCAAATAAAGATGCAAACAAGTGTAATAGTTTACACGTAGAGATGGGCAAATAAAGATGCAAACAAGTGCAATAGCTTACACATGGGCAATTTAAGATGATACTAATGAGTTACACAAAAGATCAATAAACGTTATTAGAACTTATTTGGATAATGACGCTTATATGATGATTAAAACCATCTATGCATTTTCCAATTCTCTTAGTTATTCTTATTCACAATAATGTGACAAATCATATCATATCAACGCTCTGTAGTCATCAGCTGATCTCTTTAGTGACATTTAATTTTTTAAGTTTCTGATGTTAGCTAAAATTTTATCTTTCTAGGAGTAACAAATGCGTTGAAATGATTTTAAGATATAAAATTTCAAATCTTTTCTTTAATTTCGAACTCACAATTAAATGAAACTATGTGATGTAGTATTATTTCTACTTTCTTTAATTTCTTTACCACGACCTAGGTTTCGTTGTATTACAACATCTTCAGGTGGGATATTAGCAGATTGATGCAAATATCCCACCTGAAGATGTTATAATACAACGAAACCTAGGTCGTGGTAAAGAAATTAAAGAAAGTAGAAATAATACTACATCACGTAGTTTCATTTAATTGTGAATAATGAATTTCTACAAAATTAACGCCAAATATATATAATAATTTCGAACTTTTAAGACGATAATCACAAAACCAAAAACGTTTTATTTTCATAATGATGATAGGAAAAAACATATGAAGAAAATTAATAAGCTAAAATGCACTTGTGTATGTATATATGTATATATATATATATATATATATATATATATATATATATATATATATATATATATATATATATATATATACACATATATATATATATATACACACATATATATATATATATGTATATATTAGTCGATAAGTAGAATTCTGTATGCAACAAATTCAATACTTACAATAAGATTTTTCCTCTTCCATAACATTAGAGCTGGAAAAGCTTTGAATTTAACGTGGGATTTGGAAAAACAATCACCATCATTCTCGTCGTAGAGATGATAATAAAACCAACCCGCACGTCGATAAAATACCACATTTACTGATAGAACTACCTTGCTATTACATGACCATTGAGAATATACGTAAATCAAAAGGCACACAGAAAATGGACAAATAGTCTATTCTGATTAACAAGTAATTAATGACATTTTAATTAATACAATAATGACATTTTAATTAATACAATAATAATGATATGATATTTAGTTCACTAATAATTTAAATATCTTCTATAACCAACAGAAAAATGCACACGAAAAGAGAAATGAACTAAGCATCCAGTTACTTTCAATCAACTGGCTAATTTGGAAGACAATCAAGGCTTATTTAATATTTAAAAACCATTTGAAGGTTTATTGTTTTTAATAAACAATTAATATATAAAACAATTTGAAGCCAATTTGGTCATATTGTAATTAACTATGGGACACAGCCAGTGACTCCAATATTGATTCTCCAAAAGTTCCAGAACAAAGTACGGAACAAATAATGACTTTTATTTGAGTGTATCACTTGCTGATGCAGAAGTGTGGTAAGTGACATTAAAAAAGTTGAATTCAACGTCTGAATCAACCATTTTAAGCCAATTTGGTCATATTGTAATTAACTATGGGACACACACAGTGACTCCAATATTGATTCTCCAAAGGTTCCAGAATAAAATGCAGAAAAAATAATGACTTTTATTTGAGTGTATCACTTGCTGATGCAGAAGTGTGGTATGTAACATTACAGAAGTTGCTTCATGGCCTGAATCAACCATTTGAAGCCAATTTGGTCATATTGTAATTAACTATGGGACACACCCAGTGACTCCAATATTGATTCTCCAAAAGTTCCAGGACAAAGTACGGAAAAAATAATGACTTTTATTTGAGTGTACCACTTGCTGATGCAAAAGTGTTTTATATGACATTACAGAAGTTGATTTCAATGCCTGAATCAAACATTTGAAGCCAATCTGGTCATATTGTAATTAACTGTGGGGCACACCCAGTAACTCCAATATTGATTTTCCAAAGGTTCCAGAATAAAATACGGAAAAAATAATGACTTTTATTTTCATTCTTATCTTTTCTGTGCAGACGAGCCTAAGTATATCTTATATTAATATAAAAATTTATATTTGTTTTTGACAATTTTATTAGGCCTAGCAATAATGTATTACCAAGTTCACGGAATAAACATATTAAACAAACACTATTTTAACAAAAACTTCAAATTCTATCCTTATAATAATAATATAAGGATAGAATGAAAAAAAAAGGTATTTTTTGGACCTTAAAAATGAAATAACATCTTAAATAAAAATAAATTTTGTTTATTTATAAATGTGACACACTGCAATATTATCGTCGTTTTATTTTTGACCTGATTAGATTTGCTTTATGTGAAAGATATCTTAATAAACAATATAATATGGCTATGGCCAACACTACAAGAATACCTTTACCAACCACATTGTACTCAAACAAAACAATGACTTTTAAGAACAGTTTGAAATTTAAAACTGTTCAGTGACACGTTTGTAGACACAAAATTATAGGTACCAATTAACCTAAGCTGGTGATACATCATACTCACTATCTGCGGGTGACGTTAAACTGGGGGGGAGAAGTGAGTGTCGCTTCTTTACGCAGTAATAATTAATATTCTTTGCCTTCGCCATAGTTGAAATATTACAAGTGTACGGAATGTTTTGAAGATGTAAGTATGCTGAGAATAAGAGTTCCACAGAGAACATCCTGTAAGAGGCTGACAGCTAAACTATGGAAACAGTGAGATTGCGGCAGCTTTTGATGGAAAAAGAGAGGCCATGCATTTCTGAATAGTGTTGCGTTGGCCACGAGTATAGAAACTGAATTTGTAATTGATACAAAGTCATGATGAAAAGTTGTTAGTATACTAAGAGGAAGAAAATTATACGTTCAGACGTATAGAATGTGGAATAAAGTACAGAGGAAGTAGAGGTAAATGGTGATAAAAAAAATTTATGAAAGATCAAATTCTTGACAAATTTGACATAAGTAGAACTTCAGTGACAGGGATTCCAAAGATTTTCAAGGTGCTGCTAATATGCAACCCTGTGGCCCCAATATATGAATAGAACAGTTTAAAAATATAGAACATGTTCACGAGAATGGATAAAAGATTGAACAACCTGAATTAAAACTTGCCAAAAAAAACTTGATGGCAGAAAGACCATGGGAGGTAATGGCCCCTTGACTGTGGCAATACTAAATCTTGAAAATAATTATAGCTTAGCAATTCGACTTAACAATGAAAACAATCTTGAAGATATTTTCACAGAGGATTTAATAAAATCAATGTGACTCACCAATTTTGCCCCAAGGACCCCGAGACTTTATACAAATATAACATAACTTAAACAAAAAGTTTCCCACCTTCTATGATCATACCACAACTTATACATCTACCCTCTGCACCCATTCATTCTATATTCCATGATTTGACCATACGTAACTTGTAAAAAAATGTCTAGAAGGCAAAATCTAAATTCGAAACGAAGCCTTGAATTTTATATTTTGGAACGGAATTCCGAAACCAACATTTCTGGTTTAAATACATTGTAATTTGGTCTTTATTTTACTGAAACAAAACTGTTACTGTGACAAAATTGTAAAAATAAATTAAATAATTGTGTTTTATTTTGTTAAAAATTTGTCTCAAATTTTACATAAAATTTAATTCTTTACGACTGCAAAACGTTCCATTTCATTTAGTGATGTAACTAGCTAGCGGAATATTTTTATTGACTATCTTTCCATAAATAGCGCACATTTCTATTTTAGCAACACTATGAGAAGTAGGGGTGTAGACATTTGATTATATCTGGAAAATATTCATTCATCCAACGTAACTGTCGAAACAATGGATAGATTTGAATACTGTAATTAACGAACATTTGTGGTTTAAATACATTATAATAAATATTTTAGAAGATAAATATTGTATTTCGTGCAATTTTAGACAGTTTAATGTCTTAAAAAGATACTGAATCTTATTTTAATGATATTTTTGAAAAATGACAAAATATCTCAATGTCAGATGGAGAGAGTTCATTTAAACTTCACTGTGATAAAAAAAACGAAATGTTTACAATTGTCATTGATACAAATATATGCCTAGATATCTTCCATCCACCTATTCACCTGTTAAACTTCGCCATCTGGTAAATCAAGGAACCAAATATAAATGAAAACAGAGTTAATTTTTAAAAACTTTTAATTGCATCATTTCTGACAAAATCGATGCTATAAATATTTTTAATCAAACATCCTCTTTTTGCTACTGAACTCTACGAACAGATTTTTTAAAAACGAATATAATTTTCAGATGCTTTGAAAAATCCCATTTTCGAAATTTAAAACATTAATTACATTTATGCTATTTCTGACAAGATTGATGCTATTAATATTTTTAATCAAACATTCTCTTTTTGCTACTGACCTCCGTGGACAGATTTTTTAAAAACGAATATAATTTTTAGATGCTTTAAAAATTCTATTTTGGAAGTTTAAAATAGTACATTTACGCTATTTCTGACAAAATCGATGCTATTAATATTTTTAATCAAAAATTCTCTTTTTGCTACTGACCTCCGTGGACAGATTTTGTAAAAACGAATATAATTTTTAGATGCTTTAAAAATTCTATTTTGGAAGTTTAAAATAGTACATTTACGCTATTTCTGACAAAATCGATGCTATTAATATTTTTAATCAAACATTCTCTTTTCATTACTGAACACAGTGGACAAATTTTGTAAAAACGAATATAATTTTTAGATGCTTTAAATATTCTATTTTGAAAGTTTAAAATATTAAATTTATACTATTTCTGACAAAATCGATGCTATTAATATTTTTAATCAAAAATTCTCTTTTTGCTACTGAACTCCATGAACAGATTTTTTAAAAACAAATATAATTTGCAGATGCTTTAAAAGATTCCATTAAAACGAATATAATTTTCAGATGCTTTAAAAATTCTATTTTGGAAGTTTAAAATAGTACATTTACGCTATTTCTGACAAAATCGATGCTATTAATATTTTTAGTCAAACATTCTCTTTTTGCTACTGAACTCCATGGACAGATTTTTTAAAAACGAATATAATTTTCAGATGCTTTAAAAATTCTATTTTGGAAGTTTAAAATAGTACATTTACGCTATTTCTGACAAAATCGATGCTATTAATATTTTTAATCAAACATTCTCTTTTTGTTACTGAACTCCGTAGACAGATTTTTTAAAAACGAATATAATTTTTAGATGCTTTAAAAATTCTATTTTGGAAGTTTAAAATAGTACATTTACGCTATTTCTGACAAAATCGATGCTATTAATATTTTTAATCAAAAATTCTCTTTTTGCTACTGACCTCCGTGGACAGATTTTTTAGAAACGAATATAATTTTTAGATGCTTTAAAAATTCTATTTTGGAAGTTTAAAATAGTACATTTACGCTATTTCTGACAAAATCGATGCTATTAATATTTTTAATCAAACATTCTCTTTTTGCTACTGAACTCCGTAGACAGATTTTTTAAAAACGAATATAATTTTTAGATGCTTTAAAAATTCTATTTTGGAAGTTTAAAATAGTACATTTACGCTATTTCTGACAAAATCGATGCTATTAATATTTTTAATCAAAAATTCTCTTTTTGCTACTGAACTCAGTGGACAAATTTTGTAAAAACGAATATAATTTTTAGATGCTTTAAATATTCTATTTTGAAAGTTTAAAATATTAAATTTACACTATTTCTGACAAAATCGATGCTATTAATATTTTTAATCAAAAATTCTCTTTTTGCTACTGAACTCCATGAACAGATTTTTTAAAAACAAATATAATTTTCAGATGCTTTAAAAGATTCCATTAAAACGAATATAATTTTCAGATGCTTTAAAAATTCTATTTTGGAAGTTTAAAATATTACGTTTACGCTATTTCTGACAAAATCGATGCTATTAATATTTTTAGTCAAACATTCTCTTTTTGCTACTGAACTCCGTAGACAGATTTTGTAAAAACGAATATAATTTTCAGATGCTTTAAAACTTTCATTTTCAAAGTTTAAAATATTAAATTTACACTATTTCTGACAAAATCGATGCTATTAATATTTTTATAGCATCTATTAATGAAACATCCTCTTTTTGTTACTGAATTCCATGAACAGATTTTTTAAAAACAAATATAATTTTCAGATGCTTTAAAAGATTCCATTAAAACAAATATAATTTTCAGATGCTTTTAAAATTATATTTTGGAAGTTTAAAATATTATGTTTACTACTGAACTCTATGAACAAACTTTTTAATAATGACTATAATTTTCAGATGCTTTGAAAGACTCCATTTTGGAAGTTTAAAATATTATTGAAAGTTTAAAATTTAACTTTGCTTAACATAATGAATCTATACATTGTATTGTATAGAGTCATTATGTCAAGCACGGTTTACTTCTACAGATTTAAAATGATTGATAAGTTTAAATAAAATATACAATATTTTTAATTGTATTTGTTGAGTTCCACTGTTTAGATATGAGCCTTTTCCATATTATGTGGAGTTAGTAACTCCCTATATCGTTTAAAAATAACGCACCTTATTTAATATAGACGAACATTTATTTATATAAAAAGACAAACAAATAGAAAACAAAAATAATCTAACATATTTTGAATTGAATTCAATTGCAGAGAAATCATTTATTTGTCAATAAAAATATTTCTCATTTTTAACATTTTCTCAATCGTAATTAAATTTAAACATTTCATTTATCATAAACGGAATCTCCATGTAAAAAGACTTGAGAAAAACTAAATTATTAATATAACATATTTCTTTCTGTGAAATAATATTTAAATCGATAAATAGCCAAATCCAAATATCGGGTTTTATTTATAAATTGTTGCATTGTATCATTTTGCTTTTAAGGTGTTATGCAGTGCCCAGTATGAGGTGTACTACACAAAATTTAACCCTTTAATTAACGTTGTCACAGTGCATCTTGAGAACATGATAACATACAACAAAATTTTATTAATTGTAACTGGCTTCTAAGGGTTGCTTAGTACATAATAAGATGTACTGAGGAACCCTTAAAAGCCAGTTTAACCAAATTAACAATACATTGTTTTCAAATTTGTAATATATATTATTTTGTTGTGTGTATATCTATCTGAATATATGGTTCACAATCTGTTAATAACATTGCAATGCTCATATATTTCAATGTCATTCTAATTGAGAGATTGCCTGTGACAATTGCGATAAAATTATTGATTGAATTGCATTGATTGTTATGACATTAGAAATCAATCAGTACATCCATTTATCTCCTTACAAAACTTGACTGCAATATATGTTAACAATTTTTTATATAGACGAGTTTCTTTGTCCATCTATCCGTTTGTCCGTCTTTCAATTGAGTTTCTTTGTCCATCTATCCGTTTGTCCATCAAAGCCTCAATGTTTCTAAAGTTTGGGATCTATGTGAATCTAATTTTATGTTCCAAATATTAATTTAGAACTAAATTATATATGGAATATATTTGGCGTTAATTTTGTAGAAATTCACAATTAAATGAAACTACGTGATGTAGTATTATTTCTACTTTCTTTAATTTCTTTACCACGACCTAGGTTTCGTTGTATTACAACATCTTCAGGTGGGATATTAGCAAAGATTAACTCTTAGGAACATCCAACAGCATTTATATGTTTCAAACACAATAGCGGAAGCCGGGTTTGTGCGCGGTGTAGGTTTTATTATATTTCCGAGAGTTATACGACATACCAGTATTTTAGTGAGGGTAATAAATTCAATTGTTGTTATTATGTGAGGTTATACAATGCAAACTTTACGGTGTATGTAATAAAATTAAATGGAAGTTATTATCGGTAATATATTTATACAAAAGCAAGGGTATTTGAAAGTAAGGACAAGGTTATACACTAATTCTACATATCTCCCGTTTTTGTTTATTAATATATTTATTATAAACACATAATAGTCTGTGGTCGAACAGTTGCACAGAGTAGAGATTATCATCAAAAAATTTTAAAATATCAGATTGACTGAATGAGTTTCGAGCTGTGAATTTTGTGTGATTTCAAATAAAATTTTTCAATAAACTATGGAGTATATGTCAAGGCAAAAAATAATTTATTTTATATTTTGTGTAACAAATATATGTATTTTATATATTAATGAAATCCAGCTTGCTTAATATATACCTGTCGCAAAACGAAAATTTTGTAGCAGCAATTTGAATTGATTTACTCTCGGTTACCTATCAGTGTTTTCGTCAAAAATGAGTAATAAACCGTAACGTACTTAACATTACCGTCTAATTTCGACCACTTGCCGACGACTAGTCAATAATTATAACCCGTACAGTGTGTATGTAGATATACCGCATAGATCAAAGAACAACAGTCAGTGGTGAAGTTCGAGTTCTACCTTGAAATTTAATAATAATTTATATTTATAAAACATACCTTGTATAATGCCAGATAGACAGTTAATGTTATAGAGAAATTCATAATCACATTAATCGCGTAATAATAAAGATAATTAAAACGTACCTTGTCTAATGCCATATAGACAGTTAATGTTATGGAGAACACGCATATCACAAATACGCTTCAGGCGTATTGTGATATGCGGTACAATATGCGAGTATTGTGATATGCAGTACAATAATGAGGAAATAGATATTTAACCATTGTAATGAATTATAATTTACAGGGCAAACCTATTATTACAAAGATTGTATGCTATACAATGCTGAAGTATCTTATAACGCAACATATTGTATCATAAATTATTAAAGATAAGCGTGTGATGATAAGCAAAATCTATTAACACTATCATAAACATATAATTTGACTATATAATCAAAGACCTAGTAAAAATGTATACTAAATACGGAGAATAACATCAAATCTGTGCACTGAAGATATCATTTAGTGCAGTTATTAAATTTAAATATTTTTGTAGATAATCATAAAGCTTAGGTATAATTAAGATTAACCAGTAGACAGACTGGGTTAAAATTAGCAAATAGATGCAGAATATCCAGTCTAGATTTTCATATATTCTGGGCCTGATATCGGACATTTAGGCCATCTGCGCAAAATTGTACTCAGGTCCAAT
Source organism: Druceiella hillmani (assembly GCA_039881145.1). NCBI lineage: Eukaryota > Metazoa > Arthropoda > Insecta > Lepidoptera > Hepialidae > Druceiella > Druceiella hillmani. Next base: position 8,188,603 of record JAYKKI010000035.1, read on the forward strand.
ATTGGGCGCTCTACCGTTTAAAGGAAAAAAATGGGAAAACAATAATTTTTTAATAAAGAGTAAGTCACTCCAGTCCCGAACGAAGTGTGGCAGTTGGACAAACACCATTTAAGCTCCGCCTATAATCTATAATCTTCCTCATACATACATCTCACAATAATGTTTTTAAAATGAGATAAAATTGCATTGAGATATCACTTACAATACGCAACAAGATTATGAAGTCCTTGATTAAACATTTATCTATATATTATATTACTACAATATACGTATATTATCAAAAATCTATGTAATAAATACGCTATCATTCATGTATACTTTAAAAAAAATATAACCTAACAATACCTGTATAAAATAAGGAACCAATAGTTCTTATAACACGGCCTATGTTAGTACTGTTCTCTTCGGGTTCTCAACTCAGCACTGCTGAACGAAATGATAAATTTATTCTCGATTATCTTTTATCAATAAATGAAAACAAGCCGAGAGATTATTGAAAGCTATCAGTACTATGCAAACAGAATAAAATGAATATGCCTATCATATCTTATTCAGAGCTATCTATAACAATGAACCACCGAGTTAGACTTACACGTGATGACCGTTGTACACTCTCGCAGACACACTGGGACAGGCTGAGTGCGAGTATGTACATGGTGCCTCTCGTCTCATCTCACATTCTCATCGCATGGCTCTCAGCCGGCTAACGAGACGAGGGCCACTTTTTTTTTTGTATGGTAAATTTGTAAAAAGTTATAATAGCTAACAGCATGAAGGCAAACAGCAGCAGTAGTTTCTACATCTAGCATCGCAGGTATCTTCAGTACAACTATCATAACGAGTGTGTACATGGTCACCTCTCGCTGAGTGCCTCTCGGGCGAGACTCACCGAGAGGCTCTCGGCGAGTGTGAGACTTTTTAGGAAAGGTTTTAGAAAATTAACATTACTAAGTATATGATTCACCATCAAAATTGACATCTGCTGAAAGTATAATATTGTATTTCTATCCAAGTTTTTGACTTAAATCTTTAGGCAGACGTAGGAAAGAATAAACATAGATAGAAACATTTGCAGAACACGATTATAGGCTAAACAATACACAAATCCGTTTATTTTGTTTATTAATTTTTAACTATTTTTAATGCAAATACCGAGTCAGAAAACTCAAAACATTGTTAAACCTTATAAATGTTTTCAAATTAATTTTCAACAGACAGGAAGACATAGATATCATCTATGAAATAGTCGGTGAAGCAAGTCATAAACTATAGTATGACCAAAATATTTTCAGCCATCGTTCTATTGTTCTGAAAAGAAAATGACGGTGAATGTTTTTTTTCAGATTCCGAGCTCAGCCGGAGAGTTTACAGGTTGTAGCAATGTTTTATTTGTATTTTCTTTCCTATTTATTAAATTTTAGTGAAACTCACAAAGCGACTGTAATAATTGATATGGTCTATAAAAGTGAACAGTTATAAATGACAAACAAAAAAAATTATGAAATTTATACATTAATGTATAGCAGAGGTACAAATATAATTATTTTGTAATTAAATAAAAGGATACAGGTATTCAATCCATAGATTATTTAAGGTAATGCAGTTTTAAATGTGTTGTGAACACAGATACGGAGGACGCACTTTGTATAAACACTGAGGACGCTATTTATATTTTATTCATTACATAAATTTATAGCATATATGTTAAATAATTCTCCATAGAATGCAGTTCTGCAAAGTCTATTCCAAAAGTAACCAACCTCCTTCAAATTTGCGTGCCAGTACATTTGAAGCAGCCTCTATGGGGCACAAGCGTAAACAGTATACCCTTCACAAACTCCTCAGATGCCACAGTTATCGTTATATTTTATACTTTATAATAGTTCCACTTTAAAAAATCTTACTACCCACATCCATTGACCTCAATTATACTAGTAAGCTGGACTGGCTATATCTTATAAAATGACAGCTAAATCTGTCTTTTTAAAGCGCCCCCACGAACGTACTGGGAACTTAATTTGACATTTAATTAGAGATGCCAAAATTTTTACATGATAACGTTTCATTGTTTTGTATAGACACTTTCTATATTTTTTATTGTTTTGTTAATACTGTAGCACAAACCAAATTAAATGAAACTACGTGATGTAGTATTATTTCTACTTTCTTTAAGTTCTTTACCACAATATAGGTTTTGTTGTATTACAACATCTTCAGTGGGCAATTAGCGAAGATAGGATATTGAACATATTTGGCGTTAATTTTGTAGAAATTCATTATTCGCAATTAAATGAAGCTACGTGATGTAGTATTATTTCTACTTTCTTTAAGTTCTTTACCATGACCTAGGTTTCTTGTATTACAACATCTTCAAGTGGGAAATTATAGAAGATTGATAACGCCAAATATATTCAATGCATAAATCAAATTTAAAAAAGATTGCCTGCTTACGATTTTTATTTGTGTTAAAAGAAAAACACAAGGTCCGCATTCTAAAAAATAAAAAAAATAACAAAAGTTAGACCCACAATGGTATTGGATTTTCCCATGGTATTAACTATAGAAGTACCTGTGGATCTTCAATATGAACAAGTACATTGCGTCCTGATTTACAAGATCAATTTAAGGAATCTTTGGAAACCTACAAGTAATGTATTATTTACTCGTAGTTGGTATCAGGTAATTTTAACAGCCGCTTTCATGTATTAGTAAAACAAATTAAACCATGATATCCATCTGAATGCAGCAGCAAAACAATTATTCGCTTCGTATTACAGGGGTTAATATACAGAATTTTTTTATATGGAAAATTTGGGCTTTGAAGTAATATAGTCGTATCTCGAAAGGGAAATAAAGGGGGGGGGGTTAATATAGAGAATTTTTTTATATGGAAAATTTGGGCTTTGAAGTAATATAGTCGTATCTTGAAAGGGAAATAAAAGGGGGGGGTGGGGTTAATATACAGAATTTGTTTATATGGAAAATTTGGGCTTTGAAGTAATATAGTCATATCTTGAAAGGGAAATAAAGGGGGGGGATTAATATACAGAATTTTTTGATATGGAAAATTTGGGCTTTGAAGTAATGTAGTCGTATCTTGAAAAGGGAATAACAGGGGGGGGGGGAGGGGCGGTTAATATATGGAATTTTTTGATACGGAAAATTTGGGCTTTGAAGTAATGTAGTCGTGTCTTGAAAAGGGAATAACAGGGGGGGGGGGGGGGTTAATATACAGAATTTTTTAATATGGAAAATTTAGGCTTTGAAGTAATGTAGTCGTATCTTGAAAGGGGAATAACACAGGGTGAGGGGGGTGTGTTAATATACAGAATTTTTTGATATGGAAAATTTGGGCTTTGAAGTAATATAGTCGTATCTTGAAAGGGAAATAAAAGGGGGGGGTTGTTAATATACAGAATTGTTTGATATGGAAAATTTGGGCTGAATATTTTTTTATTTTTTTCCAACAAAAAGATGAAAGTATCTTAATGGTAACTCTGTGAATTTGTTATATTGTTATTGTATACGCGAGTTTCTATTTGGCTTTGAAGTAATGTAGTCGTATCTTGAAAGGGGAATAACAGTGGGGGGGGGGTGTTCATATACAGAATTTTTTGATATGGAAAATTTGGGCGCGCTAATGATTCCTGCCCATAGAAAACTTTTTAATTTTTATGCCCTGTATTATTGAGTAAACTTTCATTCTTTATATCTGACAATTTCCTACGTTCACGCAATCCTCACTTGTTTATTCTTCTAGATCCCAAGTTCCCTCTAGAACTAAACTATATTGAAACTCTCCAGTTTCCTGCGGTGTTCGACGCATTCACTTGATCATGGTCACACAATCATGTCATTTATTTATGATGAGTGAAAGTAGATTTGTCAAAATGTGTCGTCGTCGTGTTTTATAGTTCTGTATTCGTTTTAATATATGCCTTCTTTTGGTTTTAATTTGTTGTACCAATAATTCTTATCGTTATATATAGGTTACTTGTAATATACTAATAAATGTATGCAAAGAGATAAATAAATTATTGACTCTGATTATCGACGTGTAATTAGGTTATTTGTATAAATAAATAAATGAAAACGTGATATATACAACTTTAACGTAATGAAGTTTCTATCAATTTATTTTGTCCCACTGTCTCACCTCTAACATTAGTTGAGTGGACGCTCACTACTTTGGATGCTCACTATGATCGCCAACATGGCAAAAATAATTTTAATTGCTTTATTATAACTTTGCGGAAAGCCAATCCAGCATACTAGTATAACAGAGATCAGTGTCCACATCACTTCCATATTTGGGGCATTTGTTATACATTTGAAACGTAGTTTTGCTGAATGCTGTTGAAACAAACAACAGCTGAATATTTTTAAATTTTTTTCTAACAAAAAGATGAAAGTATCGTAATAGTAACCCTGAATGTGTTTGTATGTACATATGCTTTCAATATTTAAGTGACTTTCCATTTAGCTTTGGACTTTTTTGGTCTCATAGTACTTGGTGGCGGTAAGAATGAATTAATATATTTCCTGTTTCAAAAAAAAGTGCTGTTCTCTATAGTTAACACTAAAGAAAGTTTAGAAAAGCATATTGGAATTGAACTGAAAAAATTTCAGACTCTTGTTTTCATGGTACATATTGATTTTGATTAAAATCAATAAATCAGGTTCATCAATCTGGCCACAAACTGTAATTTTTTTTCTGTACACTCAAATGTCATAGAACATACACGTGCAATGTAAAGATGGTCATCGTCTTGTTGCTGTTGCTATGGTTAGGTCGTTTGACATTTTTGATTCTAAATATTAATTTTGTTATCCGATTATTTCAGCAAAACATTTTTTTGCTTTTTTTTATAAACCTAGGAGATGACAATGGGGAAAACATTCTCTTTAGAGCTTTAGACTTATTTATTTTCTGTGACATTAAAAATGCTTGGTGAAAACTTTTCATTCATTACTTGAGATATTACAGTAGTATTGGCTAGCACATTTTGTAAGTGATATATGAATAACAGCAACACACATCGGTTTGACCTAATGTTAGTTTAATGTACTCTACATTACAGTACGAATCATGAAAATCAACACCACCCATAACATTTTATGACCATTGTATAAATGCATGGTTCCTCATAAGTGACACTACGCTTGTAATAAAAATGAAATCTTAGTCTTGCTTCTCTAAGAATTTCATAATAAGTTTGCAACTGGGATTGTACCTGTCACCATAGAAAGCAGTGACACAGGTTTGACACCTATAAATCTTATCCGAAAAAGACAGCCGCATGAGGTAAAGGACTATTTTTATATTTCTATCATCAATAATGAACTAATTTCCTCTATGACATACTAAACCAACTTCACGGTACAAATATCTTTTATTATGTTTGGACGATTCTTATATTATGAGCCCGAGCAATCAACGTCACTTAATCCAAATTCCGTCCCATTGCGCCCATCCCACATCTGTGCAGCCATCGGTCGCCCACTCTTATAGTTAGCTTCATTATTTTGCTAATGTCTTCACAAACTCCTTGAGGCATGCAGGTTCAAATCAAAGATACAACCCATATCTGTGATGCTATTTAAAACTGCGAGTGTAACCTATAATGTCTTGGCCTAATTAATTATATAGTAAAATGTTACCACAGAGGGCTTCAAGCTAAATTGCATGTATAATATTTCTCATACAGAGTGTTGGTAAATTAGTTGAGCAAGCCAGTTTCCTCCTTGGTGTTATAAGAATAAAATGAGATGATCACAGTTAAGCAAATTTTTTCATGTCATTCCCTTTCAAGATACATTACTTCAACCTTAAAGTAAAGGTTACGCATCCTACAGTGCATGTTTTTTATTGAGCGCTGGGCGGCTATCAAAGAGACTTACAACGCAATAAAACAAACACTTTATTTGATCTTGAATAGTGAGAGATGCAAGTATTAAGTATATCGCAGAAATAGAAATCAGTTACAGTGGTAATAAAGTGTTTTTCTTAACTCACAATTAAATGAAACTACGTGATGTAATATTATTTCTACTTTCTTCAAGTTCTTTACCACGACCTAGGTTTCGTTGTATTACAACATCTTGTTATAATAAAATGTTAAAAGACGTTGTAATACAATGAAACCTAGGTCGCGGTAAAGAACTTAAAGAAAATAGAAATAATACTACATCACGTAGTTTCATTTAATTGTGAATAATGAATTTCTATAAAATTAACGCCAAATATATTCAATGTTTTTCTTAACTTAACTTTTTTTGTGCTGGTTTTATTTACTATAATAAAATACTTGAACGTACTTATGATTGAGTAAACGTTGAAAGTAAAATATTTTATATAATTAAAAAAGGAGTATGGTCTAAATAAAAAAATTTAAAGATTATTTCTTATATTTTCAAAGCTCCGCACCAAAGAAGACGTACACTAGTCATACTATTGTAGATATCCAGAACCAATGTTAGACTCTCGAAAAAGCTAAAATCATCATCAAAGGATGCCAATTACAGAAGAAAATTGTAAATGGGGCTCTGAATTGTGCAACACTATCAGCAAAATATTGGTTAAGAAACCGCATTCCTCCACTGGTCTTTGGTTAGGCACTAAAGAAGAAAAAAGATGATGTGTTTATAATACGATGTCATTGACAGCACCAACAAGAGAGTGTGATGCTATGTTAATCTAAGCAAACAAATTTTATCAGGTCTCAAGTAAATTTCTCAAACGTCAAACAAATGTAAACATAGTTTGTTGATTATATATCTAGTCGTTTTATCATTAGAGCCGATATTAAGATAGAATCTAACATATATGTTTATCAATTTGCTTTCATAGTCAATATTTACTGATTACATAGGTGCCACATTTATTTCCACTTACATTAAAGTGATCTTTACAACAATTCATTTGTAATTTTCCCGATGAATGAGTTAAGTTTTATCATGCCAACCATAACGATTTATTACAAATCCTCAAATTTAATATTTTGTTTTCATTCATTAATTAATAAATATTCACTTTGATTAAATAATTCACATTTTTCAGTTGCATAAAGACTTTGCACAAAGAAAAATCAGTTACAGTGGTAATAAAGGGTTCTTCTTAACTTACAATTATATGAAACTACGTGATGTAATATTATTTCCATTTTCTTTAAGTTTTTTACCATGAACTAGGTTTCCTTGTATTACAACATCTTGTAATACAATGTTAAAAGACGTTGTAATACAACGAAACCTAGGTTGTGGTTAAGAACTTAAAGAAAGTAGAAATAATACTACTTCAATATACAATGATGACTTCTCTATAATATTTTGCATTAATAGTTTGTTAGTTACTTTACAACAATCTTGTTGTAATACAATGTTAAAAGACGTTGTAATACAACGAAACCTAGGTTGTGGTAAAGAACTTAAAGAAAGTAGAAATAATACTACTTCAATATACAATGATGACTTCTCTATAATATTTGCACTAATAGTTTGTAAGTTACGTTACAACATCTTGTTGTAATACAATGTTAAAAGACGTTGTAACACAACGAAACCTAGGTTGTGGTAAAGAACTTAAAGAAAGTAGAAATAATACTACTTCAATATACAACGATGACTTCTCTATAATATTTGCACTAATAGTTTCTTAGTTACATGTATATATTGCGACATCATCCAGTTGATGTACCATACGACTGATAATTTCAGTGCAAAATTTTAAACGATAATCAAAATTCAATTTTTTTATTAAAATCCTCTTTTCAGATCAAAATCTCATTTTATAAGTATAACAAATAAACTTAAAATACTTCAAATACTTTCCCAAAAAATTATTCATTACAATTGCGCAAAAGGCTTGAAACTTTTCATAAAACAAATAGTAATACAATATTTAAAAATATTAAAATTTTTGGATGGAGTTACAAACGGAAAATTCTGTATATTGGCAACATTTACTAAGTAAAGTTTTAATAGTTTAATTTCAAAACTTATTAATTTTCAAATACAATTATACTCTCGCTACTACCTCACTACTGAGCGCCATATTAAACTCGCTATTGAGCACCATTGTAAATTTGCTATTGGGCACTATCTTAAACATGCTATTGAGCACCATTTTAAATATTGCTAATGTGCTCTATTTTAAAATTGAAAATGAACACAATTTTAAATATGCTAATGAATGCCACCTTAAGGTTGCTGTTGGGCTCTATTTTAAATTTGTTATTGCCCCTTTAAGTGTACTGTTGAGCAACATTTGGAATTAGCAATTGAATAAATTTTTTAATTTGTTAATGAACATCATTGTAAATATGCTATTGAACACTATTTTAAATTTGATATTGCCCCTTTAAAAATGCTGTTGAGCAACATTTGGAATTAGCAATTGAATAAAATTTTTAATTTGTTAATGAACATCATTGTAAATATACTATTGAACACTATTTTAAATTTGCTATTGGTCACAATTTTAAACTTGTTATTGAGTACCATTATAAGTTTGCTATTGAACACTATTTTAAATTTGCTATTGTCCCTTTAAAAATGCTGCTGAGCAACATTTGGAATTAGCAATTGAATACAATTTTAAATTTGTTAATGAACATCATTGTAAATATGCTATTGAACACTATTTAAAATTTGCTATTGGTCACAATTTTAAATTTGTTATTGAGTACCTTTTAAATTTGCTATTGGACACTATTTTCAATTTGCTAATGAAAATTATTTTTAATATTTTTTGGGCGCTATTTTAAATTTGCTGTTGGTCACAATTTTAAATTTGTTATTGAGAACCATTTTAAATTTGCTATTGGACACTATTTTAAATTTGCTACTGAGTACCATTTTAGGTTTGCTCTTGAGTATCATTTTAAATCAGCTATTGAAGACAATTTTAAATTTATTATAGAGTGCTATTTTAAGTTTGCTATAGTATATATATATAATAAAAAACTACTAACGGCGTGGTGAAATATATAATATAAGATTCTGCAATTGTTTATATCTCTGAAAAGTGACGATGCAAGTTTAATAATGCAAGTGAACAATACATCTAAAATTCTTTCAGTTTCTTCAAACCCATTATTGAAGAATTAAGGGAATGAGGGGGAGGGAGACATTCGAAGCTTAATATTTTGCAGACAAAGCTTGAAAATCAAAAATGTTAAATAGAATCATAATTCTACTTTCAAAAAACTTATTCAATTTTACCAACTCAATAGGAAATACAAAAAAAATCGCTTTCATTTCACATATATGGGAAAGTATCTTTAATTTTTTTTTAATTTTCTTTCTAGTTATGGTCATACCAAGAATCTACTTGCAATAAAACTGAAACTGTAGAAGCTGTAAGCCCGTGACTGACTGAGAGATTTGACAATATTAACAGGGTTCCTTGTTTCACTACAGAATCCCAAAAAAGGATAAATGCCAAAGGGAGCATAAGATAAAAGATCAACAAGAAAAATATACATGAAATTGAGATGATAAACTTTATTTGTTTACCAATAAAACCTCTAAACCGGTAATAGAATACTAAGCATGCATAAACATTTAAGGATAACACAGCACTTCTATTAAACTAATTCGGAATATTATTATTTTTCATCGCGTAAACATATTGTCCACTGTATCTTTCACATGCGTAAAAACATGGCGTATATTTCAAAAACTGTGAGCTTTACGATCATTGTTACAGCTTTCCATTAAAGTTCTAGTGTCACTGTACTTTTCATAACTTTGGCTCTTGCAGTTTTACAAAAAAAAATGGGGGAGGAGAGACGGCTAACATATTATTTATGGATATTGTCAACAATATCTATCTTCAAACTACCTTGTATCAACTTTAAAAGAAAATAATTTTGGAGCCGTATAATTTTTTCTTTCAATTAGTACGGCACATGACATTAAAAAAAATTGATTATTTCATTTCTCTCCCTAAAATACATATTTTTATGGGTTAACTATTAAATATTTTTTCACTTTACAAGTCCCTACATCAAACTTTGTCACTTTACAAGACCCTACATCAAACCGTTCTAAGAAAAAAGATGTGGGCCTTTCCGACAATATCTCTATATAATTGTAAAACTAAACTAAATTATTATGGAAAAATAGCACCTTTACTTCTATACGATAAATTAAATTAAAAAATGAGGTAGGGAAGATGGGGTATAATGGGTCATTTTTTGTATAAATGGTTCAACTCAGTAAATAAAGCATTAAAAATTAGTAGAATTTTCATAACTTGATCGATAGAAATATTAACTAATAGTTATGAAAGTCATAACAGTTTTCTGGTAACGAGGATTTTCCTAAAAGTTTTTAAAGTGATCCATCATGCTTTGCAAGTGGTTACGCATAATCAGTATGTGGCTCATAGTGGGGTACATTGAATTACCCTTCTGGTGACGAGGATTTTCCTAAAAGCTTTTAAAGTGATCCATCATGCTTTGCAAGTGGTTATGCTGAATCAGTACGTGGCTCATAGTGGGGTACATTGAATTACCCTTCTGGTGACGAGGATTTTCCTAAAAGCTTTTAAAGTGATCCATCATGCTTTGCAAGTGGTTATGCTGTATCAGTACGTGGCTCGTAGTGGGGTACATTGAATTACCACACCTACTTCTGCTGTATCACAGTGGGTAGATTCAATGTAACTATTGAATAAAAGATTTATTTATTTAAATAATCGTTAGAATCAAAATGATTATACAACTATTAATATTAGGCTAACTTTACTCAGTCTCCTTTAATAGTAGTCTTAAAATTACAAAATTTTCAGGGCTAATTTTAATGATATCATACCAAGTCAAAAAAAAAACAAAAAAATGAAAAAATCCTCAAATTATTGACAACAGATTAACAAAAAAAAATTAACACTAATTTAAATAAATAAAATCAAGATCAAATATATCTCTATAGTTCTGGTGTTTAGTTCCACTAGACATAGGCACAGATAAAATCATTTTATCTGAGCAAGATCTGGTAGTCGATATCTACTCTTCACTTTTGAACACCTTCTTAAAAAGTTAAAGTCTACCTTTCTTCCAGTTCCTTCTCCTATAACCCTTCCTTTGTAAAAAACTTTCGTTTTATTAGCAACAAATTGGATTGAAACAAAAGTGCCTTTTTGTGACTAGATTCAAGAGGATAAAAGTTATCAAGATCTATTTCTTCTTCTTCTTCATCGTCAAAGCCACATCCTTCTTCAGATAACGTGCTTTTTTATTACCATTGTTCTCTTCGCTTGACTCACACTCTAAAATTATTCTTTTAACCCTTTTTATACCTTTCTTTGACTGTCTATGCCTTTTTCTGGTTTTTTGCTTTGCTATTTATTTTCTTATTCACTAGATTGACTGCAAAACTTTCTTTTAATACTTATGGTATTGTTTTTGTTTTTTCTTAGTGTTCTCTCATTGACGTTTCTCTACATTTTCTATATTTTTAGAGTATTGGTAGCAATCGTCGACTTCCCTTTACAACATGGTACGTACCAACGTTTTCTTTGAGCAGCTTTTTTCCTGAAAATCGGAAGGACTTGAAAAAGTTGTTGATAGAGTGCTTGAACTTGATTGTTCGTGCTGACATAGACACTTCAGCAGCTACTCTTTTTTGATCTAAAGGTGCTTCCGATTCGAGATTTTCGACAATCAAGTCTGTTGTTGGTGGTACAGGAATTGGACTATGTTTTTGTGTAGGCGTAGCAGCCTGATCGGAAACAACAACTTGTGCTGGAATTGAGATCTGAGCAGAGCAGTCTATGCAAACTATTGAATGTAGTCATGTCAACATAGACACATGGTCACATGGTGTTTCTCTGTTTACAGTTGCTCCTGCTTTAACACTTTCAGAAATTGAGCCCATAGTTGATGGAGCAGAAAATAGACGACATTGTGGCCCAAAGCTTGATTGACATCAACAGGCTTGTGTTGTAATTGCATGTACGTCAGCAACAATTACTTCCGTAATAACCGGTGGAAATGGAGTTTGCATGGGGACATCGCCTTCAGGTAGAATTGCACATTGCACAATGCATCTGTTTGTCACTTCACTCAGAGCAAAGTTTTCATCAATGAATATATTAAAGGGAAATATTCCCGTGGTCAGAAAATACTGCAAATGTTAGTCGGTGACATTGCCTCCATATGTGCCTCATTAATACAGGGAGCAATCTCATAAATAGAAAGAGTTTTACCGATTTCTCATCATCCACCTATCAATAGCAGTATAAAAGGTTCGAAAATTGTAAAGTTCAATGGTTGCAGTTTCCCTTTTGAAAGATGTGAGGATAGTAACCTTATTTTCTTTTACAAAATTAATGACTTCTATTTGGAAATGTGAATCTCATAATTTCCATGACCAATAGCGACAGGTTTTCATTGCTACTCTGGGAATGTTCAATAATCTATAAAGTTTCCCGAACTTTTTGACCTTTTAGCATACACCGCAGATTAAAATATCTATCTGGATTTTACTTTTAACCACAATTTAAAAAAAATAAGTAATGCCCAGTTTGAGGTTTACGTGACTATCAGACTCCAAACTGGCTCTAAACTTAGTCAGGGCCCTAGACAAACTTTGGTCCATATTAAATTTAATATCTTAAGTTATTTTTGGTTGAACTTACCTTACCTTAGAAATGTTTTAAAAAGTTTTAAGTTCCAATTTAAAAGCAAATGGAATAAGTACAGCCGAGTTAGGTCAAAGTTTTTAGTATCAGAAAAACAATGGCTGACAGGAACAATTAGTTTCCCTAAATATTCAGAGCAGTTGGTAGATCTGACAAGATTTTGACAGTAGTTGTGAACAAGTCAAGAGGAAGCGTACAGTGGATATGAGAGCTTCCACTTCGACAAGTGAGCTTTTATATTCAGCTCAAATGAAACTGAGGGCTGAAGGGCAAAAAGAGTTAGCTGATTTTATTAAAACCGTAATGGAATGTCCGGACACTATTAGACAGTCACTTGAAAAATAAGGTATCGCTTCACTTTGTGCATTAGATCTCTTTTCGTAGAAGCGAAACAGTATAACATCATAAGAAGTTATATGATGAAAATACTTCCATCTTATAAAGCTATCCAATAAGAAAAAAATAGGAATGAGCGGTCACGGGACGCCTGGCAGATGTGAAACATTGTGTTCATACAAGTAATATGCATAAAAGACAAGATTATTACAGGAACTAAATATAGCATAATGAAAAAATAAAGTATTATGAATTTCTTACAGAAAATGGTGACTTTATCTAAAAAAAATTTATTTACAATTAATACAAAAATAATAAAGCACTGGTTATGTGTACCCTAGTAAACAATAGGGTCGAACTGAGTGAGGAAGGGGTCGCGTAGTTGGCTTGACTTCATACAAATTTGCTTTTGATGACAGTTCTGGGCACAGTCAATATCCCAAAAATTTGTGTCCGATAGCTCTGATGACAAATTTGTTTTTAACCTTGTTTAGTACCGCTTCAATTATCTGATGGCCAACAAATTTACTGGAAAAATCAGTCTCCATCTTCAATTCATTATTGCAGGCCTTTAAATATCACGTTCGAAAAAGAACCTAGTAGTTTGATCATGAGAGAAAAAGAGACGATTGAAAATCAAGTCAATAATTTAAATCAAATAGTGATACCAGTAAATGATAAGCAGTTAACGATTCAACATCAAATGATACTTTTGATGATTGACGGCAAACTATGTAATGAACTTAGTGACACATCTTCTACTCTGAAATGTTATCTTTGTAGGTCAACGTCAAAACATTTTAATGACATTGATAAAATGTTACAATTACCAATACATAGTGAATACCTTGTCCTAGGCATGTCTGTCCTACATGCTTGGATTAGATGTAACGAGTATCTCTTACATGTTGCCTACAAATTACCAGTTAAAACTTGACACTGTCCAAAAGGTTCCATAGAAGATCACCTAAAGAGAATTCTTGAAGCCAAGAGCCAAGGCAGGCTTTATAACTGATAAACCTCAACCAGGTTATGTTAACACAAATACTGGCAATGTTACAAGAAGATTTATCCAAGATAGCAAATTATCCTCTGAAATAATTGGCGTAGATGAACAGATCATTCATAGATTGCATATTATTTTGCAATTCATATCAAGTGATTTTGATAGTGACACTGAAAAATTTAAGACTTATTCCATTGATACTGCGAGATTATTTGTAGAACTGTATCCATGGTATTACATGAGTACCACTGTTCATAAAATTCTCATCCATGGTTGGCAAATAATATCGAGCTCTATTCTCCGAATTGGTCAATTAAATGGAAGTCGGAAGCATTGGAAGCGCGCAATAAAGATTTCAAAAATTACCGCGAACTTCTATCAAGAAAGTCAACAAGAACCAATACATTGACAGATGTTTTTAATACGACGATGACATCTTCTGATCCTATTTTAACTAATATGTCACTTAAATTCAAAGAAATAAATACAAAATCATTCCACAAAGACGCTATTGCAATGTTCAAAATGGCAGAGCAAGAAGAGCCAAGATCAGAATCTTCTGATCCAGAGTGACTATATCTATATAATCAAGTGTATTTATTTATTTTCCGTGTTTTCTTTTGACGTGAATACGTCTTTAAATTTGCTACCATACGGGGGCAATCCAAAAAACCTAATGATAACAAAATCGGGGGATACAGTTTGGCGTTGCAGTTTCGAATCTATCCTCTACATCAATAAAATTATACCACTGGATAGCTAAAGGATCAAAGAATTCATCATGAGAACAGTGACACATCGCGCGCGGTGGAGGGGGAAGCACCGCCATTTTGAGGTTATTTTGCTGCGTATCGAGATTTGCACTTAGTATAATGTTCGTTTAAATTTTAATTGTCGGCTGTCGTCAAAATCTATCGATTGTATATAAAACATTAGTTTAAAGTAGTGACAGTGAATATAATAAGGTGTTGGACTAAAAAAATATTATCAAAAATATATAATGTCGGCCTATACGCTATTGTAACACAATAATTATTTGTTTCCTTGCTTTTATCCTAAATACATAAATAAAAATATTTTATTTAAAAAATATAACCCGTTACATAGACGTATTCACGTACAACACACGGCCGTGTCCATGACACAGGCACACCCAATTTTTTTTTATTTTACTTGGTAAGTATACAATTGTAGTAACATAGGTGCTTAAACTGAAGCTGGTCATACTGAAGCTGGTTATTAATAAATATTTGAGGATATTTCCTATAACATGGTATTTTAAGATTAGTGACAGGTTTAGGTTGATTTGTTTATTGATTTTTTCGTACAAATAAACTATAAATACAATAAAAGATAATATTAATTTATATCACCGATAGCCTATATTGGCCCCAATGTGCGACCTTCTTAAATTGGTTAAAACGTAAAACGCATAAGCACGCACGTCACGGCACCAGGATAACAGCAATATCTTCCGTCAAATAATGAATTTTAATCAGCGTGCGCTCTGAGAAATTGCAAATTCTGATAATCGGTGAATTTTTTAAATTACGAAGCTCTAAATTTAGTAACGGCCTTCTTAAATTGGTTAAACCGTAAAACGCGTAAGCACGCGCGTCATGACACTAGGATAACAGCGATATCTTCCGTCAAATAATCAGTCTTAATCAGCGTACGCTCTGATGACAATTTGACAATGCAGATAAATTGAAAATTCTGATATCGGTGAATTTGTTAAATTACGAAGCTCTAAATTTAGTCATGGCCTTCTTAAATTGGTTAAAACGTAAAACGCGTAAGCACGCGCGTCATGGCACTAGGATAACAGCGATATCTTCCGTCAAATAATCAATCTTAATCAGCGTACGCTCTGATAACAATTTGATCATGCAGATGAATTGCAAATTCTGATAATAGATGAATTTATTAAATTACGAACTAATATAATTGGCGTCGTTTACATAAAACGTAAACGGCGCCAGTTATATCTAATATCTATAAATATAGGATGTCCCAAAATTCACGCAAGAAGTAATATTGATAGAAAACACAGGTTTATAATTAAAAATTGTAAATATTGCTCAACAATAAAAATGCGTTGTTCTTTTGTGTAGCGCTCCATTTTTAATAACCCTGAACTGTCAGCTGTCACGCTGTATTTTTTTTGGTTGGCAACACTTTGCCGCACAAATGGCGCAAAATTCAAATCTTGCGTGAATTTTGGGACACCTTTATTTCTTTAAACATCCTTTATTGGATATTCATGATACAGTATAAATATACAATTAATTATCATTAATGAAATGTAGCTGATTTTATTTTTAATTAAATTGTGTGCGGATTTACTGTACCAATGTTCAGCTCCCAGATAAATTAAGTTTATTCATGAGGTTTAATACGTCCTTCTCCATTCATGAATAATATCCTGAAGTCGAATGATTTCTACGTTGATATGGTTGAGGAGTCATTTTTCGTGTTTATTAGCATATTCTTGGCTAACTTCATTATTTTATGTCTAAATCTTTGTGAATTTCTTGATTTGTCACAAAACGATATACATTAGTAATCAAACG
Source organism: Druceiella hillmani (assembly GCA_039881145.1). NCBI lineage: Eukaryota > Metazoa > Arthropoda > Insecta > Lepidoptera > Hepialidae > Druceiella > Druceiella hillmani. The sequence goes on from JAYKKI010000035.1 coordinate 8,205,164, forward strand.
CAAGGACTTGTTTTGGCTTCGTTGAATTACATTACGATTTGACTGGTTAGTACATCCCCAAAGCTAGATGCCATACATTCAAATTGGTTTGACGTTAGAAAGGTAAATTAGTGGCTTACAGTAGAGGTTAAGCTTGGAATGATGTCCAACTAACCACAGAACTTGTCGTTGTTTCAACCTCAGCTTTTACTTTGATGTGGTGTTTCCAGTTAAGCTTACTATCCAGATGGAATCCAAGGTATTTTGCTGTATCTGCTTACGGGACTTGAATTTCATTAAGGCAAGCGTGTAGATTACTGTTTGTTCATCGCAATGCCAATGTGACATGAATGGATTTAGACTCGTTGAGTTTGATTTTACAATCAACGCCCCATCTGTTGATTTTGTCAAGTACTTCTTGTAAATTTTTGGTGTCTTGACTTTGGGTGCACAGTTGCCACTACTACCGTATCATTAGAAAAGGTGCCTATGAAGGTGTTTTCTGTAGTGGGAATATCAGCGGTGTACAGTAAAGAGAAGAGATCCCAAAACCCTTCCTTACGGTACACCTGCCCGGATTGGATAGAAACCTGAATACACTTCATCATGTGACACTCTGGATCTTCTATCAGATAGATAGGACTTAAAGAAGTATAAAAAATATTGAGATTAATTTCTACTTTGCCGTATAGTTCTGACAAATGATTCAAACAATGAAAAGAACAATATTTAGAAGTATCAATTATCTTCTATTTGTACTTCTAATACTTCTTTATTCTACTATTTCCCTCAGACTGCTCGCAAACGTTGTTTTCATATGGCCCAGTCGTCTATTCATACCAAAACAGTATTATGCCGTGTATTCAAAAAGAATAATATTTAGAAGTAATAATTATCTTCTATCCCTACTTCTAATACTTCCTCAATCGACTATTTCACTCAGACTGCTCGCAAACGCAATTGTTTTCATATGGCCCAGCCGTCTATTCATACCAAAACAGTATTATCCCGTGCATTCATTGAATGCGGATGGGTCTCATAACAGATAACGTCGGACAATACGGGCCAACTTATCAAACAAATAGAGAGTTTATTAACAAGTATAGGTCTTGTATTTGTAAACGAACAGGCGCAGGAACAAGCATAATTTGTATTCAATCTGAAAACATTAACAAAACCATAGACACAATAATTTTAGTTTTCAGTATTTGTAATGAAATGAATTAAGGACCAATATAATCTCTATCTCTTCACTCGTTTAATGTCGCCGAAATAGCACCTTTTATGACCTTATCTCTAGCACTTATCAGAAAATGGCCTTCAGTTTTATTCCAAAGATACTAATGCCTTACTGCTTTCTTATGGGCTATATGAGAGTAATTTACTTATATGATAAAATTTGAGCTATAAATACAAAGTACTATGTGGGATATATATATATATATATATATATATATATATATATATATATATATATATATTTGCGTGGTTATCAGTTTGTTTGACAGAGAATTGATTCATATTATGCGAAATGCAGAGTCATCGTTGCTATAAGGTTTATCAATCAATAAAAATTTAAATAAGGACCTTGAAAGATGCTATCAGCGCCATCCGGTGATAAATAAATAAAATTGTCATTACACTGCTGTCATTTTTTCGTGGGAAATCACCACAGCGTACATATTGTGATCAATTAATATTATAACGCCTAAATATGATACAGTGTGTTGCATAAATCCATTTTAACAATTCATAAAAAGAATTTAGTTTTTAGTTTTTCAAAAATCGAATCTCATGTTCACCTGTAACATAACCTCTTTATATTCAATGGCGCTTACTATTTTCTGTCAATAAAATATTGATATTGACAAACATGTAGTTAAGCAAAATTGTTTATTTCTGACGTTTTCAAGCGACCTTCACGTTTATTACTATGGTCTATTTAAACGAAAATCGAAATGATGCAACAACAATTTCTGAAAAGAACTATCCGTTCACGTATTTATTAATGAACGATTTTGCAGAAAATCAAGATGACAGGCGTTATTAAATGAAAATGGATGAAAATACAATCGAATGCTCTAACACTGAACTATATTCCCACTGAATAATATCGCCGCCGTAGTATTTTGGGAGATCACAGGCTTACAGAAAAGACTTACTGCAAGAATCTAGATTCGATTCCCGACCGCATTCCCACTGAACGATGTCACCGCCATAGTGTTTTGGGAGAGCACAGGCTCACAGATAAGACAAGACTTACTGCAAGGGCCTAGACTCGATTCCGGCCTAACCCGGCTCTGCGAGCCTGGTTAGAGTGATGTTTATAATAGCATAAAACGATATCAGACGGTTCACTTTTTGTTCAATTATGTCCTTCATTCAGCATTTTTCACTGGAAGTGAAACTTCTGAATACGAAATGAATAAAAAGGAACGAATGCGTTCATTAGTGAATCAATGCAACGATGTTGGATTTCGGTACTCGGCATCATTCACTCGCGCTCCGAATGAAAGAAAAATGATACGTCTGAGCACAGAAAGAACATTGATTCAGTTACGGCCATTTTGTATCACATCCTGCAGCAGATGGATGACATCGCGTAGTAAAATATATTCTGTCAGTATAGACGACGAAACGGTACGCAAGTAGAACAGGCAAAACACGCTCCTGTTTTTGGAGACTTTAAACAATTATCAATATCTTAGCAAGTAGCAATTATCCAAGGTATAGCAAATGGCAAGGCATCTCAGCATTATTTGAAGTTTTATTCGTGCAGGTATACTCTCTTTTTAATTATAGTATCTTCTTTCGTTGTTAAAAGAGTAATGAGATGTAGAAAGTATTAAAATTTACTTTTATCCATTCGAAGATGATTGCATATGATTTAGGATCCTCATCCGTTGTTTCTCTTAATAATGTATCTGCAGCTTCCAAGATATTTCTTCTTGCAATCCATGTCGCACCTACCAGCGTCGACGTTTTATTTGTTTTAGTTCTTGTAAGAGAACTAGGGTTACCAACATAGGTCGTGGTATTGACAGGATTAAGTAGCAAAAGCAAGCTGTATAGCGCGCAGAACTGACGACCGTTGGTGGAGACGGTTCTTGAATGACAACCACGCACCGGAAAACACAAAGTGGGATGGTTTTCCCCTAAGTTGACAGATAACCTGGCAATGGTCGCGGGAAGCCGTTTAATGCAAGCAGGACAGGATCCATGTTTGTGAGAATGTATGGTTGTGGCATATGTTCAGCAATGGACGCATTCCGGCTGATGATGCTTACGTTAAACACACACATAAATGTAAATTTACCCACAATACGTATCCATTACTGCTCAGTGCATTGAAATCAAAAGTGTATATTTATATAAAAAAGTAGGTGGTATTTGTACAAAGGTGTATATTTATATACCAAAGATCAATCTTTGCTAATAGCCCATCTGAAGATGTTGTAATACAACGAAACCTAGGTCGTGGTAAAGAACTTAAAAAAAGTAAAATAATATATCACGTAGTTTATTTAAATAATAAAAAAACATTAGGATTGACAATTGCAAAACGAATAAAACCATTTTCAGTCCAAAATATGATTTGGTGGTTTGCTAGTTTCAAAGCCATAAAGCCTGTTTTTCATAAGTACCCGCAAATGGGAACGTAGGACGTACGTATTATTACCAATTTATTAATATTTTAAAGTCAGATTCAGAGTAACTAATGACCAAGTTATTATTTGGTGACTATAAAGACTAATAAGAGCTGAAAGAAGCATTGAATGTTGTATTAGCCAGCGAAAAGCTTGATGTGTCGTCACCGTGGTGTGTTGGCTTGATCGCAAAACATAAGGCCGTTGAGTGCGCGGCGCACCTCGGGAACCCGTGTTCGATTCCAATCGGTACTGGAAGAAGTCCAACCTTTTGAGGCTCTGGCACCCATTTTTCCATATAAAAAAGTGGACACGACAACAACAGGAAGAGCTTGATGTCGAGACTGATTCAGAGACACTTCCTCCAGAACCATAAGAAAACTTTATACTTGCATACCTATCTACTAGCATATTTATGTTCCAGGAATAAAGTGCGTTTCATTATTTAACTAACTTCAAAAAAGGGGGATTTCTGCTTCAGCTATATGTATATCTGTGGGTAGGTGGTGTGGAGAAGTCTAAAACCTACTAGTCTTATTTTAATGGTTTTGTTACCAGTAGAATATTATATAAGGCAAGGTTTAAGTGTTTAAGACATTAAGGTACCATTTTTATTTTAATAGTTATGGCGCAAGAACTTGTGAATGGTGCACAAATTTACTTTTCAGTCAGCTTCTTATTTAATTGTCATTTTATATCTGTTTAATCCTTTTCTTAAACACTTTATATTATGTTATTAAGACGTTATAATTTAATAAAGTACCCAATATAGGCTATTAGTTATTTATAACAAAAATAACCTACAAGGTTTTTCGTTTTGAGTTTTTATTACAGAAAAATAATTTACTTTTCAGAAACTTTTTCTCAATATCAGTTATATTTAAATCCTTCTGTAACATCAAAGAAAAAAATACTTAAAAAAACACGGAATTAACAGTACCTGATATTCGTTTCCGTTATACTCGGTAATGCTTAATATTCATATCACAACGCATTTCGTTTTAATGGTGCCGCGCGGCGCATTGTGTACGTGTGCTTTTACTTTTAGGTTCTACTTTTCCTCAACAACAATTATATTTGAATATTTCAGTAACATCCAAGAAAAAATACTTAAGAAAAACACTAAATTAACAGTGTAACCGATACTTTTTTCCGTAATACTCGTAACGCTTAATATTCATTGATACCACACGCGGCACGCATATCGTTTTAATTGCGGCTGCACGACGCTGTGTGCGTGCGCTGCAAATTTAACCCTTTAAATTAGGTTAATAGTATACATGGCGACTACATGAGCTACCAGAATATGTACTAAATATTATATGCACCTAATATAAAGCAAGCTCCACTCGTACTTAATAAATGTTTTAGTTTGTAACTTTCATATTATAACGTAAACAATAACGGTTGTCATAACGTTCGCTTAAAAATCGGCATATTGTATGGCATTCGCGGTATCCTTGCCTTTGTTGGTCTTTAACGTACAACATGCTAACGTTATTAGTCGTCGACTTGAGAGAAAAATATAAAATCATATAATGTTACGAGCAGAAAAAAAAGGACCGAGCTATTTCTTTGACATGACAGTCTGTGCTTTGTGGTCGATATGACAGTTCTATGCTTTGTCTATGAATGACAGGAGATGCATTTTTGTAGATTATTTTGTTTCGTCAAGTAAGATTTATTAGTTGTATCAGATTTATTAGTCAGATTTATCACTTTTACGGTCGGTCTCAAATTGTCGGTTAGAAATTTTGCTATTTCTTTAGATAGGCGAAAATATTTTACGAAATCATTATTTACTGAAACAGTCGAGTTTACGGCTGACTTTATAGGTTATTTAAAGATTTCTTTTTATAATTTAATAAATTTAGCCTTAATAGTAGAATTGAGCGAAATGAAAAGGAAAACCACTAATTTTTATAACTACCTCATTAAAATTTGTAAGTATTAAATTAGATAACAAACAAACTTCGTTATATATTTCAGCTCATAAAAATTATATTGCATTTGCATAAACGCCAATAAAGTACATACTCGAGAATTGAGGAATATACAATACCAAATAACACTTTTGTAAAATATTTAGTTCTATTACATTCCACTTGAGACTGATGTTGAAAGTGACACGACAATAAAACATTATTATTGTTGATTATTTTGTTTTGTTGCGCATCAACAAATCAACATAACCTATAAAAACACCAATCTTGTCATCCATAGATACAAGTGCAAAACTGTCATCGTCGACGAAATAGTCCCATCTTTTTCTTTCCGCCCATAAAACTATATGATACTATTCATTTTTCACAAGCCAATGAAAAATAGCGTTGCCTTAACGAACAATAAAGCTTTGGACCATGCCAGTGCAAAACAACATGCTAATTATCAATGGTAACTTTAAGATACCGTTATTATATTGCGTTAGCTAACGTATATATTAAGTAAAGTGTATGATACAATATAGAGCTGATAATAATAAAACTTGCAAACGTCTACTTAAGGTCTAATAATTCTGTAACGTTTACGTTGTTCATAAAATAAAATATACAACAAAGGGCTGGTTATAAAGCACCTTGCAAACGTCTACTTAAGGCCCAATAATTCCGTAACGTTTACGTTGTTCATAAAATAAAATATACAACAAAAGGCCGGTTATAATGCAACTTGCAAACGTCTACTTAAGGTCTAATAATTCCGTAACGTTCACGTTGTTCATAAAATAAAATATACAACAAAGGGCTTGTTATAATGCAACTTGCAAACGTCTACTTAAGGTCTAATAATTCCGTAACGTTCACGTTGTTCATAAAATAAAATATACAACAAAGGGCTGGTTATAATGCAACTTGCAAACGTCTACTTAAGGTCTAATAATTCTGTAACGTTTACGTTGTTCATAAAATAAAATATACAACAAAGAACTGGTTATAATGCAACTTGCAAACGTCTACTTAAGGCCTAATAATTCTGTAACATTTACGTTGTTCATAAAATAAAATATATAACATAAGGCTGGTTATAATGCAACTTGCAAACGTCTACTTAAGGCCTAATAATTCCGTAAATTGACGTTGTTCATAAAATAAAATATACAACAAAGGGCTGCTTATAATGCAACTTGCAAACATCTACTTCAGGTTTAATAATTCCGTAACATTTACGTTGTTCATAAAATAAAATATACAACAAAGGGCTGGTTATAATGTAACTTGCAAACGTCTACTTAAGGTCTAATAATTCCGTAAAGTTTACGTTGTTCATAAAATAAAATATCCAACATAGGGCTGCCCAGGTTTGCTACCGTCAGCCATCAGGAGAATGATGATAATGAGACTCAGTTAATTGGGATTATATTTTTAATATTTCCGACAACTATAGAGCAGGATTTTATGTGACAATTTACAACGCAGTGAACAAACTCAGTAGGTAGACTGTGGTCCAGTACACAACGTTCCTTTATCTCTCTCCGCATTGTTAACAAGTGTAATTGCGTCATTGCAAGAGCCATTGTTTTCTTGTTGTAGTAGCTTACAAAGAACCTAACCGTTGCTCAAACAAGTAAATCTATCACTAGATACCTACAATGGGGCAACGACTGCCAAGATCCTCGATCACTCTGTTTATTTAACTCAAGTGTCTATTATTATCCTAGTGATTACTGATTAATGGCCTTATTAAATTTACTTATGTATATATTAATATTTTCCTATCAATACGATGATGAGCAAACAGTGGCATAATTCTAATTTTAATGGATTTTAGTCATTGCAAGCGCCATTGTTTTCTTATTGTAGTAGCTTTCAAAGAACCTAACCGTTGCTCAAACAAGTAAATCTATGACTAGATACCCACAAAGGGGCAACGACTGCCAAGATCCTCGATCAATCTGCTTATTTGACTCAAGTGTCTATTATTGTCCTAGTGATTACTGATACTGCCTTATTAAATTTACTTATGTAAATATTAATATTTTTCTGCCAATACGATGTTATGAGTAAACAGTGTCATAATCCTAAGTTTAATGGATTTTAGTAAATTTTGAATAGAATTTGTTTATATTTGAAATTTCGTAATCAAATCGGTGCCAAATTATAAGGTGGGAAGGTTGTTTATTTGTTTGTCCGATTTTAAAAATTCTTTTAGTGTTAGAAAGCTCATACTTTGGTGTTTATACGGGCAGAGCGTTGCTCAAAATGTAACATAAATCTGAGAGCATTGCTTAATCTATGCAAAGTGGAAAGAGATCAGCTTATTTAACGATTGATCATCCCGAAAGTTATCCCCTCCTAAACATACACCTGACCCTGACAACAGAATCGAAATAATAGAATAGTTTTATTGCTTTGTCTAGGGCAGGCGGTGATGAAAACCAATCTATACTTTCCCAAGGGAAACAAAAAAATATTGCAGTGTAGTCTAAAGCACTTTAAGGAACTGGTTTTGTACAGAATCTGATTTAAAAGTAATACCCATAATGAAGATAATACTACGCGCCTGTAACCGCGGGGCAAAGCGTACATTTTTAAGAAAAATAAAAAACCTGTCAAACACGAGTGGAACTCCCACTACGAGGGTTCCGTACACATTTAGGCATTTCTAAATATTTAATGATACATAATACTGCTATTAAACTATTTAAAAAAATTTAATTTTTTTATACAATAATATATAGCCTACTATATTTTTCATAGGCCCATGTTTAAAAAATATTTTTATGTGATTCAGATCTTTTCCTCTATTTGTACTGTGAGACTTTGCTTCTTACCAACTGTCATAAGTTTTAAGTCAAAGGGAAGTACCCTATAGGTTTTGATTTATTTGTGAGTGTCAAAATATGCGACATTAATGACAGTATTTTTAGGGTTCTTCTTCATTACGTTGACTTACAAGATTGAGTGACAGCTCCAAGGGATCGTAGACCTAAGTATTTGATATTAATTTCAACTTGATACCTCTACTGGTTCCTGAAATAAAGGGTCTTGACACACAGACATACGGGCAACGAAGTGATCCTATAAAGGTTCCTTTTTTTCCTTTTGAGGTATGGAACCCTAAAAAAATGTCTTAATGAATTTTGTTGTATAAAGAATCATGCACAAACTTTCAAGAAAATATGTCCTAATGTCCAAAGACACTTTTCATGGTGTTAGTATTTCTCGCGAGCAAAGCTGCGGGTAACATTAACATATATATTGTTACAAACGAAAAAAATTGAGTATGCTTAAGACCACAGAGTAGAAATGAAAACTTTGGTAGCCAACATAACCGTACTTATATGTGGGTAATTTTGAATACGAAATTTAAAAAAACATACAAAATACATTAAATTAATATAATAAATAAGATATATTAACTCATACAAATTGGCTGAATTGACACAATTGAATGCAAATTACACCACATAATAAATAAATACATTTGTGTAAAGTGAAAATATACGTCTTCATTACAAACGTAAACTTTATATACTAACTAAAATTATAGTCAAAACATTATATCGCCATTCAATTGGGTAGTTTTCAACTACCCCTAAAAATTTGAGATAACTTCAATAATTCTTATAAAGAAAATCGCATGAATAAAATATTTTTAACGTCTGTATCATATTACATAAAATAAACCTCAGTAAGATCGTATTAGAATCAGTTTCGATGAAATCACACGACGCACTATCTCGCACGACAAGCAACAGTGAACTCTTGAATACAAATTACACCACATAATAAATAAATACATTTGTATAAAGTGAAAATATACGTCTTCATTACAAACGTGAACTTGATATACTAATTAAAATTCTAGCCAAAACATTATATCGCCATTCAATTGAGTAGTTTTCAGCTACCCCTAAAAATTTGAGATCACTTCAATAATTCTGATAAAGAAAATCGTATGAACAAAACATATCTTAACACCTGTATCATATTATATAAAATAAACCTTATTAAGATCGTATTAGAACCAGTTTCATTGAAATCACATGACGCACTATCTCACACGACGAGCAACAGTTAACTCGAGTCTCACATGACGAGCAACAGTGAACTCTTGAATACAAATTACACCACATAATAAATAAATACATTTGTATAAAGTGAAAATATACGTCTTCATTACAAACGTGAACTTGATATACTAATTAAAATTCTAGCCAAAACATTATATCGCCATTCAATTGAGAAGTTTTCAGCTACCCTAAAATTTGAGATCACGTCAATAATTCTGATAAAGAAAATCGCATAAATAAAATATATTTTAACGCCTGTATCATATTATATAAAATAAACCTCAGTAAGATCGTATTAGAACCAGTTTCATTGAAATCACACGACGAGCAACAGTGAACTTAGACGCGCTCGAAAATATATTTAGCGCCGTCGCTTTCCCTCGTCAGGCGCTTGCGTAAAGCGTAATTCTGACGACATACATTAAAGACCTTGATCTAATCAATTGAATAACACTACACTGGTTTATCTCACACTCACACCGTGAATTCTGGAGCGTGTAACACCCGCATCGGTTTTCATACCCAGCCATAAGTTTTCACATTTATTTTGGTGACACGACGTGTTTACTCTAAAAATACCGATAAAATATGTATTTTGAAGAATCCTCTGTTAAAAGTAAACAATACGACATCTTATATTGTATTAAGTATGATAGTGTTTCATTAAAGTTATAATATGAAAATTACACAGATGCAGTCATGGCTTGCCAGAACATTTTTTACACGTAGCAGTGCAGCATTTGTGAAAAGAGCAATTTTTTCGCAAATATTGAAGCTTATTTTTAATTGTGTTTCAATTTTAATCAATACATTAGCATTTTTAGAACAGCGAAAGTTGATAGACGTTGGGCATGATCTCGTCTGGAACAGAATACCTGACGAAACAGATAACCTAATATTTATGGTAGTGAAATATTGAATATATGTGGCGTTAATTTTGTAGAAATTCATTATTCACAATTAAATGAAACTACGTGATGTAGTATTATTTCTACTTTCTTTAATTTCTTTACCACAACCTAGGTTTCATTGTATTACATCTTCAGGTGGGCCATTAGCAAAGATTCAAAATCTTATTAATTAAAGAAAGTAGAAATAATACTACATCACGTAGTTTCATTTAATTGTGATTTATGGTATTAATAAAATCTTAGCTGCAGAAGACTTTATACATAGAGATTAATTTTGAAAGTAGATAAACGTATAGATAGATATTATTTGAATTTATATATGTATATATATATATATATATATAAAAGGAAAAAAATAACTCAAATATTAGTCCAATATGTATGTAATTTGGGGGCAATTTTGATGTGATTAATTAATATATGCAAATGATTTAAGTCGATAACATTTGATAGTTTTTGTTAACAACATGATATATTTTAAATTTGATGTCAATATGTTTGTATGGTTTATGAAATTTGGGTATTGCTTCATTTGTTGCCTTTTTTGTATTGTAGCCGGATCCCACGATCTGGCTAAATATATTAAGAGTTCACATTACGTAGCGCCAAGTACCTCGCGCATATTTAACGGCCAGAGGAGTGAATCCGAATGAGAGAATAACCGAGCAAATGATACATAATGCTCGAACAAAGAAGAGGAGAAACAATTGATTAATATTAAAATAAAATGAAAGAATGTCCTTTTTCATTAAATAAAAAAAATTATATATATATATATATATATATATATATATATATATATATATATATATATATATATATATATCACCTTTTTCGCATACAAGATACTCGTGCGATATGTTTTGCGCAAGATGAAAAAAAACGGTAACAAAAGAATGGGTAATGTATAACTGATCATAAATAAAATGCAGTACAGGCGTTCAAGGAAGAACACGATTCTAAAAAAAATATAATTTAATGTTAACCCATTAAACAATCTTAAACCTATTAACCCACTATAACACGTTTCACTAGTAGTTTCAAATTCGGACCAGCAGAGTAATTCCTCGAACAACCCCTAGATTATGATCCTGATCAATTTGAGGTAAATAATAGTCAGACTACAAAAAATAGTCAGACTGCAAATAATAGTCAGGCTTCAAATAATAGTGAGACTGCAAATAATAGTCAGACTGCAAATAATAGTCAGACTGCAAATAATAGTCAGACTGCAAATAATAGTCAGACTGCAAATAATAGTCAGACTGCAAATAGTCAGACTGCAAATAATAGTCAGACTACACATAATAGTCAGACTGCAAATAATAGTCAGACTGCATATTATAGTCAGACTACAAATAACAGTCAGACTGCAAATATTAGTCAGACTGAATGTAAAATGAAAAAAAAGTCGAATTTCGTGCAACGTTTTCATGCAAAGTTTGCATGCAACGTTTAGTTGTAACGTCTGAATGTAACGAATCTATAGCAACAAGTTAGAAAGAAGGAAAATGGGTACTTAGCTAACAATCAAGAGTCATAGATGAACACGATAGAATAAGATAATAAGTGTACTAATGCGCAAAGACAAACAAAAATGGTGCTCACTACTACTATCAGCTGTTTTATATGTTATCTGTGTCAAAAGTAATCTGTCAAAATGTTGTCGATTTATTTAGCTATTTATGATCGATTTACTACTAATTTAGGGAATAATTCATTCTTTACAAGACGAACAACACATGCATTTAATTTATTTATAAACCCGCAATAGGGTTGTCGTAAACTTAATTTATAACCAGAACAGTATATCCTAACTTCCTACAACCACATTTAGCCGTGTTCTGATACTGAGATCGCGGCTATATTTTATATGACAATTCTATACTTATGTAAATTTATAAGAATATTTTATTTGAATGTATAGTACCAAAATCTTATTCAAATTTAATACAATCTGTGGACTTACACTTAGTATATATACTATCTCTCTCTCTCCCTCTCTCCTCTCTCCCATCTTTCCCCTTTCTCCCCCTCCCCCTCTCTTCTTTCCTCTCCCCCTCTCCGCCTCTCCCTTTCTTCCTCTCTCTCCCTCCCTCTCCCTCTCTCCCTCTCTCCCTTTCACCCCCTCTCTCTCTCTTTCTCTTTCTGCCGTTTTACTCCTTACTCCTGCCGTTTTACTCCTTACTTCTCTTTCTGCCGTTTTTTATATTTACAAATCTAAGTTTAGATCATCAAAAATTTCACTTCTGTCACGTGTACTGAGTTGTACGCGCTCAATTTTTTTTATTTCATTCCCGCTTGTACTCAAATTAGCAGTCACGGAGCTTGTCTAAGAATCGCCAACAAAAAGCAAAAGGATCTTATATTTCATTAATATAACGATATTTTACATCAAAAAACTTATGAAAACATAATTTATGTAAATAAAAAAGACTATTAAACAATTTTTAGTTATAACCTAACAAAATTCAGAATAAAGTTGCGTTCAAACGTGACAATGACGAGCGCACAATGAGAAAAGGCAATTATTTGTAAACATACGACTTGAGACGAAGACAAACGACCTACCAATTATCTTATTATGACTGTCAATTGTTGATAGTAATCTGGGCTATTTACAGAAGACAATGTCTTCCGCCACCACTTGTTCCCGTGTGAACAAGTGAAGAGTCAGGTAATTGTAGGTCTGTCGAAGCAAGCGTGTAAAAATATACCACCAAAATTTTATTCAGACTTAAATTCTAGATTTATTGCATGAGGGATATAAACGGTTTTTGAGGAACTGACTGCCCACAATACACTCAGTGTCATATCCAAAACATTTTCTTAAAGTTACTTTATTTTCGTCCTCATTAAGATATTTAATATTTTTTGTTTGATTTTAAAAACAGAAATTCATTTTTATTCGAGTTGAAACGTATATTTCCAGTCAACATTTTCAGTTTTCAGCCAAATATCGAAGAGTTACTACTTACTAGAAAATTGTTTTTTTTAATTTTATTTCCTGGAAGTGATATTACTACACGGAAAAATAATTTGCTGCAAGCTTTATCAGACGTTACGAAAACTGTTCTTTGTTTTGTTGCCCAGCGAGAAAATGGATTTTCATTTCTTTTCAGGTGTTTTTGTAACTGTCTAAGTATCAAGTCAAGTTACAATGGCATCAGTCGCACTATACTCGTGTATGCTTGCATCATTATTTATATTTATTTCAGCACCTGTATCCTTACAGCAACGCCATAAAGACATTTGGGTTATTAGATACATATAATGGACAAGCTTGTACCTTCTTCACCGCTTTTTTTTTAAAGTATGCTTAAAGCTTTCAAGCAAAATGTACTGATCGGCCTTTTCTCTTTCCAAAAAATGTTCATCCTAATTAAGTCTTGAAAAAATCTAAACACAGCCTTTGGTGTGTAAGATTTGATGCAATTGTCTTGTCGTATTAGCAATTTATAGAGACAACACAAAAACTAGCAGAACAGTTCTGCCAACAGTCCAGCTATTGAGCCAGGGTCCTCTCCGAATATTCTGTATTAAGTCTGAGTATACTATTCGTTGGGTCTATAAATTTGAGAGGTTATCTGCGGAACAACGCAGAAATGAATGCTGTTTTGCCATACAATATTGGCTTATCCTGAAAGTCTGCCTTAAGGAGACACACTTAAAATCAAAGTTTTTTAAGCGTTTCTGAACTTAATAATGCATAAAGGAGCATTAAATAAAATATACGAGAAATGCCTGGACTATTTTGAACAAAAGATATCGTTAAATTATATTATTCTATTTACATCCGTTCATATATATTTTTAAAAATTGATTGACATGTTTTAAGATTATTTCAACAATTCTTTATCCTGCGAGGGACCAAAAAGAAAAAAAAAAGAGGGAAGGGATAACAAAAATCGATATTTTTGCATTTTTTACTATAATCCTTCGAAAATAAACAGGTTCCAGCAAGTTTTTTTTTAACTCAAAGTATTAAACATTTTAAAAGTTTGAATTGTGGGGGTGGTGTAGGTTTACTCAAGCGCTCGCCGGATGTATAATGGCCTTGCGCTGCATCTAATGTGCCGATCCTTAGTATGATTTCAACTTCCTATTTCAAGAAGATATGTGAATATGACATGGATAAGTTTCATTGTCTATTAATTTCCTAAGAAATTATATATATATATATATATATATATATATATATATATATATATATATATATATATATATATCATACTTTAATTTGAAACGAATAGATATAATTGTATTTGTAGTTTAATGAAAAGGAAAGTAGTTTAATGTCGCCTTTGATTGCCCGGCGCACCGCGGGGACCTCGGTTCGATTCCCGACCGCTTATCGAGCGGGGCTGGACTGGTGATCTAGTTGGCTATAAGAGATTGCTCTCGTAGCAATAAGTCCACCATATGTATCAATTAGATACATCGAATTACACAAATAAATAAATAAAAAAAGTAAGTTATTAGATTAATTTTAGGTAATTTATAAATGTACACATATTACGCGTTTTACGTAATTTGATTCAACAGAAATGCAATCAATGGATGGCATGAAAACTTGAACGTTCTCAAACGATCTAGATCTTTATTTAACAAAATCTTCATACTGAAGTGACAAATAATGTTTTTATTAATGATTTTACGCGGAAAAATCACTTGTATTCGAAAAAATATACGGCTTGCTATTAATAATATGCCGGAGATCCTCATAGTCATATAATGCGATATTCGGATCATCAGATCCGAATTAGCAGCCAGATATAAATGTCAGATATGTACCCGCTACTTTAACCGTTAGAGTGCCGACGAGCGCCGTCGCGCTCGTGCGCGTTCGTCGGCACTAAATTTGTCAAATACTAACTAAATTTGGCACGAGCGCGATGGCGCCCGCGAAATCAGTTGCTGTTTAGCGCGCGGTAGGGGTGGTCGCTCGCACGCATCGCTAATTTTTTATCTTTCTACGTGTTACATAAAGTTCAAATTATAATATTATTAGTAATTACAATATAAAAAGGATCCAGGAAAAGAACATTTTTAACCCATAATGTCGGAATACGAAAATAATTCGAGAGAAAATGATCGTTTTTCAAGTTGGCAGAAAGTGATAGTGGGAGTGACATTGTGGTGCGCTCACAATTTGGCGTAATGCTAATTCTTAGTGATAGAGATAATAGTGACAATAACAGTTATTTTGCTGATACGGAGGATGTACCGCACTGCGAAAATACGATGTGACCTTGATTTCAGTTTTTGTTATAATTTTTGTTCACAATATGTATTTCCATAATTTTCTTTGTATTTTATTATCCTTGTACAAGTTTTTATTAAGAAAACACTGAAAAAATTATTAAAATTGGCTAATTTTTGGAAGAGATACAGTTTTTTTTCGAAACAAGGGTAAATGACATCAAAAACAAAAGATTTCTTTGGCATTTTTAAGTATATATGAGTAAAAAACAATAGCACTAAAACGGTTAAATACCGATCTTAAATGGATATCCTACGCAGACGCTAATTACTTTAAAAGTAACTTCTTCAAAACTTTCTAAAATAAAATATTTTTTGTTGCATTTTTTCTCCATAATCAAGATTACTTATTAAACATTTCTTATCATTACTAGATAGTTAAAACTAAAAATTCAAGATAGCTAAAAATTCAAAATAGCTAAAAATTGAAGATAGCTAAAAATTCAAGATAGCTAAAAATTAACTTTCAATTACCACTTTGTAAAATTCTTTTCAAGTTGTCTCGTTCAATTGTTGTGAGAGCTAATTTAATTAAAAAATCAAATTTACATCGAGAAAATTCATTTATCAGATAATATCGTTTCATTATCAGTTTATTAGATATTATCGCCACAATCAGCTTCTTCCAATATCCTAGTTTGGAAATTTCTTTTTCTTAGTTATCGCGTAAAACTATTGAAGGTGATTTAGATTTCAGGCACAAATTTCCTCTTTAGGAGGTCTGCCAAAAATAACTTCAAGAACAAAGGAATGAAGCCGTTGTGTATTAAAGGATATTGCTGCGCCCGCACAGCATCCGCTATAAGAATATTTTTGGGAAAAAATAATGTGTTCTCCTCCAACAAACTTGACAGCCTAAGCATTGAAATTTTCTACAACGTCGTTCGTAATTCGTAAAGTAAAAAACAAACAGTTTAAACTTCGCGAAGGTCTAGAAAGTTTATGCTTAATTCGTCTACTTTACATTATAGACGACACTGAAATGACATTTGTATTATAAGACGTGTAACTCATGAGTGAGAGATATAAAAGATATAGCTCACATGTTACGGTCATATCTATCACTCGCTCACTTGACGTCAAAATGGATCGGTACATCACTAGCTCGGGAGTGATCGGCGTCACTCGTCGCGTCGTGAAGATAGATATAAAAGTATATGTTTTGACGTTACATGAAAGAGAAAGAAAACGATCGAACTGTTTAGTCAAATATGCAACTGGATCTATGTAGACGAACGTAGCTACTCGCGATCGAATGTGAACGCTGTCATATAGTATACTTTAGTTCGCTCAAAATATTTACGTAAACACTTTTTTTTTCATTTCATAATTCTAATTTATAATTGTATAAATACGACTATCTATTCCAATTTATTTAATTATCATTAGAGTTATTTTATACATAATTTGAATCTAGGCTGACAGTCCTAAATCCTAAACCTGCATAGTATTAAGCAAAGTGGATACTCTTGAAGAATTTATTTTTCTTTTCAAACAATAGTGCGTAATGTTCAGTCATTACTTTTTATCACCATGTTGTATGACCATTGTTCAACGGTTCAACGTATGTGTAATAAATAATTTCGTTAACAACTCGGAGTACTGAGATACTTATCTACTGAGCTAAAGATTTTATGAGTGATATATATCCTTCCAATCAAATGATACATATCACTTTTCTGTTTTCACTGATACATTTTGCTCATCTGTAATTCTGAGTTGGTTCAATATCTGGGCAACAACACACTGAGCACAATTTGTGCAATAAGGTTAAATACATGGTAATTTAGTACATATTCATATTGGTATATCTGATAAATATTTCATTTTTTTTCGTCTAAACTTAATACTTTTTGCTTCCAATAACAAATCGCGAAATTAAACCCTTTTCTTAAACGGAAATACTTAATAATTTTACGTGAAATTGCAATAATTTTGTAAAAGATCAAGAAAAATAATTATCTATTTTAGTAATTTTCTTAAATTATTTCAATTTTACACAATACGTTAATCTAACTAATTATAATATAAGTTCATTAAAATTATTTATGTCCCACACTCTAGCTTTATGATTATGTATTTTTTAATAATAGCATGGGTTATAAAGTGTTTAACATATTTATTTCAATTCAATAATTTATATTTAGGAAAACATATAAATAACTAATAATAATAATATAATATAATATTAATAATATAATTTTAATTTTGTCATTAGCTCTAAGAAAATGTTTGTACATGTCTTACTTTACCTGTTGTATTTTATATCCACAAATAAATTATATTATTATTATTAAACAACTAACGTGAAGTAACTACTAAGCTAAAACAACAAACATTCGTCTGTTAAAACGATTTCGTCTGTTTTATTTGAAAATATTCTTATAGTTTTTTAAGGTAATAAATGGATTATGGAATTTTACTATGTAAATATTTTGCCACGAAAAAATATGCAAAATAAGTTTAAAATTGTTACATTACATAAATGATCAAGATCGTAGCCGCTTAATAAAAAAATGGTGCATAAAGTATAAGCTACAATAGTCTAGCAAAAATCAAAGCATCCGACACCAGCATTCCACTCGAACGATGCCGGTAGAATAGTTACCAACAATTTCAACAACAAACCCCCCACCACCCACCGCCCCGCCTCATTAATTTAATACCTCAATAAATTTTAGAATATCGGCTGAGTGCATAAATGCATTCAACTATTCAGAAACTTTACGTGAATTACGCAAAAAAATTACGAAGAATTGTGAAACATTGATTTTGTTTAAACATACACTTTCTACTTTAATAAAATCTATATTTACTAATATTTCTTAATGAAAATAATAACATTGTCCAAATAATAATCAAAACGCTAAAAAATCAGAAAATCCGTACCGTTTTTCTTATTAAAACATCGTTTAATTTACTTATTTCTGAACAATTCTCATCAAAATACCCCTTTAAAAAGACAGGCTTTTTATATCCATTTAAAATAATTCAATTGTTGAGAGTCAACTAAGGTTTATCAATATCGTATTTCGATCTATCTCACTTTATATCTCTAACTTTAGTCATAAAATATTGGCTTTGCCCATCCAACTAGTTTTAATCCATCCAGTGATTTTAGCAGCACGCGCATACAAAAAAGAACAGACAAATGTCCAAAACAAACCAAAAAAGTTTTTTCTGTAATTTAATACTCTCCCGAAAGGTTAATTAAGTAAAGAAAATAGCATAGCATATTTAAAAAACATGGTTCTTTACTTAATTTAATTTCAAATTTACTTCGAATTAATTAAAAATTAACATAAAATCAGAAATTACTCGTATCTAGAATGAATACAGAAAACAAAAAATGCGAAATAAAGAGAGAAATAAAATATTAAAATACTATCACTCCGCGCTTATTATTGTAACACACAAAAATATCAAACATAACTATATTTCAAAGTCTAATTGGTTGCAATAAACAATTTAACACATTATATTTACCATTGTTCTTATAAAACAGTTGTTAACATTTAACTTTACTGCGAAGCCCACTGCAATTTTCGCGCGAACCTAATTTTTTAAAGTTGCTTTGCACCCGGCCAACTGTCACATAACTATACAAAAATAAAATGTACAAATATTTTGCAATATTGTGAAACTCATAGAAAATTTTAAAAAAATACTCACACGTTTGCAATTATTTATTAAAAAAATTAGCTCACTGTAATCACTTCACAACGTTGCAGTCGTAAAACTTAAACAAATTTAACTTCAAAAGTAACTGAAGTTTTTATATAATATGCACTCAAGCGTTGATAAGCTACCACTGACAAGATAAAAAGTTAACTGCAATAAATCATAGTTAATATTTATTTAAAAAATGTTAACACGTCGTTTTTGACACGTTACAGAAATGACAATCATCCGGCAATGGTTGAATTAAAAATTTAAAAAAAACATTTTGTATCAAAACTATAATATTCTATATTAGTCAAACTATACTTGGAATGAACTACATCATTCCTGAATTTAAAGATTTTTTAAATCAGATTGTTTCATCGCGCGTTTCGTTACGGTTTTGAAGTTTTGACAGTTCTTTCAGTATGACATTTGTTAACAAGAACTAAACCAAAAATAAACCGCTGATAACGAATAGACACGTCTTAAAAAAATTAGTGACCATTCGTAATGCAAGCGATCGATTTGCCGTACTTAAAACAACTAACGATCAATTTCAAGAAACGGTTATCATTTAATGGCAAGGCTGAAATGATAATGCGATCTCATTGAAATAAATTACTATGTTTGGTCGCTGAATATATTGCGTGAGGTTTGTAATTTGAGAATCGTTTTGCAATCTGACAACGTCATTTTGAATTGAAAATTGTATCTGCAGATATTAAAATAAGTTGAAATAATGACATGAGAAAATGAATAAAGTTTGTACCATAGATAATGAAATATGAATGGATCAAACACTACAATTATTAAGTACATGTACATATACTTCATCTAACTTATTTCAATATAGAAACAATTGATAAAATATTTTTAATGCGTATCAAACGAACATTTTATTTTATCGGAAATAAAATAATTACTGGTATATTATAAGGTGTCATAGCAGTTTCATAAATTCTTTTTTATGTACCGAATGAATCGTAAGTTTTTTTTTCATAAGGTGCAATATTTATTGAGAAATAAGTCTTTCCAAAAATTTTTTACTCTTTTGTATAATATGAAGATAACTTATATTAAACACAGTTTTTAATAGTTACGTTTACGATTTATCCTATAAAGGAATTGATTGCATAAAATTATCGCTACATAAATTATATTTTTGTAACTCTTCATTTGTTGTAAGCTTTTCACCCTAATTAATTTTTTATTTTGTCACTCAATTCTTAAAATATTAATATAAAATGGAATTAAGGTACAATTTCAGTTTAGCAAAAATGTAAATTTCCCGTTCTTTTTATTTTAAATGAAAGAATAAACATAAAACTCGACGTATTTAAAATTAGGTCTCGGTTACGATTAACTTATAAAAAATAAATTTCAAAAATACTATTTTTGTGAAGAAGCGGTTGTCAATTGGCTGTCAAACATAAATTTTATAACCTCACTTTATGCGAACCTCTGCGTATTTTCATATTATAATTGTTTTGGGTTTACTTTTTTTATATGACTTTATAATGGGTTTTATTATTGGTTTATGACCTTTCGGGTTTATTTTATACCTTATGTATTTTCAAATTCTGTGTCTAGTATTACTAAGAATGACAATTAGACTGAAACACTTATAACTTATACTTCCTTGAAAAAGAGCACTTTTATATGGGAACTTTTTTCAAAACATTTTTTTAATACAAATAAATCGCGACCGACATTTAGTTTTGATAAATATTTTGTTTTTAACTATATTCTGTCATTTAAAACAAGAAAAACAGGCATTTCACATTTTCGCTAAACCGAACTTATTCCAAAATTAAATATTTTTTTATAAACGTAGACACTTCATTTGACAGTGGCCATGGTGAAATCATTTTTAAATCGATGTTTTTTTCTCAAAATTGATTGTGTGTGCCTATTTTAAATAAGCTGTTTTTTATATGTAGAATCTGATTAAAAAAAAGAGTTAAACATTTTTTTTTATAAAGTACACATGTACCCAAAGAATTAATTCTGTTAGTTATATATACCGTGCAAGATACATAGAGGTCGCTTAAAAACAAGAGAAATAGGGACTTTTGGTTACTGTTTGCAGCAGTATATTGACAGAAAATAGTAAACGTCTTTGTATGTAAGAGGTTATGTTATGAGTGTATAAAAGATTGAATTTTTGGGAAATGAACTATATTTTTATTATAAATTATTAAAATATGTTTATATAACATGCTACACTGTAATTGGGAATTATAAATAATTTTTATTGATTATAATATGTATACTTTAGGGACTTCACACAAAAAATTGCACCAGTGTAACCAACAGTTTATTAATTTATCATCAGCTGGAATTATAGCATAGTGTACGTTCCCTACATCAGCATATTACGACGAAAGAGATAGAAATCCACAAAATCATGTACCTATATAAAGGAGACAATTGTATTAAACTTGAAATAAATTACGCTGATGCCAAATTGTGTATGTCTATGTATATAATTTTTTAACTTTTAGTACGAAATATCAATCTTTTATAATAACCGAGACAAGAAAAAACAACTAAAAGATTTTTTAAAAAATTAATATAAACAAGACATAATGTTATATTTAAAAACCGTGCATTATATTAGCATATAAAAACTATTGCTACATAAAAATATATTTTATCAAATGTCATATTCAATATTCAAAATATATAGTAGCCAATATTTTTAATTCAACTTATTGGCTACGTCAAATATTTCAATATATTTTCAATTATATATGAAAAATCAGTTAGATTTTTTGATTGTGGTAAAACAAAATGTTGAAAGATTTTAAAATATATTTTTCTGAATTATAATTATTGTTAGCGACGGGTTTTTCTGTTATAGAACCTTCTTAAGCTGCAGTTCAATATGTTTACTGAGGATGTTATGGAGCAGATCTGAAGGAAAGTGCTCATGATTAGACAGAAAGAATCATTTTTAATCTCATAATTTGTTGGGGTTATTAAAGTTAACCTTTGTTAACATCGCCGAAGTTGCATCTTTTTGCGATCTCCGTAACTTACATTTTTGGTCATCAAGAGCAGACCTTTTTTTTCTATTACTGCATTTACATTGTTCTATGTGAAAATCACTCAAAACGAGTAGCGGTAACAGATACTATTACTATTTTAGCAAATACTGGATTTTGAAATCTAACTCAGCACTTTATCCAGCAATTGTGCTGTGCGCTTTATGACAGCGAGCCGAAAATACTTCAAGCCAATTTCCCTTCTGATGCTTATTTAATTAATATGGAATAGACCTATCTAATTTCTTTTAATTAGCTGATTGTTTTGCTGATGATTTAATTAGCTCCAATATTGTTGTGATAGTAACATCGAATATCGTTGTTTACATTACAACTTTCAGCTAATCATTAGTCAATACACGCTACACTAGTTTTAATTTCAGATCAACCATATGACTCATTTTCAAGTTACACGTCGCCAGAATAGATCTTAAATCGTGAAGATGGCGTGTTCTTTCATATTTGACTATCAAATAAAAAATTACATTTAGTATATAAGAAATATTTAGCACAAATAAGCCTTTCTCATTATTTATTCCAGTTCCAGATAAATTTAATTTTTATATTATTATAACCTATACTGTCCTACACATACTTATAATGATAAATGTTTCCATACCTTTTAGTATATATGGTAATTAAAATGATTAAAGTTTAAAAAAAATTGTTTCTATAAGATATATTGAAAAATTTGTGACTAAGACAACATAATACATACATTTATTATGTATTTATTTTATGGGCATTCTCAAATTAAGGCACTTATTGCTCGCAGTATATCATACAAACGTCAACATAAATATGCAGATTCCTTGAATTCATTTCACACAGGTGTTGGTATCAAAACCAGAAATACACAATACTTTTATTAATAATCAAACCCTCAGAGTTTCTGTTAATTGACAGTGTTGAGATTTAAGCCATTGATTCTTTCAATTAATCGGTTTTGGATTACCCAATAAAAACTTATCTGAGAAGCAAAACATAAATTGAACATCCAGTTTATAACCTGATACAGTTTTTTTTTATAAAAACATGGCAACCTTATCAGTTACATTGCAAATCCATAATGCCAGATAAATTAGCCAGATTTGTTGACGCACAATAAATGACAATTGTTTATAAACTTTTGTAACTAACCTTTTTACAACCCAAGATAATATTAATATTTATCTATTTCCTCTTATATTTCCGTTGATAGAATCCAATTTGATTCATCTGATAGAATCAAAGTTAAAATAAATATCAACTTTTTATTGCCACACTAAACATGAGTATGGTACAATTTAGCTTATCTTTATTGATAATTTATTACGCTACTATTAGAGTAATAGCCTAGTGTTGTAGCAAAGTTTAATAAGTAATCAGTTACATTGACGGAAATAAAGAAAACATGTTTCAATAAAGTATTTTCATTTGCCATATGTATACAAATCACATTCCTTTACAATTATTATTATACAGTTGAGCTGTTGAATGTATTTTTAGGTGCAAGTGTAAAATTCTCTACACTACTCGCGAAGTTACCTCGAAGAAGTGCTTGTCGAAGTTGATCGCAGTCTGAAGTACATCCGAATTACGCACAAAGCGAATCGAAGTACCTCTCTACACTATTTTCTTCGTCTAACGTCGATCAACTCCGCGAGTGATGTAGTATAGGTTTAAAACTGCAGATTCACTAGTGAAGATTCACCTTGCACAGTATGCTTTGAGGAGATCAAGATGCTGTTCCTGGGAAAAAATAATTCAGGAGTTTTTGATATACACATCGGCCAATTGTTTTGGTACCAATTAGCAGGTTGTTGCTGGTGTACATGTGTACATACATGTGTATATAAAAAAATGTATCAAAAGAGATCTGAAGTTACTTCTGGAAATAATTATAAACAAAAAAGAGCCAAATAAGAAAACATTTTTTGGAATTCGAACTTTTGTACATTCTTTAAGCATCAAAAAAAGTGTTCCGTCAGTTCAGTATATATAGTATATGAGAATGTGAACCCAACGATTGGAATACTAACAAACGTGCCAATAATTATAATCAATGTATGAATAATATATATAATTAATAAAGTCTATTTGTAACTAAAATTAATTATAAAAAATTAACATATTAATAATCCCTCACTAAGAAAACAGTTGTGCCTATCGATAGGTGTTGTTGTATATTGGGCTGCAGTGGAATATTTTTCCAATTTTCAATTCAAGTTTTTTTTCAAAGATTACCATTAATAACAGTTGTTAAAATATGGAAACTGAAATAATTTTTCCTGGTAATGCTGAAAATCATAGAAATTAGTTGAGCTACGTTGGTAATGAAGAGCTAAAGAAGTTATCTGCATCCTACCTTGGGCGGAAGTAGGTCTGTCACTCACATTTTGAAGAAAAAGATCATGGATATAGGTGTAGACTTTGCAGTGCATGAGAGCAACTACTATATGTCCATTTGTGTTGACTGAGTACTATGCTGCATATTTTGACTGAGTTCTATATTGAGTAGACTTACATTTATTGTATCCTAGCTGTTTTCTGTGTCTTCTCTCACGTAGAATTAGCATTATTTAAAATAAAATAGTTTGCTGTAAATGTGGAATAATGAAATTTATTACATTAGTTGGGACAAGTTAGAAAGAAATTATGTTATATATACATATGCATATATAAATATATTATAAAACATGCACAGTGAGCATTGACCTCCTGTCACTGATTAATTTTGTTTTCCTAAAAAAAATTTTCCTCAAATAGAATTTGGGAGAAGGAGCATTAATTCATACTAATATAACCCCACTCTCACTTACAAAACACTTTAGAGTATTGTAATTAAATAGATATTTTAAATATTTAAAATACTTTAAATAATAAATAGGTAAATTATGTGAACTTTCATACAAACTTTCATCCCCCATTTTAGTTGTTGTGGTTTTTAAGGGTTGAGTTTTTTTTAAAGTAGTCTATGTCCTATTCTAGGTCATTGCCTATCTGTACGTGAAATTTAATACAAATCTAGGCAGTATTTCTTGTGTGATTGACGGTCAAACATCCAAACAAACAAATAAATATATGAACTTTCACATTTATAATATTAGTAGGATTAATTTAGTAGTAACTATAAAACATTATTTACAAAAAAATTGGGTATGTGATTATGATTTTGTTTTTACTGTAAACTTTGAAGTATTAATTTACAAGTATAAATTTTAATTTAAAAGTATAAATTTTAAATGTTTCATTTCTGTATGCTTGCTTAAACAATTTTTTTTCACCTTCAGTTTGTGGAAAAAGATGAAAGAAAAATTGATGAAATAGCATGAAAGTTGGATGAAAATTGTAATTAAATGTTTTTTGAATGAGTTATTGGTACGTTTAAGAGAAAGTCTGAATATGTTTACGAGAATGCTGTTATCGAGTAAAAATATAAAGTAGAAAAGCCACAGATTTGGTACGGATGAAAAGATATTTCATGAATATATAAGAACAGCTTGAAAGGTGATACGTTGTAATCGTTTAATGTTGCGATGTTTTTAAAATTTGTTAGATTTAATCTGGTTTATTTATATAATAAAAACATTTTAATACAATGTATCAATTATCAGTAGAACTCGCACAACTTTTAGTAGTATATAATATTTGTGTTAAAATAGTTACAATAATTAATTTTTCATAACATATATATATATATGTGTGTGTATATATATATATATATATATATATATATATATATATATGTATCCCAGACACCGTACATATATATATATATATATATATATATATATATATATATATATATATATACACTGTGTCTGGGAATAAGTGTCGCAAAAAGAGAGATGTTATTCCTCGACTGAAAAATAGTTGTCATTAAAATAAAATTGAAAAGATGACTTTTATAGACAATTTAAAATAATATTCATAATTATTTGTCATGTTTTTCGTACACACAATACTGGGGCACATTGTTCAGAGCCGCTCGGGGGAATAACCTGTGAACAGCTGCAAAGTCACCACCACTGCGGTTAAACACCGCACTCCTGGCAATTATTGGGTGTGTTAAAAAAGTTGTGTAAAATTTTATGATATATATCTATATATATATATATGTATATATATATATATATATATGATAGGGAAATAATCAAACATTTGTTGATTTGTGTCTATATTACGTAGAAATAATTTTATTTTTCAATAACAAAGTAAATATTTTTCTATTTTCTCAATCAAAACTACATCTAATCATTACATTATCATAAATAGAACCTCCATGAAAGAAAAATTGGTCAAATGGGAGCTATACTTGCACAAATAGTGTTTCGTGCCATCAGCCCCCTGTCACTTCAATATTAATAGTAATGAACTCCGACTATGCAGGGCCGGATTAACCATGTCGGGGCCCCTAGGCAATGCACATCTTGGGACATTTTACCCTTTTCAACTTCCAAAAATAAATTTTTTCTACCACAACATAATTTTATTCATAATTATTCTGTTTTTTTACTATATTACGAAGGTATGCCATCAAACTAACCAATAAAAAAAATTGAAACGAAAAAGGAATACAATACAAGAATTCTTTATTGCACACAAAAGGGCACATACATAGAAACAAAATATATAAAAACAGTACAATGGACGATTTTACCACTAACGTGATCTCTTCAAGACAACCTTGGTAAGGAGAGAAACAAAGAATTATAGCAAGCAGATAGGTAGTGCACACTAAATCATGTACAACATTTACATTTTAAACATGTGTTTAGAAAAAAATAAAAAGACGAATACCAATAAAAACCACACATAGCACCTGCAATCACACCTCCACGGACACTAAATAATGCTGCTTAACGAATGAAGGTAAAGTATGTTAAATTCTAACTTTTGTTATGTTAACTCCTAACTTATGTAATGTTAATGTAATGTTAACTCATAACTTTTGTAATATTAATGTAACGTTAACTCCTAACTTTTGTAATGTTAATGTAAAGTTAACTCCTAACTTTTGTAATGTTAACTCCTTGTTTACATTATGTAATGGTAACTGCTAACTTTTTTAGACACTTAGTTGACTTTTTCCAAAAAATCATTTTCAATTGACATTATCGTTGATGAATTTAAACGGTTCTGAGAAATTGATGAATGAAGACAATTTTGATTAGTTTTAATCTGGAAAATTTACGTTCACTTGTGGCGTTTGTCATCATCAGACTTCTAAATATTTTTACAATACTATCATTACATTCAGGAAAGTCAATTGTGCCATATTATCAAAAATGAGTTTATATGAATCCTCAGCAGGTATCATTTTATCTTTTAAGGCAACCTCTAATTATAAGATGAAGTATCTGAACTCCACCATTTCGTCTATAAATAAACTCGGACTCAATGTCCTCGTAATAATGTTCCCTAAACTTTATACCAGCCTCTCTAATTTCACCGTCAGACTTTGTCGAGAAATCTGTTAGAAATCCAAACAGAGAAATAATTTGCCGGTAAGCGTCTAGCCGCTGTGACTATTCTGTACATAGCATGTCTAGTACAGGATATAAGTTCAATTTTTAACTTCTATTTTCGTCTATGGACAACGTCTTCTGCAGATCCGTCATCGTGATGCATTTTCCTTCTTCGCACACGCTGCATCGGGTATCGGTATTCTCATTTGCCTTCATCTCGTAATCATCAAAAAATAATTCTCGTTGTGATAGTAAAAAATCTAAAAGCCATTTTAAAAGATCGACTGCCTCTCGAAATTCAATAGTTGTTTTTTGTAGTGATACACTGACACTATTGATTCGATCTAGTATGTCAGTTCAGAATGCTACCATTATCTTTTTTTCCAAGTCCTTTAATAGACATCTGAACTCGTGAATCACTTGCGATATCTGAATCTCATC
Organism: Druceiella hillmani; assembly: GCA_039881145.1. Lineage (NCBI taxonomy): Eukaryota > Metazoa > Arthropoda > Insecta > Lepidoptera > Hepialidae > Druceiella > Druceiella hillmani. The sequence goes on from JAYKKI010000035.1 coordinate 8,233,574, forward strand.
TCCAGCAATAGATTGCAAAGCTTTCTGGAAACTGTTGAAACCTTTTGACAAAGCCTTAATCGCATCGGCCCTTGCACATCACTTTGTGTCGGTTACTCTTCGAAACTAATGACGAGTATTACTTATGTTCATCACCATTTTCAAGATATTTAAGCATAATTTCCCAGAGATGAGTTAACGCCGAAAAAAGTTGTATAGTACCTGTACAAATCCGAAGAATGAGATTGCTCCAACGCAGTTCTCCGTAGCACATACTCCAAATTCAGTCTCGGCCTCAGTTTCCTCTATACTCACTAAAGCAACTGTTTCTTTATCCTAGCCAGTCTGTTCAGAACACTCGCAAGAAATCTCTACTAGATCCACCGCCATCGTGTGGCTGGTAAACGTACTTGAGACGTATAAGGTTGGTTTTTCCGTTGATTGGTGACTAAATCTGAGTTGAAAGAGGTTTTGTGACTTCTTTAATTGTTCATCACGCTTGTTTTGTTACTCTTGCTGCTTTTTACGTTTTTTCAAACCACTTTGGTGTTTTTTCTTTAAGGGTACCTCCGAAATGTCATTCCTGAAAGAAAAGATAAATAATCATGTGATTAAGTACAGACCTGAAATTTACAAATAACCTTTGACAGGTTTAATTAAAATTAACTGAACGTATCTACCTATCTAGATATTTTTACCCATCTAGAACCTATCTACTAGATATTTTTATCACTACACAATTTATTATTTTTCTATGTTATTATTAGGGGAACGGAGAGAAAATGAAAAACGACGCGAGATGAAATCATAAAAATTTTCATAATGTCTACACAAGAAAAACGTGACACGCGTCAAATTCTATAACAATATTAGATGAAATAAGTACGTAAAAAAAATCTCAATCAAACTTATGTGGTATCGTAATGTGACTTTGTTTTATTAAACTCGTCGTCTCGCCGATTTTCCCGAAGCACTTGCAGTCTTTATAAAAATCTAAAACTTTTATCCAAATTAATAAGTTTGGAAACACAAACCATAGTAAAACTGTTTAAATTAAATTCATAGTCATAAAACTCTCAAATTGTAATTACAGAATAAATGAAGTGTGTTTATGATATAAAATACTTATCCGACGAATCGGATCTTTCGGGGATTCCCCCAATACTCTTTGCCATGCCAAATAGTACTGGCAATCTTATGAAAATGAAATGGACGTAGAACAAATCAGTGATTCCTAAAGTGATCCAAGTGGACCCTCAGGACCTTCACATTTAAATACAAACTTTGATTTACATTACTTTATGTGAGTGATAGAAAATTGATAAGTATATAAACAGAATAATTTTCAAACAGAAATTAAAGTTTTTCGCTAAGCAGTCGCTAATGTTAACGATAAACGTCTTGTTGAAATCAAATATGGAAATGAAGCTACTTAGATTACAAAAATTGTGAAACGACACAAACCTACACATTAAATACAAACTTTGATTTACATTACTTAAATGTGAGTGACAGAAAATTTATAAATATGTAAACAGAATTAATTGTCAAACAGAAATTAAAGTTTCTGGCTAAGTAGTTGCTTATGTTAACGGTAAACGTCTTGTTGACATCAAATATGGAAATGAAGCTACTTAGATTACAAAAATTGTGAAATGACACAAACCTTCACATTAAAATACAGACTTTGATTTATATTACTTTATGTGAGTGATAGAAAATTTATAAGTATGTAAACAGAATAATTGTCAAACAGAAATTAAATTTTTTCGCTAAGCACTCGGTAAAGTTAACGATAAACGTCTTGTTGAAATCAAATATGGAAATGAAGCTATTTAGATTACAATAATTGTAAAAAGACACAAACCTTCACATTAAATACAAACTTTGATTTACATTAGTTGAATGTGAGTGACAGAAAATAGATAAGTATATAAACAGAATTAATTGTGAAACAGAAATTAAAGTTTCTGGCTAAGCAGTCGCTTATGTTAACGATAAATGTCTTGTTGAAATCAAATATGGAAATGAAGCTATTTAGATTACAATAATTGTGAAAGGACACAAACTTTCAAATTAAAATACAGACTTTGATTTACATTACTTTATGTGATTTTCTATGGAAACTAGAGATGCGTAACTCATGAGTGAGAGATATTAAAGATATAGCTCACATGTTACGATCATTTCTATCACTCGCTCACTTGAAATTAAAATGTATCAGTACATCACTAGCTCGGGAGTGATCGGCGTCGTTTTCGTTTGACCAAATCAATCATTTCACTCACTCATCGCATCGTGAAGATAGAAATAAAGTACATGTTTTGACGTTATATGAGAGAGGAAGAAAACGATCGAACTGTTTAGTCAAATATGCAACTGGAACTATGTAGACGACGTAGCTACTCGCGATCGAATGTAAACGCTGTGGTAAAGTATACTTTAATTCGCTCAAAATATTTGCGGAAACAAACACTTTTTTTGTTTTATTTCCAAATTCCAATTTAAATGTTTTTGAATGCGCCAATCTATTCCAATTTACTTAATTATAATTAAAGCTATTTTGTGTATAATTTCAACCTAGGTTGACAGTCCAAAATCCTAAACCTGCAAAGTATTAAGCAAAATCACGTGGATACTCTTGAAGAATCTATTTTTATTTTCAAACAATAGTTCATAATGTTCAGTTATTACTTTTTGGACGTCATTACTTTACGTGGTGATACGTTGTACGACCATTGTTCAATGTAGGGGAAAAGGGGGAAATGGGAGTCCCTTAAGCGATAATTGAAATAAGGAAAAAAATTGTTGTGCTGGCTTTATTAAAATAATTTGTTTACATACTGTAACTAATCATCTATCAATCTCAATATAATTTTTTTCATTTGGAATCATACTTTGGCATTAACTGAAGTTTTAAAAAAAATCAGCTTTGACCACCATTGTCCTGAGGGTAATTGTAGTCAGCCTGTAGGACAATGAGGGTCAAGGATACTATTCCCCTCTTCAGCAATTGTCGCACACATAACCTTCAGGAGAGTCCCATCCCGTGCAGTCTGCGTGAGCCCACAATCCGCAGGATGTGCATCGGTACCACATTTCGTTGTTACGGCCAAATTCGGAGCAGATCAAACAAATGTTGGCAGCATCGTCGGGATCATCGTCTTCATTGTCATCGCATATATTAGTCAGACTTATATCGGACTCTGTGGAAGAATTTGGATCTTGAAGTATCCTCTTGGCCTTGTTTACAGATTTCTGTTGTGCAAGGCGTTTCTTGCTTGCTACCATAGCTCATCCTTTTAATGTCTTAGCTGATTTCTTGTTATTTCCATCTCTTTTAGTATCATCTTTATTTTTTTTTAATTTTCTTGTTTTCTTTGTCTATCAAGCTTTCTTTTAATGGTGTTGTCGTCAAAATCTTGGCATGTTGCTTTGCGCGGCCTTTTCTTGTGGTAACAGATCGTTTTCCTTTAGGAATCAGGAGCAGTGTATTGATTATTATTTGACTTGAATTTGCATCTGGTACCGATTGATTTGATTGTGTTGACATGGACGGCATTTCGTTGTCAGTTGTAGAGGCCATTGATGAACATGGCATTTGAGCAGCAATCGTTTGGATGGGAACGGAAATAGAAGGCGTCTGGTTGCGACGGAAGCGGCCGTCGATGGGATTTGGCCGTCAGTTGTTGGCACGGAGATAACACTGTCATGGACAACTACTACAGACACAGCTGAATAGGCGTTATTAAACAGAGAAGCCACATCATATGGCGTTATCTTTTCTGCCAGCCGGTTTTTCAAAAACAAGTCGCATTCTCTTTTGTTCGCCGCTTTGAGTGGTCCATAGAATGTTATATCTAAGGGGTGCATCCTGTGTGAGGTATGAGGAGGTAATGAGAGCATGTGAATATTATTTTCCTTACAGTGCTCATATATAGCCAATGCGGTGTGACTGGTATGATTATCAAGTATAAGCAACACAGGTTCTTCTACTGTCGGTTTAGCATGACTTGTGAAATGTTTTAACCGTTGATAAAAAAGATCCTCGTTCACCTAACTATGGTCGGAGCATTTGTATAATGATCCTGCAGGACCATCCTTCTCTAGCTGTGGGATCATTCTTTTCCTGGGAAAAATTAACATTGGTGGAAAAAATCCGCCTGCGGCGCTCATTGCACATAATAACCTTATGTTTTTCCCTCGCTCCCAGCTTGTAATGGAGCCAACCCTCTTTTGTCCCTTAGGGGCCAGTATTTTGCCAGGATCTTGCACAGTGGAAATCCCTGTTTCGTCGCAATTGTATATATTTTTAGGAGCGAAATCATGTTTTGTCATCAACTCTTCCAGTAGTGTATAAAATAACTGATACGGTTAATACTAGTGGCTTCCGGTTTTCTTACGGAAATGTTATTTCTTCTCAAAAAGCCTTCCAACCAATCACATCCTGCCATTTTTGAATTTGGGTCAAAATTATGTTTCAGTCCTAGGTCATCTGCATATTTGTAAGCTATTTTTCTTATTTGAATAGCAGTGCAACCTTAAAAAATATTCGAAAGTTACTTAATCCGTTCAGCTAAAGTGTGCTCTAATTAGCAGTAAATAATGGGTGTCGTCCTAAACACGGATCGGAAAAGGTTTGGTTCTTCAATCGCTTTTGGAGGCTCGAAAACGGAATGTTTATAGATTCTGCAGCTGCCTCATTGAAAGTCCTTGTTTCATAAGGTCGCTTGCTTGTGCTAATGTGGCAGAAGACAAGTGAGCTTTATTCGTTGATCGAGGACGTATTTTTGGCATCTACGAATAAGAAAAAGAAATAAATTATAAAATAAAGGTAAGCGGGCAATGGGAGTCGCTGACTCCCATTGCCCAATAATAGATGTTCTTCAAAAAAATCAAATATAAATAATTAGCTTAAGGATTCACTGAAAATCTTTCATGGTACGATTTTTACGTGGTTTATGCAAAACGTAGTTGATAACACATTAATAAAATTACTTTAAAAATAATTATTACTGTTTAATTTGTGCACACGTAAAATTAGATCAAAAACGCAGGAAACAGTGACGCGGCCTTCCCTTGTAAACCTGACGGTTGAACTGAACGGCCGTGCGGCGGCGGACGAGGAGTGGTACGATCGGCTATTTTCGCCGCTATTCGTGTTTCAACGGGTTTTTGTTTTCTAGATATCGTAGTGACCACCATTGCCTGCCGACCCCCATTGCCTGGTTCTACCCTATGCGTAATAAATAATTTCGTTAATAACTCGGACTATTGAGCTAATGAGCTAGAGATATAAATAAGTGATATATATATTTCCAATCAAATGATATGAATCACTCTTTTGTTTTCACTGATACCATGGATAAGTTAACCACTGGATAACGCATCAACACAAAATCTCTAGCCGCGCGGTGGCACAATTTGTGCCACCGCTCCGGACGAAGAGCTTACGCGCCTTCAGTAAGAAAATTAACGTCAAGGCGAAAGTTTCTCGTAATTTTAAATCAAAATTAAATAAACCATGCCTTCTTGTGCTCTAAAATATTGCCAAAACAGAAGCACTACATCATCACTTCACAAAAACGGAATTACTTTTCACAAGTAAGTACACTGTTAACTATTATTTAAGCAAGTATATCTTCGTATGTTACAGTCAGATCGCAGGCAGGGATTCCGCCATATTGTTGATTTTTTCGCCACTAGAGATGCGTCGCGCCGTTATCGATAACTAAATCGATACTTTTGTTACTACTTAAAATCCAAACAAATTATATATAAGATATTTTTTGTAAACTGAAATAAGTTCATTGATTTCTAAGTATATAATATTATATTTCACATATCATTTTAGGTTCCCGAACTGCCCGCACTGAAAATAAAAAGGGAGACAAGTGGTTGGGCAATGCGAGTCATGGTTTTCAACAAAATCAAGTCCTCTTTGTTCCAAATATTTTGCCACTCATTTAGTAGCAACGAGCCAATACAAGAGAAGGCGTTTATTGGAGTCTGCGGTGCCAACATTTATAATTTCTTTTTAATACCTTAATTATCAACTAAACAAAGGACCAGGTTTCAAATAAATATTTTTTCCATTCTAAATAGACGCAAACAAATGAAGTTAATTTTCGAATTCTATTTAGTATTTTAGAAACTACTTTTTTGAGTACGGAGGTTTCCTACCAATTATTATTGCTATCCAGGATTCAAAAATCGAAACTTTCAATTTATTTTTTACTTCATGTATTTATAGCTATTTAAAAAAATTGTATGTTTTATTTTGTTTTTTTTTGTCGATTATTTAACATTTTTATCAAGATATTCTCTTTTATTGTTGATATATTCTTATAATATTTTCAACCAACTTTTTCGCTAGTTAATAAATCTATTTTATCTGTTGTCGATTGGAAGAGCTTGCTTCTGTAGCTATAAATACGCCTTATGTTTGCAAACATGTATACAGCAAAGTAAATAAATTAATAATTTTATTATTATTGTAGACCTTGTCACATTTGCTGGCACAATGAAATTCATTATCTTACTATTATTATCTCATTCTAGCCTTCTAGACGATTCGGAATAATTAAAAAATTAATATTATAAAAAAAATAAAACTTTATTTGCACGTGCTTACGAATAAAATGTTATTAGCTCATATTTTCTGGGGATAGCTGTTTAATTAAAATACTTTTTGTTTTTTGTCATAAAGCAGTGACAATAAGCAAATACCATATAAGATAATATTGAATTAATTTGCGCCAGATAAGGCATTAAAATTATTTATGGTCGTTCAATTCCCATTTAAACAAATAACACGTAATACAACTGTACGCATATCGTAATTAATGACAAGGTTAAACATTATCACCGCAACAATATAATAACAATGCAACAAAATAATATATAATTAAGACAATTAAAATGATATGTTCGAAATTAATTAAATAAGTATCAGAACAGAAATTACATTTAATTCTACCTGTTTTCACTATTATGTCATCGAGTTAATTAATTTTTTACATTATACAATAAAGATCGAATAGATTATTTTCAATAATTAAAGCACTCAGAATAATTATTAGATAAAGTGCCGAAATATTTTCAAAATACGATATCCATGAAAATAGTAATAATATATATTTTAATTGCAGCGTTTAGAGTGAATTTCAGAGAATTTTAAGGAGCCATTAGGAATCGGCAACTAAATCACAAAATGAAAAAAAAAACGTTTTTTAACGGTTTAATAAAAATAAATTTTGGTGAGTAACCAAATTTTAAGGAGTGATTAAGAATCGGTAACTAAATCATAAAACGAAAAAAAGAAAAAAAAAACAATTTTTAACTTTTCCATATAATTCCGTTTTTATAAAACACGGTATTGTATGCAAAACTTAAAAAAATTACGTTTTTATCTTTTTTTTCATTTTAAGATTTAGTTTCCGATTCTTAATTGTTCCTTAAAATTCGGCCATTGATCAAAATTTATTCTTGTATATTATAGACCATTAGAAAAAAAATTACTTTAATGATTAAATTTTTTTTTGTTTAGACGCTATGGAGATCTATTTTGACAAAATCGAACAAACTTTATAGGTTATTATGAGTTAAATATTGAATTACAATTGAGGAGGGTGCGACTATAAATAAATCTTAAAAAATTTTTTTTAATTAATTACTTTCGATGTATTGCATAAAAACTATTAGTTATTGAATATATTTGGCGTTAATTTTGTAGAAATTCATTATTCACAATTAAATGAAACTATGTGATGTAGCGTTATTTCTACTATCTTTAATTTCTTTACCACGACCTAGGTTTCGTTGTATTACAACATCTTCAGGTGGGCTGTTAGCAAAGATCTTTGCTAATATCCCACCTGAAGATGTTGTAATACAACGAAGCCTAGGTCGTGGTAAAGAAATTAAAGATAGTAGAAATAATACTACATCACGTAGTTTCATTTAATTGTGGACTATTAGTTATGTTGAATGAAATAAAACATAAAATACATGTTAATTATTAAATGTATTACGAACAAATTTTTTTTAAATAATCCTTTATCCTTTGGTTTATAATATCTTTTTTTTAAATGAAGTTTCCATTTGTTTACATTTTACCATTTTAGTTGTTACAATGAACAGACATAAGTATTTAAAGATTTTGAAAAAAATCATGCTTATAAAAGCAAACTAAATTTTTTTTTACTGTCATCGTATTTTAATCGAATTATCCTCATTAAAACAGCCTGTACTGGAGCTACAATGACAATTTATTAAATATTTTTTTTATTATAAAATTAACCTTAAGCAAACAAATGTAAAATTAATTTTTGTTAAATGCACTTGTTCAAAACAATGTTACCTACATTTAACTTTGAGGTATTATTTATTTTCAAAAAATGTCAAATGAATGTAATTAAATTTTAACTTAGTTTTAAATTGGACAAATTCGAACAAGCATAATTTTTTCCCATTGCCCCTAATAACAAGGAAATTTTCAATAGAGAATATTTTGACATTTATACATAACTAGCAGTGCGCGCGGCTTCGCCCACGTGATGTTCATTAAAAAATCAATATACAATTTTTTATCACTCCCTAAACAAATACACATTTTTATTTAACACGTACCTGATAGTCGCGGAGATTTTTTTTAGCATTTTTTCATTTTTTATTTTTATTTGTGTATATTTTATTTTGTCATATTTTTAATTTTTCTGTATGTTTCTTTTTATCTTATATTTTTTGTTAATTAATTATGCATTTTTTTGATAATGTTTTATTTGCGATTTTATGTTGCACTCTTTTGTAATTTCTGTTATTAAAAAATTATAGTTGACGAATTTAAATTTATTAGTGACTTAGATCTTCTATGTACATAATGTCTGACGTCGTGTTATTTATTGGTAGTAAAATGTACTGTTTCTCTGGAGTTCTAACTTGTGATAAACCAATATATAGTTGGCCGTGGGAAAAACACTCTGCGTTGGTCGATTCCAACCAAATAGAAGGTTTGTCCTTGGGACTTAGTAACAATCATCGCAAACAATTTTCCACTGGAAATCGCAACCGTTTGAAAGATATCAGCAAGTCCTCCGGATGTTAACCAGCTGGCCGAATGCAGGAACGGTGGGGATCGTCGCCACAATTAAGTTGTCTTTTAAACCTTTAATTAGTAGCCTTGTGCCAATGCTCATATTCTAAGGGCTTAAATGAGCGTACCGCCTTTAATAGTAGTTAAAGCATGATAAGCGTACCGACTTTTAATGGTAGTTCGTAAAATGGCAAGCCAAAAGGATTAGGCGAATTTAACAATCCTTGTGGATAGTGGACTACGTCCTTGATGTTGGTGACTGTGTCAATCGACTTATAGTTTTTTTTTTATTTGACAGGGCATTTTTTGTATAATCACATTATTGATTTCATTGACAGTGTCGTTCCTAGGCAATACTATTGCTCTTAAACACAATCAATGAATGTTTCTTTCGAGGTCAGGATATACTGCTTCTATATAAAACGCTGTAGACTGTGGACTATCCGACTTAGTGTGTCATTTAGAATGATTTCAGCACAGTTAGTGCTCAAATTTGGAGAAGGAAAAACTGCTTCCTCAAGTTTGGTAGTTATTAGGGGAAATTATTATGAGTGTCTCCACTAAGATAGGTTCCCATGTTAGTTCACAAGTTTAAGGGTTTGAATGGAACTTAATAAGGGAGATTATTTAAGGCATTTTTGAATATGAAACATACGGATTGTTACTCCAGAGATATTGATAATTGGAGTTTGAATGTGGTGTCTGCATTTTTCCCGTCGTTCAGTAGAGTAGCAGCAATCCCTGAAGAAGCAGCTGCCAGGGCTATTTATCCAGTTTGCCTTACCTGCGTTAGTAATAAAATGATGAGGAAAGTCTTTCCCGTGGCTTCTGGGGCATCCACCACTTTGCCTTTGTTATGCGTCACACTGTCAATTATTTTATCAAACACCTTTAATTGATTTGTGACTAATTTTGGCAAATTTCTATTTACAAAATCTATCAACTCACTATCGTTGTACTGACGTACCAGCATAGTACTGATTTTTGCCATTCAATTTCAATATCTTATTTTCTATTCTTCATATCGTCGTTGAAAGGTAAAGTAAAATTCTGATTTTTTGTCAAATTCTGTGTCTGATGTCTTCGCAAAAATCTTTTTTGAAGCTGTCCCACAATTTTCATGGTTCAGATGGCTGAGAAAATAGTAAATATCTACCCTCAGCTTTAATGGGCATTGTGAAATCGAAGATTCTTAAGTATTTTCCTAATGATCAACGGCTTCTGGCAAACCCCTAATTCGGCAAGCCACTGGACACGTTTCTTTGACGACTCGTTTACAGTTTTCAAGTCCGCGAATGAGGTTGTGCCGCGCACGTGATGCATTCTGAGATAAAAACACTCAGGGTGAGAAGGATTTACGCTATGTATTCTTCCCAAAGCGGCGTCTTCCTTTGTGCCTGGATGCTCATTTAGGTTTTGACCGCACCTTCATCTTTAAAATTTGTTATTAGCTCACGTATAACAGTGTAGTACTTCGTGGTGCAATAGAGTTTTTGCCAATTTGCTTGAAAAAAATTAAAAGTGTGGTTTTGTGTGGGTTTTCGGCAACTTATTACGCCGTTCCTGCCGTGAAATACATCCTTTGACAGTTTTCTAAGTGTACGACCAAAAGTACAATAATAGGCCCACCGTGTATTGGAAATTCTAATATTGGCCAGACAGATTTTGATGTACTTATGTACTGGCTATTTAAATAGGTTTCCATTTCGTCATGCGGATTTCTGATGCCGAAAGTAGTTTGGTTCGACCCTTAAGTAGTATATATGTTTCATCGTCTGAACTGAATGGCAGTATTCTAAGTTTATGTGGACGTTAAATAATCGACACAATATTGGGGAATACGGCAATCTACCTATTGTCTATGGTAACCATTCTTCCTCTGACGTTCAAGGTAACATTCCGACCTCCATTTTCAGCGTCACGGCAACGATATACTGAATACCCATTCTCTCCGGTCTGAAGATTGCAAGTAAATGTCACAAATAAATTGGGTCTCCCGTAGTTTCGGACGTACGTCATATCATCCTGAGTCTTTTCGTGCATATAACGCGGGAATCTCGTCAAAGTTGAAGGCAAGATGACGTGTTGTCCAATATTTGCACAGTTCGCATTAGCGTCCTGATTTAAAGCATCTTGTAGATATTTACAGTCGTCAGCTCTCAGTTGTTGTTGATTTTTAAATATGTAATTTAGTCTTTCTTATATAATTTTAGCCATCATGTCGACACAGTATTGACTAAACGAATCTCTGTAATAATCTAACGGATTAAAACAACCAGCTCTGATCATCATCCTATGTGCACAAAACTGCATACATGAAATAGTTTTATACCTCGCTGAATTTTGTTGATGGATTGCCAAATAATAGCCATTTTCACCTTTCACCAACATTAAAGGGTATTACCAAGGACCGTAAGCACGATGTAATTTGGCGACTCTTTTTATGTGACCATCTTTACAATGATGCCTTATATCCCTAGGTCTTTTGTCTTCGTCGACTAATAAGACTGCAACTTCCTGTAGGCGAATTGTATCTACCTTGATATTGATGTTGCGGAGTGCACCCCGCGTGAATTATTAATTTTAAATTGTCAGTTGAAAAATCATGCTCTAAGTTGTATTTGAAATTGCGAATGTATATATTATGGTGACTTAATGCAGACTGCAATTCGTTGATTCAACCTATTTTAGGTTGGGAACAATATGAGATCGCAATTATAATTGATCGGCATCAGATATGAAATAAATCTGTAGAAAACTGCCGACTTTGATCTTAAAATGGGGGGAGACTACCAATTAAGTTGTATACCTACCCTTTTGCCTAATGTAGACATAAAGTTTCCTTCGAGAATTTCTTTAACACCGAATGACGTCATCTGAAATAGTGTGTTATTCCTGTGTATCTTAATTAAATGCGCAGATAATGCATGACTGCCTTATAAAAGATCTTTCATTGGTTGTGGCGGTTCTCTCATATTAGAGAGAACCATTTTTCCTCCAGTACAACAGAAACCCTTTGCTTCTCCACTCCATTTTTTAGCAAAGCACTTAGGACTAATTTTTGATGTGAAACATCTATAGGCGCAGGTATAAACCGGATCGTTGGCGTGGCGACGGGTCGCCACGCTATACTAAGGTATATACATATAGTCTATATGTAGTAGAGTGTACGGTGTGGCGACGTGTCGCCATGCGCAACCGACTACGCGACCCCCTCCTCACTTAGTTCGACGCTGTTGTTTATTACGGTACACATAACATGTGCTTTATTATTTTTGTATTAATTGTAAATAAATGTTTATTAAATAAAGTCAACATTTTCTGAAAGAAATTCGTAATACTTTATTTTTTCATTATGCTATATTTAGTTCCTATAATAATCTTGTCTTTTATGCATATTAGTTGTACGAACACAATGTTTCACATCTGCCAGGCGTCCCGTGACGGCTCACTGTTTTTTTTTTAATTTGTCCAATTTTTACAGTGTATTGCTGAGAATAATCTATACTTGGATTTTATTTGAAAGCTGATATGTTCGCGTGAGCAACAAATCGGTTATGCATTCTAGTTGTAGATATCCGTTGTCTTTCTGCGGCAAGGCGCTGGGAGTCGTCGATGCTCAATCACGTGCATTTGAGACATGCTATCTAAAGGCTAGTAAGCCGCTCGGAGCATTCGCAGTTGATTTCTTAGCACGGGTCTGATATGTTCTAATGTTTTGGCTAGCGAGTCGCTGCAAGCGTTCTGTTATAGATTCCCTATCACGTGCATTTAAGACATGCTGTCTAAGGCTAGCAAGCCGCACTGAGCGTTTACAGTTAGATTTCTTAGCACGGGCCTACGATGTTCTTATATGCTAGCTAGCGAGTCGCTGAGAGCGTTTGGTTTTAGATTCCCTATCATGTGCTTCTAAGACATGCTGTCTAAGGCTAGCAAGCCGCTCGGAGCGTGCAGAGTTAGATGTCCTAGCACGGCCTCGTGATGTCTAGTATTTTGGGTAGCGAGGCCCTAGCACGCGCTTGTGATATGTACTCTCTATGACTCGCTAGACGCTGCGTAGTTTCAGTGGAGGACTGCTGGTACTAGCTGCTCTTCTCTAAGATGTTTGCTCCGAAAGTTGTGATTTTCATTTAGGCATGGTTGTTTTTAGAACGATGTTCCTAATGTTATGTTATACGCTTGGCGAATGAGAGCTAGCCAGAAAAAAGGGTAAGATTTCAAACACTACTTTTACTACAGTATAAAACGATACTTTTTTTCCAGTATAAGCACAATCGCTTAGTATATGATCTGTGTAAAATCGTTTGTCATTTTTTTTCTGCTGGCTTTCTGTTGTAAGCCAATCATCTGCCAGACGGTTTCCAATTCAATATGTATTTATTTGCATTATAAATTAAAAGTTATTACTTTATGATCTATTAAATATTTAAAATTAATAAACTACAATAAATTTCCAGTATAGTCATTTATTATAATTACTAATTAAGTTTTTTTTTAGATTGTTTTATTACATTTAACAATTCACTATATTCATTCAAATTTAAAAAAAATATATTTAGTCTTAAAACTAATTTTAATTTAATTTTAAAAATAATCATATTTAAAATAAAATAATTTAAATAAAAAGAAATTAATTTTATTTTCTTAAAAAATTAATTTAATTTTAGAACTGATTTTAAACTTTATTTGAATAATTTAAAAAAACTTAAAAATTTAAAATAATTTAATTTAAGAACGAAATTAAAAATAAAATAGCCAAATTTTATTTTTTTTAATTCATTTTATTAATTCAAATTTTTAAAATTATTAATTTTAATTGTAGAGTCCATTTTAAATTTAATTTTAAGGTTTATTTTATTTTAATTAAAATAAAAATAATTAAACTTCAAATAAAATATTTTTAATGAATTAAATTAAATTTTCATTTTTAAAATAATTACATTTAATTTTAAAATTTATTTCAAACTTAATTTCATTAACTTAATGAAAAAAAATTTAAATATTAGAAAAAATTTTAAAATACATGTTATAAAAATTGAAATAAATTTTTTTTTTTTTCTCAAAAACACATCGTAAAATTTAAACAACTCGTCCAAATAATGTTTTGAATGGAAATTTTTATCTACATATAATTTCCCTGACCTTAAACAAATTTATTTTCATAAGGATTAAACATTATTATGACAGATTAAGATTAATGTTAAATATATCTTTTAGTTATATTTTATTAATTTGTAAATTAAACTTAATATAGCTATATATATCTCTTACCATTAAGACAGCGTTCGTAAGAAACACATTCACTCGCCTGTTTTTTCTTTAACTTTGCACAATTGGTCTCTATGAGAAGCCCTTTTATTGTAACGGGATAATATACAACCTACGTCCACCCTGAAGGTCCATTCTAAATATTGGTGAAAAAAATTTTGAAATCGGATGAGTAGTTTCTGAGATTACCTCCTACATCCAAACTTACCTCTTTATAATATTAGTGTAGATAGTACAATCGCTGCTAGCGCCCTCTGAAATAGTTTTGCCTAAAGACTTGTGTAGTTCCGGGACGGCCTAGTTCCAAGATACGTATCAAACCGAGGAACTAATAGCTCCATCTTGGGATTGTGCTGCTTACTCGTTCATGGTTCCTTTAATCGTTCTCTGTCCGAAGTAACTGTCAGTTCGGAACTGGAACTATGAATAAAATTATTACGTCTGGACTTCGGACCTCCGGAGCTATGATATATCAGAGCTAAGCAGGCACGAATCACAGACTTATTACACTAAAAGGGCACGAATGAAGACGAAGGTTATATCGTGCGTTTCCGTAATTGTTTGAAAACTAGAGTTGCGTATAATTTCTATATAAATAAATATATGGTTTGAAGTATTTCATACATTCTTTTCAAATAAGTGCTAGTCTTTGTCTCGCCAACTGGTGCTTTCATAAATAAACAATATTTGTATTGTCAGCCTTTATTAATTACGAAATTACAATTAGTCTCAACTTGAATGTTTTCGTCAACTGTCGGTTACGTCAACATAACATTGGTTGTCGGGTTTTAAAATTATTTCATAGTGTTTATTGCTTGATCTTGTTTCACTAGTAATTGTTGATTGTATTTAATAAGTATTAAAACATATTTTAATTTTAGCTATGAACTTAATTTAATATATTATTATAGAACTTTATTATAAATTTTTATTCGTATGCCATAAATTGCCATATTTAGTTTCAAAGCGTACTTTTATTATTTTAAGTGAATTTTGTAATGAATTATTTTGAGTATAAATTTAATAAATATACATCAAATTTTCATAAATACTTATTTTAATTTATAATACTTGATGTACATATTATAAAATCTAATTTATACAACAAACTTTATTGCGTGACATAACGTAACATATAGTTATATAAATTAGAATTTCAATCTTAAGCCTGCAAATAATTTATAAAGAAAAACTTTATAAGTAAAATAAAATCTTTTAACCCTTCACTTAAGCACATCACCAAACAATCCAAACAATGCGAAATGTAACAAAAGAGGTGGCATAGTGTGTTTAAATGTATCATTAGATTATTTAATTTGGTTACTTTAGTGTCGTGTGTAAACAGTAAACCATATTTCCATAACACCGACACACTACCGAAGTACCGAATACCCTAACACTTGTACATAAATATTTATGGCAATAAAATATAGTTTAACATTTGTACATAGAGTGAACCCATGTTTACATTGTATTAGCAAAGTAACTAAAATATAATTAATGGATAATCATTGATTATTTTTAAAGTATTATATATGATCTGTATTCCATACAATAATCGCGCCGTTTGGCCCGGTGTGGTAGACTTCTGAAAGGTTTGGAAATACATAACACCGCGCCACTCGACCAAAATGTTATTAAATTTATTTTGCGTCCCTGTCCGTTGGTTTGTACGTACGTTTATACGGATATACGTATGTACGCAAGTACGTAAGAGGATACGCTATAAGTTGCAATTCTTGCGCGATTTAAATGATTGTTTTCCTATTTTATTTTTAAGCACGTCAGAATAGAGGCGTATTCATTTTCATAATGATTTGTCAAATAGTGTAATTTTTATAAGTAAATTTTCACAAAATAGCCTTTTTTCATGCTTGACGACTGTTCTCGGCCTTCGTTTTATGCATATTTTTCACCCGTTCTTTCTGTATCTTTTGTTTGTAACGTTTTTCTATTTTTCATTTTTTCCATCAATTGTTTATTTAGTAAAAAAAAAGTGGTATGTGCCCCTTTGGGTTTTACATACGATTTATAACCTCTTTATCCCACCTTTTTGTTTATTTAAATTTTGGAACTTTTTAGATTTGTTTTTTTATATAAATCCGTGTCCGTGATTGCATATTCAGTATTTACTGTAACTTAGAGTGGCAATTAAGTTGAAAAAAATATAATAAGCCGGTCACTGCAAAATTTGATAGGAAATATTTTTCAACAATTTTTTTTTATAATAAGATAACCGTTACGAGAATTTTTTTGTTAAATACATAATTTCAAAAAAATGTTATTTTATTGCATCATTGAGGTACTATTGACATAGAGCCATACGCGCTCAGTCCATGGGTAACCAAATTGCGGTCCAGTGACCGCAGTTGCATTAGTCGTTCGCGAGTTTTCGATGCGTACAACATGATAAGATACTGCAGAAATGACACTAGAAAAGTGCCAAAAAGGAACTGAGGAAAATAATTAATGTAAATGTAAATATTTGGAACTGAATCACTCACCTTTTTAAATATTTTTTTTTTATTTATTTGTTGATAATAATGATCATTTTCCATACTCTTGCTGTCGCCAAGCTGTCATATTCAGCTTAGCACCTATTTACCGATCAGCGCTTTTTCATGGGGATGAACGAGAAACAAAAAGACCTACCGGAAATAACCGAAAAAATACGATGATTCCCGAACGATTAGTTGTAATCATACACTAATTATATATACCACCTTAGTTTCAAATTCCGCGCCACCCAAATCGAATTGTATAAGTTTAGTGGTGTTCAATAATATCGACGAGAATAGCTTTGTAGATAATTATTTTTAAAACTTTTAATTTGTCAACAAATATTTTTGTTACTCTAATTGAAAATGTAATAGGAGTAAACAAAAAACAAATTAAATCAAATCAAAATTAAATTAAAGCTTTATTTAAGTATTTTATTCACATTGCGAAGAGTAATTCTGTTTCTAACATATAGCATTGCTATATGGATCGTTGCACTTTCTCTTACCTTTGTTAGTCTATCCAGTATATGAAAAAAAATATAATTCGATATTCAGCCCTATGTTGTGTCTGTATATTTACTTAACGTCTATGTTAGCTAATACACGGAAATAGCGGTTGCCATAACATTTACTTTTAAAATCGGAATGCTCTCATTATCTTTGCCTTTATTTTCTGTTAAACTTCGGTGAGAGAAAAGAACAGCGTCGTATAATTTTACGAGAAGAGAGAAAAGGACGGAGGTACTTCGTCGTCGATGGCATTTTGTACTCTATCTATGTATGACAGGAGATGCATTTTTATAGGTTATTTTGTTTTGTTGCGCGTCCAGTAGGATTTATTTATAAGATAAATAAACATCAGCCGTTAGTTGTTGAAACTTTGTTATTTATTTAGATAGTGGAAAGTACTATTTGATAACGTAAATTGATCCGAGACATCTCTCAATTCTCTGTTACGGATTTTATAAGCTGTTCTGCAAATGCAAAATACATTTTATGAGATGAAGTATATAATGATGGTTGTTGGTATCTAAATTCATTTATAGTACATTTTTTATAAGATGACTGTAAATTATCGAAATAAATATTTATAACCTACAAAATAATCAGCCGCATTATACACGGTGTCCGGGAATAGTATCGGAAAAAGAAAGACGCTATTCGTTGGCTATAAAGGAATAAATTGTCATCGAAATAAAATGTAAAACACGCCCTTTTTCTAATTGAGTGCAAAAAATATTACACATAATTCTTTTTAACACACCCATACTAGCCTAGAGTACGGTGTTTATCCGGTCAGCTAGATGTCTTCGTAGCTGATCGCGGGTTATACCCCTGAGTGGCGCTGAATAATGTGCGCAAGTATTGTGTGTACGAATAAGATGACAAATAATTATGAATATTATTTTCGATTTCCGGAAAAAAAGTCATCTTTTAAATTTTATTTTAACGACAATCAACTATTTTTCAGTCAACGTATATAAAAAAGTATATAAAAAAGTCAGTTATTTTAGGTACCGTTACGTAAACTGAAACAATGCGCCATTTAAAATACGTAGCTGTCAAAATAAAGGTTTCATAATGATACTACAACATAGCGATGTCTGCTTAAAAAGGTTAATAATTCCGTAACGTTTAAGTTATTCATAAAGTAACATGATACAACAAAAGACTAATTCTTTGAAATGTCTTTCTATGCAAATAATATTTTAATGCATATTTAATGTATATTCGTTCACTTTATAACCACTAAACAGTAAAATTGTCATTGTGATAAACTACATTTGTGCTAGGGTGCAAGTTAATTAGCATGCTATTCATTGTAGTAAACTTCGTTAGAATTCTTCACGATATTCGCATTACAAAATTGACACAACGTTTTCATTGGACAAGTGTTATTTATTTCAATAAGACCGCATTATCATTTCAACCTTACTATTCAATGTGAACAGTTTCTTCGGCTTGGTCTTCAAGTATTTTTCGTAAAGCAAACGGATTGTATGGGACATAAAATAATATTTTGGCTGCGTCAGTAGAGACGCACGTCACATATCGATATATTAACAATATCGACAAGTCTTAAGAATTAGTTCGATATAAATATAGATGTTTTCAAATTCGGTTATCAAATATAACGATAAACACATACTAAATATCGAAAATACCACTCTATTGTTTTCTTTTTTTGTAACCATAGCGAAATCAGTTAAGTGAGGTGTTAAAACGCAACACGAATATTAAAAAAAAACATCGGTCCGTTCGGTTGCACACATATTATCTCCTCAAACATGAAGACATTTTATATTTTTAATTTTGGAATTTATAGCTAGGAAAACAACTCTATTTGAGTGATTTTTCACTCAGAAGTGTAATTTACCGTAAGACTCAATATTTAAAAAAAGAAACAATCAAACCAGTTTGACCTGTCATTTGTAGTTACTTTTTCACCACATATGGTAATAGAAATAAAACAATAGACCGATTTATGTCGTGTTTTGTGTGTTTATGTAACGAACAAATTTAGATTTTATATCGCTGTGTGGAAATCACTTAGTGATGTGTCAACTCGATGTACTAACTCGAGTTAACTCGAGTTGAGCTTAGCTCGAGTTAACTCGAGTTGAATTCTCTTTAACTCGAATTATATTTATATTTTTTATTTTTATATAAACAAGAAGTACTTAAATAAATTTTTTTATGTAAATTATAAGAGGAAAAGAATGTTATTATTTTTTGTTGAAATTACTTATGTACTTATTTGTACGTAAAGTTAAAAGAAGTTTATTTAAGTTTTTTTTATAAGATTTTTCTTTTTCGTTATGAATAGGTACTGAGAAGTAGTGAGTATAGTACTTTAACTAACAAGAAATTATTTTTCGTTTTTTGAACAATATATTTTCTTTTATTATTAAGTAAAAATAAATACATTATAAGTAAATGGTCTGTCTTGTAACTTGTTGGTTTACCTAATAAATTAATTTCTAATTTGAGTACAAAGGAAAAAAGTCAACGTAGAGTATGAATAACCTACTGCCAAAATAATATTTGTGATAAAATAGTTAAACAGCTAAATTCTATTTTAAGCTTTAAACTTTGATTGTAACAATTAAACAATCATTAGCATAAGTAAATATCTATGTACCTACGATATAAAGTTAGACTGATATTATTTGGTGACGACTGCTACAATTAAACATAACTAGTTTTGTTGTTAATTAATATAAATATTTACTTTATTTATGTCACGAAGATTTCCAAAATATATAAATACATGATAAATAAATTCCTTTTTTATTTAAATTCTACTTACTTTAATTAATTATAATGGTCCCCATACAAATTTATGCTGAATCTGTTCTAATTTTTTAAATATTGTTACGCAGCTGAGTTAATAAATTGGTAAAAACAAAACAAATCATTTACTCAGTTTCATCCAGTCGAGTTAAGTAACTCGGGTCACGTGAATTTCAACTCGAGTTAACTCGAGTTGTGTTTTTTCCGAGTTGGCACTAAAATCACTTCTAGTTGTTAGGTTGGTTGCTTGAAGGAAAGTCGACAAACCATAGACATAATATACTAGACAGACGAACAAAGGCAAGTAGGAACGCAATAATACATAATAGCGATATTAAAATTTAGAAAAAGTCTTAAAAATCTAAACAGAATCATAATAACAAACCTTAAAAATTACCCCGATCGAAAATTATTTTGCTATGGCTATATTGGATACAAAGATTATTCAAATTGTCAATCTTGTTGATATTGCAACTGATAGTGTTCACCACTAAAAATTACACTATAATAAATTAACAGTCAAACAATACGACTTAGGCGACGCCGAAATTGAAATTGAAGTGATCTACATAATAAGTCTATCGGACAAACTTTGTGGAACATATTAAAGAAAATATAATTATGTGTAAATCATGTCAAAAATTATAAAAACATCTGTTAATATTTTAAATCTTGCAGTACACTTGAAGATTCACAATATTAATCTAAAATGTAGTAATCATATCATTGTATATCACCCCAGGATCAAAGTCAAAGATGTAAGTACCTACTTAAGGTCCAGTATCTTTATCAACTGCGCATTCTTGCTTATATTTATTAAGTTAGGTGTAAGCTCGTCGTATTTTCGCAATTGACATGTATTTTATAACTTGCCGTATTTAAGTACTTATTCACTCTATTAAAAAAGTCAGTCTACGCATTTTGTGCTTGCTGTTTGTGATGTTGAGTCTTTTCTATCAGTATCCGCAAGTGGTATAATCCCTTAAAAATTGTTACAATATATAAATTAATATAGTTTAGAGTTTAGTCCTTACTTTAACTTTCAGGTTCTGAATTTTTGATGTGAAGATATTAAAGATCTAATGTCGCGTTTGGATGGGGTTGATTGCTCAATTTTTTTTATTAAATATTAATTGTATTGTAAAATACTTTTTACGTTTCAGAAAGAAGCAAAAGTCGTTAATACAAATGTTTCATATGTTTATACTTACATTTAAAGAAGGTTAATTAAAAAGCGATGGTTGTAAGGTAAACATTTTAGGTTCAAATTCCTCACAAATTATAGCATTAAAAGAAATATTTAGGAAGCTTTGAAGGCCAGTGAGTTTTAATACTGAATAAATAATGTAAATGTTAATATTTAATAATTTATAAAACATAAATTTATATAACTTTGATATAACATACTATACGGTGTATTTTTAAAAATAAATAAACACTTATTTATGGATTTCAGGCGGTGGAATAAAACAAACGGAAATTATCAACGCCATTGCTCGGTTTATTTGTGTTGGCAATCGGACATTCAATATTATGGAAGGAAAAGGTTTCCAGTCGTTTTTGAAAGAATTTTTTGTCATCACTTGTAAGACATAAATTTCCAACCATGCTATATATATATATATATATATATATATATATATATATATATATATATATATATATATATATATATATACTCTTTTGCATAAAAAACGGGCGGTTTTGATTTTGTCATATTATTAACAAAATATTATTTATTAAGAGGTTGTATTAATTGTAATTGTTACTGGCAGTATAGTGTATTCTGGCACAAAAAACAAACGTTCTAAATTTGAAATTTATTCTTTTTGAATGAAAATTTTCTTTCACTGACAAAAACGTATTTTTTGGCGGTAAATGATTTCCAACTCTTATTAAGTTCTTTTTCATTTGTTACGTTTTTTATTTTAACGAATGAATTTTAATTAAATTTCTGCTGTTTGCTGCATTAGTTCACTTTTGTTTGCTGTTCTCAGTATGGTTGAAAAAACGATAAGAGATAGTCAAATTATTGCACTGCTTGAAGAAGGCTGTAGTCGATGTAATGTGTCTCAGCAGTATAATGTGAGCCGTTGCACCGTCCAAAGCACCTGGCAACGATACCAAGAAACGGGCTCCGTCAGTAGAAGGCCCGGTTCTGGAAGAAAACGGTGCACTGAGCCACGGGACGACCGCTTCATAGTCAGTCAAGCGCTACGAAATTGTAAAGTTACGTACGTTGATCTCAAACAGAACCTCGAGGACGTCAGAGGTACACGAGTAAGCCTATTTACAGTCAGAAGGAGACTTCAGGCCATAAATATAGGTAGCTATCGCGCAGCTCGGGGTCCTACATTGCTCCGTGAGCTTCGAGTTGCCAGATTGAGAATCGCTCAAAATGTTTCGTCATGTACTCAACAAGACTGGAATAGTGTTTTATTCTCCGATGAAGCTCGTATGTAGATTAGTGGTGAGGATCGACGTCGACGAGTCATACGAAGACCTGGAGAACGCTTCGCAGAAGTTTGCTTTGAGAAAATCACCCCTTACAGTGGAGGCTCCGTAATGTTTTGGGCTAGTATTAACTCAGATGACCATACCGAGTTAGGTTTTGTGGAAAATGGCACACTTAATGCGCAAAGATACATAACAGAGGTTCTTATTCCTCATGCCTAACCCGCATTAACAGCAGTTGGAGGCGAGTCCATTTTATGGACGACAACGCTCGCGCCCACCAATTTAGTGACGTTGATGCGTATATGCAGGAGGCCGGAATTAGACTGGCCAGCTAGAAGTCCCGACCTCAATTCGATAGAACACATATGGGATAATCTCAAACGACGCGTCGGACCCGTAAAACCAGCTCCAGAAAACATTCAGGCCCTTAAAAATGTTATCGTCGCTGAATGGGAACGTATTCGGAAACGGAAAGCATGCCTAGCAGATTAAGCGCATTGATTTCAGCTAGAGGAGTACATACTCGTTACTAAATTTTCAAATTTTATGTTAAATTAAAAAAAAATATTCAAAAATAAACTTTAGCCATTTTTAATGTACCAGTATGAAAACGCTCGTCCGTGGACTTAACATCGTTTTTGTTATTTATTCGCATTTTTAATAACTGAAGTAGGTTAAAACGATATCTCAATAATAAATAACAATATCCTCATCATATCGCCATATAAAATGCATCAAATAATAATAAAATAACTCTGATATGGTTTATTCCTATAGGTGACCTTTTTTTTGCAAAAAAGTACATATATGACTTTAATACACTGACGTTAGAAGCGAAATGATAACTTGCAAAAGTTTTATCGGTTTTACATTCTATTTTGAGTCTATGAATAACACCATATCGCGAACTATAGATGGCATAGAACTTACGGAAAGATGTATATACAGATGCATATTATGGAAAGATAGCAACTTTTGACTATTCTACTTATTAGGATAAAGTTATGTCCAAAATTGTATGTGTAACAGACAATGGTCGTAATATGATTTATGGAAGCAAAGAGGTACATGCATTGCTTTGCCCACAGATAAAATCTTGTTAATAAAACGTTTAAGAAAAATATCCATTAGATTTGAAGACATTATAAAAGACATGATATATTGTACAGTGGTTGGAAAAAACATCATATTTAATGATAAACAAAGAAAAAAAGGAAGCTACTGTAAGAGCAGCAGATTCATTGAGTTGTATCAAGATTCCAACGAAATTATTATTGCTAACACTATTGCTCCTTCGGTGATTTTATCTACTGAAATAACAGAGACAGAAATCATAATCGTACTAAAACTATGATAAAAGAGGCAAGCACCAAAAACTACATAAATATATTTAAAATCTTGGTGTTGAAGTGTGTTACTGAAGTGTATTAAAACAAAAATTAAAATTAAATCTCTGGTGGGTCAAAAATACAAATTGCCATGGGTACAATTTTAGACGTCTGATTTAAAAAGACTTTCACTTCAAAGACGTGTATGCTAAACTTACGTCAAATTAAAAAAAAAATCGATCGAGTCCATGGGCACAAATTCTTAGCGAAACATTAGAAACAGTAGATGCCGAAAACAATGACTTATGAATGTAAAAACATGATCTAGAAGAAGGCCGTTGAAAAAAAATTTTAATCCAAAAGCTGAACGACTTAAACATTAACTGGCTAGACATTTAACTGGCTATTAAAACAATCGAAGCATAAAATCATTTAAAAGTGAAGCATAAATCATTGACTTCTTATTCACCATATTTTACATACCATTTTTATCCGATATATCGATGTTATTATTATGATATATCGAATCAATGCGTATACATCGTTAGCATCCCTAGCCCCATCAATAGTATATTTTTGGTTATTTCTTGTTTATAGATGAAAGAACTGTCATATTGAAAGAACCAAAGAACTGTCAAAACTGTAGCATAGCGGCAAAAGAAACAGTCTGATTAAAATCTTAGAATTCAAGAATGATTTATTCTATGGTAATATCGCTTGATTAAGATATGAAATTTGAATTTTAATACAAAATATTGTTTTATTTTGAACTATTGCCGGATAATGCTATTATTTACGTAACGTGTAAAAACAACGTGGTGTTTATATTTTTTGTTTTTGATAATTTAATTATTGCAGTTAATTTTTTTATCATATCAGTGACGAAATGTGTGTATATGAAGTCAAATATTTTTAAGTTTGAGAACCGAAACGTCGCGAGGATTACTGGTGAGCTAATTGTTTAATTAATAAATAAGTGCAACAGTAAGTTCTTTTTAAATATCTTCCATGAGTTTCACAACACCTATTGCAAAACAGTTGCGCGTGTTATTTTCGTTATAGTTATGTGACAGTTGGCCGGTCGCCATTAAATTTAAAAAAATAGAGTCGCGCTTAAAATGCAATTGTACTTAGTTGTCATAGTTGAATATTGCCAATTGTTTTGTAATGAATATTGTTTTACATTTTTAATACAACTAATAAGGTTTTGACATATATTTTTGTGATTTGCAGTAAGAATTACTTAATTTATTTTGAATATTTTAATTTATTTTCTAGCAAAAAATATTTCAAATTCACCTATAAGCACATGTACCAATAGCGAAACTTTCACTTTTCCGCTCTTTTTTTAAAAGAATAAGTATATTACTTAAAAAACGAAATAAATGTAGTTTAGGACCAATTAATTCACTGCAAAAATTTCACTAAAATTTCACTGCTTATTGGCTATTAAGGAAAGAACATAAATTAAAAACGATGGTAAAAAATAATTCGTTCGTGGTTATTTTATTATAAAAAAATATTTGAAATATATATCCCATACAAATTTTGTTTTTGCGATAAGGTGCTTGCTATATTTTGGAACAAATGCAGTTTAGCACTAATGAAAATTTCATTGTTTATTTGTTATTATATAAAAGAGTATACATTGAAAATGAGGTATTTAATACAAATAAATTTCGGTCGTAATTATTCTATTAAGTATAAAAAATATTTGAAAAGTAGTTCCCATGACAAGAAGTTTTTTCAAAAGTTATTATAATTTTTTCGATCAATTGCCATTCATAGTAACACTGAATATGCAAATACAAACGCGAATTGATATAAAAAATAAACCGAAAAAAATTAAATAAGCAAAAATTATCGTGTAAAGAAGGGTTACATAAATTTTATGTTTGACAACGAATTTATAGTCTTTCCTTCATAGTTACAGCACTTTTCCAAATCTATTTTTTTTTCAAAATAATCATGACAAGTACATGTTTTTTATGCTTATCTTTCATTTAAACTACAGTTATACCGATTTAACGATACATTTTTTTTTAAATTCAGTAGGCCTGTATTTTTTAATGTATATTTTAATTTAAACGAAGAAAAAATTAAATAATCATTGGTGTTTAACTGTAGTTAAAGTTAAAAAAAGAGACTAAAAATTGAAATAAGTAAGAAGAATTGCGTGAAGAAAATTTGTAAATTTAATTTTTGAGAACCAGTTGAGAGCCGTTACTTCATAGTAAGAGCATATTTCAAAGCAATTTTTTTATTGAAATGATAGCGACTAAAATACTTTTTTTCTCATTAAATATGTCGTTTTTATACAAATATATTTTCTAATTTAAAGTTTATATAGAAAAATATAATCAAGATTTATGTAAAAATACGTATTTCAACAAAATGCTTCTCCGCAGGTTTTTTTTAAACAATCGAAAAGAGATTTTGCTACTGTCAAACGGCTGTCAAAATATCCAATTTCACGCTTTAAATATATTTTACGCAATATTTGCGTTTTTTACGCAATATTTGCGTAAAAAACGCAAATCTTTATTTCTATATATATTTAAGTTTACGAAAAAAGTGCAGCGGAATTCCGCGCCATCGTAACAATTTAAAATAAACTACAAGTACCATATGTGGGCGAACAAAACGCGCTCCAGCGCGCGAAATATAGTGAATCCGCGATGTTGTCATGCTGACCCGTATATTTGGCAATGTTGTGATACACGTGTTAGAACGCGCTAAATTCTGTTCCGTAGTGTTATTTTTATAATTTGAGTATGTTTAATTTCTCAAGTCTTTCTATAATGTTTGAAACAGAATTATTAATAATTGAAGTACAATCCCGTAAATGTATATGCCACACAAAAATAAAAGCATATTCCAATAAAAATCAAAACCTATGGAAGAATTTGAGCGATTATTCAATCCCGGTTGGATATCATTTACCACCTTAATCTCCTGTTTCTTAAACATATAACAACTGCATATGAAAAGTCATTCTCTGCCCAAACCTCAAAATTTTGGAATCAACTGAATCCCGAACTAATCTTCTATAAATATTTTTAAACGAGATTTGAAAGCTCTTCTTTTCGTAACCCCTTAGTCCTATCCTTCTTTTATTCCAATTTCACTCCCCTTTCTTTAACCATACTATGTCAAGATTTGTACATAAATACTTTTTTATATAATTTTGTAAATGTCGTAATAGAGTAGGTTTATGAACATTTCTTACACTTTTCACGTTACTAAATTCTGACAATTAACTATTGTGGTTGACTGCACGGAGGTTGTTCATGTAGAAATAAGTCGACCGATTGTATATGTGTATAATTTTGAATGTACATTTGTAATAAATTGGTTTCTAATAAATAATTAAATAGATTTACTCCTGAAAATCTAGACAAAGTGAATATTTACCGACCTAATACTTAAAAACGGTCTTACACGCTTATATTACATTACTTAAGATTTGTTTATATTTACTCCTGAGGATGTAGACAAATAGAGCAAGTATTTACCTATAAAATACTTTAGAACAGTCCTGTTTACCTATGCGACATTACTTAACATTTGTTTATATTGATGCCAAATAAAGAGTCACAAGTTTGTAATAAACAAATCAATTTACTCCTGAGTATTTAGACAAATAAAACGAGTATGTACCTATAGAAAACCTAAAAATTATACATAAAATTTGTATATATTGACACCAAACAGTCACAAGTTTGTACATGAATTTACTCCTGAGGATGTAGACAAATAAAACAAGTGTTTACCTATAAAATACTTAAGAAAGGTCGTGCATACCTATGTGACATTACTTAACATTTGTTTATATTGATGTCAAACCAAGAGTTACAAGTTTGTAATAAACAAATAAATTTAC
Source organism: Druceiella hillmani (assembly GCA_039881145.1). Lineage (NCBI taxonomy): Eukaryota > Metazoa > Arthropoda > Insecta > Lepidoptera > Hepialidae > Druceiella > Druceiella hillmani. The sequence goes on from JAYKKI010000035.1 coordinate 8,261,378, forward strand.
TCCCGAGTATCTAGACAAACAAAGCTAGTATTTACCTATAGAGAACCTAAAAACAGTTCTGCATACTTGTATAACGTTACATAAGATTTGTTTATATTGATACTAAACAAACCATAACCAGCCACAACTTTTTGTTCGACCTTATGTTCAGAGGATGGTCCAAAGTAGATGAGTTCAAAGAAGATTAGTAAGACATATAGTTTCTATATTTATTTTTCATAATTTTAATATTATACTCTTGTATCATCTTTTCCTTGCCAAGGTACCAATCCAACATTACTTACAAAATATATTTTCTAAGCTTCTCAAATAACTATTGCGCTTATTGCAGTTATTATGTCAGTGTTATTTAAACTTTCTAAATCACACTCTAATGAAGTATCTTCAAATTAATATATGTCTCTGTGTCTAAAGTATTTGTAAAATACAATACGCTTTTATTGTATTTTGAGCAAAATCAGGACTTATTAATGTAGATGTAGCAATACTCACCATTTATTACAAAACAAACCAAAATGTATTTTCAACATATCTTCTCACTCTGCTCAGCAATATTTGAATATTTTTTTGTCATTGTTCAAACTATATCACGCTTATGGTCACAATAAATGTTTATGTAACCCAAATGCTTCGTCTCCAATAAACAAAAAAGGTAATGGAATGAGTTTGGTGTTTAGCAAACACTTTGCATAGGGTATATTTAGTTCCACGTTATAAAAACCTTCAAAAATTCCATCTTTTAAAAACATTGCAGTCGCTTTCTTTTCCATATGAACCAACGTCAAAAACGACAAAGTTATAGTTTGTATCTGCAATTACCATCATAATCATAGGATAAAAATATTTATATTTAAAATAATCAGAGGCATTGTCGAGAACATTCATCGAGTGCACATGCTATCCGTATATTACACACAAGTAAGTAGGAAAGTTAGCGTCAATAAAATATTTGACCCACACTTAACTAGTGCTCTTTTTCTGTTCGTTACAGCGTTTCTTCAAGTTGTAGTATATTCCATATCCACTTGCGTGTTTGTCAGATTATACTTGCATTGATCTACCCTTTAAAAATATTCTGGTTGTGTGTTAAACTTTGCTCTTTCAAAAATCTATAAATAATATTTGATTCAATATTCTCTTCGAGTTGAAGAATACATAATAAAATGGAATAACTTGAAAAGTTATTATAACCAACAGTTGCAAAAATAAGGTTAAAAGTAGAATTGCTGAAGGAAAAAGAACAAATGGAACTATTTTGGTGCTTTGTATTTTTTAAATAAAAGGAAATACTTCTTCTGATTTTGTAAACCCAGGAGTTTAGGGGACATGCAAAAGTTTTCGATGTAGACCTGCTAGTTACAGCAGCAGTTCTAGCATCAATTTCAATCCCAGCACCGAGGTTACACAATCTAAGTAAAAACGGCATCACTTCAAAGTAATTTGTCGGATATGTTACAAAACAGAAGCCATAATAAAGAAGAATGTAACAAATAATAAATATTACCGCTAATACCAATGAATGAAGATCAAAATTTTTTATCTCGGTTTTTAAATCATTAAGTATATCAAAAAGAATGCACTTCTGTAATTTTTTTTTATAATTATGAATATTGGAAGAACTGTTTTAATTGAAGTATAAAAGCATTTATCTGACGGAGTTTATAGGTAATCATAAATGTTAAAAGAAAAATATTAGTTTGTGAATACGGGACCCTATTAGGAACCTTCCAAGGTTCCTGCACACTTATATGTTATGAGGTGAGTCTTACGAGTCCCTGGAAGGGCCTTAAGACAACCTGAGTGATGGTTTAAAAACACATGTTAATATAGCAAGCATTTTTTACTCGTAAGAATAAAATTTTAAGTACTTGCATATTTACAAAGGTAGTACGCTCCATAAACGGATAAAAATATAACCCAAAAAAATTATAATGTAACTTTTTAGCTAATATTTATGGGCAGTTAACTCGTTTTGCCAAAAATTTTAATTTAAACATTAAAAATAAAACAAAATGCAGTCAGGGGCCTTTTTTGGCTGGGCAAAATCAGAACGGACAGATAGTATTTAAATAAACATGTTCACGGTTTTAATCTGAATTTAAAACGAGTTTATGGATACTAGTGGTGTTAAAATTAATTGAAGCGTGGATTTGTTTATAAATACAAGGCTAGTTGTTAATAAAGTCTGATGAGCGTTTTGATATTTATAGGTTTTACTGATGACGATTCCGACTTTATGACGATTCCGACAATATCAATGCATATGCTTACAATGGAAACATGGCATAATGTTGTTTCGTTAGAGCCAATGTCATGGAAATAATGTTTGCAGGTAATGCGATATGAAACAATCGATTGTAGAAGTATTTTGTATCAAATAATATTACCGAAGGTAATTGCAAATGGTTTTAGCGAATCGAGTCAATTCTGTATATTTTGTATGCTTGTTGTGGGCAGAAGATTTTAATTTAAATTGTCCCGATACTGTCGTCGATTGAAGACGTATTTTGTATCAATTGATATAACCGAAGGTAATTGCAAATGGCTTTTGCAAATCGAGTCAATTCTGTATATTTTGTATGCTTGTTGTGGGCAGAAGATTTTAATTGAAGCTGTCCCGATTCTGTCGGGAATAAAATTGAACTTCTTTTTCTGAGCAGAATTGAAATGATAAAGAAAAAGAAGCATAACAGAAATTGGCATAACTGGAAAGTCAATTAAATTAATATGCCAACTGTTTGCACGTGATTCTGTTTATCGACTTATTACACATAACAATGTTAATTTTGATAAATAATATAGTACATATTTCATCATAACTTGAAATAGAAAAACATTATAGATTTACTACAAGAAATATCAGCTGTACATATTTTTTTGTTACACATAACAATGTTAATTTTGATAAATAGTATAGTACATATTTCATCATAAAAAGAAAACATTATAGATTTACTACAAAAAATATCAGCTGTACATATTTTTTTATTACACATAACAATGTTAATTTTGATAAATAATATAGTACGTATATACATATGTACCCTAGCAGTAGGAAAACGATATGTACCCTATCATGCTAAATGCAAATACCCTATCTACATGAAACCAATATATTCACATTTCGTTGTTTAGGCCTTTGCCTAAACAACCAATATTTGAAATACCACAGTTGATCTTAACCACTCATATTTTATAATTACTTGGGAAAGATCTTTATTATGTATTATTTTAAGATATTTTTAAGCTCAGGATGAAGACAGGAATCATTTGAGATAAAGATTTCAAATTCGAAAACAAAAATAAATTTTGCCATCTGTGCTTAGCATGGCAATACAGCTTGTGGTTTTTGAAATATGAAAAGGTTGTAGTGAAATATTTATTTTAAAACTTTTCGTAATGACGTAAAGTAAATATAAATAAACTTGGTAAACATGAGTAAAATTTGCTCTGCGAGAGTTTCATATAATTTTAGGTAAACGATTAAGGGTGCGTAGCATTTCCATTACAGTTTTATAAATATTAATTATTATTTTTCACTATATTACTACGTTTCAAATATATTACTACGTACTTGGTACGTCTTTCGTAGACGGAAGAAAAAAAAATGAATAACGACAATTTCTTTCAAATGACATAAAATATCAAAATGAAACTTATGTATCAACGTTAAGTTTAAAAATACCATATATATTTTTGTCATATTTTGCATGCAGTAAGAGCCACAACTCATTATACAGAAATTTGTTTGAAATTTGACGCTTTGAGGGGAGGTCAAAGGTTTGCAGAATTGGATGGAAGAAAGTTAAAAAACATGGTGCTATTTTCAGAATATTCACGCTTAATTCTAATACATTTCTCAGATCTGTTGATTAATTTATTTATACTGTCCATCGTCGCTTTTTTTCTACGAAGCTCTTCGAAGAACAAATAATAGTAGCAGGGGGCCAAGTCTAGGCTGTAAGGTGGGTGGTGCAATATTTGAAAGATGGATTTGTGTAGGGTAGCCATCACAACAAGGCTCTTGTGTACAGCTGCATTTTTGTGTAACTACCACACCTTTTGCTATTTCCCTCGCCTTTCCACCTTCAATGCTTCTTTAAGCTGCTCCAATAGACCAGCATAGTACTCTCACTCAAACACCCTTATCATTGAAGTCAATGAGCAGGATATCTTCTGTACCCCAGAAGACCGGCGCCATGACTTTTCCAGCTGATTGCGAAACCTTGATAGGTATGACTGACACATGATATGACTTGTAGTGTTTTTCTTTGTTTTGTTAGGAATTTGATATCAACTTGAAACTTGATTTTTTCCATTGTCGATTTCTTCCAGAATGAGTTGCACGATCAATGATAGCTCAGAGGTTAATGACGCAATTAAGCTGAAATTTGATATATATATATATATTCTTAATATGTCTCTTATTAGTGACTATGTGAGTAAACAACCCCCACCCCTTGCCATTCCCGCCATTCTACGAACTTTTTGACCTTTTATATATTTGGCTTTTGGGTTCTACATTTAGGTAATCTATATTATTTTAGAAATTTTATACATATTGCATTTATGGTTTAGAAGGTTCGTTCTGAGCTTCTGGGTATGGGACCCCAAAAATTGTTTATATCTTGACGCAGTCTGACGGCTATATCAACATTTTAAAAAGAAAATTCGATTCCTATTCTTTGATTATATTTTCTTTTTAGGAAGTTAAAAGGAAAAAGGAAATCCTTACAACATCATGCACATATCCATCTGCCCGTTATCATAGCCGTTTTCCTCAGAAACCGCATGCCATAAACATTTAAAAGTTGGCTTAACAATAAAGCATATTAACTCGTACATATCTTGATAGCTAACACTCAAAAATGGTTATATGGTAATTTTATGGAGAGAGCAAATTATATATGCGAAAAACATTTTTTAAATTTAAAAAAATACGTAATAAAAATATATTCCCTCTTGTTCCAAAACTACTGAACCTAAAATTATGAAACCAATAGAATTTTTAGTCATGTGCAAAGTTGTAGGAAAATTATAACGATAATTTTAGATGTCATAGTTTTTGAGACATTCACAATAATATATACGTCACCATGCAATCAGTGTAGCGCCATCTATTGAAATATTATGTGCACTATAATGTTCCAATAAACCATAGCACTGTGTTTTGGTCAGCCAATTATTTAATAATTTCATAAAATTTTAAAGAAACATATTGCCAAAGCTTTAAAATATTTTTAATAATAAAAATAAGCTTAATAATATATGTAAAAATTCCAACAACCGCCACAATGGCTTGTTGGTCTGGGGTATGATTTTTGCCTAGGGTCCCAGGTTCAAATCCCGGACGAGCCCAACTATGTTTACGTAACATTTTTAATGTTTTAAGACAGTTTAATGCAATACCCCGATATAAACATGCTGGCCGTTGTCAACGAGTTGGTCGATGTTGGCTCAATGGCAGACAAAACTTCGTGTCTTGTCAGCTTTGTATCTTATCTACCTTGTTGGCTGAATTAAGTCATAAAAAAGCCGACAATACCTGAAGCTGGCCAAATGGCGAGGCGTGTCTTGCCATTAGAACATTTTAACTCCCATCCAAACAGATCTTTAAATGTTTCCATCAATAACAGTAGGATTTATTAAGTATTTGCTATGCTTTAAAATCCAAGTTATTAATGATTTATGATAAATGAAATAATTACATTTTAAGCAAGAAATTCTCAATGCGTAAACTCGCCCTCGGCACTAACTTTGATATCAGATACCTAATAAATGTCACTGCTACAACTATACAAGTTTATACAACTAATTCCTTGCGACTACGATATTTAAAATACCTTGTTATAATGCCAAGTATTTTCTGAATGCTTTCTTAAGCCGTATCGATGCAAAAGCAGGTACATTCGCAGTTTTTCCTATTTCGTTTAATCTATCCATGCACAGTGACTCGAGAGGCTTGCTACATAACAAGCTTTAACTGAATTTGTGTGGTCAGGTTATCTTCTTTCACAACCCATTTGTGAGAAACTCTACTCCTATCCATAGCTCACATAATTTTGAATAAAATCCTAGTCCCCCATTAAAGAAACAAGCAACATTATTATTAGCGATTTCAATAAGATTAAGAATCAAATTGTAACTAATTCTGTACTATAACTCAGTCTAGTACAACACATATAAGACATACTAAGCAAGAGCCCCACTATCAATTATAGACCTGTTTAAATATATTCATCAGTATATTATCACAGATTTCGCTATCAACCATATAGGTAGTGCACTCTGACACGTGCGCTTACATATTTCATGCATGTTAGTTTACATTTTAAACCATTCAGGAAGGCCGTTTCGACGTTTGGAATTATCTTGATAAATGTCTAAGTGAGCATTACCTTGAGATACAAAGACATTGTCTTTCCTATTTGCTGCATAGCAATAAGCTCAGTGTATGTGCCAATGTGTATGTGCCAATGTGTATGTGCCAATGTGTATGTGCCAATCAGTATGTGCCAATAAGCTCAGTGTATGTGCCAATGTGTACATAAAAATAAATAAATCAACATAAAATTAATAAAAATATATTTAAATAAGTTTTGTTACTGTTTACCAGTTTTTAATTTTGCTAAAATCTTAAAACGATCTAACCAAAATTAGTAACATTGGTTTTTTAAAACTTATCTGGGTTAGTTATAACTTGGTTGACTACCTGGGCATATTATCTGCCTAAACAATTGCGATTTTTCAAAACGCGATTGTGTATCCGTTTCCTGATATATTCTGAAATGTTGTTGTGTGTATGTATTGATACATTCGCAACTGACGATTTTTGGGTAAGATGTTTATCTCATTACAGCATATCATTTTTGAAATTCTGTGCTGAGTACCTCAAGGATCTACTTAAACTCGTGTGGTTATAAAAATATTAATTCTCGATATGGCACTTATAATAATTGGTCATTGAAAATTTAAGAAATTCTGTTTTAAAAATGTGAATAATAAATTTCATTATATGCAAGTCTAATTACATTCTGATTGTAAAATCAAAACTATAATATTAACTATATTTAACTGCATTATTATAATTAATGGCAACTCATAATTAAATGAAACTACGTGATGTAGTATTATTTCTACTTTCTTTAAGTTCTTTACCATGGTGTTTACCGAAGATCTTTGCTACTAGCCCACCTGAATATGTTGTAATACAACGAAACCTAGGTCATGGTAAAGAACTTAAAGAAAGTAGAAATAATACTACACCACGTAGCTTCATTTAATTGTGAATAATGAATTTCTACAAAATTAATGCCAAATATATTCAATATTCAATTAATAGCAACATAATTTTTATTGAAATTTATTGAATTTTCATGTATTTATTAGATAAATGCAAATTATATTATATGAGCTCCAGCTCCATCCAACTTTCAAATGACTTACGACTTATGTAGTAGCCAGTATTCAGTTAACAAATTAAAAATGACGTAGAGTAACGTTATTGGTTACGTATGTGTTAATACACATATAACGTTTATTGACTCTATGTGTGAATTAATTTCTCTAATAAATAGAGTACACTAATGATATATTAGAACATGTGTAAAGCGGACTTAAAATAGGCTTCAATACTTATGTAGTAGTGAGAGTTTTGCTGTGCGTTCTTCATTATCCTCTGAAGTTGATAGCTTCTGAAGCTAAACTAGAGCAGTATTTGTTAAATAGCTTTAATTTATAATGAAAACAGCTCAAACGAACTAAATAAAAAAAAATTTTGGAAAATGATATTATTGATAATTTGTTTTTCTTTTCAAAAAAGGTAGTCATGTTTTTCAATACAATTTATTTAGAAATACTTCAAATACTGACAAGTGAATATTACTGATGTTACCAAAATACCCCATTTCTCATAGTATCATGATGAAAAAAAAAATTGTAAAAACCTGTAAAGCGGCTTTTAGGCACGCAATTTTAATAAAAACATTTTTTGGTTATTAGTGTAGTGGTTAAATGATAATTTTTAAAATATTTGTTACGTTTTAAGATGAAGGAGACAGCTACCTGAAATGGAAAACCTTTCTATTATACTGTTGTCTATAACAAATCAGATTTTTAATGTATTGTACCAAAAGAGAAGAAAAAAGTAACCTAAATATCCTCTATACATACATACATACTAGATTTTTATATTTTATTTATTTACTATACATTTATTGATACATTAGTTTCCCAATTCGTAAAAGCAAAGAAAATAAACAACAATTAAAAACGAAAAGAAATCAGGATGGAATCTGAATGACTAAATTTAGTATATTAAGATTTGAACAGATTCTCACTCATTAGAATATAGTATGTTTGTAATGAGACAATTTACAAGATCCATACCATGGCACCGTGGCCATGATATAAATAGGTTCCGACAGAGATACAGCAAACAATTTGTACTTATGTGTGTTTTATATATTTATTTGGGCCAAAAACTGATGTATGACGTAAGAGCCTTGAATATATATGGATAATAAGAATGTTAAATATTTACAAAATTTGAGACAATGGAAATTTACCATACCAAGGATAAAATAAGTAAGAGGAAGAACAAAGGGAGGTAACCATATTTTCCTCGGTATAAGTATCCTAAAAACGTTTTTTGAATTCATTAAAACATAAAACAGTACATATCTTTTCAAGGACTCCACGTATTGCACAATGCCATATTACTGTGTAACTAATGTCTTGTCTAGAACACGAATAGAATGGAATCTGATAAGATTGTGTGAATTCGCAGAACAAACCCGAGAGTACGGATGATATTTCAACGACAAGAACATAAAAGGTTAACTGTGTGTTGAATCTTACACCCAAAGCCGTTATTACAACCTTATGACGTAACAAGCTACTTTGAATATTATAACTAGGGCTAATAGGAACGCAAACACAACTATAACTTATCACTGAGTATTTGTCAGGATTACACTGCTATCCACTAGTTCTACTCCGTTAAACTATGCGTCTATATCATATTGTAAACCTTGACATTCGGTAAAGCAAAATACCCCTGTATATAACTTAAAATCACTAGTGAACATAAGGCTGTGCATTTCTTCAGTCACGTGGCTTATTACAGCCATTATATGGTCTTATTTGCTTATTATAGCCTTACTATGTGGGCTTAGCCCATTTACCAAGTTAGTAAAGAGCAGTGTTCATTTTGGAGCATTTCTCATGCAGATTGACTGCATGAGAAATGCTCAAAAATGAAAGGCTTAATTACAAATAGAAGTAAGAACTTTGGTGTATTTTGACAATTTTTTTTTTAATTGGAATATTTTTATTAAGAAATCTCCAACTAAATTTTATAGTACACATTTTAATTCTATTTAGTCTAAATTTTGTTTAAAAATATTCCATAGTCGAAATTTTTAAGAGTAAAAGAAGTTTTCATTGAGTAAGTTTTCGTTTTAGCCAGTATTTAAATATTGATTTTTCATAAAATGGCAAGCAGACCAATGTGAAAATATGATTTTCTACCTTTTTGTTTATAATATAAAGTTTAAAAAAATTAAAACTATAAAACTAAACTAAGTTTAAAAATTTTTCTCCAACAATTTTTTTAAACTTTATAGTTTTAAATTTTTCTAAACTTTAAAACTATAAAGTTTAAAAAAATTGTTCCATAATAGCTAGATAGTTGTATAATAACTGTTTACAATTCCATCATGATTAATTTATTGGTTCTCCCCGATATATTGGTAACTACTTTTAAGTAAAACATATAAATTTGTCATCCACAATTAAATGAAACTACATGATGTAGTATTATTTCTACTTTCTTTAAGTTATTTACCTTTGCTAATAGCCCAAGTGAAGATGTTGTAATACAACGACACCAAGGTCGTGGTAAATAACTTAAAGAAAGTAGAAATAATACTATATCACATAGTTTCATTTAAGTGTGAATAAAAATTTCTACAAAATTAAATCCAAATATATAGTACTATTCACAGCTAAAGATCGTATCTGTCTTGAAAACCCCTTACCACCCCATGAATTGTTTCTCTCCTGTTTTGCTTATTCTCGGCCTGTTTTATAGCTCTTGTTATTGAGAGCATTATAGGTATCTTGACTTGCTCGTTTGCTTGTAGCTAGGTGCTCACTTTCTGGTCGCTTCCCTTCTACCGTCTACCTTCTACTTCCCTTCTTTCGCCTACCTTCTACTTTTTCACATTATCTGGGTCTCTCCATGTTACATGTCCAAGTATTGAAGAACTATTTGATAATAAGTTGGCGCTTCTTTAATAGGAACATTTTTATACAACACAAAAATCATTGATTCCTGGGCCATATAACGTGCTCTTCTTGCAGATGTTGAAGCTTATGTTTCTTGAATGTTTTTAGTCATTCTGGCCTCTTCAGTAGAACTATTTGTTGTACTTTCTGCTGATGGTCTTTGGAGGAAGCCTTCAGCCTCAATGTCAATTGCCTACATTATTTTCAATATTGCATCATAAAACATGGACGCAGCAATATATACAGCAATTTTAACTGTAGTTGAGCCAGTATGAATTTCTTTCAGTTTTATTTTTTACTTCTTATTCTATTCTTGGGTTATTGATACTCTACAGAATGATATCATTCATTATGAATTATGTACGAATAATTGTCAAAACTCTCAGAACGATGTAATTGATGAAAACCTTTTATTTTAATCTGCTTCTAAAATCACTGCTTTGCTTTTAAATTTCTTCGGTCCACAAAATGAAGCTAGCTGTTTAATTTGACTGATAAAATAGAATTGATTTTAATATTTGCTAAACTTAAAAATACCTTCACCATATGACAGGCTTAAAATTAAAGAGAATTCTCCAGATAATCCCTTTAAAATGAATGCTTCAGAGCGGCATCAATTATTTTCATTATCCAAAGATTATTCGGAGTACGAAGCCCGTGCAATGATAAATTGCAACTTAGTAAATTTAGTGTATTTTTAAATAAAATTAACTGTTTTATATAGTTTTAAAATCCCATGATTAAATAAGTTATAAATGTAATTTTTTAAATAAATTATGTATATATATATATATGTGTATATATATATATATATATATATATATATATATATATATATATATATATATATATATATATATTTATTACCTTTAATAAACAGAGTATCAAGCAAAATAATGTGTCATATTATTTTGCTTATATTTTTTCTGTAGTTTTTAGATGAACCTTATTCCGTTCCGATATCTTTGGGTATAGAAGTAAGTCGCAAAATGTGCATTATGCTTTCAGCAGTTGCGAGAATAAATGCAAAATATTTTCTTATGTGTCATTATTTTGAATCGGTCCGGATCATAAATATGTCAAATGATACGAATAGTCACAATCCGAAACTCCAAATATCATGTCGATTGATCGACTAGCATTTGTCAGGATTCAGCTGCAATCCACTCGTTTTACTCCTTTCAACTATGCGTCTATATCATATCGTAGACATCGACAGTCGATAATGCAAAATACTTCTGTATATAGTTTAAAATCACTAGCGAACATAAGGCTGTGCATTTCTTCAATCATGGCTTGGTATTGATCATCTGCATGAGAAATGCTCAAAAATGTACGGCTTAGTTACAAATAGCTGTAAATAATTTGGTGTATTTTGACAATTTCTATTTTAATTGGAATATTGTTATTAAGAAATCTCCAACTAAATTTTATAGTACACATTTTAATTTACATTTAGCCTAAATTTTGTTTAAAGATATTCTTAGTAATCAAAATTTTTAAAAGTAGTTTCATAAGTGCAAATTTCTTTTTGTGATACAAGTAAAAAAAAAGATTTTATTGAATAGAAGTTTTCGTTTTAGCCAGTATTTAAATTTTAATTTTTCATAAAATAGCAAGTAAACCAATGTGAAAATATGATTTTCTATTGATAATGGAATAAAGGACTTCTTAAATATATACATACTTCTTAAATACACATATGACTATGGAATAAAGGACTTCTTAAATATATACAACAGTTCACATGTTATTTTGTTACTAGTACACATGAAAAAGTATATGTTATGGTTGTAAATAATGAAATATCATCATACGATTATTTTTCTGTTGTTGGTTGACTTTATTATTTCTGAAAAAGTTTTCGGTAATTGCTTTTTGTAATCAATAAAAAATTACTACAAATTCCAGTCTCAAAATTTTAGCCTTTTAAAAAAGTTATCTACGTGGTCTGGATATAAACATATTTCAATATAACCATTTTCAAACTTCAAACAAAATAATTACCGTTCATTACATCCATTTTCAAAATAATTATCCATCTTCTGCAGTTCGAAGTTACCGCATGGAATAAATAAAGCAAGGTCATCCATACCGAGCTTCGAAAAGAAATTGACAAGAAACTGATTATAGCATATATATATATATTAGCTAAATTACAAAGCATCAGACAAAAAGATACCCCTAGACTCCTGACCCGTTACGTGATGCTTTACAATTCTACTTTTTAACGATTGTCTAATGAATATATTGTTCTCGTCCATTTTAATGGATCATGCATATAAAAAAGAGTTCCTATGCTCAACTGAAATGTTTTATTGGTTTTAACGACTCATAATTAAGTAAACATTAGATTTAATTTATAATTTTTAAATACTAATGAAAAAGTTTTTATTTTTGGAGTAACTTTTTTGCGTACGATAAATATTTTACATTGTCTTCATCTTAAACGACTTCACTTTTAGCTAGAGAGTGTTTTACCATAAATTGTTGTTTAAAAAGCTATTCCGTTTCACAGGATAGGGACTAACTAATTCGACGTCCAGTTTATGAAATTCATTTTAATCTAATTGAGTACAGCCCGGAAGATCATGCGAAAATATAGTTTCATAGACATTTATTGCATGAGGAGGTATTGAAACGACAGAAAAGAATATTTTTTAGTTATTAAGTTAAAACCTTACTGGCTTTAATGTAATAACTAAAAAGTAATATTGCTTTAATTAATAAATGAGAAAGCTCCCGCCAATCGTCAAGTAAACATCAAATACTTTATTGTAAACAAGTTTGATGATTTAGTTAGACTGATTGTGCGACTTGATCGATGCGACCCATTCAAATCTAATGATACTATCCAGTACTAGTACATTTGCATGGACCCAAGTCTGTATCGCATTTCGTTGTATCAATTTAAAATATCAAAGTACATATGGTGTTTGGTCAATATTCGGAAAGTATCAGATACGATTGTGAAACTCTAGTTGATAATTACGATGGTAATTAACACTCCTGATCGTTTCAGCAGCAGAATTTTCTAAAAGCTGTCACGAAAGCCTGCACGTGTATATTTCACGTAGAGTTCGGTAATTCAAGCTTATAGATTATTCCCTATAAGATAAGAGAACGCCTATCATTCTGCTCGCATGGTATTATTATTGATAGCTTTCATTAATTTTTTGATTTCCCATCATTAGTTGATAAAAGATAACTGAGAATGAATTTATGAAAGGCACATTCATCGATCTCATTCATCGGTTAGGGGTACAGATGGAGCACAACTCTCACCGGTTCTCTTGTAAGAAATATCAGTTTCTTTTTTTGGATAAATATTTTTATTTATAACTATAAATATAAATGAATTAAATTTATTATAATTTAATTTGTTTAGCCTTTTGAAGCATGAATAAATATTTACTGCAATTTAGTAATTTATCACTATTCAACAGTGAAGTATCCTGTTTACCTCTTTGTTACTGAAATTGACTAGTAATGATACCACCATTTCTGAGCATCTTATTTACTGTAATCTAAGTCTGTGGCACTACTGTGCAATGAGTCAATATGCTTCAAAGATATAACATTAATTTGGTGTGTGATTTAATTTTCTAGGTATTAAATGTCCTTGAAATGTTACTGAAATGGATTAATAATGATACCACCATTTCTTAGTATCTTATTTACTGCTAAGTCCATGGTAATACTGTGCAATGCATCAACATGCTTCAAAAGGATAACATAAATTGGTTTGTGATTTAATTTTCTAGGTATTAAATGTCCCTGAAATGTTACTGAAATTGACTAATAATGATACTACCATTTCTGAACATCTTATTTACTGTTAAGTCCGTGGTAATACTGTGCAATGGGTCAACATGCTTCAAAAGGATAACGTTAAATTGGTTTGTGATTTAATTTTCTAGGTATTAAATGTCCCTGAAATGTTACTGAAATTGACTAATAATGATACTACCATTTCTGAACATCTTATTTACTGTTAAGTCCGTGGTAATACTGTGCAATGTGTCAACATGCTTCAAAGGGATAACATTAAATTGGTTTGTGATTTAATTTTCTAGGTATTAAATGTTCTTGAAATGTTACTGAAATGGATTAATAATGATATCACCATTTCTGAGCATCTTATTTATTACTAAGTCTGTGGTAATACTATGCAATGCGTCAACATGCTTCAAAGGGATAACATTAAATTGGTTTGCGATTTAATTTTCTAGGTATTAAATGTCCTTGAAATGTTACTGAAATGGATTAATAATGATATCACCATTTCTGAGCATCTTATTTATTACTAAGTCTGTGGTAATACTATGCAATGCGTCAACATGCTTCAAAGGGATAACATTAAATTGGTTTGCGATTTAATTTTCTAGGTATTAAATGTCACTGAAATGTTACGGAAATTGACTAATAATGATACTAACATTTCTGAGCATCTTATTTACTGCTAAGTCCGTGGTAATACTGTGCAATGCATCAACATGCTTCAAAGGGATAACATTAAATTGGTTTGTGATTTAATTCTCTAGGTATTAAATGTACCTGAAATGTTACTGAAATGGACTAATAATGATACTAACATTTCTGAGCATCTTATTTACTGCTAAGTCCATTTTAATACTGTGCAATGCGTCAACATGCTTCAAAGGGATAACATTAAATTGGTTCGTGATGACATAAATATTATAAATTATCGTTAAGTTATACTATGTTAACGTAGTATAATGGAATGATCATTTATTTTATTACTCAATCGATCGGTATTGCAGATTTATTTGCTATTTTATGTCATTTTGAAACTATTTGTCCCTATTAGTCTATGTATGCATATATGATTATTTTTTAAAACAAACGACACATGATTACCATTATTAACTGAGTTTGAGTGCCGACGAGCGCCACGCTCGTGCGCATACTAACAAAATTTGCCAGGAGCGCGAAGGCGCTCGTGAAATCAGTTGCTGTTTAGCGCGCGGTAGAGGAGGTCGCTCGCATGCATTGCTAATTTTTTATCTTTCTACATGTTACATAAAGCTCAAATTATAATATTATTAGTAATTAAAATATAAAAAGAATCCAGGAAAAGAAAATTTTTAACCCATAATGTTGGAATACGAAAATCATTCGAGTGAGAATGATCATTTTTTAAGTTGTGAAGAAAGTGATAGTGGGAGTGACATTGTGGTGCACTCACAATTTGGCATAATGCAAATTTTGAGTGATAGTGATAATAGTGATGATAACAATTATTTTGCTGATATGAAGGATGTACCGGACTGTGAAAATGAAGATGTGACCTTGATTTCAGTTTTTGTTATAATTTTTGTTCACAATATATATTTCCATAATTTCTTGTATTTTATTACCTTGTACAAGTTTTTATTAAGAAAACACTGAAAAAATTATTAAAATTGGATAATTTTTTAAAGAGATACAGTTTTTTTTCGAGACAAGGGTAAATGACATCAAAAACAAAAGATTTCTTTGGTATTTTGAAGTATATGTAAGTAAAAAACAGTGGTACTAAAATGGTTAATTTATTTAAATGATGGTTAGATGGTTAGGTTTCCTCTTCCCTTTTTTTATTTTCTTCTCCAATTATTAATACCATTAAACAATAATCTGCAATTCTATGATCAGTATAAAATATATTACTCTGATCGAAAATACTAAGGTATCAAAGGTATTTTAAAATTATTTACTCACTTTGAAGTGGCTGTAATTTTTTGAAAAATGTTCGTAATTTTTTAACTGTATTTATTTTTACCAAAAAAAGATGAACTATTTTTTCATTTAATAATGGACTAAGACACGGTAAAAATATTTTTGGTTTGACTAAATGTGATATTATAAATTTTGTACAGTAATTTTTCATTATTTATCGAAATATTAATTTGAGAAAGTCTAGTTTACGTACAAATTAATTTAATTGACATTGTTTTTCGGCACTTCAACAGAAATTTAAATTATTATAATTCACTAGAAAAATAACAAAATAATTTCCACTAAAGATTTTTATAATTAAAACAAATTGACAGTGTCAAAGATTTATTTAAAAATCTTTAATATTTCATTTTCTATATCATTCTATATACTGCTGGTGAAACATTTCTGGACAAACCATTTAACAAATAGGCTTTAATATAATACGGCTTTTACTCTTTTGCTATTTCACTCTGTTTATGCCTGCGACAACTGCACTCATGATGGATTGCTTGATGGTTATAGATAGATGAGCCTAGAAAAAGTGAATATGCATCATACTTTTATGCTTGCGGCAATGAATGCACTTCATGATGAAAGCTTCACAGTATCTTATGTAGCAGAATAATTAAAAACTATGGCCAGAACACACTATCACACTATTTCAGAAAACAGATTCAAATCATGGCATAGCTCATAGGTGAGAGGCCTCACATCATCTCTAAATTTGAAGAACATTCAATAGTCGTCATATCTAAATCTCATTAGCTATTGTTTGCCTAAAGCTGGTCTTTGTAGTAGGTTTTATGTGAAGAAATCACTTTTGAGGTGTGGAAATTAAAAAAAAGGCTGGGATGAGCTCAAAAACAAAAACTTAGGACAGCGGAAGAACAGTAATATGTGCTATGGATTGATGAAACTAAGTTCACTTCATTTGGACAAAATTGCAGAATTTGTGCGTATGGGAGTGTTTTTCTTACAATGATGTGGGTGTTATGTGTATCACTATGTGATGAAATTCCATTTTTATATCTTCTGAGAAATGGTGGATCAATTGTGGGGAAATGATTGACCCCACTGAACTCTGTATTTACTATCTGAAAAACCATAAAGATTTCTAACTGATGAAGTGGTTTTCTCAATAACCCTATCATAACCCCATTGAGCTATTATAGGACAAACTGAATCGCAAAGTGGACAAAGTGAATGAGACTCCTGGTTGTGAAAAACTTGTTAAAGGAAATCAGCATTTAGCCTAGAAATTTATATCTCGTAAAGGAGGTTTCTTTGACAAAAAGAAAGTTTGAAAGTACAGTCAAACGTTCACTTGTTATTGCCATCTTGATTATTTTTTTGTAATAAAAATAATTAAAAACAATGTTTTATTTTTAAGAATATAAGTATTCTTTTTTTTTATTAGCTTTTTTCTGTTTATTTTTGTTCTGGAATTTTTCATCGGCAGCATATGTACAAATAAGTTTTGAAAATGTTTGTTTGATTAATGTATTAGTTAGCTTGAAAAACAGATATTACAGAATCAATGGTAATTTTATTCATCAATGTGACATATTCTTTGTGATTTCCTATGAGTTTGATCCTGCAAGAAATCATTTGATGATGAAGATATATTTTATACTTTTGAAGCATCTTAGACTTTTTTCCCTATTAAAAATGCAACATCTAGGTCCATTATATGATAATTGATAATAGGTCAGGTTAGGTTGAATTATACATCGTTAACTACAGGTTAAATATTATATATTTAACCTGTAGTTAAACTTTTTCTTTATTATTGTTATAGCTCACTTTCTTGTTTTGTTATTGTATAAATTAATAGTGCCAATGACTTATTTTAAGTTTTCGGTCTGATGAAAAATCATCAGCCAAAACTTCCATCAAAATGAAATTTTCCAATACAAACCTCAAACTGTAAAATAATATAAACATAATAACAATGACAACAATATGACAACCATCTTCCTACTTTACAGGCTACTTAAATTTTGTATAAAAACTACCCGGAATCATTAAAAAACCCACAAATTTAATGAATAAACATTAAAATTTATTTTGTAACTTTTAAAGTAATCCCCATTGTTTACAATACAACTGTGATAACACCAAACCCACTCTTCTACACACTTCTCATAGGTCAAAAGTGGTTTGACCTTTAAGTCCCGGTGTCAATTCGGTTTGATGTCTGCAATCAAACAAGTCAAAGTGGGTTACACAGAGTGGTAATTTCAGTTTTGGAAGCAGGAAGAAGTCGGCGGTGAATACTGTGGATGGTCGATGGTATTAATTGAGTTTTTGGCTTTGTATTCCATCACAATTATTGCTCTGTGAGAAGGTGCATTATCATCATGCAAAATCTATGAGCTGTCCATCCACAAATCTCGCCTCTTACGATGAATGCGCAAAACATTGTTTTAAATTCTATAAACGGTCATTTTATCAATGTTCAACTATCGAGCCAATTCTCTAATACTGAAATATTCAAGTACTAATTGTTTAATTTTTTTAAATGTCATCATTAGTGGTAGACATTACAGCCGTTTGGAGCAAGGCAAACTTTCGACCATTTTATGCCCCTTTTTAACGATTTGTACCGCTCGTGCGCCTGTATGTTTGATATAGTCAATTCACCAAAGGCTTTTTTTAAATTATTAACGATTTGGCACAAAAAATGTCATTGAAAACATAAAATTTAAGGCAAACTCTTTGTCCAACTAATTTATCCATGAAAAAATTTACAGAGCAATTTTGAGGTCGATCTATTACAACAGCTGCTCCGTATAGTTGATAGAACACGCTCAAGTTTTTCTTGGTAATTAAGGAAGGTTCTACCAAATTAACATAAAAAAATTTTACTGATTCCTTTTAAGCATTTAAATAACAATTCTGGATCGTTTTTACACAGAAGTTATATGCATAAAAACGTTCCAGAATTCTTATGACAGTTTGAGTGCTAAAATTGTCCAGTTTGAGTGCTAAAATTGTCGTTTAATTTTGTTTTTTTAAATGTTGTTTAAATATAATAAGTTTCTCTCAAGTTTTTGTCATTTAACTAACAATTCTGGATCGTTTTTATACAGAAGTTATATGCAGTTTGCGTGTTAAAAATCGCCATTTAATTTTGTTTTTTTAAATGTTGTTTAAATATAATAAGTTTCTCTCAAGTTTTTGTCATTTAAATAACAATTCTGGGTCGTTTTTATATAGAAGTTCTATGTAGTTTGAGTGCTAAAAATTGTCATTTAATTTTGTTTTTTTAAATGTTGTTTAAATGGAATAAGTTTCTCTCAAGTTTTTGTCATTTAAATAACAATTCTGGATCGTTTTTATACAGAAGTTATATGCAGTTTGCGTGTTAAAAATCGCCATTTAATTTTGTTTTTTTAAATGTTGTTTAAATATAATAAGTTTCTCTCAAGTTTTTGTCATTTAAATAACAATTCTGGGTCGTTTTTATATAGAAGTTCTATGTAGTTTGAGTGCTAAAAATTGTCATTTAATTTTGTTTTTTTAAATGTTGTTTAAATATAATAAGTTTCTCTCAAGTTTTTGTCATTTAAATAACAATTCTGGGTCGTTTTTATATAGAAGTTCTATGTAGTTTGAGTGCTAAAAATTGTCATTTAATTTTGTTTTTTTAAATGTTGTTTAAATGGAATAAGTTTCTCTCAAGTTTTTGTCATTTAAATATCAATTCTGGGTTGTTTTTATGCAGAAGTTATATGCAGTTTGAGTGCTAAAAATTGTCATTAAATTTTGTTTTTTTAAATCTTGTTTAAATATAATAAATTTCTCTCAAGTTTTTGTCATTTAAATAACGAGTCTGGGTCGTTTTTATATAGAAGTTCTATGTAGTTTGAGTGCTAAAAATTATCACTTAATTTTGTTTTTTTAAATGTTGTTTAAATGGAAGTTTCTCTCAAGTTTTTGTCATTTAAATAACAATTCTGGATTGTTTTTATACAGAAGTTATATGCACCTTGAGTGCTAAAAATTGTCATTTAATTTTGTTTTTTTAAATGTTGCTTAAATGTAATAAGTTACTCTCAAGTTTTCTTCAAGATTTGAACTGTAAGAGATCACATCTAGAGAATGGTAAAGTTTCAAAGTCCAGAAATACATTGTGGTATATAAACATACATTAAAAATGGATATTCAATTTAAATTTTATAACATTGGCATGTACGTACAATATATACACTTACACTCACACTCTGATGTGGTTCGGGCTTATTATCGGGTTGATCACAAGGCATATGGCCTTTGACGGTGCAGCGCACCATGGTAAATCAAAGTAGCCAAATATAGAAACTTGAATACCTAGTGAAATAAGGACCCCTTAATATGTAATCAAATAAGAAGCCGTCAATACCTAGTCAAATAAGGAAACTTTCGTACTTAGTCAAATAACGTACCCATAAAACCTGGCTAAACAAGGAACCGTTGATACAGAGTCGAATAAATAAATCTTAATACCTAGTTCGATAAGCAAACCTTAGTAACTAGTCAAATAAAGACCCTTTAATACCTAATCAAATAGGAATAATCATAAGAACCTAGTTAATTAGGGATCACATAGTAACTTGTAAAATAAAGAACCCTTAGTACCTAGACAATAAACGAAAAGTGAATACCTACACAAAAAGGAATTTTTATAATCCGACTATCCATCCATCTATTATATCCTCACAGTATCTACAAATTAAGATTTACATAGAAGAGATTTTGCAGATAGATGCTTCAGGTATAGCTATTAGTTAATATGTAGCAAAATTTTGAAAGGTAGATTCCTGGCCGTTCATTCGTTGAGCGGGGCTGGACTGGTATTGTGGTTGCCATATGTATCAATTAAAGTAGATAAGTATTATCTAACATTTTGCCATAAAACCCCTTCTGTTCTCGACTTTCACAGACACACCCTACTGGATGCTATAGCAATATTTTAATTTTTATGATTGATAGAAATAAAAATTGGTTATAAAGTGCTTGCTGTTTCCAAGTTTTATAATTATCCAGAACATATATTTAAGTTTTAAATTATATTAAATTATATTTTCAATGTATAGATTTGATATTATTCCCAGTGTTTAGTTTAATCTTTTTGATTGATGGAAATCAAAATTGATTATAAAGTGCTTGCTCTTTTAATCATCATCCTAACCAAAGTTTATAACTATCCAGAATATATATTTAAGTTTTGCAACGGTATTAAATTATATTTTCAATGTACAGATTTGATATTATTCCCAGTGTTTAGTTTAATCTTTTTGATTGACGGAAATCAAAATTGGTTATAAAGTGCTTGCTCTTTCAATCATCATCCTGTTCAAGCTTTATAATTATCCTGAACATATAATTAAGTTTTGCAACAGTATTAAATTATATTTTCAATGTACAGATTTGATATTATTCCCAATGTTTAGTTTACATTTTTTACTAAATTAAATAGTCTTTATGGAAAAGTGTTAAGAAGATTGTATTATCTATAATATGTTTGCATTGGTAATAGCCATTCATTAAAATGCTTACTTATTTATTAATTGAATATTGAATATTGTATACTAACTAGACCGCAGCTGAAATAAACTTTGTCTAGATATGATGTTAATATTATAAAAGTCGATTTCTGGCAGTTTGTGTTTTACCTTGTGTTAAATGCTAATGCCATGAAAAATGTGTTTTAACCTCTGTTACTCCTAAACAGCTGTTATGTTGATTTCAACATGTCAACAAACAGCGCAACGTAAATATTACATCTATTGTTTTCTGGTGTCTTGAGGACCCAAAACCTGCTTGTATTTGCTGAAATCGGTAAAAAATATAAGATTATTTATAAAGATGTGTTGCAATAGTCTCTTAAAGGGATATAGTTCACCTTTGGAAGTTTCTCCGTAAAACATGCTGTCTATCTGATATTATCTGAGGAATTTTTGATTGATAGAAATTTATATAATTTGCAAAACTGAATTCGAACTTTGGACTGTTGCTTGTTAATCTATATGGTGTATTTATATATATATTGTACGCGATTGTGGTTTGACTTGTTAATTTTTTCTGTATCGAAATGTAGCCTACAGAGACTCTTATGACTGGATTTAATTGTTGTAAACTTTGAAATCATTAACAAAAACTGTGAATTGTATAGTATGATTACTTCCACGATTGATGTTTGAATATGAACATCTCTTTGAAAAAATGACTTCTCCAGTTTCTCAGGGTTTCTGCTGTTGTGTTTGAAGATAAACCTTACAAATATTAACGTAGCTTTAGAAGCTAAGCATCTATACTTCTGTTTTGTACATAAAAATCTTCCTTGGTAAATTCTCTGTATCATAAGAAAAATCCCATAAATAAATTATTATTACTAATTCTCATACTATATTCTAGATCAAAATCCATCTAGTAGAACTAAAGTTATAGGCAAACGGATAGACAGACAAATGTTTCGTTTTATAAATATGTAGACTGTAGAAGAACGGAACTAGAATTCAATTGCCCTTGTATTTTGTTTGACAACAATTCAAACAGACAAAAAATTAAAAATGTTTATATACATCAGGAATCAACTGGTGACAAAAAAGTTCATGAGGGTTTTATGGTTTTCTGTATAGTACATTGCTATATTTTGTTGCGTCTTTTTCGATCTACGTAGTTATGTATATTAAATACTATGGAAATATACCAGTTGAATTGTGAACTTTATAATATCTTAGTAGTGAATTAAATAGTGAACCATTCGAAGATAATAGCTCAACTTTACAATACATTGAAAAATGTATTTCTCATCTCAACGATTAAAAAATAGTGTGTTTTCTCCTAATTTGAGTCTAATTGTATATAATAGTAAAATTAAAATTAAAAATTGTTGAGTCACAGTAAATTATGGAAGAATTACCGGCATTTAGATGAAATGGGTTTATAGTGTAGTAATAAGTTGGCTGACAATCGTGAGCATAATCTACTATTCAGTAAACAAAGTAAACTATTCTCGTACTATATTCTTCAATAGTTTATTCATGCTCCAACAGATATCATTATATCGTGATTGAAATCGTCCATTTTTAAGGTTCCATACACAAAGCATCTGAATAGAACCCTATTGCTCTAACCCAGTTGTCCGTCTATTTATCAATTATTGCCATCTAGCGTCTTAATTATATATGTACCCATATATAATTAAGAAGCTAGATGGGGGTAAAAACTTTACACAGATTATGTAAAATGATGGTCAGTTGAACTAAAATTGAAAAAGAATTTTTAGGGGAGAGGTTTCACCACATCCAAAAATGATGTTAAAAAATTTCTACTATATGTAGGTACAGGGGTTGAAAAATATTCTTTATAATTTTTCAGCTCTAATTTGAACTAATGGTATTGGAAAATATCTGAAACTCGAGTGTGAACCGACCCCCTTCATCATCTAAATATGAAAGCCCGCTCCCAACCTCCCATAAAAGATGATGAAAATATGGTAAAATTGCTATAACCCGGTACTAACCTAGGCCCGAACCAAAAATATTCTTTATAATTTTTCAGCTCTAATTTGAACTAATGGTATTGGAAAATATGTGAAACTCGAGTGTGAACCGACCCCCTTCATCATCTAAATATGAAAGCCCGCTCCCAACCTCCCATAAAAGATGATGAAAATATGGCAAAATTGCTATAACCCGGTACTAACCTAGGCCCTAACCTAGGTGTCCTATTATCTATGATTACACTTACCTGGAAATGCTACGTTCGGAAAAGGTTAACAATTTTTTAAATACATGAGCACATTTTATGCACTTGTGTATAAAATGTGTGTGTAATTGTTTCATAACATAAGCTAGACAGTAATACCCTTTGGCATATAAACAAGCTACCATGACATGACTAGCGGAATATTCAACAAGCACTGTGAAAATTTCATCAGTTAGTAGTAACTGACAGGGCTATGTGTACCATTTTCTCTACCATATATTCTCCCTATATCTGTACCATTCATTGTCAATAATAGTTCCATACTGCTTAGAAGATACCTAATATCTGATAAACACAAATTCCACTGACTTAAAAATAATCTTCCAGCAGTGTTAGAAATTATAAACTGTAATAATATATATTAATTCAATGCAAATCAGTGTTAGAAATTATAAACTGTAATAATATATATTAATATATATTAATAATATATATTATAAACTGTAATATAACTGTACTAGCGTGACCCGTGCGAAGTCTTCGCATTATAAATTATTCAACTCAATTTAATAAATCAAAATTGATTGCAGGTATTCAATTCATTTCTAATTTTGCACACTGCTTATTACATTTTTATTCCATTATGAAGCTCAGATGACAGATCAAACAAATATTTTACTAAAATTGACATATAGAGGCGCAAGTATCAAAAGCATTGAGCTAAAGCGCCACTTTATTTATACGTGAGTGGATTTGAAATTAAACAAAAATTTTACCGACCGTCAATCATATTGACGTTGAGCCGTTAGATGGCAGCATTGCTGTTTTGTGTATATAATTTTAATAATTAATTAATTTGCAAAAACAATAGCAAAAATACATTTTTTAGTTGTGGATGCCGGTAGAGCAAACAATTATCTATAAAATGATATATAATTTATGTGGATTAGTTGTGAGGTTTTTTCTAAAAAGGGAGAGTAACATCTTAACCTTAGCATATTAATATAACTGTATAATTGTGTGGTGGGTACACATAAAGTAATATTTATCATTATATAAATTGGGAGAGTGAAAACTGCACTATTGTAATATGTATAAAGTACATTATATAAATTAGGTGGTAAAACTGCACTAGTACCATCTGACACCAATATTATTTCACCACTTCTTTCAATTCTACATGAAAGATAAACATTGAATAATGTCTAGTTTTTACCTTAAGGAAACACTGGGAGTGTACTATTTAATAATGGTAAGACAAAATTAATAATATAAGCAATATATAAATATACTTTTTTTTTACAAAAATGAATATTCAAAAATTTGTGAAATAGAAACCTCAAACTGCATTAGACGATAGACAATAGTAGTCAACCTGAAGATTGAATTGGACCTTGAAATTGATACCTTGTGTAAACTTACCCTCATGCATATATGTAATAAGTGTGTATTTAAATATATATATATATATATGTGTTAATAAATTTTTTTGAAATATATATATAAATAAATTTGCAAGTTATAAACAAGAAAATGTGAATACATAATTTCTTGTTTATAACATCAAAATTTGCAAAATAAAAAAGGCTTTATGCAAAATAAAAATAACAAGACGAATAGGTTGATATATCATAGACTATCCACCTTGAATGATGTCTGCACTAAACTACCCTCATTACTGTGTTTAATTCCAGTTTGGGATGGAAATTTACTTCTACATAACTTGTTGACTGCTATTATGCTGTTATTTTCAAAGTTATCTTTGATTAGAGTAATTTTCACGTACACTTCCTTTTTCTACCTCATTTCTCAACCGTATTATTGACGTGAAACGTCTAATGGCATATTTGGATGGAAATTAAAACGTTTTGATGGCATTTTGCGTCTTGCCGTTTGGTCAACTTCTCATCTTGTCGGCTCTTTCCGGCTTAAGGCTTCTCTTTCTACTATGTTTGTGTTAATGTATTAGCATTGTTTCTTATTTACTAACGTTTACAATTTTACTCGTTTAATTCGGTGTATTGCATTAAGCTGTTTCAAAATAATAAACGCTTTTAGCGTTTATTAATTTAAAATATGAGGTACAGTGATAGTAAGTCATAGTGAAAAAACAAATTTAGATGTTTCCCGTGACAGCTCAATAATTTTTTGTACTACCATTGTATTCTGAATGCTTTTTCTATTGTTATTTAAATATTAACCACCTAAATTCCATAGAAAAAAATAGCAAGTTTCCACTTATAGAGATTTCCACTACTTGTGGAAAAATCACGAATACTCCTCATCGCACATATGAGGAGTATTTATGACCACATGCACAATGGAATCTCATAAGAGTGCAGCTGAAAGCTTTTCATCAGCAATGGTACACGCTGGACTTAGTGCCTGATGATTTTTAATTTTAGCAGAAATATGTAAATTGTTTGGTTAGTATAAAATTCAACTTCAAACAAATTGTGAAGACTATGTTCATTAAATTCATTGATACTTTTTCAATTAATTTTAACAACAGCGTCATAACTAAACAACATCATTTATAAAAAGACATCGGTAATATGAAATTTCCCACTAAAACTTTGCTATGAAATCTCTTATATATAATGGTAACTGTTAGATAAACATCTTATATAAAATGGTAATTGTTAGGTAAACATTAGGTATATTTGCCGTTTGCACTGATAATGATATGTTCAAACAAGCAAGTTTGTATGGAACATTCAATTCACTTGCACAGTGAGTTCACTCTTTGTACAAACATTCATTTCACTTTTTAAATTCATAAATACAGTCTTCAAGCTGGCTTAGAAAATGATATACTATTTTATTTTGGTACCTGTTGTAGTTCAGAATTACGAATCAACTATTTTGACAGCGTTTCTGCTCGGGAGGGGCGTTCTGACATTACTATTTTAGTTTTAGTCTAAGTGATGTTTTAAATGATGAATGGAATTGATATCAAAATAATTAAAATTGCAGTTTTGTCAGTTATATATACATGTATATGTATATATATATATATATATATATATATATATATATATATATATATATCTTATTTAGTTATTTCAACTGCTAAGATCATCTTCGGCCTTTGTTACCCATTTACCTCAGCTGTTTTCGTGATATCGTCATACCAATGTATGTGGTCTTCCTTCTGGCCATTTCTCTTCCTATAGTCTCCATTCCACCACTGCCCTGCACCACAAGCTTTGTTTGCAAGCAATATGACTAGCCTACTCCCATTTTACTTTTGCTACCCATTTTTGACGTCACTATGCATGCACGCTACTTGCTGTACTCTCTTAACCAATAATTTCTTTTACGGTCTTTCAGTTTAATGCCTACCAGTTTTCTATCGATTGCTCATTGAGCCATTTGGTGTTTGTGGAGAATCTCCTTCGTGAACACACAGTTTTCTGCTTCATATGTGAGCAGTGGTAGGGCACATTGGTTATATGCGAGCTTTCATGTTAAAGGCGAACTCGAGCTTGGAGTAGGCTGCCCGGGCCAGTTTTATGCACCTGTCAATTTCATTTGTCTGGTTGTCCTTACCCATTACCACTTCCTGACCGAGATACATGTTTTTTTTCCCTCTCTTGATGACAGTGCCATTTACCCTGATGTCTTCAATACTATTTAGACTATTAGTCATGACCTTGGTTTTATCAAGATTCATTTCCAAACCATACTGTCTAGAGACAAGTTTAATTTCCCGTATCATGGTCTCGATATCCCTCTGGTTGTCTGAGAATAGTACAATGTCATCCACACTTCTCTTGCCATCTATATTAATACCCCACTTCTCTCAATGCAATGTCTTCGAAATATAATCTAGTATGAGAGTGAACAGGTTTGGAAAAAGTGTGTCTTCCTGATCTACCCTTCTTTGGATCTTGATTCATTCAGATTCTGATAGTAGGTTTATTTTCAAAGTTGCATATTGATAGATATTTTATATCAAGTTAGTATAGACTTGATCAGTACAGATGTTTTGAAGAGACCAAATTACTATAAAGGATTCAATACTGTCAAAAGTCTTCTTATAATCTATGGATGCGAGCCACGTTGTATATGTTATTCTGTTGTTTTTTCTTAACGATTCTCATAGTTAATATATGATTATACTACTGAGTCCACTTCAAACGAATGGTAATCATTTTCATAAGGTTTTGTACAATTGTGGCAAAAGACTGGTTGGGCGGTAGTTGTTAAGGTCTGACTTCCCTTCCCTTTTTCTGACAACAGGGCGCTTACCCATTTTTCCAGTATTCTACTTTTTTTGGCACTAATTAAATATTTTATTGAGAAGTTTTAAGGTTGCATCTCCACCCACTTTGACCATTTCGATTACATCTTTTCTGGGGTTTTTATCGTTTGACACTCTGTGCAAGGAAGAGAAGGAGAATATCTATTATCATCTATAACCTTCCTGCTGTTAATTAATTACAAATAACTAACAGAAGAACCATAAATGTAAAACACGATTTGTGTATTTTAAGTAACCGTAACCTTTAGCATTCAAAAATATTTTTAGTTGACCATTTTTCCATTAGATACGTTTTATTTTTTTTAAATACAAAAGGACTTTCCATCCATAGAATGCAGCTATAGTGTTTGGATGGTAGCACGTGATAAATTTACACAATCGTGGTTCACAATTAAATATACATTTGTGATGTAGTATTATTTCTACTTTCACAATTAAATGAAACTACGTGATGTAGTATTATTTCTACTTTCTTTAAGTTTATTACCAGAACCTAGGTTTCGTTGTATCACAACATCTTCAGGTAGGCTGTTGGTCTTCAGGTGGCCAGGTGGATGTTTCGTTGTATTACAACATTTTCAGGTGAACCTAGGTCATGGTAAAGAACATAATAAACGTAGAAATAATACTATATCACATAGTTTTATTTAATTGTGAATAATTAATTTCTACAAAATTAACGCAAAATATATTCAATTTCTACTTTCGTTAAGTTCTTTACCACAATCTAGGTTTCGTTGTATTACATCATCTTCAGGTGGGCAGTTAGCAATGACCTTTGCTAATAGCCTACCTGAATATGTTGTAATACAACGAAACCTAGCTCGTGGTAAAAAACTTAAAGAAAGTAGAAATAATACTACTTCATGTAGTTTCATTTACTTGTAAATAATGTATTTCTACAAAATTAACACTAAATATATTCAACAATCGTTGTTAACGGTTTCTTTTTGCTGAGCATAGCTATTAAAATTCAAAAAAGCAAAAAATCTGTAATAATGATTAATGGGTTTGTCTCTTTGTATTTGTTTTTAAGCCTTGTAGATCTGCTTAATAATCTTTTGTAACTATGTAGCTATGTTTAATGAGCTGTTTGCTTGTTAAAGGCTGATCGCCAGTCACTTTATTGTTTCCCAGCTCTATTATTAGTGGATAACATAAAGCAGAAGTATAATAAAGTGATAATGTTCAACAGCAACTGCCGTGTGTCACATTGCGCTTACGTGCAAATAGTTCACAGTGTTGTTTTACATGATAGTTCACAGTGTTGTTTTACGTGATAGTCTTGTTTGTATGTGGATTGTCATTAATTTGTTCTGGAGATCTGTTATACAATGACCACGTAGGAAACATAGATATTGCTTAAGAATGAGAATTATTGGTTTTTCATCTGTCAATGCTAGTATAATATCATTGTGTTTAAGAAAAAAGGAATGATCCAGAACGAAAATATAACTAAGTTTAATTATATTTATTAAAAGTGTTGACACATTGATAAGTTTTTTTCCTACAAACATGTATATTTGAACATGTGTAATAGTAAAGGATTCTATATGAAGTACCGGTATGCAAGAATTTGTCATTCTATATATAGATAAAAAATGAAAGCCTGTTGAAGAAAAAACAAAATGAAGTCGTTTCTGAAACCGTGAGTTAAAACTGTAATATGTAATTGATTGAAAACTATTATAAGTTGAATGTATTTGTTTTGTTTCAGATAGATGAATACACATACTTAAACTAATACCTTAAACAAGTGAACACATACTTAAACTAATACATTTAAACAGGGAATTAAGTAAATAAATATTTTAAATGTAATCTTATAACATAGCAAAGTTATAAATAACAAAATCGACAGATCTTTGAATCAATCTCGCATTTATTTAAAAATTACTTAAATCAAAATAATTATCTGTGATATTTATACCTTAAAAGTAATTTAAACTTAATTAAGTGAATTTAAAACTTAACGGTTTACTTAAAATTTCTCTATTAATTTAAAACTAAGTTCCTTAAAAAGTGATAGAGTGTTTAAAAGATCACCCAAGTTTGATTTAAATTTGATATAAACTAAGATAAAACAAATTAAGTTTTAATGTGTTTAAGTGGATATAAAGTTTACCGAGTGAATTGTGAATCTTGAGTATTATATAGACTTTTAATATCCATAATGGACAACATCAAGAGGACTTTGGGTGTTAGCCCATATGACGAAGCGAATTTGTTGTCCAAATTTTCCTTTTGGTGGACAATTAATTTCTTCAAACAAGGTTCTGCGAAAGATCTGGATATTGATGCTTTGTCTGGGCCAAGAAATGACGACGGGTCAGATAAACTTGGAGACACATTGGAAATGTAAGTTAATTCATTTTTATATTTAAATTATACTAACAAAAAAATTAGATGTGGTGAGGTTTTCAAAACAATTTCCTCTCTAAAATATGTTTCAAAATATCGTACTTCAGCAGTACAGCCTGGCGCAGGCTTTCTAAATATATTGAAGATATTCATTTCATTAAGGTCTGTGATGTGCTGTAGGTTTCTAAGTTATGTTGTCGTATCTTTCTAGTTCTAGTTTATTAGAAATTATATTATTTATAGTATTTATCTATTTCCACAGTTCACCGCCAAATCTGCTTCAGAAGGCCACCTTTTCGTTTAAAGAGTTCCATGTAAGACTGTTTAGAAAATTTGAAACGTTTTCTTCCGTTCCATTTGTGCCGTTTTATTTTGTGATCAAAATTCTATCAGAACCACATACCAGTCTAACAAGTCGTCTTGACATATAATTTAACGGCCATGATCATTTAGTGCTTAGAATATTGCCTTCTAGTAGCTTACTTAAAATCTAGATATTGCAAGAACAACTGTTTGAAAAAATTCTCTGAATGGGCTTTAGATTATCTTCTAATGTTACAATATTTTTTTGCTAATAAAGTAAGTTACAATTTTTTCGAGCAATCATTTGCATGTGGGTTATGAGAACAGTTGACTTGCAGTATATTTAATCTCTTGGGCACAGGTGAGTTGTAGATACGCTTAATTTCTTGACTGCCGGAGAGGGTCAGGGGAGCATTTAAGCATATCAGAGTTGAAAAAAATGAAGCATAAACAATTCTCTTGCGCCTGTCCAATTAAGCATACTGTGAGTCAACCGTAATAAATTGATATAAATCGTTATTTGATTGTCATATCTGGCTATTAAATCATTGCTTTAAAAAAATTTGACTGTTTTAATAAAACTTATTTCTTAAATTTTGTTTTAGAGTTTTTCTGTATATTGAATTTTCGCTTGCCAGTATTATTTTTCTATATAATATGTTTTTAATCATAATATGCTTTTTAAAATGGCAAGGTTTGTCTTTTTTCAAAATTTAGAAGAAATGATTGCTTTCATTTTATTAAAATTCTAATCACACTTATCGCTACGTATTTTTATTGGTAATTTCAATAATCTTTTTGATGTAATTTTTTTAATGTTTCTAAGATTAAATTATTTTCATTCGTAACATAAAACTAATTAAATGGGATTTGTAAGTATTTTTCCTATAACTAGAAAAGCAACGAATGATTGAGTAGAAAATCATAAAATATAAACATTTGTCCATGATTACAGTTCAAATATCTTCAATGAAAGTATAATAATATTGGAAAAACTACGTCCAAACTTTACATTATACATATGAATTTTGATGTAAATACGTTTTTAAATTTGATAAATACGATTAGAAATTCACGAAATATAAAAATTTGTCCATGATTACAGTTTAAATATCTTCAATGCATGTATAATAATATTGGAAAAACTACGTCCAAACTTTACATTATTTGTTTGAATTTTGATGTAAATACGTTTTGAATTTGAAAAATAACAAGTCTCAGAAATTCAAGTGTCAAAACTTTTTCAGAAAAATGTCTATGATTTTTTGATGTCATTGGATAGAGTGTGAATATTTGTTTGTATGCATGTCAGTATCACTCTCCTGTATCTTCTTACGTAAACCATAGACACCACAACTTGAAGGTCAACAATTAACTTTGAGCATTCATGGTTTGCAGATGCAAGATCCGTTTATGCTAGAGTCATTGTCAATTAATGCAAAATCTTTCATATACAATTTATTGAATATATTTGGCGTTAATTTTGTAGAAATTCATTATTCACAATTAAATGAAACTACGTGACGTAGTATTATTTCTACTTTCTTTAAGTTCTTTACCATGACCTAGGTTTCGTTGTATTACAACATCTTCAGGTGGGATATTAGCAAAGTTGCTAATATCCCTATCCTATCTTTGCTAATATCCCACCTGAAGATGTTGTAATACAACGAAACCTAGGTTGCGGTAAAGAAATTAAAGAAAGTAGCAATTATATTACATCACGTTTCATTTAATTGTGGAAATACAATTTAATTGCTTAAAAGACGTGATTAATTATGTGTGTAATTTCTGTAAAATTATGTAAAAAAGATTGGGACGTGGGAAAAAGCATACGCGAAAGTAAAAACCATGCACGACATAATAATTCAGACCGTGATGAATCCAAAGAAGTACCATTTACACCAACTGAGGGCTCTAAAGTTTACAGAGAGTGAAAATGTATGTCTGATTTCTATAACTGCATCTGCCTTTAGGCTAAATCCGATTTATTAAACAATTAATTTCTCCGAAGATATTTTGGTGTAAAATTTAGTGGCCACGACTCAGCCCATCCCATTTTTCAGTCGATATGCCAAGGAGAATATTGTGATTTTCAGACTATGTATTTAATTATGTATGTACATGGGTGTGTAGATGTTACTCTGTAGGATCAAAATGGAAAATCAGATTTTGACCAAGAATATATCGTTAGAATGGTCTCAAATTTTTGGGTATCTTTTATATGTTCCATCATGATTCATGCAATATAGTGGTTGAAAGTCACCATTTAGTTCAATAAAAATCCAAAAAAGCCATCAAAATGTGTCCCAAAATAAAGCTTTTGTCGAACAGATTTCGAAAATATATATTTAACAAGAAATTTTCAAAAAAATTATTCAGAACTTGGTTTTGGGCTCTGGTAATTTTCAAACCAAAAATTTGATTATCAACTTTAAATTGTAATTAACATTCTCATGATGAAATCCCGAGAAAATGAGGAAAAAATTGTTTATTCCACCAATGCTCCATACATAAATGAAATGACTTTTAAAAGACTACTTTGGAAAAATATATGTTCAATGAAAATATTGAATATAAACAAAAATTTAAAAAAACTAATTTATCTGTATCCGTTATGAAGGGTATAAAAAGAATGATTTTAAAAACATTAAAAATATATTAAACATGCAGAAAAATTATAAAATTTTGATAGGTGACAAAATTTGTTTTAAAACTTCTGTATTATCTTAGTCAGATTTTTAACTGATAAGGGACATATCTTCTTTTTACTTAAAATTTAATAAGGATATATTCCAAGCTAAAAAAATTGTACAAACTTTCCTCAGAATAATTATAGACGCTCGTTTCTTTTCTTATTTCCAAGCAGAATTTGACAAAAATAACTTCATATTGCTTTTTGGCTTTTCAAATGGCTGAAGATCTGTGGTCGACGCTAAGTTCACATACTTACACTTCTTTTTGATGTATTAAAAAATCCTCAGAGCCCAAATTATCTTATTGGCAAATTTAAAGATCTGTCTGTTCACGGCCTCGGCGTACAATCTAAAAGTTCACTCACCCTGCTTATTCCTAAACATACTTCTACCGCTTACGAAAAATCCAATCGTTCACTGTCCAAAAATTTGGAATAACCTGGATCCTGACATCAGGAAAATGACATCCCTAAATATTTTCAAAGATCGAATGGAAAAGCCCTGCCTCTCCCGAAACCTTTTCCTTTGTGTCCTTGTCCTTTCCTTTCCTGTCTTTTTCATCCCAAACCCTGTCAATAGTTTGTATTACTTATACTTTTGTATTTTTTTTGTCTAATGTGCTATAAAGAGTTTTCGTTGTAAAATGACTGTATTGACTAAATTTCAATACCAATTGTTATGGTTGACTGGAAGTAATGGTTGCAGCAATAAGTCCACCATGTGTACTATGCATAAAAGGTGACAAATAAATAAATAATTGCCATGTACAATAATTGAATTAAATATAACCTTGATCTGAACTTTATGCTTAAATGCTTAATTTTCACCTAATACCTTATTTTGGACTTATAAAATGCATGCCCACAAAATGTCATTAAGATAAGTGGTGTCATTATCGAGGTTCCTCAAAGGTATAGAATTTAAAAATTAAAAAGATATTCATTATTCTTAATCAATATCTATTTACCCATGCCTTTAGGATAGGCTAGGATAAGAAGTAGACATGGGTAACTCTCTAAAATTCCCCGCATTGGCGTTTGCCACAGGTGCGTCTTGGAAATTTGAAACACTATTCTCACCATTCCATCCGGGTTGTCTCAGGGCCCCTCCTGGGGCCCGTAATGACCCACCAATAGTGTCCCGTATCTACAATCACAGCGCTTCCACCCAACAGGGTTAGAGTAAGTGTATTAGCTCATGTGAGTTAAGACGCTATTACTACATCATTTATTATATATAACACAATGCGTGATTCCCTTCCAAGTATTGGCCATGTTGTAAGCTTGAAGTGGCACAACACATTTAGCATGCCAATGCTAAGTGATTCGTTTACGTTCTTTTCCTTCACAACAGTGTGTTAACACATATCGAAATATGTGTCAGACCACTATTGATCTTTTGCATCTAACGTTAAATTGCTAATGTTATTTTAACTGTAAACGCATAACTCTAAATATATTATTACTCAATTTGTATTTTTGTCTGTGGTTACTACAGAATATACACTATATTAAATAGACAAGCGGCTGCGAATAAATGTGCAAGGTGCTAACTGCTATTTAACATTAATTTAAGTCTAACGCGTGACAACACAATATACAGTGTTTAAGCGTCACGTTAATTTGTTACTCAGTGTTATTAATGCAATATGTAAATAATAAAGATGATATGGAAGGTTCACAGTAGCCGAAGACATGGTGCTAGAGTTATATATACGCAGTTATTTGAAATTTTATCAATTGTGGTTTTATTACATTTAACGTTTCAATATAAATTAAAAATTCCTTTATTCGTTTTGAAAGCACTTCTAAATCTTAAAACTTAATTGTCAATGATATATATTTAAATTTTGTAAGATATGATAAGCGCATCATTTGTATGTAACCTGTTTTAAAGAAATGCATTAGAACCCATTTAAGACGATTATGTTTATTAGAACTTTCCACACAATATGCTTGCTTGTCGAATTGGCAGTAGGGAATATGTTAAGGTGATGTAACGTCATTTATTCGTGCTGAGAATGAGTTCGATTAAAAATATAATTATAACCATCCTCCAAATTCTGTGTATCAAAGGAAAATATATCTTTATTTGAACAACATTGTTTTCTTATAACTTCACTTTACTTTCCCGCATAAGACTTTTTTCCACTTAATATGCTAGGTTCGCATGGTCCCTCAAAATTCGCTTTAAGGAAGTTCTATTGTATTCTTGTATAAACAGTTTCAGTTTCAGTTCTTACAAATTCCTCTTGTCTATCTCCTGTATGTTGTATTATAATTCAAATGAAGACAGTTGTCTGGTCTCTGTATGAAGCAAGTATGTCCTTATGAAGTAGATGTGTTATTATGAAGAAACCATATCCTTATGAAACAACTATGTCCTTATGACACAACTATGCCCTATGAAAGAACGATGTCTCTGTGAAGCAAACATGTTCTTATGAAGCAACCATGTTCTTATGAAACAACCACATACTTATGAAACACCCACGTCCTAATGAAACCACGTCCTTAAGAAACAAAATGGTTGTTACGAAGCAACCCTTATTAAACAACCATGTTCTTATGAAACATCTATGTCCTCATGAAGTAACCATGTCCTTATGAAACAATCATGTCCTTATGAAACAACTATGTCCTTATCATAAAACCAGGTTCTTACGAAATAACCATGTCCTTATGAAGCAACCATGTCCTTATGAAACAACCATGTTCTTATGAAATAACTATGTCCTATGAACAATCATGTCCTTATGAAACAACTATGCCCTTATGAAACAACCATGTCCTTAGCCTTGTTTGTTTTCATAAAAATTAATAACTGCTATGATCAGACGGTTCCTCCAACTCTTAAAATATATGCTTTTGAACATGCATTTTTTTATATTGCTTTTCATAATTTAGTGAACAATTATGTTGATAAAACCTTGTTCATGGATTTAGATCCAGATTGCTATCTGAGAATACAAGTGAGGAGAACATGAGATGAGTCATGATTTATTCAATTTACCTATCCTAGCTAGCATGAATATCCTGCAGCATTTAATGGTTTATTGCTGTATACAGCGTTACACCGTGCACCTAGTTTTGATATATTCTCTGCTTCGCTAACCACTCCAGGGATGCAATTGTGTGACATTGTACACTTAGTAATTCACAATTTATCATTACCTAATTATTATATATATAAATATTTTAACTTAAATTATAATATATATTTATATGAGCCATTATAGATATAAAATCATGGTGTTTTTTGCTAATTACTACACATTGAACCAAATAAACCAATACTTCATACTGCTTCCATTATTGCAGGTATTGGAACAAGGAGGTCAGGAGATGCGCCGAAAAGATCAAGACTCAAAACATAACGGACCCCGAAAAGATGCCAAAGCCCAGTTTATTTAGGGCATTATGCCGGAGCTTCACATGGGACATCATCGAGCTGGGTTTGCTAGCAATAATAGCCGAGGCTGGATTGAAGTAAGTTATTGTATTTATTTCTTGTATATATGGATTTCTGTTGTTAACTTGTATAATTATTGGCATTTGCTTGCTTTGTGGCATAGATTTTGAATTAATGCGGTGGGATTTATCCCTAACCTAATGAGAGTATGGCCACACCACTCTATAAATGTAATATAAAGTTTTGCCGTGTATCATGTAAAAAACATTGAGTTTCATTCTGCAGGTGTAATGCTATTTCTTAGATCAAAAATTAGGTAATTTAAATAAACAACTATGTAAATGTCATGAAGATCTTTCCATGTTTGATCAAGTAATAAACATCTGAATACATTTTTCGGGATATCAGCATGTGATGCTAGCTAATCCTCGGGTAGCGGTCTATGTATTTCTCCTCCACACATACTTTATCCATGTCCAATTGCTTGCTTAGATGCAGAGTTATTTGATAACAAACAAATTTTCAAATTCATGATATTTGTGGGGAATACAAAAAAATTTTATAACCCATTATTATTGTTCCTATTTACACCATGTTGAGAAGTCATGTCTATTGCTAACAGGGATTTATTATAGAGAAATTGGTCTTGATCCTCAAAACCTCGGACGGTAAGTTTTTTAACTTATAGCAACTGGCCAGAAACCGGCATCCCATCACTTTAGTAGACACTCACCCTTACATGCAATACAGACAATTAATAATTATCGATAAAAACATATAATAATTGTCGGTAATTAATGGTTAATAGTTTAATCCGTACGTCCTATTAAAACTGGACTTGCAAAAAAATTGTGGAGACTCTGGCTAACTCTCGCTGATCCAAACATTACGAGTTAAAATGCATTGACAGAGGGAAGGATAGAACATACGATGGAATATGCAGTGATGGAGATGAGAGATATTTAGTGGTAGGGTGCACCTCTAGATGTATGCATTGTGTCGATGGGAAGTCCGGCACTGACCTTATCCTACAAAAAGTTCTATCATAAATATGCTTGACTGATATACCACTGCTCATTAATACCTACTTGATACATTTTCTTTTACCATTAAATATTTTGCCCTATTTATTTGTCCACAAAATGTTACAGGCTAAGATCTTGACATGGCATCTCCAGGTAAAAAACCAAACTTTGACCAATTAGTAGATCTTGACATGGTATCATTAATACATTTTCGTTATTTTCAAATACCTAGAAATTAGAAATATTATTGAAGAAAAATTTTATTGTAGTTTGAACAGCATTTGAAGTTTATGACCGATGGGCCTGTTTCTAAAGTTAGCCTTTTAATTCAATAATAAACCACTAACCCATGGTGACAATTGTGTATACTCTACACCCGATATTTTTATTCCAGACTGGCAACTCCGATAATGTTAGGAGAACTCTTGGAATATTTCTCACCAAACAGCTCTACCACACTAGAAGACGCCTTATTAAGTGCAGGCCTCATTGTATTACTGACTCTCATTTCTATATTTGTGCTAAACCATTACTTGATCAACTCTTATCATCTGGGCATGCGGGCGAGGGTTGCCGTGTGCTCCTTGATTTATCGGAAGGTAATAAACATAGTTTTATTTGTTGCTAGTTATGGAGCTTCTAAATTTTATGTATCACACTAACTCCACAACTATGAATTGTGGAATATATGAAATAATACATTCCTACGTTTGAGATTTGAAATGGGCAAATTACTTATTTACGTATCCACTCAAGAGCAGTTGTAATATAGCGAGCAACATCTCCATATTTGGTTATGCATCTCAAATGATTAACGAAGAAGAGAAATTGACCAAAAAACTGAGCATATTGAAAAAGGCGCACTGATGAAATATACAGTTGAGTCCAACTTTTCACCAAGTCGCTACATCTAGTTTTCTCCAAACTATTGAAGTTAAATTTTTACGTTGCTACTCGTGTATTTCATGGGCTTTCGATTCAGTTTGATTTTTAATTATTTTTCGTACTGTATAATAATGTAACTTTGTTTTTACTGTATCCAATAAACCAATTGTTTACATCACCTATATGATAAAAACAATTGTCCTGTTGGAAATGAAAAAATTATCTATTTTAACCAAATATGATAATGAAAAATAAGAAACTACTTCGCAACTTCAAACTGTATTCTGCACAGAGCTGATGGAAATGACACAATAGCTGCCAATGTGATAATACAGAATTCTGACAACTTTTGTTTCATGACATCTTCTTTGTCAGCACTACAACCTACAGTAGGCCAAGGTTTTCCCAATCTGTTCCCTCCAGGCAGTAAGACTTGATGCAACGTTTCTCCACCTGTTGACTCCCAAAATTTTCAAGTCTTTCTCTACCCTGTTCAACCACCTTGTAGGTGGTCTTCCTCTTCTCTTTTTTCATGACATCATTAT
This sequence comes from Druceiella hillmani, assembly GCA_039881145.1. NCBI lineage: Eukaryota > Metazoa > Arthropoda > Insecta > Lepidoptera > Hepialidae > Druceiella > Druceiella hillmani. The sequence continues at coordinate 8,300,577 of JAYKKI010000035.1, forward strand.
AGTTAAAAAGTTGTCACACTAACATTGATGTGGGTCAGTATGTCTCACGGAACAATATTTTAATTTAGTTGGTAATTTTTCTTAAGACCTTTATTACATTTGGGATTGGAAATTATTTGAACATATATTCTATAAGGAGGTAACAAGCCTATAAGGAGATAACAAGATCTAAAATGGAAAAAAGTGGGACTTTCTTTCCCAATATTCTTCTAAACATAAAAAATAAATATTTTACAATACTTGCATAGAAATTATGGGTCATTTCCAATGCCTCTTGAAAATATAAGACAAAAATAATCTATAACTTATAGTAATAACTACAGACACCCCAATTATACTTTATAATTATTGAAGTGAAAACTTCTTTAGGTGCATCTGCGCACTCTGCACACCAGCACACTTATTCTGACACTGACGCTGAGCCGTCAGATTCAGGTTGGTAACGCTGAATCGGGTAAACTCGGCTCCCTTCAGCATCGACAGCTTTTTTAGGCGCACTATTTTAGAATATTAAGTGAACTAGTTCTTATGCGCACCAAGGGCACTGTTTTAAAATATGTTTTGTGATCAAAACGTCATTGTTCACGACCGTGATGACCCATCTATCGAGGTGGGTTGTTGCAGTCGTTTATCTGTCAATTTGACTTTGACACATTGATACATCAAATTTACGTAAATAAATTTATATCATCTTTGAAGATTAAACATAGTGACGAAGAGAATCACTGTATACAGTTTTGAGATGTACCTAATAGAAATAAAGGTTATACCAAAAGACGCCAAGGGTACAATCATGAAACTTTTATAAAAATTAAATAGCAGTTTTACCACTAATGTAAGTCTAAATTATTATCTGACGTGATAAATGTAATCTCCAATATAGTAAAAAATATAATCTCTTGAGTTTCAATCAATACCCGCCATTTCCTCATAATTACGAATACGCATTGTTCCTTATTTGTTCCACTTGGACTGACAGTTACAACATTGACAAGCTAGTGGAATAGGTATGATCACGGTCGTGAGCATAAGCGTTGCGAGCAGCTAGTGGAACATACTCTAGATTGCGATATATTACTTTGATCAGGCCATGCAGCAACCAGCCTGCATGCACTGCAGGATGCTTTACCTTAAGAACGAGTGAGATTATATTCATATTATTTTGTAGTCGGGAGCTCATAGCATAGGTATAAAACTAAAATATGGCTTTTAATTGATTTTGAAAACATGTGTAATAGTAATTGTGTTGATTATTGTTAAATTGGTATAACAAATCCCGATGCTATATTTAAAATAATTACTATGCCAAGTTATCATCAGTCTGTACAATTGGTGTTACACTTATGTAAAAAAAAAGGCCACACTTATTTGTGCCAAGGACTCTGCGCATCAAATTGGAAACCCTTAGGAACTATATAAAAGTTTTATACTGTTAAAAAATCACTGTCGATTTGCAATTTCAATGAAAAAAAAACTTTAAAAGAGATACGCTTTAAATATACTCAGTTTGTTGCATAAAATCACTTGTACATATATAATAGACATGTTCTTTGTTACACACTTTATAATTGTGTAATGAACATGTGACAAAAGTGTAACAAAAATGTGACAAAAGTGTAACAAAAATGTCTCTTATTCGTACAAGTAATTCTGTATATTAAATTGAGCAAAAAGTATTAAGAAACTATTTGATAATTTCCAATAACTTGTTCCTTTTTAAATTTTTCTTGAAAAATATTAAAGAGAAAAAGATTATTATAACTTATATATTATTTTCTGAATATTATTTCAGATGTCTTACAAAAAAACGGTTAAACCCCATTGAAATATCGGAAGTTATAGACCTGTTTAAATTATGACTTGAATTAGAAACAAAATTATTTCTTATTTGATAACAAGTTTTTTCAACAAATCAATGGCCTCGCAATGGGCTCCCCCTCAATCCTCTGCTGGCTGAGTTATTCATGAACAATCTAAAAGACAGCCTCTTAAACAGTAAATTAGTGACCAATGTAGTATACTATTATAGATACGTACATGACATCCTTATCTGCTGGAAAGTTACACAGCGACAATTAGACCAGTTTGTCAACTTTGCCAAATCCCTACACAACAATATAAAATTCACTTTAGAAGTAGAATCTCATAATAAACTAAAGTTTTTAGATATCACAATAGAACGCAGAAATAATAAAGATAAATTTAATATATTGAGAAAAGACACATTTGCTGACTCCATAATTAATCACAACATCCTTTGTTCCATAAGTCAGCAACCTTCCATTCTATGATTTACAGAGCTTTAACCATCCCACTAGAAAAATCTAATTTACGTAAAGAAATAAAAACTATAAAACAAATCGCAGTAAATAATAATTATAACCCATCAATTGTCACAAAAGTGTATCAGAATTATACCCGGTCTTACGAAACAAAAATAAAATTCGTACATAGGTCAATTAAACTAGGAAAACTCCTAACTAATAAAAAAATATAAATAATACCACAGTACTATAAATAACTTCAGTAAAACCCTTATTGATAATAGAAAAAAAATAGATAAACATGAAAAGAGCGGTATCTATAAACTTAAACGCTATAAACATTGGTAATAGCATATTTATAGGCCAAACAGGAAGTTTTTACTACCAGATACAAAGAACACATTGCTAGCTGGCGAAATAACAAACCAGACACATTTCACTTTGCAAAACATCTTCTTGAAAGTAACCATCACCTCATACCGACAATGCCCTATATATTACAAATAAATACAAAAGGCAATAAACTCAATATTCTAGAAACATTAGAAATAAACAGACATAAAAGAGACACCAACGTTAATATATTAAATGAACAACTCAATACAATATTATCACCCATACTTAATATCTTCTAGACATAATATAGTTAGACTACAGTGCAATTCAAATTGTTTCAGTCCGGCCACACATTTAAGGAGACACATCACAAAAGAAAACAAAAAAGTGAGATACATATAATTAGTTGTACAACCTTGTTCCAACCATCAGATGGCCTTGCTATTGTATAAATATATTTACTGAGAATAATAGCCATTTAATTTATTACATACACGGGAATATTTGCACTGTATAACCTCATAGAATAACATCAATTTAATTTATTACCCTCACTAAAATACTGGTATATTGTATAACTTTTGGAAGTATAATAAAAACTACACTGCTCTCCTACCATAAACTCAGTCACGTAAACAGTGGGAAAACCCGTGTAAACACCGCTTCCGTTACTGTTTTATATCATATTTAAATGCTGTTTGAAGTTTCTAAGAGTATCATTACAAATTGCTCACCTGAAGATGTTGTCTTACAACGAAACCTAGGTCATGGTAAAGAATTTAAATAAAGTAGAAATAATACTACATCATGTAGTTTCGTTTAGTTGCGAAAAATTAAATTATAATGAATTTCTACAAAATTAACGCTAAATATATTCAACAAATAAGTTGATTTAAGTTTTAGTGTTTATTAAAATAAAGGGTAAATGCTTATGTTACTAGAGATGCCACTTGATAAATTTACGCAGTAAGCTCGACTGTAGTGTAATGATTAAACATAGTGGGCTATCTCGTCTCTCACTGCCTTATTTTCGTTACACATTTTTGTGATGGACCCTGAATTGAATTCCATTGTAATTTGCAAAAAAGAATTTATATTTTGAAAATCGCTGGATAGCAAAGTCTTTAAAATTGTTGTATGTATATATCAGAAGACATTACAATTTTTTATAACCAAAAAGAGACAGTTGAAGAAATTAAGATGTATTCTCACCAGAATGCAATTAAATTACTTAATCACATATTATTTTGAACTTACAAACAGTTTGGTTTGCGTTTGCTTATTATTCAAAAGCTCCATATACACCGATTTACACAATTTCACGAAGCGTCATGAAATAAATGTCAAATTAAAAATTATCTTTCACAGGCCCTGAAACTATCTCGTACCGCCCTAGGAGATTCAACACCTGGTAAGGTTGTAAATCTGCTCTCCAACGACGTGAATCGCTTCGATTTGGCCTGCTTCTTTATGCACTATTTGTGGGTATCCCCTACGGTCGCCATCATTGTGCTGTGGCTGCTACTCAACCAAATCGGTGTCGCTGGTCTCATGGGAATTGCAGTCGTCTTTATTGTGATGCCAATTCAGGGTAGGAAAAGAATATTTCATCACTTTACATGCAAGCGCTAACCTTATTTATTTTTATTGCATTCTTTCACTTTGAAATTAGTTTATATATAATTGTGAAGATGCAATACACCTACCATGAGGTGCAGTACTCCAGCTAACAAAAGATGAGTAATTGAGTCTAAAAATATCGCCATTTATAGTTAATCGTGAACTTTGTTGCCTTAATTATAAGATTGATATTTCGTACAAATTATGCCCAAGGACTTGTATCTATAAAGATCCCATTTCGAAAATGTCATATTGTAACAGTACCTGGTTCTAAAAATTCAATACTATTTACCAAAACTAAAAAGACTGTGTAGGACTTTATGTAAAATCAATTTATTATTGAATGAAAAAAGAAAACAAAATTTTGAGGCCCAAAATGGTATATCTCTCTTTATGACGGTATTATAACTATTATAGCATATTTTTATTTATTTATAGGCTTTCCAGTATTTATAACATGGAATAATTAGACTTGTTACTAATTATTATATTCTATCAATATTTACACCCTTCTCCGTCTCTTTCTCTATCTTCTATCACCTCAGGTGGCAACGTGAGATTTTTGCCTAATCGTGAGATTAAAACTCTGTACTTAACCGTTTGAGGGCCCACAAACGCCATCGTGCTCGTGTGCATACTAACTAAATATGCCACGAGCGCAATTGCTCTCGCGAAATCAGTTGCTGTTTAGCGTGTGGTAGGGGAGGTCGCTAGCAAGCAAATTGTTTATCTTACTATGTGTTACATAAAGTTCAAATTGTAATATTATTAGTAATTACAATATAAAAAGGATCCAGGAAAAGAAAATTTTTAATCCATAATGTTGAAATACAAAAATAATTCGAGTGAAAACTATCGTTTTTCAAGTTGTGAAAAAAGTGATAGTGGGAGTGACATTGTGGTGCACTCACAATGTGGCGTAATGTAAATTTTGAGTGATAGTGATAATAGTGACGATAACAATTATTTTGCTGATACGGAGGATGTACCAGACTGCGAAAATACAATGTGACCTTGATTTCAGTTTTTGTTAAAATTTTTGTTCACAGTATATATTTCCATAATTTTCTTTGTATTTTATTATCCTTGTACAAGTTTTTATTAAGAAAACACCGAAAAAATTATTAAAATTGGATAATTTTTGGAAGAGATACAGTTTTTTTTCGAGACAAGGGTAAATGATATTAAAAACAAAAGATTTCTTTGGCATTTTTAAGTATATATGAGTAAAAAACCATGGCACTAAAACGGTTAAGTACCAATATATCGTTCTAATATTTCAAGGGACTTGTGCTTTATTCAAGCTGTTCCTCAGAACATATAATTATGTTAAACATGCATTCTTTCCATAATGGCAGTAAATATCTTTTTTTAACGTCTCTATGATGTTGAATTGAAAAGGATCATATCAAAATATAAATTATTACCGTTTTCAGGTTATGCGGGTAAACTTTCAGCTAAGTTTCGATTTCAAACAGCTGTTCGGACAGATGAAAGGGTACGTCTGATGAATGAGATCATATCGGGCGTCCAGGTCATAAAGATGTATGCATGGGAGAAGCCATTTGCGAAACTCATCGCCATGGCCAGAAGGTCAGTGCTCTTGAAGCTTAATTTCTAAACAATGATAAAAGATGCTGTAGTGTAACTCAAATTACTCATAATGAATATATAGCAATAGCCGTATGATGTGTGACGACAATTTATTTTTAAATAACTTACCTCTTGCTTTTTTATAGCACCTCAATGCTCAAACCTCAGTAGATTTTGATTAGATATAGTATATCGTAAAGAAATTGATTTGGTGTGCACTCTTGTACATGTTATGCATGACTGGTCTTCTTGAAATTTTATAGATGGAATCCTTGTGCGAATATCTCTGCATTGTTTTGTTTTTACCGCTCGTCATATTTAAATTGGGATAACGTGTTAATGAGAAAAAATTAAAATATAAATTCCCTTCGGTAAAAACCATAATAACAATGATTACCGTTAAGGATGTTTACCTTTTTACAGATTTAAAGCTATTTGAATTTCGTAGGTAGTATTGATAGTATTTTTCTAACCACATCATCAGGTTTCTCCAAAAAATTTGTATAAAGAATTAATAAATTAAATCTTGTGATTTTTACTGATGAAAACTTTATGAGATCTTATCTATATGTATATAAAGAGGTATAAAAGATGAAGAATAGTGATGGAAAATGGTGATCGACAACACATAGTAAAATAAAAAAATTAAGAAAACTTAAACACGTTTAAAACAGGTTTTTTAGGGTAGGCATCACAATTGCAGGTTGATCAGATACATTTCAAATAATTTTAAAGACTTCTTGAAAAACTGTAACATACCTGATTGTTTAACCGGGGACTTGATTCGTACATAGGGTTAATTATCTTATTGAATAGTTTTCAAATATGAATCTGACTAAAGTGTTTGTGTAAATACTAACTCATTTAGTGCATGCGCTCAGATCACATAACCTTTGCCACTAAACCTGCCAGTATTTTTAGCACTTTTTGGGTATGTTGTCACTGAGTGGGAATATTAACAAAATTCACAAATAAAGTAAATATGTATCACCATAATGTTAACATGAGTAAATATTTATCACCATAATGTTAGCAAGAGCTGATTGTTGCTTAAAATGCAAAATATATAATTATTAAAATAATTGGAAATCGTTTGGAATTTTGAATTTAAAATCTGTGTTCAGCTGATTTGTACAATGCCAGTGTTGGAATATTGAATAGAACAAAAAGATAGGAATAAGTATGGCTTAGCAAAAATGTTTTTTGGTTTAAGTGAAAGAATATAGGTAGAAAATGAAAAAAAAATGTTCTCATATAAAATTGCACTTTTTCGAGGAAGTTTTAAGTTTTTCGATTTGACTACCATCTTAGTAATACTAAATACTGAATTTATAAATGCAAACAGGAATTGTTATAAAAAAAACAAACCCAAAAAGTAAAGGTATTGAAATACGCAAACAATTGCGATATGAGAGGTTATAAAACTTATGCTTGACAATCAACTGACGGATATTTCTTCATAGGAAGAGTATATTTGAAATAAATTTTTTATAATAAAATAATCGAGCCTAAAATTAATTTTTTAATGTAAATTTTTTATATTCTGAAAGAATATATATAAAATTATTATTTAAACCACAAAAAACTACGAAATTCACATTTTTGCCTAAATAAAGTTATAACAAAGATATATTGTATATATATATATATATATACATACATATATATGTATATATGTATAAAATCTAACTTTCAAGTAATGAAATCTCTATATCACTTTTTTCTCGAAAATAAAGTTAGGAACACATATTTAAAGATATGTACATCACTCGGCAACATATTGATTAAAACCAATAAAGATGTGGAAATCTGTTTTGTTATCCGTACTGAGTTTTTCACGCATGCATGTTTTGCAGGAACGAAATCAACATAGTCCGTAAGAACTGTTATGTGCGTGCGCTCTACATGGCCTTCCTGCTTTTCACGACTCGATGTGCCATCTTCCTTACAATGGCTTTTATGGCATTGCGAGGAGAATCGCTCACTGCTAGCGCGGTTTGTAATATTTTTTTAAAGTTATTGTGGGGATGAGGGGTCTGATCAGCCTGTATGTCATAGGTTCGTAAAATTTGAATTAGATTGTTGATAAGTTAGACGATTAAACTATTACGTGGACAAAAATATATACAATGCTTTTTTTTCATTTTGAGTTAATTTCATAAGTACAGGTAGACTAATAATTTTTATCAAATGGCTTTGCATGGGTATTGAATAAACGACTGTGAAATCTAAATGACTTCCACGATAAAGCTCATCAGACCCTTCATTCCTGAATATGTGTATGAGAGAAGTTTGAAATATATAGCTGGTTTATATAGTTACAGAAATTATATAGGCTTTAAATGATTCGTTGGTCTTGCAATGTTATTTTTATAAATTTGAAGAATCATAAGTTTCAACTGATTTAGTTTATAATTTGAAATTAAAAATTCAAATAAATAAAAAATATTAACGAAGTTCATTAAGTAACGTTGGAATCAATCCATAATATTTTCTATATGTATTCAATATTTTCTATATGTGTCGGACAGAATCTTCTGAGACCCTAAAACAATCTTTATTTTCATTTTATATTGTCAGTTATTTTCAATCTTAATCTAATACACAATCATCATTGTAATCTACAAATCTTCAGCAAAAAGAAGATACCTCCCATGTGAAAAATCTCATGGTTTTTCATTGAAAAAAGTTTGTATCTCACTTTTTAGATCTTGCTCATTTTTGAGTTTTTTGTCCTTCTAATGACTAGAATAATGCTCTAAATAAGTTGGTAATCGGTAGGCAAAAAGTATGGAGAGTATGGTGGGTGAGCAATTACAGTTCAGCTTTATGATTTTGCTGTATACCTTCAAAGATTGTCAAGCATTGTTATGAAAAAAATTAATTTTGCATTGTCTGCCACAAGTTTTGTAGCAATAATATCTAACTGTGCACAATCATTTGAACTTTTCATTGTATATCCAAGTGGTAGAATGTCTAAATAAAATATGCCTTCATAGTTCCACCAACAGAGCATCGTGACCTTCTTTTTGAAGTGGTTAGGTTTAGGCATTGAAACTTCAGTTTCGCTTGTCCTAAGCCATGACACTTATGAGAATGGTTGGCAAAGAATACTTATTTGTCGTCGCCTGTCTCTAGATGTTTACACTATTCTTCATTGACATGTGATGTCTAATAAGTCATACAGAAGTCAATACATGGTTGCTTCGGTGCTTCATTCAACTCTTGCAGGATTCACGATGCAAGTTTCTAAGTTTTACCCATTTCGTGAAGGTTATGATAAGACTGCCTTTTGAGTACTAAGTTGCACTGCTAAACACTATACCACCTGCAGCAGACCTTCTTCAATAAGAGCCTGAACAGCATTGATGTCCAATGATTGTGGTTGTTCAGAGCCCGAGGCACCTTCGAATTCCAGGTTTACAAAAGTGATCGAAATATTGAGAAGCCATCGCATGAGAGACACTTCTTCCATTGTTTGGTTAATTTTTGCTGCAGCCATTCGTTCAAAAGTTCCAAAACGGTACGTGTGAAGAAGAAGCACTTGCGGTGATTCATGGGAAATAGCTATATTATCAGATATGTTTGCTGGGTCAGCAATTATAATATATTGATTGAAGTTGCGAACTTATGCTGCTCATATAACCGAGCGATGGAACATTTCCGAACATTCGTGCAACTTTTGGAATAATAAAGTATTTCAGTACTTTCTGTCTACCTCAATGTTGTTACAGACTCCATTTGGCTGCAGACTGTTTAGCATTTATTACTGTTCAACCATAAATATCTTAATTAATTATATCTCTTTGAAACTTGATGTAAAATATCCAAAAAAACCGAACAGAACCTTAGTGTTTACAGTATGCCTGTTAATCAGTCAGAGACATATATGAACGTTGATTTAAAGTTATGATAATGACAAAATGAAACAACATATATAGTTTCATAAAATGACATGGACAAAAATGACATCTATATAGTTTTTTAACAAATATAAATATTTGTTAAACTAAAGTCTATTACTTTTCTAAGTTCTAATACTAAATAATAAATATTTGTTAAACTAAAGTCTATTACTTTTCTAAGTTCTAATACTGATTAATAAATATTTGTTAAACTAAAGTCTATTACTTTTCTAAGTTCTAATACTGATTAATAAATATTTGTTAAACTAAAGTCTATTACTTTTCTAAGTTCTAATACTGATTAATAAATATTTGTTAAACTAAAGTCTATTACTTTTCTAAGTTCTAATACTGATTAATAAATATTTGTTAAATTAAAGTCTATTACTTTTCTAAGTTCTAATACTGATTAATAAATATTTGTTAAACTAAAGTCTATTACTTTTCTAAGTTCTAATACTGATTAATAAATATTTGTTAAACTAAAGTCTATTACTTTTCTAAGTTCTAATACTGATTAATAAATATTTGTTAAACTAAAGTCTATTACTTTTCTAAGTTCTAATACTGATTAATAAATATTTGTTAAACTAAAGTCTATTACTTTTCTAAGTTCTAATACTGATTAATAAATATTTGTTAAACTAAAGTCTATTACTTTTCTAAGTTCTAATACTGAATAATAAATATTTGTTAAACTAATGTCTATTACTTTTCTGTTAGACTAAAGTTTATTACGTTTCTAAAGCTCAAACTCTTAAAAAATAATATTTTCTAATATTTTTCGAAAGATCTTCCAAAAATATTCTACGACAGCCATATGTTCGCTATCTCCTTCAAATTGTTTTTTGGGGATATTATTTTTGCCGTGGAACGAAATAGAAGTTGTTGCGAGTCAGATCCGGAGAATAAAGTAGGCGTTTAAGCCACATTGGTGAATCACAGCCATTTCAACTTCGTCTTTAAGAGAATTTATTGTCTTGGTGCAAGAGAAGTTCTGCTCATAGTTTTCCTAGCCCTTTTCTTAGATTGCCTCCTTTAATCATTTATTTGATTCACATAGACTATGTTCCACTAGTGGCCTGCAATGCTTGCACTCACGACTGCGATCCTACCTATTCTACTAGCTTGTCAGCGTTGCAACTGGCAGTTTAAGTAAAACAAATTATGAATAATGCATATTCGTAATTATGAGAAAATGGTGTGTATTAAAAAAAAATTAAGAGATTATTATTTACATTGTATTTTTTATTATGTTTTTTATTGGATAAGAACTTACATTAACACACATTTTTATAAGAATTTGATGACAATTTTCAAGTTTTTCATCTTCTGCTGGAACCTCTACTTCATTAGATACTTTTCAAAGCTGCATAAAATGCTTCTTTCTGTCACCATATTTAATCTTAAAAGATGATATAATGTACTTGCCTAAACTTTATATATATCAACATGTTAGTCAAATTGACAGATGAAAGATCATAACAACCCATTTTAATATGCAAATCGGCATAGACTCAAAGTGGTCGCTAACAGGCACGGTCACAATGACCGCAGTCATTGAGTGGAACAATAGAATGAATGTCTTGAGTGTTTCGTACATCTAGTGGAACGTACCCATAGTGTTAGTCCACACACAGTAATAGGTGTCTTTTCTTAAGTAACACCTTATGTTGGTATCCTTTGCATTCTAAAAAACAAAAGTCATAATATCCATGACTACCATATAAACTTTGCTGCTGAGCTCATAACTGAATTTCTCAGATGGCGGCGTAGATGTTTTTGAAGCTATTGATTGTTATTTCATTGTGAAATCAAAGTCATGGAACTAATTATGCCAAAATTGGGAGAACTCATAACAAAATTTTTCCAAATCAGCTTATCAAATAAGACTTTAAAACCTAGAATTGTCTCTTCTTTTACTTTTCTATTAACATTTTCAACACCGCTGTGAAAGGCAAGGATCCTTTAAATACTGTCATATGAGAATCCTGCATCACACTGTTTAAAAGTAATTTTCCTATTTGTAGTACAAGATCTTAGTTTTATGGGCATTGTCATCAGTGCCCTTTGTGATGTTCGTCATCAGCTGAAGTTCTATTCAACTTGCATCAGTGTGTAACTGTGCAATATGGAAGAGCAGTCTATCAGTGTTTACACCAAGTAGGAGTATATCTTCTTTGTGGACATTTTTTTCAAGCAGGGTTCTTATTTTTGATAACGGCTCTTCATTTATGTTTCTCCACTTTTGTCTTACCACTTCCATTGCAATTATATGCTATTTATATGATTTTTATATGGTCGAGTAGTGTTAGCACAGTGAGACGAAATCATATATTTTTTTTTAATTTGGCGTATAAAAAATACCTTATCCTTAATTTTGGATCACTCTCTTAAGTTTTTGGGTGGAAAATGTTATGTTATATATAACTATTTTTGTATACATGTAAATGTATGAATAAATATATACGTACATACATATATGCATGTAGATATACACAGTGTCCGGGAATAAGTGTCGGACAAAGAAAGATGGTATTCTTTGACTGAAAAATATTTTATTATCATTAAAATAAGGTTTAAAAGATGACTTTTTGTCAGAAAATTGAAAATAATATTCATAAATTATTTGTTATCTTTTTAGTACACACGATACTTGCACACATTTAGCGCCGCTCGGGGGAATAACCCGCAAATGGCTACGAAGACATCACCACTGCGGGTAAACACCGCACTCCGGGCAGGTATTGGGTGTGTTAAAAAGAGTATGTGTAATATTTTATTGAGTTATGGGTAATTTTTGTACTTAATTAGAGCATCTTTCTTTGTCCGACATCCGACATCTATTCCCGGACACTGCATATATTTTACTTTCCTCACACATTTTTCACTATGAGCAAAACCATTTATTTACTACAGGTATTTGTGTTTGCGCAATACTTCGGCAACCTCGCACTGACAATGTCGGCATTCTTTGTGCGGGCCATCGCAGAAGTGGCAGAAGGCTGGGTCTCTGTTCGGCGCCTCCAGACCTTCCTGCTTCAAGATGAATTTATTGTTAAACCGCCAGCATTGGCGGCTGCGGGGAAAAGTGAAGATGGCAGTGGAGAAAAGAATGAGATTGCTGGCGTTGTGAGTGGTATGTACAAGAATGGCAAAAAATGTCATATGCACAAAACCAATATTCTGTCTATATATAATTTTATATTACTAGGGAGAGAAATTCTAACTGACGTTTCAGTTTTGCATATCAGTAAAATATCAACAGATAGGAATTACTAGCTTAGCTCGCTATCTACCAATGGGAGGGCAAATCACTCACTGGTTATCCAACGTTGTATATAGGTGGCAGACATTTCTTCCCAATAACTTTTTGACGCGACTTTAACTCCTATCAACGGTGTGTTTTATGGAAAATTATCCAATTTATTATTGTAAAAAGTTCAGTATCAAGTATATCGTCCTTTAGCTACAGCAATTTATAAATGTTGTGACCTGTCATACTGGGATGATCGTTACGTAAATAAAAGTAATAGGGCACGGCGTGAAAACCAAGTAAAAGTATGTGTGTGTGCCCCTCTCGACGAGCGGCTGGAAATTGTATCTGAGTCCTCGCAGTGCATCACGCGTTTAAAGGCTGCATGCCTTGTGATCAACACATCACGGCGATGACCCACTTCATTGGACATGTAAAAAAAATTTTGCTCCCCACTTGCATACTTGGGAGATACATGATAACATTTTTATTCACCTACAACCAAAATATCATAAGTTTAAAACTGCAGTAACTAACTGGCGGACATTATGTTGTTTATAACGATATCATGTCAGGATTCCGGGTTTCATTGCAAAATACTTAAGAGAAAAATATACATTTTATATTAGAAGGAAATAAGCATATCGCCAGCTAATAATAATTAATTTGAATTACATATTATTAACCGTTTTAGTGCCATGGTTTTTTTACTCATATATACTTAAAAATGCCAAAGAAATCTTTTGTTTTTGATGTCATTTACCCTTGTCTGGAAAAAAAACTGTATCTCTTCCAAAAATTATCCAATTTTTATAATTTTATATGTATATATATATAAATATATATATATATACACTTATATATATATATATATATATATATATATATATATATATACAAACACGTGTGCATATGAATCTATATTGTTTATGATTACATCACCGCGCTGTTGAATCATTTTTAGTCGATAACCGTATTTTGAACACTGAGAGTTTGATGTTTAAATTGACGCAATAACCGAAAGGGACTTTTATTAATAAATTGGTTCATATTTTTATTTTTAAACACTAGAGATTCTTTTTATCTCTCTTTAACACGTTAAGTTTAAACGCGAAAATTTGACAATGTGTCATTTTTATGAATGTTGAAGTTGAACGCACTCGTGTCACTTCAAAGTTTAGTCAGCTATAGTTGATAATCATAGCAAAAGGGTTAAAAATCAGTGAGATTTCAAAGCCAGCTTAACACATTTTGTAATGAAATTTTTTTTTTGTTTTATGAATGGGTTAAGGTTTTTTTATATCCCAGCAAATGAAGCAAGCAAGTCCAACTTGTTCCTACATAAAACAACTATACACATGGAAACTAACTCTCTAAACTTCCACTGTTTATTGCTGTGAGTGCCGCTAATTTTTAATTGGAAAAGGTTATAATATGAGAGTGACTTGAGAAGTAACTTGGGTTGACATGAAAAAAAACAATTTGAGTTTCATAATATACCTCTTTTTTTTTAAATAGCCTCCTCGAGGATCAACGAAGTCATCCCAACATTCCTTCAAAAAAAATAAGATTCTTCAAAATTTTCAAAATGCTTGTTTACTTCCTTTTTGACAGCCTTATTTATCTCATATTCGGGTCCAGCCAGGTAAGCTTTTAGTTTCAGAACCTGCTGATAGCCCGATGGAGCTAGACTTGGTGAATAGGCTGATTACAAAAGCAGTTTAAATCACAGCTCTGTCAATTTTTCCTCATCAATTGATATTGAATCATCGGTGTGTTGTCACGGTGAAACAACACAGTTTTTTGACCAATCCTAGGCATTTCTATTACAATAAATTGCCTAGTGCTGAGATTTTTGCCTCTCCTGTCAAATTTTAAAAATTAGTTTGAGCGTGTTTTAGAAACTAACTGCCTCTTTATTTATTTCTGAAAGAGAAGAAATGAAAAGTGTGTTATTTACTAAATCCTTTGTTAATGAATTATCTTTTGTCCTGTTGCTACATTTACCCTCCATTAATATGTCCTTTTCTTATGTATACGAATATGGATCACAGATCTGCATTTATGTATGTAACAAAACGACTTATGTATACAAATATGGATCACTGACATGCACTTATATATGTAACAAAACAACATGATGTGTAAAATAGAATTATAAGATATTGATCTGCGATACAGAGACACTCCTTGTGTCAATAGTATGCTTGGAAATAAAATTAACTATAGGAATGTAGAAAATGATTTTATATATGCAAGATGAGAAACATGAAAGTATGAAGATCTTTAAGTTATGATAGAAAATACGATGTGTAACGAAATTAATTTTCAGCAAAGCAATTTTTTACAACAGTAGGAATTTTTTTCATTTTGTCATAATTTATTTTTGATATATTCAGAAATATAAGTTTACAAATTTTTCTTGACTTGCAGAAAATTCTCACACCGGTTCTTCTGGGAGTAAGGTTGCGCTGAAGATCAACAGGGGCTGTGGAAGGTGGCTTCAGGATAGTGAGGAGTGGACTCTTAAAGATATTAACGTGGAGCTTGATAAGGGAAAGATGGTGGGGATTATAGGACCAGTTGGTTCAGGAAAGGTTCGTTAATTTGTTGCTCTGTTCATATTTCAAATATACTTACTGAATTAGAAAATTATTACAACTTATAAATAATTATCACAATGCTTCTGTATTTAAATGTTTGACTGTACACAATAGAGCTTAAAGTATCGAGACAAGTAAAAAAAGAAATAAAAAAAATTATTTCAATAATTTTATTTATTTCTTTTTTTACATTGATTTTAGGGTTCTGTACCTGAAAGGGAAAAATAGAACTTTTATAAGATCACTAACCTGTTCACTAAACAGAACTTTTACATAGTAATGAAGCGTCATATATCTCAATATATCTCAATAGAACTCTCATATATCCCAATAGCACTCAAAATGTTTTGAATGGGAATTTTAGGGAATGGGGGCAAATTAGTATTTAAAAAGAAATTTTTAAAACACCATATAATTTGCGGGAAATAATTTTTGGTAAATAATTTTTATAAAACGGAATATAATTTTTGAGACTCTTGCAACGTTAGTTATCAATTAAAATTATTTTTATAAATTTAGGTAATATATCTTTCGAGATAAACTGACTGGTTGCAAGTTTTAAAAAAAATATTCAGATTTAGGCAGTGTATATTCTGAAATTAGGGAAAAGTATATATGTCCCCTTCCCCCTTATTTCCAAACTAAACTTAAAATTATGAAAATCGTAAAATGAACAACTGAACTTAAAATTATGAAAAACGTAAAATGAATAACTGAACTTAAAATTATGAAAAACTCAAAGGTTGTTGGAAAACTTTAAAGATAATTCTAGATATCATACTTTTCGAGATATTCACAATAATATGTATGTCACCTCTACTTAATTATATTAAATATTATTGAATATTTATTGCGCTAGGAAGTCCATCTTAATTATGACTTATGATAAATAGAATAATTTTCATTTCAAATGAGGTACCAGTTTTTATTTTTTATATTGATACAATTTACTCAGTTAATGATCTCTATTAACATTAAGTTAGTACTCCCCTGCAGTTAATTAATTATGTTATATTTGTTCTAAATTTACATTTTTTATTCTCTTGGTTCTAAACTGCGTACTGAAAACTTATTTAAACCCTTTATATCATAAATATGAAATTTCCATATTTTATTCCTCGTGAAGTTTCCTGTTTGTCAGTAGAATTCCATTGTCGTCAATGTTAAAGTCGTTAAGATAGCTTCTGGTTCTGTAAGCGGTTTCTCGTAAGCGGTTTTTTTTAATTCACATATTTTTTCCAGTTTTACAAAAATAAATTCATTGCAGAAATTTCAACTTTGAATTTTGAGGTGATTTCAATATATCTTTATCAATTACTGTTCCCAGGCAATAAATTCAAAAACACCTTAAAAATTATATATGTATACGGTGTCTGGGTATAAGTGTCAGACGAAGAAAATTTAAAAGATGACTTTTTTCAGAAAATTTGTCAGCTTTTTCGTACACACGATACTTGCGCACAATGTTCAGCACCATTCGGGGGAATAACCCACGAACAGCTGCAAATTATGGGTAAACACTGTACTCTGGGCAAGTATTGGGTGTATTAAAAAGAGTTATGCGTAATGTCAATTAGAAAAAGGGCGTGTTTTACGTTTTATTTCAATGACAATTTATTCCTTTATAGCCAACGAATAGCATCTTTCTCTATATATATATATATATATATATATATATATATATATATATATATATATATATATATATATGTATA
The DNA here is from genome assembly GCA_039881145.1 of Druceiella hillmani. Taxonomy (NCBI): domain Eukaryota; kingdom Metazoa; phylum Arthropoda; class Insecta; order Lepidoptera; family Hepialidae; genus Druceiella; species Druceiella hillmani. The sequence continues at coordinate 8,317,869 of JAYKKI010000035.1, forward strand.
CATACATACATGTATATATGGAGTAAATTGTTTTATGGGGAAGTAAAATATTGATCATAATGAGACATTCCCTTTACACATTATTTTCTTCACAATTCACATTTTCGTTTAACTTTATAAACTATTATAATAGTACTTATGAAAAGGCACTTTAAAGAAAATATTGTGGGTATATCAGTTACGATTGGCACATTAGAAAATCATATTGTAATCAGCATTAAAGATTGTAGGTGCCACTAAAACATAGATAACGAATACTTTGGATATTGTCACTTTCGACATGAGACAACCATCTATATATTATTTATTTCTGTGATTCAATTTCATCTCAATTTCTAAATGTAAACTTTAATTTTTATTATCATAATGTTCCTTAGTCAACATCAGATCGATAAATAGGTTTTTTAAACAAAAATTTATAGATTAGAAAGTAAAGTAGGAAAACGTTACGTTCCATGAAACTATATCAATAAAAAACAAATTTTTATTGTCGCAAAGTTTAGTTAAATTTTAGATGTTATATTCAATACCATCTATCTGATATTGTTCTATTGTGGAAAGAAAAAACGTTGAACGTTCTAAAAACGTTCTACGTTGAAAGTTATGGCACAGTTACCACTGTTTTATTTCATTCACTACAAGTTAAGTATTTGTAATTGCTGTTGTAACTACCATTACTTGATATCACTATTTTAACGAAGATACTTTTTGTAACACAAATTTGAGAGAAGGTACACGGTGAAAATGCGTCAGCTGTTCGTTACACCACTTACAATAAAATATCGTAACACAAAATTGAGTTTAATCTCAGGAAGGTGCACGGTGAAAATGCATCAGCTATTCGTTAGACCACTTACAGTAAAATATTGCAACACAAAATTGAGTTTAATCTTAGGAAAGTGCACGGTGAAAATGCGCCAACTTCTCTTACACTACTTACAATAAAATATTGTAACACAAAATTGAGTTTAATCTCAGGAAGGTGCATGGTGAAAATACGTCAGCTGTTGTGTTACCACGTGCAATAAAATGTTGTAACACAAAATTGAATTTAATCTTAAGAAAGAGCATGGTGAAAATGCGTCAGCTGTTCGTTACACCACTTACAATAAAACATTGTAACATAAAATTGAGTTTAATCTTAGGAATGTGCATGGTGAAAATGCGCCAGCTTGTCATTACACCACTTACAATAAAATAACATATAACTCCATAAATTGCGATTTTATTGTAATGAAATTTGTTACGTGAACAGAGCAAATATGTAGAACAAAATAGTATAATATATAATAAAAATTTTATGTAGTTGTATAATTGAAAATTATATTGAAAAATGTGATATTTTTTTCCCCATTTCTGTAAGAAACAAAGACTTAAAAGGTCATTATAAAATATAATTTTTTTAGTACCATAAAAAAGTCTATACAATAATTTAATGTGAACATAAAAAAAATAATTTATTCTAACAAAAATTTCACTTATTTGACCTGTTGGTGAGCCATCTTAATTCTGTCTGTAAAATATAATTGAAAGTAAGAATCAGAAGAAGCCACTGTAACCAAATGCAATGTTAAAACAAAATGTATTTATTTCATTACAATCCCGAGTTCTTGAAGAATGAAGAAAGAAAAGCCATAACATACTTGAAATATTCTAAAAATTTTCAAATACTAACCACTTGAAAAAAATTTTAAAAACATTTTGCTGTGATACACGTTTTGTTTATTTATGAACGTTATACATCAAAAAACATTATACACCACTCTTAACTAGATCAATCCACGTTTTCAATAATAGTAGAAGCTGAACAGGCAGTCAGATAGAAATAATAAGCAAAATACAAATATAAAACTGTATAATACTGTTGGCGATGTGGTAAAATTTTGTATACGACAAATGAAAATTTAAAAATATCGAATGTACCGACTTAAATAGTAAATAAATTATTTTCCCATATCTGCAATGAAATTGTTTATTCAAATATGCATAATTCAATAACTAACTATATTTCATAGGTAAATATCACGTTTTGTTAATATTTACTGATATTGTCGCACCCTAGTCACATATTTTGTTAATTTAAAAAAAAAATTGTTTGCTAGAAAAATATACTAGTACATTTAATATAGACTTCACAACACTAATTATTATGCATTAAATAAAAGATTTAAATGATACGAAAGTCTACGTCACTTATAAATGATATCCAAGGGAAGATACATTTCATTTCTATAAAACGTTTGTACATTGAGTATGCAGAATTTAGTGATTCCTTATTTATCAAAACCGCTAAGTTCTTTTAAGTGAGGCTATTAACAAATATATAAATTCGATAAAATTGGGCAGCTATAGAAAATAAAAATTCAGTACTGTTCTGTGACATTTTCATGTTGTAATTATTTTTTATATACTATTCTATATCTTTATTCTATACTATATCTTGAAACGTCAGCACAAATTCTACATCAATCCCTAATTCTTAAAGATGATTCCCCCTCTTCATTTTAGAGCTCCCTGCTGCAAGCTATTCTTGGCGAATTGACTCTAGAAACTGGGTATGTAATAGCCAACGGGAGGATCAGCTATGCGAGTCAAGAACCTTGGATATTCGGCAGCTCAGTGAGGCAGAATATACTGTTTGGATTACCGTACGATAAGTTCAGGTTCGTTCATTCATTGAATATGTAATTGTGTAAAATGAATAATTATAGACACTCGAAATTGTACCACTATATTGTACGTGCACTATTTTTACTCAGCCGCTTGGATTTAGTGATCTTGGATCGAGCCGTGTATCTAACTTCTCACAACTCGTTTACCTGCGTATTCTATAAAAATTTCATGTAAAATGTATGTTGGTCTGTACTATTTACAAAGAATATAAGTTGTAATAATTGATAGATCATTTAATTTTTTTGTTCACTTATAATCAGAATAAGACAGTATTGAAATACATTATCTATTTTTAAAAATTTAGTACAACTTAGAGGTCTAAGTAGATAAATGGTGGACTTTTTGCTGCAAGAGCTATCTCTTACAGTCAACCACAATGCAACTAGTGAAAAATACTAGTGTAGTAGTCGAAATAAAAATTAAAAAAAAATAAGCTTTGTTACCATAGTTATTAGAGATAAAAATAATTTACAGATTAGGGATTTAACCTTAACAGAAGGAACTAGGATATAATGAGTGATGGAGTATGGAGGGTATTATGATCAGACTTGTGAAAAAACTGTCATTTAACGAAATCGCACGTTTTTGCTTATGTCTAAATTGTAATTGTCATAAACAATTGTCGAAACAGCAATGTAGCAGCATTATTTTTATTATGAAATTTTCTACTTAAAATTTTATGAAATTACATGAATACAAATTGTGGAGAATTATTTTCTTAAATCATTTTTCAGCTTCAATTTTTGTTTTTTTCTTACTAATACACAATTCAGTCTTCTCGTGATGAGGATAAGAGAGACATAATATGTTTGGCGGGCGTGCGTTTCTAGTTTATTTCACAATTATTGTGCTGTATATATATACAAATGTGATATTATATTTGCAGATATAACGAAGTTGTGCGAGTGTGTGCATTGCAGAAAGATTTCCAACAGTTTAGCCACGGAGACCAAACGCTGGTTGGAGAGAGGGGCACCTCGCTATCAGGTGGACAGAAGGCCAGGATCAATTTAGCCCGGTAAGTTCATAAAATTTTTGGTTGGCAAAGGTCAAAAAACCAGAAAAAATTTATATTATAAGCATTATAATCTAAGAGTTTTACAAATGTGTCATATGAAACCAAAAATATGGGTGATATTATTGTGACCCAAAAACTTCAAATTTTATAAAAATAACACAAGCCACTTGTAAAGAATTATAGTAACCATTTTCCCGAATTTAATTTTAAAAATAATTATATTTTTCAAATTTATCTCCATTAGGGACAGAATGGAAGGGTAAGCCTAAAAACCAGGTAAAAAAAGTTTTTTTTTTATGGCTATTAATTAAAATGACTTATTAATAAAGAACAGTTAAAGATAAATATAATTTATTTTTAATACAATCTTCTAAAATTGTGGAGAATTGTGGAGCCAAGAAGAATTGTGGCTTACTGACTGCTTTATCACATTAAATTGTATTATTATTTGTCTCACTCTAACTCACACCAGATAGAGTCACTATTTGTCTCACTCTTATTCACTTTGAATGACCTTACTACCTGTCTCACTCTAACACACGTCAGATGGTTTCAGCTTTTGTCTCACTTAGACCTGTTGAAACTAATGTTTGACAACTGAAAAGTATCGACATTAATTCCGGAATTATTTTCAAATTAGATCTTTATATGAAATATCTATTATTTAAAAAAAAGAAGTGGTAAGTGTTGATATCTCGATTGAATTGGCCAGCATTTAAAAAGTTACTTGGTTAGTCTTAGTGTAGATTTTTTAGTGTAGAATTTAATTTTCTTTTCGAAAACACATCATTTTTTGGTTTACGTTGGATGGCAATCAGTAGATAATATTATTTAGGGTTATATAACAGAGATTAGAATCATAAATTATAGAAAGTTATAGTCACAGCAACTAAAAATGATATCATATACAATAGAGGTGAATGATTTTTGCAATTTTCAAAACAATGACTATTACTTGAAAACTGTGAGGGGTTGGTTTTACTTTTTTGATGGACTATCAGAATCACCTATTTCTAATTTGACATTGACTTTTGGGACATAGTGCTATGTTCAGTAAAATGTTATGTACATAACGTTGTTATTTGTGTGTTATATACAGATTATTATTTTTCATAATATTGGAACGCAAAGCCTCAACACCTTGTGACACTTAATTGACATATCTATCAACTATATGTTAACTTATATTCATACATGTTATGATTTGTCTTTATTTTGCTGTACACAATACTAGCATTTATTTTGTGAATATGATTATAGTTATGTAGAAAAGGTGAATTTAGCAACTACAATCTATCTATCTAGCTAGCAGGCCGATATCCTGCTATGGGTTATCTTTTAATTGGCAGTCGACAATGTACACATGTTTGTGTACATAGGGCTGACTTATTTCTATAACAGCCATCTTCCCCAGTAGACCCAAGAAAAATAATTTATAACAATTAGTGTTGGATTGTAAAGATGTGGTCATTAAAAAAATTAAAAAATAGTGAGAGTAAAAAAAATCAGTCATTTAAAAAAATTGTGACTGATAAAAAAAACAAGCAGCTTAATTTGACATTTGAGCAGTAAAATGAGAAAGAAATAAGAGTAATAAGAACAAGGTGAAAGACAAATTACACTACAGTGTTACGTACATCCCTCGCCATACTGAATTCCAGCAAATGGCAGCATTTGTAATAATTAAATTAACAAAATTAATATGCAATTTTCGAGCAACATTTGTGGACAAGAACAATGTCTTAACAAAATATTTACAACACAAATTGTTACAATTAATATCACTACAGCAACGACAACAACACGACAGCTGTTATGTCATTTACACGGCTTTACGTACCTTTTTGGTGCGAAGCTTACCAGTAACTTCAAGAACGTTCAATGTAACTATCATTTACTGCCAAAAGGGTATTTTCTACTTTTAAATTATTGTGTATAAATTGATATATGTGCCTTAATTATAAAAAAAATTTTTAATAAATATGATAAAGGTTATCATTATCGAAAGATTATTAAGGTTAACTCTTTGTCTATAGAGCTGTATACAGACAAGCAGACATGTACATCTTGGACGATCCCCTATCAGCTGTGGACGCGCATGTCGGCAAACACCTCTACGAGAAGTGCATTCAGGGGCACTTGCGGAAGGCGACCAGGATTCTCGTCACCCATCAGCTCCATTACCTCCAGGATGCTGATTATATTATTATGATGAAGGATGTGAGTAAATTTTTTCGGCTGAAGTTTAGCACACTAAGTTTGATGGATATTTTTTATTTTTCACCAGATTCAGCTCTGTGTGGAAGTCACACGGGGCTGAATCTGGCGAATACGGTGGATGGTCAATGGTATTAATAGAGTTTTTAATTTTGTACGCGGTCACAATTGTTCCTCTATGAGAAGACCCATTATCATCATGTAAAATCCGTAAATTGTCCTACAAATTCATTGAATCTCCAATTTTTTCAACAATGTTATTGTCAGTGGTATACGTTAAAGGTTGTCTGGGACGAGACAAATGTCAATCACTTCGTGAGATGCTTTGAACAATGTGTACCACTTGTTTGCCTCTGTTTTCGACATAGTCAAGTTACTATAGGCCTTTTTAACATTTTGAATGTTTCGGTACAAGAAATTTCGTTTGAAAGACAAAAAATTTAAGGTGAACTCTTTATTCTACTGATTTATCCATAATGAAATTTGCAGAGCAACTTTGAGGTTGACCACTTTACGACAGCTGCTGTAAACACACTAGTTGACAGATCACGCTTATATTTGGCTTGGTAATTAAGAAAGGTTCTACCAACTAACAAAAAAAATTTACCAAGTCATTTTAAACGGTTCATTTAAATGACAAATTCCAGATAGATTTTATGCAGAAGGTATGGATTCTTCAAAATAATAAAATACACTTTTTGTCAATAAAATTTTCTTGTTTTTGTTACAAGATTATCTTAATATCCCTCTGTTTTCCCTTGTGAATAACAATATATAACTAAAATTCGAATTTAATGTGCGTGGCGTGTAACCTTTTTCTATTTTTGTTGAAATATGAGTGAACTAAGAAAATTGCTGTATAGAGAATTTTTGGAGAATCTTCAATTTCTAAATGACAGTTAAAGGTAAAACTATAAGTTACAGGTACGTAGACGTATTAAAACACATACGTAAATACATGACATTCAGTGTCTGTAAAATGAACATAAAGAACCATTTTAAAGTACGCATATTTAATCAGAGTGTACTGGTCCTCACTTACAGAACCGAAACTTGGGTAACAACAAAAGCCCTCCTGCAAAAGCTTATTTTTGCTCAAAAGGCAATGAAACGAAAGTTGGTCGGAATCTCCCTAAAGGATCGCAAATCAGATAAGTATCTTCGGAGACAAAGCGAAGTGGCTGACATTACAAAGAGAGTGGCGAAACTTAAGTGGCAGTGGCCTGGTCACATTGCTCGGAAGTTGGATTCGTAGTGCAAAATTTTCTTGGCGTGTAGACCTTGGGAGTGCAAAAGACCAGTTGGACGGCTGCAAATAATATGTAAAGATGACATAATGAAAGTGGTGGAAATAAACTAGATCTAGACAGCCAAAAATAGAACAGAGTGGTGCAGATTGAACGAGGCTTACACCAAAATGGTTGAGAATGGCTTATTATGATATGATGATGATTATGAATGTGTGTTAATTCGAAAAATGTGTTAATTGCAATTGTGCTGTGACTTAAACTGAGTTTTATCTTTTGATCGATGCTCATTAACAAATACTCTTAAACATCCGATATGATGAGGGAATTTAACAGGCAGAACATGTTTGTAACATTTCTGGCATATATATAAATATGTCTTATATATACACACTTTATTTCTTTATTTTCTTTTCACATCATTCTACAGCAAAAATATATCACTTTATACTGTAGTTTAACCGTTACAGTGCCGATGAGCGCCATTGCGCTCGTGCACGTACTAACTAAATTTGCCACGAGCGCGATGGCGCTCGCGAAATCAGTTGCTGTTTAGTGCGCGGTAGGAGAGGTCGCTCACACGCATCGCTAATTTTTTTATCTTTCTACGTGCTACATAAAGTTCAAATTATAATATTATTAGTAATTACAATATAAAAAGGATCCAGGAAAAGAAAATTTTTAACCCTTAATGTCGGAATACGAAAACAATTGAAAAAATAAAGTAATATTAACGTTAACACTTCAGAAATTTTTTTAAATACATTTATTGAAATTATATTTTTACTAGACAACATTGATATATTTCGATAAATAACCATACACGACGTATTGTCTTATATTGAAAAATAAATGAAATTTGCAGGGCAAGATAGAAATGCAAGGCACGTACCACGAAATCGCGACCAGTTCTTTAGACTATGCTCACCAACTGATCGCACCAAAGGCCAGCAAGCAGGAACCAGAGTCTGCCGATGGTGAGGGCAGAGATGGGTTTAGGAACAGAGGGAAGAAATCACGGCAGAACAGCTCTACTTCACTGCAATCGCACATGGTTAGATTTTGTTTCTGTATTTTAATGAATGTATTTATTTAGATATTAATTTTATGTTCAGACTTGTTTATTCGTTCAAAATTCAGTTTTTTATACTTTTCCTATTCACATTGTTCTTATAAGTACCAACAAAAGAAATATTATTGAGTATGTATGTTGTTATGTATAGTGTTTATTTCTATATATTTATGTATATTGTTTATTTCTATATATTTATTGTATAGAATTGTATATTGTTTATTTCATTTGAAATGAACGAACTAGGCGTGAATGATGCGAATGTGTGCTTTTGTTTATAAAAAATAATTGATCGGTATAATTAACTAATATATGTAGTTATGCTACTCCCAACTTGTGCATATATGTTATTTATTACAACAAATTGCATGTAAGTTTGTTTATTTCCGGTGGATGGTTCCATTGCCGAATAGGATAGCGAACTTTTTTTAATCCCAATGTATCAGTTAATTCTTCTCATATTAATACCACAGTCGATACACAGATATGTTCATATAATGCCAATATTTGGCACTGTCTTTGCGGAAACTGGTATCACATTTCATATTTGTGCTAGGATCATCGTGAACAATGGGTAAAGTATATATTTCTCAGCCTATGTCATTATAGCATGCGGATTCTGTTCAGTTGTTTATTTTCATTGTGAAAATAGACAGAATATAATGAAACGCAAGAGGAAAATTGATAAAACACAGGAACAAGACAAACAAAAGGTTGAGAATGTAAATCACTTTTATTGCTGCCCAATTTTGACCATATTCTTTTTATGATCTACAATAGGACTTTTCCAAATTTTCATCTTTTCTTATGACACAACAAAGGACGAATTATTTTTTCTATCAAGCGTTTGTCATTCTATTTCTTAATTTTTTTTCTTGCTTTAATTTTTTTGTACAAATTTGTCATTTAATAAAAATTTATTAATTAAAGTCATATCATATGATTTGTAGACCACATCCACAACTTCCCTATTCCCCGATCTCGCTGATAACAATGAAGAGGAAGACGAGCAGGAGAGAGTGGCAGAGGGCAACACTAAAGGTACATGTGTCAAAAGAATTTATTTGTTATTCCTTGTCATTGACGAATAGTAGTGGAAAGATGCGTTGTTTGACCTCCTGATCATTGCTCTTGGGTGATAATGATCATGAATGGTACTTATTCCACTTTCAAATCTGGCTTCGGATTTTAATATTTCCAGAGATATCTTAAAATACAGGGACATTTAAAAGAATGATTATACATTATTAAAACTGAATTTATATTGGTTTATTAAAAATTATGTTTAATTTGTGGTCAAATTAAAACATTAATGTTTACATCATTTTGACATTTTTCACTACTTGAAGCTATCTATTTGTCTATGGCCTATCTATCTGTCAATGTCTATGACCTATTTGTGTCAAGTGACCAATTCATTAGTAACTAGAATTTTATCTACAAATTTAGGTCTTTTAAGTTTAGGTGATTTTAACTACTTTCATATTTAATTGTTTTATTCGATATAAGATGTAAATTTGGTTACGAATGGTTAACTTAGTTAAATTCTGATTTTAGAAATTTTTTGTCGAGTTTATGTACGTTGATATTAAATTGTTTTTTTTAATGCAGTTTGACATCCGTTTTGATATACGGTATGCATCTTAAGTACACTTTAAGAGATAGGTTATTATCTGGAGACTTATTCTTTTTTGTTTCAAGAAAAATTTAAGAAAAACGATCGTAGAGATGAAAAGAGTGGCCATGCTAATGTTAATGTTTAAGATTCTTAACGATTGTTTAAATTGATTCAATAAAATAAATCTAAGTAAATAAATTACAATTATTAATTACTTTAATTTTTTTTTATAAGTTTATTAATTAAATTTAATGTAATTAATAATTAAAAATAATTTTGAATTTGAAAACTTAATTTTCTAGATTTTGTTTTATTAGAAGTGCTTAAGTCACATCTAAGGAACTTTGGGAAAATTAACTTTTTTAATATATTTTAAATCTATGGATGCATAGACAGACTACATAAAGGCTCCTAAGTAAAAATAGATTAAATTGATTTATACAAAAATATTCTCGATAATGTCAAAAATAATAGAAAAATGGAAAATCGGTAAGTGACTTAGGCAAGTATGTTATCTCTGGGAATATTTTTGGTCACTTCCAGAGTAAGATGCAATAATCAAATATAGGTCAAAAAAGTAGACTTAAACTTTTTAACTTTATGTACTGTAGTATTATAAAATTTAGTTAAAATTCACACAATTTTGTATGTTACGTGCTAGAGAAAAAACAAAGTGTTTTCAAGAAAGTAACACTGTCTCCCTAATAGTGTTCATGTTATTTTCAGTTATAAAAGGAAGAAGGCTCGTAATAAATTATTGCTATCGCTTCCTAATTCAGTAAACTTTAATTATAAATAGTGCAATTAAAAAAAATTTAAAAAAAGCAAATATTTTTTATAAAGAAATTATAAAAAATATTTACGCCCATAAATGTTTACGTCAATAGCAGCAACTATATGGTAAAAGTTGCAGCATATTGCTGCCATAGTCTTTTCGATTTTGTTGCTCTTGTTTATGACATTCAATATTTGCCATTTAGGTGTGATAAAAGGATCGGTGGGAATGCACTATGCTGACGCAGGAGGTAGCAGACTAGGACTGATATTTGCTGCTGTCTTGTTTGTCTTAACCCAGTTCTTAGCGTCGTTCTTTGACTTCTTCATGTCGTTTTGGTGAGTATCTATTGATTGACTAAATTTAGTATATTTCTAAACTTAGATATATTCTATATTAACCAAAAACAATGAAAACCTAATATTGAATATATTTGGCGTTAATTTTGTCGAAATTCATTATTCACAATTATATGAAACTACGTGATGTAGTATTATTTCTACTTTCTTTAATTTCTTTACCACAAGCTAGATTTCGTTGTATTACAACACAACATCGTCAGGTGGGCTATTAGCAGAGATATCTTTGCTAGTAGCCCACCTGAAGATGTTGTAATACAACGAAACCTAGGTCGTGGTAAAGAACTTAAAGAAAGTAGAAATAATACTACATCATGTAGTTTCATTTCATTGTGAAAACCTAATAATTAAAATGTTCAATTTAACAATAACTATTGTTGGGGTTTGACATTTTAATGTTCATAATTTATATTTTTTAATGAGGTTACCATTTATAACAAAATGTAAAGGCGACCAGTAAAAGTCAATAGATTAAATTATTGGGCCTAAGTGTTATTAGAATAGAAATGACCCTGAAATAAAGAAAATGAAAAAATATGAACCTTGAAAAATTTATTTAAATTTTTCATCACACAGAAATTAAAAATCTTTTATTTTTTATGAAAAATCAGGTTATTTTTCGTAATAGATGGAACAAAGTACAGATTGTGTCCTTTTATATCCTCTATACAAAGATGTGACATACTAATTCATGAAACGTGCAGGCACGACAGAGTTACTGAAAAAGCCACGTAAAATTACTAAAGAGCAAAAAAGACATTCATTTTGACAACAACAGAACGAATGTCAATGTGAGGTAAAAGTTTATTCCATGATTCCAATGTCTACACATTTGAAAAGTGATTGACATTCATCGTTTTTGGTAATGTTATTTTATTAATGCAAATTATATTTTATTATTCCATTTCGCGATTACCATTTGCTGAACTATTTAATCTTTTGTATTTTAAAAGATATCAGCACTTTTTAAAAATTGTATTCGGTTTCTGCAATACCCATTTCCACCAGCCTGTTTATTATTTCGTAAGTTGATTTTAATAAATAAGTTCTACAGTTATATAAACATCAATACAGGCTTCATATTAATTCTAGGAAATTATATAAATATTATATAAATATCTATCTATATAATCTATATAGATATGTCTATATATATACTTTTAATTCATTATATATATATATATATAAATTTCAGAAATTTTTTGACGCTCTTTCATTAGACTTTATTATAGCATTCCTCAGTTCCTGAGTTAACAATTAAAAAATTTTAGGGGAATATTCTTGCACAACAATGTTCATAAGATACTGGCCGACTTTATTTTATATGTATGGGTAAAATAAAAAATACAGTTTTAAAACTCATTGCTTTTTTAGTTTTTCAGCTCAAATGGCATTCAATGAATGTATTAGGTGCCTACAGTGAACATTTATTTTATTTCAGGTTGAAAATGTCTGAAATCACAACGTTATGTTCAGAAAAGCAAAAATTGCTCAATTTGCTTGGAAGACCATAAGTTTGAACAGTGGAATTAAGATCAGCGTATGAAGATAATATGTGTAGCAATATTTATATATATTCATATATAGCAATATTTATAATACATCAATTATTTTTTGTTGAAAAGAAACTAAAGAATAGCCCTAATACTTGAAGATACAAAATTTTAAACAGTGGAGCTAAAGTTGGTGGGTGACATGTTGGTCAAGTTCTGTTCTAAAGAAATCTGCCATGTGACTTACTGGCACATAAGTTTGAACCATCATGTGAATATAGTCATGATATGAAGGAATCATTGGAATGCTTACAAATGCATAAGTCTGAACAGTAGAGTGAAGAACTGTGGATAGTTCTTCTTTTATCGATGGATGTCTAGTTAGCCACAACCTGGTCAAATCAAAATGATTTGTATAAATCAAGGTTCCCTTCACTTCAAATTAAAAACGAATGGTAATGTCGCACCATTATGTAACTTATGTCAATTAGATGTAATAACGAATGCTTAATGCACGAGTCAAAATATATTCGAAAACAATAGTACGTAAATTTGTGCAATTAATCTACATTTTCTATATCAATAGGTTTTGAGCTATTGATATAGAATTACAAAGAAAAATATTTGATACGTCTAAGAAATCTGTTACAAATCAGCTTGTTTTCTATTTACAGGGTAGCTCAAGAGGAATTGAGAACTTTCTATTATAACCTAAACTCGACAAATAGTTCGCGTATAAATGTCAATGTGACAGCTGTCAACATGACAACACAAACCTGGAATGAAACAGGCAATGAAAACAATGTTACCTTACCGACCAATATTCAATCATACAGGTCTCTACTTTCCACAAATCTATGTATGGCCATTCTAGGCTCGTCCGTGTTATTGGTACTGATTGTGGCTTTAGTCAGAGCTGCTTTCTTCTACCATCGGTGTATGACTGCTTCCAAGAGGTTACACAGTGATATGTTTAAAGGTAATACTGGCTATATTTATTATTACATAATGGTTTTGTAATAGGACTATTACTTTCGAACTAGGATAAAAAATGGTTATGTGAAAAGGATTTTTTGGTATGGTTTGGATATACATCTTCTCTCAAAGATCCATCTTCATTTGAGACAACATGGAACAAGAAAACATTTTAATCGAGATATACCCTATATTTGATTATATTAATAAAAAATTTAGCGGTATTTATTAAATTTAGCAGTATTTAGTCGATTAAATTAATAACAAATTTAGCAATGTATTTGATATGAAATAGGTTTTTTAAATTGCTTTTGGTAAACAAAGAGTTACCTCATAAATCACTCATTAAATACCCACACTAAATGATGAAACGTTGGTAATAAATAAATTTTCATTTAATTTTTGATGACAAATTGTTTTCCATTGACATTTTAAATACTAAGGGGTAATTTTACCACCAGATAACACTTTATAACGCCATCTATTGGTCATTCAATATAAGTATTGAAAAGCATATTTTCAAAAAATTAATATTATTGTGCGTAACAAAACTTGAATGTTATAATTTTGTGAGTAAACACTTTTACAGTTTTTGTCAATTATGCCTTTGGGGTGGGATATGGGGTGAAAAGTGGCTGTCTAAACACACCCTGGCCCTCACAAATTCTATGAGTGAGTACACCTATATCAGTGGTGATTGAAACGAAAATTGGTGTTTACAACACTGTTGGGTATTGCATACGTGAGTTAGAAAATACCATTGGAAACTGCTGTTTCATATTTTGTTGTCTTATTTTTGTGGATTACTGAATTTAAAACAGACAGTGAGGTAAGCACACAGTAATTTCATCCATGACAGGTCGACAATCAATTTGTTAAATGACAATGCTTGTTTGTGCAATTTTTTAAGCGCAATGTTTGATATTTAAATAACAATCTGTAATTAATAAAATTGTAATGTATTGTTATTAAAGTATGATTATTTAACCTAAAAAACTTAATAATATAACTATAAAGATGCCACTGCAATAAAGGTCACACAAAAACATGACTATTGTCACCATACAGGTACACCTACACTGTTACTAATAAACTTGAAACAGGAAGTATACCTTGCAAAAATAGAGAATAGGTAAAAACGCTACTAACGAACTCAGTATATGACAAGCTAGTCGTAACTTCATCTGTCAAACACTATACCGACCTTAACCTATGTTTAACTTTGGTAGAACGTAAAAAACATTTCGGCAAGCATATATAAAAGCACATTAGTTTTTCAATTCAATTGTGTTTATAATTATTTTATAGAAAACGGCAACATATTATTCCATTCGTACAACCTAAACTATTGAAAAATATTATTATTTAATTTATTTATGAATTTTTAAATTAAACGAAATTCAAGTAATATTCTCTCTTATTATTACAATATTTTAGGGAGAATTATGGCATTTTTCCAAAATTTGTTTCGAAATTTTAAAATAAACAACTTTTTATGATGATTTTCAGTGACATTTTTAATGTATCTCACGTTCTGTTTTTAGCAGCTCATACTCTTTCATAACTGAAAAAAAAGAAAGTTTAATAAGAATGGACTCGAACAAAGAATAGTATAAATTTTAACAACGTTCTAAAAACGCCATTTGATGTGACTCATTTAACTTTTATTCAATCATCATAGACACAACATCATATTTTACACGTTTGTCTATGAAATAATAATTTGTCTTTACTTAACTTTATAAGTAGTAATAGTTTTGTTACACCAACCTTAAAAATGGTTTAAGTATTCTCAGAACAAGAGTAACATAACTTAAGTTTAAGCCTTTTTTTAGTAAGCATTTTATATTAGTTGCCTATATTGAATCATTACGTTTAATAAACCAAAATAAGCTACCTTTGAAATATTATTTCTGCCATGGGATTCGTGGCAAACACACTGTTATTTTTTAAATAAAATGTGTCCAATCTTAATGTGTCAAAGTAGCTGAAATTGGCTCACACTTTGCGCAACATATGAATTGAGTAAATTTCTTAATTTAAAAATTGTGGTCAATTTACAGATTGTAATGGTGGATTCAAAATGGTGTAATGGCTATTTTGAATCTACCATTTGGGATCAGTTGACAAGAAACATTTTTTTAATGTCGAACAAAAATTTTCTTCTTTGACCCATCGTTTTGGCAGAAATTTTTCTAGCTGCCAATTAGTTTTTTAAATTGCTACTGTTATAAAATAAATATACCCTTATAATATACCCCTATGCCA
Source organism: Druceiella hillmani (assembly GCA_039881145.1). Lineage (NCBI taxonomy): Eukaryota > Metazoa > Arthropoda > Insecta > Lepidoptera > Hepialidae > Druceiella > Druceiella hillmani. The sequence goes on from JAYKKI010000035.1 coordinate 8,333,584, forward strand.
TATAAATATCTATGCCTTTATATATCAGGCAGCCAAATTACAATTGTGAGGGGGAAAATCTGTTTCAGGTATTGTGCGTTCGCCGATGAAATTCTTTGATGAGAATCCATCTGGTAGAATAATCAACAGATTTTCCAAAGACATGGGCGCTATAGATGAACAGTTGCCTAAGGCTTCTCTGGATGCAGCTCAAGTGAGTACAAATTTTTAAAATTGTATACTCTTCTGAATAGGAAATCATTATAGATAAATTTCTTTCAAGGCATTCTTCAACCATTTCGTATTTTTTCAACTTATTGTGAGGGCGCCACTTGAATTGTAATAGTGCATCATGAGCGGATTACGATACATGTATTACGATACATGTGTAATTATTACGTTACATGTGCATTACGATACATGTATAATTTGTAATAGTGCATCATGAGTGGATTACGATACATGTATTTTTGGACAATGATAATAACTTTTTTCACAATTAAATGAAACTATGTGAAGTAGTATTATTTCTACTTTCTTTAAGTTCTTTACCACGACCTAGGTTTTGTTGTATTACAACATTTTCAGGTGGGCTATTAGCAAAGATTGAATCTTGAATCCTTGCTAATAGCCCACCTGAAGATGTTGTAATGCAACGAAACCTAAGTCGTGATAAAGAACTTAAAGAAAGTAGAAATAATACTACATCACATAGTTTCATTTAATTGTGAATAATGAAGTTCTACAAAATTAACGCCAAATATATTCAAAAATTACTTTTTTATAATTTTGAAATCATTATCATTAAAATGTATCAATAGATACCTTTTGTTTCGATAAACACGTCTATGAACTTGAATTTAACTAATTATTTCATGGTCATAAAAATTTTGCATAGTCATAAAAATTTTGCATAGTCATAAAAATTTTGCATAGTCATAAAAAAAGGGGAAAGGATAAAAAACAAATCGTCAATTTTTAGGACAAATTCATCGAATTAATTTATTTTTAAAATAAAATATTTCTCATATTCACCTTTATACTGTTTGGATTTTGATCAAAAATTTGATCAAAAATTACCAACAGGTAATATTTAGCACAAATTTTTAATATGTATCTAATCCGATCATGAATGACAGAAAGTCTCCGTAATTTTCAATTATTGTTGTTAAATTCTAATGTCATACGTAGTTCGCACATATGCCAAATTTCAAATAACAATTCATAGCCGAATGTTAAAGTCACTTGAAATGAAACCAAATGACTGCTGATTTAAATCCATTTTATGTAGCAAAAAAATTAAATATATGCTAAAAGTCCTATCACAAACCACAGTTGGTGTAAATTTTGTGAACCTGGAATTTGGATTCACAATTAAAAAAGGCCTCTAAAAAGGCTGCCGTTCAGGTTGATACCAAAGATGAAGGTGTACAAAAAAATAAATGATAGGTTTATTCTTATGCAGCTGCAATTACTAACGAGGATTGGATTAAAATATTGGCGCATAACGGCCTATTGCTCATAGGTTAATCAGTACTATTTGAGACCCAGATAATATTGGTACATAAAAAGATCACTTCCGCCTATCACTTTTGGACTTTCGAATTAACCTATATTGGAAAATATTATTTACAACTTATTTTAACCATTTTAGTGCCATGGTTTTTTACTCATATATACTTAAAAATGCCAAAGAAATCTTTTGTTTTTGATGTCATTTACCCTGGTCTCGGAAAAAAAACTGTCTCTTCCAAAAATTATCCAATTTTAATAATTTTTTCGGTGTTTTTTTAATAAAAATTTTTTTAAGGATAAAAAATACATTTTAAAATTATGGAAATATATATTGTGAACAAAAATTATAACAAAAACTGAAATCAAGGTCACATCCGGTACATCCTCCGCATCGGCAAAATAATTGTTATCGTCACTATTATCACTATCACTCAAAATTAGCATTACGCCAAACTGTGAGCGCACCCCAATGTCACTCCCACTATCACTTTCTTCACAACTTGAAAAACAATCATTTTCACTCGAAATGTTTTCATATTCCGAAATTATGGGTTAAAAATTTTCTTTTCCTGGATCCTCTTTATATTGTAATTACTAATAATATTATAATTTGAACTTTATGTAACACGTAGAAAGATAAAAAATTAGCAATGCATGCGAGTGACCTCCCCTACCGCACACTAAACAGCAACTGATTTCGCGAGCGCCATCGCACTCGTGGCAAAGTTAGTTGCGTGCATGAGCGCGATGGCTCTTGTCGGCACTCGAACGGTTAATGTCAGTTATGAGAAAGCCAATCAGGGAAAATTTTTTATATGAAATTTATGCGTTTTAGCTATACGCACATTTTCTTCCTATGTTATTATTGATTGTATAAATTAAAAAAAAATTAATTTCAAAATGTTAAATCACAAAGTGGAATATAATGATTTATATAGATTCTGGTTAAATAAAAACCACTCTAAATATTTAAATAAAAGCGACTTTCCATCAACCGAGTCTCGATGATTCCAATAAAATAGAAACAACTCTCAATATGAAATTTCGACTCTCAATATGAGATTCTCGACTCTCAATATGAGATTGCTTCATTGAGTAAAAAAACAGATTACTATCGTAAATAAACCAGTCAGAAATGTTGAATCTATGTGCAAAGATTTAAACTTTCTTATTGGTTATTTATGACATATAACATAATAACTGAAATTAACAATTGGATACACGTGGAATCCACACTAAGTAAACATTGTAATAACATAGCAAATACATGTGAATAGTTTGTATTTTGCTTTATTTCAATAAATTCTAAAATAAAATAATTATATATTTTATTTATTGTATATACGTATATAAATTAATTTTGCAATACAAATATGAATACCACGAAATGAAATGCATATAAACTTTAACAATGAATAAACAACTATCGAGTGTAGTAAATATGTGAAAGGAAGCAAATGTATAAAATTAGACACATGTCTATCTCAGTTAATTTCATTACCTTCTTCTAAATAATATTTTAGTAAAGTTAACTTTGCATTCGTTCGTTCTTAGTTAACTTTGCATAGTACAATACGTTACGCAAAATTAACTAAGATTGAACGCTACGTTTTCAGTTTATTTTTTTCCCAACAGTTAAATGAGTATTCATCTGTCATTATGACATTTGACAAGACGTTACACATTGTGAAACTAATAATTGATATTTTACACAGACGATACAAAAAAAAGATGATTTGCCAATTTACACATGATTATTTGCACAAACGGTTGAAACAGCACACTCATAAAGAGTTACATACTATATATAGTGCTAAATTTCATCTTAATTCATCCATTTATTGATCAGGAGATAATTAAAACATAAACAAACTCAGAGAGTCGTCCGTCTCTATGGATTTTGTTTAATATAATATTTAGAAACTGTTATTACTTACAGTTTACGGACCAGTATGCTATTATAATAAAAAAATATTAGCATATGTTAGTGACTTCTTAACACAGTTACCATTGTTGGCCATTGTTTCGAGTTTCCCAGTATTGTCCAATAGACATTCAGCCTATACCATTTTTAATTGTTATCCATTTTCCATAGGTAAGACAAATTATTTGCGATCATCACACCAGCATATGAATATGTTAAATATAGAAATAAATAAAATATTATGAAAAAAAGATTTAAAAATGTTTACATGATCTGATTGAATTTATTTTATGGTTACCATAACATGTCATTATGATGATGATGAACGAGTAACTAATTTATAAAAAAAAAATATATATATATATATATACATGCGTGTGTCTGCACATTTACATAAATTACATAATATAATGATATATTTTTTATTATGTGCAAAGTATATATTTTCTAAATTACTCCTTTGTGAAGCATACACTTTCTAAACAACAGTCATATGAAATCTACACTTCTTAAATACGCATTTTACACTTTTTAAATCCCTGTTCAACATTACACTTTGTAAATGACTACTTTGCAAAAAATATAATTTCTCTATGACTCCTATATGGAGCCAGTTCAGATCACTATTTATATAAAACTCTTGGCTTAAATGCCAAACTGAATATCTATCGTTACAAAATATGTCATTGACCATTATTACGATCTTTCTTGTCTTTCCTCGTATCTTTAATATAAGAATGGAAATTGTAGTTTCGTTTTGTTGCTTCAAAATTTACTTCTAAGCTACTTACATTGTTTATACCATTCATTAGTATAAACAATACTTGTCTTCGTTTTATCCTTAATAGGCTCCGAAATAGCTTAGAGATATTTATGACAGTTATAAAGATTACAGAAAGGTGTCTGCAACCACACTTTGCACTTTGCTTCATCTTGAAATCTTTCAAATTTCCGAAGATATCCATCAGAATAAATTGATTTTCAAGAAGACTTCAAAAATCATACCATTGTGCGAGATGGGGTGCATTAGGAGTAGGGCATGGATGCCGTCCTACTGATCACAAGGACTTAGAATCTCTGTAAATTTAATTCCATTGAGATTTTTTACTCTCGTCATGTGCTTTTGTTTTTATTCAATTTAAAAGATTAAATGATAACTTTATTCTTATTTTGGTATATCAAAATAAAAAATATAATTAATTATAGGAATTAATTTGCATTAAGAAATACTTAATTAAAAACCAGAGGTATATGTGTGCGAAGACACATAAAACACTAGTAAATTAATGATTAAAGTGGAACTAAATGACATTTCTTTTATTCAGTTTATACTCATGTTGATTGGATCATGCGTTCTGACTGCCATCGTGAATCCTGCTGTGCTGGTCGTTCTCACTATTCTAACTCTACTCCTTTTCCTGATACGAAAAATATACCTGAAGACGTCTAAAAATTTGAAGCGCCTGGAAGGAATTTGTGGGTATTTCCTTTTGTTTATTTTTCTATCAAATATATAAAACTTATCTTTTTTAGGACAGGACAGAAAACAAATAAACAGGATGCACCCTCTATCATCATTATATTTGTTTTAAGGATTCAGTGAAATGGTGAAGTTAATTTAGTGGAATGACTTTTTCTGCTTGTCTGTTTGTCTTATAATAATATGAATCTGGAATGTTTAAAATCAATTTAACTGAAGTTTGGAATACATATACAATTAAAATTAATTTCTATGTCTAAGAAAAACCTTCATTAATGGAAAAAGCTTTCCATAACTTAACAAAATTGACAAGGTGTAAATATCTTTTCAAGAATTCTGAAATTACAAAAATAAAATAAAAATACTCCCTACTAAAAAGTTTTGTAGGAAAGAAACAAAGATTCCTTTAAAATGTGGAGAAAGGAACTTATTATTAAAATTTAATTTTTTAAGTCAATTGGATTATGTGAGGATGCTACCCTGGTGTATAATTTCCGTTTTACGTATTCTTATTAATGTCTACTACGAATAGAAATAGACTATTTTCGTGATCAGTCAACATTCACTTGCTAAATATCTTTTACTATTACACTACAGAATATAACAATTATGAATAGTTTACATTTCCAAATCTTAGCTAAGAAAAAAATATGTTTAAAACCCATAGTTTAGAAGTGAAACTTCTATATCCTGAAAATATAAGTAATATTAAATAATTTATATATATATGTAAAATATCCTTGTAGATTCTTTCATTTATGGTGTATTGGATTTTGAAAATACATTATACTTTAATACATAGGTTATATTTATATATACTATACAAAATATGACTTTGGAAGTAACAGCACTGAAAGTGATAGTGACATCACTGCGGTGATGTAAGTTTTATGTACTAATGCTCTACTGTATGGTATTCGATCACTTCTCCTCGGTAATTTTCGTGATGCTTTTTAAACCGTTACTGTATGATAAGAAACTTTATTTCAAAAATAAGTCTGTTAAACAGTGCAGTTCATTATTATTATTACAATGTTCGTTTACATTTCCTTTCCAGATCGTAGTCCCGTGTTCACACATCTGGGGGCGACCATGCAGGGTCTGCCTACTATAAGGGTCTGTAAAGCCCAGGACATTGTCCAGTCTGAATTCGATAGTTTACAGGTATGAGATTATCATTTCTCAAATTGTACTATGTGTACACCTAATGGTGAATCAGGAAACAATATGTACAGGAAAAAACATAAAAAGACTTTTTATAAATTTATGTACAGTTGTGGGAATATTATTGTTATTACTATGCAATTCAAGATGACTACGCTAGTTCAAGTAGTTATCAGTACGAACAGCGAGAGTTTTCCAGTTAATTAGGGCATACAATTTTTCAATTTAACAATCAGAAAATAAATTATATCAATGAGACTTCCCTTCTGTGATATAAATGATAACTGTTTTCTAATCTTGGGTATTTATAAATCGTTAATGTATATATAATAGATTCGCTCATGATTCGCTTAGATGAGCTCAGATTTTTATATGAATTAAGAATATTACGGTTCCATACCTCAAAAACAAAAAAAGGTACCCTTATCACTTCGTTGTCCCCTTATCACTTCGTTGTCCGTCTGTCGGTCTATTAAGACCCTTTTCCCAAGAATGCATGAAGGTATTAAGTTGAAATTAATATCAAATATTTATATCCACGATCCCTTGGGGCTGTAAAAAAGTCACGCTTCTCAGTCAACGCAATTAAGAAGAACCCTTAAAATATGGTTACATATTTTAACACTGGCAAATAAACTAAAACTCATAGGGTCTTCCCGTTAACCTAGAATCATGAAATTTAGCAAGAAGCAAGGTCACATAGAACAAGTAAAGGAAAAAATTTAAAAATCAATCACAATTTACAGTTATTTCACATAAAAAATATATTTTTTTTTAAATATGCGCCTGTGAAAGATATAGTAGGCAATATATTTTCGTTCTAAAAAATTAATTTTGTAAGTAGTTTCATAGGAATATTATGTACCATTAAATGGTTATAAACGCCTAAATGTGTACTGAACTCTCATAGTGCGAATTCCACTTGTGCTTGACAGTTTTTATATATTTAGGTGTACTCCTATATATTATAGATCCTGATTTGTTTGAAAAATATTATGCGCTTCGTCAAAATATTAATAAATTTTTAAATATAAATTTTTCTATAATATCAAGGCATAATAAAAAATACAAAATATAACAAAGTACACAACGAAGTATCGTCAACTCAACGAAGTATCATCTGTAATCTGTCAGTGAATTGACTTTCAATATAACTCATTATATTACAATTTATTTGAGTTGTATAGTAATATATTATAGTTACTATCATTTAGATACAAAAAGTTGCATGTTTTTAATATAAAATTTAATACAAATATATTTTGCAACAACATATGACAATTGCAATGCCAATTGATTTACAACATTGTTAAAGTAAATCTTGGTTAAATAAGAAGTTACAACATTGTTAAAGTAAATCTTATATATAATCTTTGCTAATATCCAACCTGAAGATGTTGTAATACATAATCTAAAAATAATAGTTAATCTTTGCTAATATCCAACCTGAAGATGTTGTAATACAACGAAACCTAGGTCGTGGTAAAGAAATTAAAGAAAGTAGAAATAATACTACATCACATAGTTTCATTTAATTGTGAATAAGAAGTCACAACATTGTAAAAGTAAATCTTAATTAAATAAGAAGTTACAACATTGTTAAAGTAAATCTTGATTAAATAAGAAGTTACAACATTGTTAAAGTAAATCTTGATTAAATAAGAAGTTACAACATTGTTAAAGTAAATCTTGATTAAATAAGAAGTTACAACATTGTTAAAGTAAATCTTGATTAAATAAGAAGTTACAACATTGTTAAAGTAAATCTTGATTAAATAGTAAGTTACAACATTGTTAAAGTAAATCTTGATTAAATAAGAAGTTACAACATTGTTAAAGTAAATCTTGATTAAATGAGAAGTTACAACACTGTTAAAGTCAATCTTGATTAAATAAGAAGTTACAACACTGTTAAAGTAAATCTTGATTAAATAAAAAGTTACAACATTGTTGAAGTAAATCTTAATTAAATAAGAAGTCACAACATTATTAAAGTAAATCTTGATTAAATAAGAAGTTACAACACTGTTAAAGTAAATCTTGATTAAATAAGAAGTTACAACACTGTTAAAGTAAATCTTGATTAAATAAGAAGTTACAACACTGTTAAAGTAAATCTTGATTAAATAAGAAGTTACAACATTGTTAAAGTAAATCTTGATTAAATAAGAAGTCAGTGCTGTGGATAAAATTTGAGACTGCTATTTAAAGACTTTACTGTTACAGACTTAAATAAGGAACTTAATCATTTTACTGTACTACATTTTATTTTTACAGCCATAAATCTTCTGACTGTATGAATTCAAATGTAAATGGATACTCGCTGTCATTTGTCAGTGATACAAACTGCCAATGTAATTCGGTTACAATGAGTTATGATTTTATAACAACGCTGTTTCCGTATTTTATTCTGTATTCCAAACAATTTTATATATTGTAACAATTATTTTTTTCCAAAAGAAATTATGTTGTTTTAATATAAAAACACGTAACACTGTAATATTCAATGTTACGTATTTTTATATTTAACGAGTCAAAGTCAGTATACGTGCGAGCAACGTAAAAATAATCGCCCTAAGGTTCTACTAGGCTAAAATTTGTTACTATAGGAAATATCATTGTATTGTCTTTAATTATGTAAAATCCCACATATAGTAACTAATCAAAATTACTTATTATAAGTAATTTTGTGAAAATTACTTGTTATAAGTCTAAATATTAATAAGCGTTCCAACGTTGTCTGATAAAAAAATCTGAGCCAAGTATTAGTTAAACTTATGCAAATAGTATTGTGTACTATTGCGGCATAATGGCATCGAAGTATATGCAAAGTTTGATGCTTGGGGGTACCAACGTTTAAGTGACAGGACTAATACTTTTATTATCAATGTGTTGCCATTGTTGTAAAAACTATTTAGTATTTTTGAAATCTTTTAATATTAGGAATTTAATGTAATCATTATTTTTTTAGCTGTAAAAATATTAAACTTTGGACATTAATTAGATTTAAATACTTAACCCGGGTGCGTTTTACATACATTTTGGAACCAATATTGGCTCCTCGGGCCGATAGCGTAAGTTTGTTTCAGAACCAATATCAATCCCTCCAGCTGCCTATTGTTAATACTGTTTATAACAGAAACTAACATGGATAATGTGATGCTGATAATTTTCAATCTAAATAATTTAATATTTACTATTTCTTCATTATTTATAAAGAGAAAATAAAACTTTTAGAAGATCACTTACATATGCGTCTGCCTGTCTGGCACTATCGTTCTTCATAGAAAGTGTATATATATCCATTTTCTGCAGATTTTTTTTTCCTCCTTTTGCCTCGTGCTATTTTTGACTTTTAAATTTTGTAATATTCGAGGTTATACTTCTATAGATACATTACAAAAAATAATGAGAGAGAAATTTTTCGATGCATGTGCACGATGCAACAAAAATCAACAGGGTGAAGTTACTCAATAAACATGCGTGTAGTGAGTGATATTATATTCATGATAGTTATTAAGGTATTCGTAAATACACAATACGTGTCTTATATTCTCAAAGTTATATCTGTGCTTTTAAATAATATTTTTTATATAATAAGAAACATTTATTTATTGTGAATATTCATGATAGAAATAGTGCTTTAAGCTTTTTAAAATAAATTGTAAGTGTATTTCTATAAGTGAGGTTAAGTTTCGGTATGTACTTATTTATTTGCATTATAAATTGTAAATTATTTAAAATTTAATTATGTCATTGAATTTAAATCTTACCAAACATATTTATAATCACGCTCCAGCCCTTTTACTTTGTTTATTTCCATTAATTATTTGCGTGCTAAATAAAGTTATTCTTATATTACGCCTTGTACATACGCCTCGTAAACTTTGACATGCGTACATAAGTACACGTACAATTTTTTTTCTCTTTTTTATTAGATATGTCATATACCTAATAAAAAAGTAAAATACGCAGTTAATAACTATGTTTTTCATTTATTTTTGCTTAATTATTAACGTAAATTTATATTATTACTTAGATTTATAAATATGAGACAAAAATATCCAATATTAATAAAAAAAACACAGGCTGTGCCCTTTTGGTTTTAGCTTAGGATTTTCCACTTTTTTATATAGAAATGGTATGAAAAACAAATTGAAAAATGAAATGAAAATTGAAATGTAAAATGTTCTATTTATTGTGATTTATATCCGCATATATAAGAATATTTAGCTCTTCTAACATCCGATGAGACTATCACATAAGGGTTTATCCTTGAGGTTTTTTCCCCTCGACTTTGTCAGTTACTGTGCGTCTTTCCAGCAAGTGCTAATTCTGTACTCAGATATCTAAAAATTTTTTATGTCTACTTTAGCTTTATGTTATTATATTGTCCTCGATAAAATCGAATATTTTAAAACTTTCGGTTTAACTTTAATAAGCTTTCAGCACGTATGAAATTGATCGGTAAACACAAGTCAGAAATATTTCCTGCGGTTTTTCTTTCTTGATATTTATAACTAGCGTGACCCGTGCGAAGTCTTCGCATTATTTATTCCATTATGAAGCTCAGATGACAGATCAAACAAATATTTTACTAAAATTGACATATAGAGGCGCAAGTATCAAAAGCATTGAGCTAAAGCGCCACTTTATTTATACGTGAGTGGATTTGAAATTAAACAACAATTTTACCGACCGTCAATCATATTGACGTTGAGCCGTTAGATGGCAGCATTGCTATTTTGTGTATATAATTTTAATAATTAATTAATTTGCAAAAACAATAGCAATAATAAATTTTTTAGTTGCGGATGCCGGTAGAGCAAGCAATTATCTATAAAATGATATATAATTTATGTGGATTAGTTGTGAGGTTTTTCCTAAAAAGGGAGTGTAACATCTTTACCTTAGCGTATTAATATATATGATGATGATGATGATAGATAATAATTTTTTTATCTTCTCTTTTATGTTGTTTCAGGACGTCCACACGTCTACTTTCTACGCATTTATATCGACAACCGTCGCTTTTGCTTTCTGCATGGATTTCCTCTGTTTTGCCCTCGCTACCTGTGTGATATTTAGTTTCTTTTTAATGGGATCAGGTAAACGGAAATGTTAAATTTCATTATGATCATAGTATTTTGATTTAAAAATTAGGCCGATGCGTAAAAAATGTATTTTAAGAAAATTTTTCATTTTTTTTGTTTCAATACAATACATTTTTCATTCTTGCTGTATACAAATTCAATATTATATAATATGAAAATAAACACTTTTCGTACACAATTAAATGAAACTACTTGATGTAATATTATTTCTACTTTCTTTAAGTTATTTACCACAACCTAGGTTTAGTTGTATTACAACATCTTCAGGTGGGCTCTTAGCAAAGATTCGATATTAGTAAAGATATCTTTGCTAATGCCCACCTGAAGATGTTGTAATACAACGAAACCTAGGTTGTGGTAAAGAAATTAAAGAAAGTAGAAATAATACTACATCACGTAGTTTCATTTAATTGTGAATAATGAATTTCTACAAAATTAACGCCGAATATATTCAATATTCACTATTTTGGTAATTAGTAGTCTATAACCCTAACGTTTGGAAATGTGGAGAAAAATCTAGAATTTGAAAAAGATATAATATACAGGTGTCGTTATTCCAGATGTGTTAGGTGACAAAGTTGGCCTGGCTATAACGCAGACCACATCCCTTATGTTCATGATGCAGTACGGAGTTCGGCAGAGCGCTGAGGTGGCCAATCAGCTCATGGCGGTGGAGAGAGTGCTGGAGTACACATATCTTCAGCCTGAACCTGTGAGTTATGCTTTAATATTTTTGGTTTTTTTCTGTTGTTAGTTTTGAAATTTGGTTAATCTTGTACTTTACAATTTCGTTATTTTATGCGCTAATAAGTTGCATGTGCAATATTAAATAGTGAATATCGGAAGTTAATGATTTAAATCTGAATACTTATTGTTATAACTAGTGTCTAAGTCTGCATGTCTTAGATATTGTTAATCATTATGAATATTTTTTAAGGTACATATAATTTTAGTACGTTTTTGCTCTGTAAACAACTTTTTTTAGTCAACCAAAGTTACGCAAACCAAAGAAACAACTTTATGCAAAACAGTTGTTTATGCCAAAAGAAAAGTCTGACATTATATATTCAGCCTATTTGGGTACTTCATGATTTGATATATTAAGCAAGAATTAAAAGAAAATGTTTTGTATCTTGCATTTCGGGTTTTTTTCTACAGATATCTTAATTTTTTATTAAAATAATATTTTTAACGTTTTTTATCGCCAAAATTTTAGATGAATGTAACCAACAATTACTTTTTAACAACAGATAATTAGAAATTGTGTCGAGCCTTGGTTGTAATACAGTCTGCTATCCATTACAGTCTGCTATTGTTAATGGTAACACTGTTTTCCGTTACAGTCTGCTATCCGTTACAGTCTGCTATTGTTAATGGTAACACTGTTTTCCGTTACAGTCTGCTATTGTTAATGGTAACACTTTTTTAATTTTTTATTTCGAAATATAAATAAAAAACTTCTTTTTCTTGCTTGTAGAGAGCCCAAAAAAACTTTTTATTATAATATTTTCTTACATAATCAACGTTGGAACAAGAACAATGAGACGGCAAATATAAGAAGTCATACGTTTGGCAATATTATGATCTGACAATACTGTCTCACTCTAAATTCATTTGATCTCACAGAACCTTTGTGCTATTTGAGCATAAGTCCATTTGAGCGCCAAGGGTTTTGATCTCATTGGGTTTAAGTTTAGGTTGAAAGTTAAATGAAACTCATGTCATTTATAATCTCTATATACAAATAGGCAGACACATTGCTCAATTCGGTTAAAAATAAATATCGGTTATAAATATCGGTTAAAAATATATATCTTTTCATTCTTTCATGAGAAAAGATATATATTTTTAATTTGAATTTTTAACCAATATAGAGACCAATATATCAACATCTGCTTGCGTTTCTTTAGTAATTTGAAATAAATAGAATTATATGGGACTACATGATGTATGCCCATTGGTGCTAATTGATATAAAAAAATATGTTTTATTTTTTTGGTTTTTTGGATAACGTTTATATTGTGTATTTCGAAAAAAGTGACAGGAGGTGTCTGAATTTTTCACACCTGATTAAAATATTTTACAATTCTGCTTTATATCAGTTATTTATTTATTAACGACAACTTCATGGTTCATTTCGAGAATTATACTTTAGGAACAGCTCTGGATTAATCATATCCAGTGCTTAAGTTCTTTTACACGATACTAATGAATTTGAGTACTAAAGACTTGAAGGGAGAAGTTAAAATAGTTGAACTCTTTCCCAAAAAAACCAGCGGATAATGGACCTGAGCAATTTATTTTAATTGGGTTAGAGTGAATTCAGTCAAGTTTGCCGTGCCCATGGCTTCTTGGACATAATTATTTTTGTCAATGCTCCAAAAAGTATTTAAAAAAATTGAGTATTTAAAAATTATTGTGAGTTTGTCTTGTGTATGGTGATGAAATTAAGCAAAAATACTTTTAATTCATTTCATCGTGATTTTTTGTCTGACGTAAATTATTCCATATTTATTATTATTGGACTCAATGTTTTTCTTATTTAAGTTAAACTTCCTTGGCACGCTATGAAAAAATGATAAGAGTGAAATTTACAATGAGTATGCACAGTGCAACAAAAATTGACAGGATGAAGTTGCTCACTGAACATGCGTGTAGTGACTGATACTATATTCATGATAGTTATTAAGGTATTTGCAAATACACAACTAGTGTTTTATATTCATGCAAATCTAAATCTGTGCTTTTGAATAATATTTTTTAGTAATTAAAATTTAATAGTGGCCCATATAATAAAAAAAACATTTATTTGTTGTGAATATTCATGATGAAAATAGTGCTCGTAAGCTTTTTAAAATATATTTTGAGTGTATTTCTCTAAGTGAGGTTAAGTTTCACCATGTATTTATTTGCATTTTAAATGATTACTTTATTACTTATTTAATACGTAAAATAAATAAATTAAATTCTTAAAATTAAAAAAATGTCAATAAATTTCTAGCTTATTCTTTTATTTTCATTATTATTTAAACCATTATGTTAATAAAAAAAATTAATAAATTATAATAATAATCATTATTATTATTAAAGTCAATAATATTAATATTATTAATCATTTCATAGAATTTAGATTTTACCAACCGTATTTATAATCACGCTCCAGTCCTTTTATTTTATTTCCATTAATTTTTTGCGTGTTGAATAAAGTTATTCTTGTATTATGCCAAAGAAGTATAACTTCTGACGTGCAATAAGTATAACTTCTAAACGATTAGTTTCTTTGTAGCAATGGTCAGTCTTTTTCTTCAAGAATAAAGACTGACTATTGCTACAAAGGAAATAATCATTTAGAACCAACCCGAAAGTTAGATAACATTTTGGGTTGGCTTCCCTTCAATTTATCAAATATGATCAGGCAGCAGCCCGCGATGAAGATGACAAGCGAAAGGCCATCAAACAGGGCATCAAACTGCCCACATTCAAGACACTGCCCCGCAACTGGCCAGACGCTGGACGCATTGAGTTTCATAATGTGTGCATGCGTTACGGGATTACAGAGAAGGACCCCTACGTTATAAAGAACCTGTCCTGCGTGATACAGGGACGGGAGAAGGTTAGTGATGGTGTTTGAATTAAAATTATACCTTTATATACAGTCGCTTGTTATTCAGAACTTTTATTTAAAATTATACTTAAGGCAAGTATTTGCATAACATTACTTTAAAACCAATTATTGAAGGCCATGGAAGAAAAATCAGTTTATTGATTGTAATGATCACGTTTCGCTTCATTTCATATCTTGCCAATGCTCTTCAAATCCACCAGCACAATTGATTTTTGATTTTTTCAGCAATAACCGTCATGTAAAAACATAGCACTGTATTTCCACATATCGTAGAAAAAATTGCGGTACATAGGTAGTAACGCTAAATCTTCACTCAACTGTATAATGTGTTTCATTTTTTCAACAAAGAGATTTTAACAAACAGCATTGTTCCTACAAGCAAATATATTTGCACCGTATAACCACAGTGCAGTACTCCATATTTACTGCATAAATTGTGTCATATAAGTAAATCGCTGTCCTGTAGCTAGCACTTTGATAATGAATCCGCCACCTATGTATTTAGGTTTCTAAGCTTCAGTAAAGTTTATCAAATAAATAACTAAATAAATAAACTTTTTGAAAGCATAAGAAGCTTAAAACCATAAAATGTCACTCCGTTTTTACTGGCTACAACCAACTTCATTTTTAATACTATATTTGTTTCTAGAAGTCTTGGCCAGTATTTTCTTTTGCAATAGTTGTGTATATAATGCTCAAATATATCAACTCTTTTAATTGGTTAACTCCTGGCAGATTGGAATAGTCGGCAGGACTGGCGCTGGCAAGTCGTCTCTCATCCAAGCCTTGTTCAGGTTGGCATATGTGGAGAATGACATCATTATTGATGGTGTCAATACTGCTGACATAACGCTGGAGGTTAGTTGTAATAAAGTCCTTTTATTTCATTCCTCAACTATATAATCGCCGCCGTGGTGTGTTGGGTTGATCACAAGGGATACGGCCTTTGACTGCGCAACGCACCGCAGGGACTCGGGTTCGATTCCCGACCGCTCCTTGAGCGGGGCTGGATTGGTGTTCTAGTTGGCTGTAAGAGATTGCTATCGTAGCAATAAGTCTGCCATATGTGTCACTTAGATATATTAAAATACATAAATAAACAAATAATCTGAAAATAAATTTGATTGAAATTATTTGATAAAAACATGTAATGGAAAAAACTTGATGAGGTCATATGTTTGGTAAGGTGTATTTTCCTTTAATATGTTTTAATAAAATTTTGTTAAGTCAAACGACACTTTTTTGTTAAATTTTTTTATATTTTCACTTTATCATTATAGAATATTAACAAGAATTTTGAAAGGCATTTTTGATATAAATATTTTGAAAATGTGAAGGATTAGGTGAGGAATGCCGCAATGTATTTAACATATTTTCCAACGGTAACCATTTATGTAGTATAATATGAGAAAGAAAAAAGTCAATAAACAAAAACATTCCTTCTTTGACTTTTTTTACTGATCTTCTGATTGGTTGTAAAAATTTTTGTAAAATAACGCCATAACTAATAATTATGATTTTAGCATTTTCAATTTGGAAGTTAATAGTCAGATGAAAGATGAACAAGTAGAAGTTATGACGTGGTCTCTAGCCAGTTCATCTGTAAAAATCTTAAATTCTTTGAAGGTTAAAGAGATATTGGTTAAGCTTACTATGTCAACATGCAAATAAATAAAAAACAATAGGATGATAATTCTATCAAAAGTTCATGTTGTTCAGTTCATTCTATCAAAAACGTCTATGAGATACCTTTGAATATCGTAGAAACCATCAGTCAGCAGCCCGTTAAGAAATTCAAGCTCATTTCTGAACCTCATTATTACTCATTTCTACGAATGTAAAAATTACTTAATATTATGGAATATAATTTCCTGGTACATCATTGGCATATACTTTACGAGGCTTCCTTACAGAATATGAATAAAAAAGATAATTTGGTTTATTCATATTAATTGCATTACATTATTGCATATAAATGGTTAATTTACATGAAAGCATTCTAAATGGTTTTTTTTATAGGATCTTCGAAGTCAGTTGTCAATCATACCCCAAGATCCGATGCTGTTCTCTGGCACATTGAGAAGGAACCTAGATCCATTTGAGGAATATTCCGATGACGCACTATGGCAAGCGCTCGATCAGGTCTGTTTCTGTTTTATTCAGCACCGGTTTATAGAGGACTCTTTTGCATCTTAACTGTAAAAATTGTTGTATTTTAAATGGAAATTCTGTACAGGGATTGCGCAGGAAACATGGTATGACACTAGAAAACATTTACCCGTAGGTAATAGAAATGACAATTATTGTTTTGTTTTCTTCCACTGAAATATTTTTGATTTGCTTCGTGATGTTGGTTAAATATTAGCCCACTCCCCATTGGGGGACCAATGGATTCGTCTCCTATCACCCGACAGGATATCCTGTTTGCGACCCATGTAATTTGCTGATTTTTGTTATAAAATTCATTCACTTAACTTCTGTACCACTGTGTTGACTATACAATAATTAATCTTTATAATAAGTCATTGTTTGATTACGAGTGACTATACATTTAAACTGTATATAATATCAGCCTTCTTCGTGCAAAGCTATTTTTATATTGGTGTACTACATGATTGTACATCTATTAAATTTCAACATTGTTAGGTTAGATTCCTACTAAGGTTATAAATCCAAAAGTTGGTTACTTTTTAACCGACTTCAAAAAAGGAGGAGGTTCTCAATTCTTCGGAATCTTTTTTTTTTATGTATGTTCAGCGATAATTCTTTACCGAATAGACCGATTTTGATGATTTTTTTTTATTTGAAAGAGAGTGCTGTAGTTGTGGTCCCATATAAATATTATGATGATATGATGATGAGATCCGGAAACGAACTATGGAACTTAAAGAATGGCAGTAAATCAATTATAATTCAAAATATTTGCTACGGGTAGTAAAATACCTTCACCCCTTACCAGGTTAGGGTCTGATAATAAGTTCTGGACATGAACAATAAATCTCCTTAACGGACGTTAGTAAATCAACTGGTGATTAAAGATATTTGCCACTAGTAGTGGCAACCTTGTAAAATAACTACACCATCAACCAGGTCAGTGTGTGATGATGAGTTCTAAAGATGAATAATGTAACTCCTCAACGAATGGTAGTATATTGATCGTGATGCAATATATATGCTACTGGTTAGTTGTTACTTTAGTTATTACTTAGCAAAATCTGGTATTGGATTTCAAGTATAGAGAACGGAACTCCTCAAGTAGTTTTTAATTTGCAAAGTCTGATATTGGACTTTGGATATTGAGAACCAAACTCCTCAACGGCTAACAGTTTAGATAATGTAGTAACCCATGTTATCCACAGTTTTGTTAACATGGAATATAAGACCGCACTTTCTATTACAAGATTGCTTTTCTATAAAGTGTCATGGATACCGTATCCATGAATAAAGTAGGGAAATTTGTATGACATTGTCTGAAATAAATTTCACGTTCTAATTAAAGTTTTTGAGGAAAAAATATAATTTAATTAAAAAAATTTTAACAAAAATAAGAATCAAATGTGATTCAACATCTGGTATTATTAATATTGCGTGTTAAATTTAGTACCACCACCAAAAAAGTTAACTTGCTACTAGATGCGACCTATAAATGTTTATACAATAACTGTGCGTTTGGACAATCTACACACATATGTTTCACGTAACGACTCAATCTGAACTAAGTTAGATTATGAAATCATAAAACATAAACAGCTATACCGATGTACTTACCAGAATACCTCTTGGATGTTCAAAAACCTTGATATGACATAGCTTATAATTCTAATTGATATAATTTTTAAACTTAGAAATAGCCTAATTCCTATCAGTTAAAACTCTGTGTTCCTTACTCAATAGCAAAAATTACCACCACAATACCTCAGTAGATGGCAAAACTTGCATGTTACCACAACGCAAGATGGCAAAACTGGCAAGTACCACAGTAGATGGCAAAACTTGCAAGTACCACAATATGTCAGTAGATGGCAAAACTTGCATATTAAATCTATGTATCTATATTACTGCCATAATCTAAAATGTACACAGATGAAGACACCAGCAAAAGCTAGTAAATCTAATGTGACAACTGCTGATTTCTAGGTGGAACTGAAAGAGAACTTGGCGAACCCGGCCGGTCTGATGATGCGTGTTATGGACGGGGGCAGCAATTTCAGTGTAGGCCAGAGGCAGCTAGTGTGTCTCGCACGTGCGCTGCTTCGGAATAACAAAATTCTTATGATGGACGAGGCAACTGCCAATGTCGATCCCTAGTGAGTTATGAAATAATTTAATATATATCAGATTAGATATAGTCCTTTAATCAATTTTATCTTAAACTTAATTATTAGACTTGATTTTGTTTGTTAATCTTACAGCACGGATGAACTCATCCAGCAGACGATACGAACCAAATTTGCGGACTGCACGGTGCTGACCATTGCACATAGGCTGAACACCATCATGGACTCAGATAAGGTGATATGATCATAACTGAAACTAGTCAAAATGTCACACTTATTGCCTCTCCGATTTTTCTACTACGTACATCGACATTTACCATTTTTTTAAAATTAATACTTTCTTCCAACAAACCAGTGAATGTTTCCTACTATAAGAAAATCTAATAACGAAATATGTGCGAACATTTTTTTTGTGTCTTAATATTCATTTACTAAAATAAACGCCAAAATCTGTCACCATAGCTTTGCAAATGTTTGTATGGGTTTAATTTTGTAGCTCTTGAGCATTTTGTGCTTCTCCATTGATGACCTTTTAAAAATCAAGCCGTTTGAATCAAACCAGAACTCATATCTTACAGCTAATCACTCTCCTCGGAAATATTTGACAAATGGCTTCCAACGCAGTTTCAGTTATGTGCAAAGTGGCCCCGACTGGTTAGATACACTTACTTTTATTGTATCCATCATAATTTTGCGTTGCGGGAGTTAAAATAATTTATAACATGTAATATACAAATGTCAACAAACTATCGTACAATCTTGACTTCTGTTATTTTCTAAAAAATTTGGGCCTACAATCAAAAGTATTATACAAAGCAACCAAAAATAATCTAGAATTTGATTCTCTAAATTAAATTCTTCTCGGGCCAATTTTACTTTCATTCATATATTCTTACGTTTTTATAGTTCGCACTCACATTACTACATTTAGTTGCGACATAACCTCACATTACTATATCTTGGATATTGTTGACGACAGTTCTTGTTTTTGCAATCACTTGACCAGTAAATCTCTGCTTGAAAATTAAATTCTGCCACATTTGTAACATGGCCTTCAATAATTTCTCCACTTTCTCGTTTTTTTTATATTCAGCCAATAGATACTGAAATATTGACTGAAAGCTGCGTTTTATAATCCTACCCATTTTTCATGGACAAAATACAGTGATATTGACACACACGCACCCAGCTCTTGTGATATGGCTCTGTGGACATTTTTTTAACAACATCTATAATTTTTGCACATCGAGAGTGTTCAAAAAATATAGACAGAACTTGGCTAAAATAGCAAACATTGTAATACAGGGCAATATATTAGGGTGTCTTCTTTTCAACATTGCTTTTGAGAAGATTCTTCGAGATTTAAAAAGCAACACAAGAGGCATGATCTTCTCTAAATCTGTACAATTTATTGCATACGCGGGTGACTTTGACATTATTGCTAGAACTCAAAAAGACCTCAACAGGCATTTCTAGCAGTAGAGAGGGAGAAAAAAATACACCTCTTAATAAACCAGACTAATACCAAATACATGCAATTTGTCTCCAACTCTGACTCCTCCATGCATTTTAAAATCGGTGATTACAAATTTGAAAGGGTGAAATCCTTCATCTACCTTGGGTCTGAAATCAACACTGGCAACAATTTGGTAACAGAACTGAGGAGATAAACAACTGCATCCAACAGATGCTTTCATGGACTAAGAAGACTTTTGAAATCCAATAATATCAGAAGAGACCCTAAACTACTATTATATAAAAGCTTAATCAGATCAGTACTTACATATGCATCTGAAACGTGGACATTGTCCCAAACTGGTGAAAAAACCCTTGCAATTTTCGAACGAAAAATCCTCAGATCCACCTTTGGTGGGTTCTTTGACAATGGGTTTTGGAGAAGGAGAACTAATGCCGAACTTTAGCGCTTATTTATAGAACCAGATATAATAAAATTTATAAAAATTCAACGAATGAAGTGGGTCGACCATGTAATTAGAATGAAGGAAGATAGAATGACAAAACAAATTTTTCTGGCCAAATCAACAGGCTCAAGAGGAAGAGGGCTCAAATTAAGATGGGAGGACTGCCTACAAAGTGGTTTCGACGCTCTCAACATAACAAACTGAAAAATCATGGTGCCCAGAAGGAGGGCTTCGAACAGTCTGCATGAATGTCTGGGGTCCACTGAGGACTGTTGACCGATTTTTCACAATGACATCAATATTTTTTCTCTGTTGGCTAAACTTGTTTCCCATTTATTTCAAAGTTCATTTTTCTTTTGCATTACACAAAACTGATTTTCATATGCAATTGTCAGCACTAATAAGTCCTTGTGTCCATTCCCCTCAAAACTATATCATAAGCTCTATAAAGGTCCATAAATTCTGTCGTTATTTTCTTTGATCGTTATGCAATAATTAAAACATTGCTTTGAATATTATTACAATAAACTAGTATATTGAATCCTGTAATTTTTAATATGTCAAAAGAGTTGCGAACAAAGGGTTACCTGTGCACTTGGCTATTGTAAAAAGCAATAGGTTTCCTCAAGTTATCCAGCATCAGATTATTTGATCACTTTTCATACAGTCTCGATTTAATTACCAACTGGTGAATACATGTAATATCCATATTTAATGTCCTGATGATCTATTAGCTATTGTGTGTTTAATCCCATCAAACTTGGATTCCTGATTAAATTGATTCAAGCTGATTAAATTACCAAGTGTTTTGTTGACACCGCATTTATAATGAGTTGGAAACGTGTAAAGGATTAATGGAAAAAAGTTATTATTCCAACATTATATAATTTCTTTCAATTCATCTTTTCTTGCTAATTTCATCTCGGTTCGAGGTAAGTGTTTCGATACGGGTCCATTGCGCTTTGAGTTTTTGGCTAATGAATTCCTCTTTAACAAAAAAAGGCACATTTTAGACATCGTCGTTGCTCATTGGCAATCTAGGTGGTCCTCTACTGATTCAAAGGGAGAAACGACCAGGTTGTTTTTCCCTATGTGTCCGAAGCGGCTAATGTTCAATTATTGCCTAGTTTCCAATTATTATACTTCGCAATTTTTAATGGGACATGGCGCATTTTGTTCCTGCTTGCAAAGATTCACCCTTAGAGATAGCCCGACGTGTACCTGCGGATTCGAGATGTAGGACATGAGTCATGTTTTGTTCCACTGCAATGAGCATGATGATGCGCGTAGAGTTTTGTTAGAGAGCATGTTTAGTTAGAGAGTAAACAGTAATGTAGAATCACGCGGAGCTATAGAACGTTGTATCATGCGGATAGAACGTGGTATCTTTAGTCACCGAGACTTGGTTGAGAATGAACTAATCTTTGAGTCATTTAGAATGTTCACAAAATGCATTCTGGAAAAAATGGAGATCCTAAATGATTCATTGAGAAGGGACAGACTCTAACCCTGTTGGGTGGAAGGGCTGAGATTGTAGATACGGGACACTATTAAGGGTCTTCGATGGTCCCTTCTTTTGTTTGAGGTGGGTCATTACGGGTCCTAGGTGGGACCCTGCGACAACCCGGGTGGAAATGGCACGAATAGTTTCTTTCATATATAGAAACGATTACGTGTACAATTTTTGTAGTTACATGAATTAGTTAATACATGGCATTCTTTAATTTTTTATTAAATTAATTGTTTTTTATTAAAGTTGATTTCCTTCATTTTGTAATGAAGTACATGTATAAGAAATAGAAAAAATTTAATATTTTGAATTTTTCATATTCATTTTGAACTTATATAGTTAATCTTAATTGTGTTAACGTGCATTACTGACATTGTCGATAAAAACAAATTTTTCTTTAAACATTTTTTTACTTGAGAACATAAAATAGAAGATCATCGCAGGTGTACTAATTGGATTATATTATTAGGAATACTATGAACTAGTTTTGAAACAACTTTAATTTTAAACAAAATATATGAAATGTATTAGAGAAGATTCTTTGGAAAAATAGACCCTAATCTAAGATTCTCAGATCTAACAGCCAACACGAAATCTCGTGTCTCATTAATCTGAAGCCAAAAAATTTAATATTATTTTAAAGTAGAAAAGTGTTGCTATCGTTAAATGTAGTCTTTCACATTTAAGAAAAATAGCGAACTTTTAAAGGTACAAGTATTGCTATTATCCCATAATTATGGGAATTGCTTTTATCCAACAATTATAATTGTCGCTTTTAAGGCGTTTTTGAAAATCTAAAATTTAAAAAATAAAATATAGCTAGGCTTACCAATAGCCATCACGATTATGAACATTTTCAGAAAAAAATTTCGAGGAAACCTATTAAAATTTCAACTAATATTTTATATACTTTGTCTTACAATATATTATACTTACTATACATCATCAATGCCACGTCCACTGGGTCAGCGAAGGTCTCGGTATTCTTAATCCTGCGATCACACTTTTTGGTGAACTGCTTACATGAAGATCAGCGCTACATATGCGCTTTTTGTTACATTCAATACAATATTGAAGTACTTTAGGACCAATTATTATTTCTAGCCTTTATAATATTTCTAAGAAGTCCCGTGTATCTTTATTAAAGATTATCATAGATAAATGTAGTGCTGTTTTAACAGCGACAGCAGTAACAGAATTATATTTAGGTACTAATTTTCATATTAAAGTATTGAAGCATTTGTTATTATCTTAGGTAAACCTGCCAGCATACCTATAATTGAAGTTTTGAAAGATCTTCATATTTAGGAATAATGGCTTCAGCAATATCTTTAGATTCAGCAATATCTTAGAACTTGCTGGTTCATCGATGAACCAGCTAGGTTCATTGACGAATGGTTCCAAGCATGCTGAAATCTACATCTGCTAGGGCTCTGCTAGGACTGCGTTTTCAAGGCACAAATAAAGTTGAGGATTTCCTGGTACCATATTTTTGTGATACAATATCAGATAAGTTACATTGTACATGTTGTCGACATTATAATGAATTATTTCTACAAATTTCAGCGTAAAATTTTATACACATATATTTGAAAGTGTTTACTTTAATTATTTTTAGAAAGATAAATAACAAAGTCTAGCCATGTTACTACTAAACATTAGGCCGTAATTAACAAACATACCCCATTTTCTTCCAGGTCTTAGTAATGGATCACGGTACTATGGTGGAATTTGCGCATCCTCATGAGCTTATGGAAATGCAAGGCTCAAGCCCTAACGAAGATGGTCACTTCCGTAAAATGGTTCTTGAGACTGGAGCGGAAACTGCGCATGAGCTGGCCGACGTTGCGCGAAAGTGTTACGAGAGGAGCAAAACTGCAACCAGTTTATGATAAACACCGATTTTAGTTTCAAATTATTTTTCCAATGTGATGTTTATATATAGGATATAATTTAAGGTCTTAGCAGCCGTTATGTCTATGGTTCCAAAGAGCTGTCAAATTATCCTTTTCTGATTCTAGATTGTGAATCGTTTAAATGCCTTTCAAAATGTTTTGATACATATTCCTCATTATTGTAACATTTTTATGATGTAGTAATCATATTAAATTGTTTATATATATTTTTAAAAGGCAGTAGTCGTATTAAATGGTCCCTACGTAACATTTTTATAATGCAATAATCATATTAAATGGTCCATAAGTAACATTTTTATAATGTAGTAATTGTATTAAATGGTCCATATGTAACATTTTTATAATGCTGTAATCATGTTAAGTGGTCCGTATGTAACATTTACATAATACTGTAATCATATTAAATGGTCCATATGTAACAGTTATATAATACAGTAATCATAGTAAATGGTCCATACGTAACATTTTTATAATGTAGTAATTGTATTAAATGGTCCATACAGTAATCTTATTAAATAGTCCATATGTAACATTTTTATAATGCAAAAATCATATTAGATAGTCCATATTTTCTACATATAAGACATTAATTTATCAGCTCCCCAATAGATTGACTTGCTGGTTAAAGTTCTGAAAAATCAAGTACTGATAGTTGAAGTACTGCAACCATCCGAGAAATCATGTGGAAAAATGGGACATCTGATAATTTTAGATACACTTCTTGTTTTTTTTAGAGTTCCATAGCTAAATGGCATATTTAAGTTTAACACCAGTTGTGATAAACTTTTGCCGAAAGATCTAATTGAATTGTGAGAATACGTAGAAATAAAGAAAAAAAAATCTTAACGCTTGTTTTATTGGAATACCTCTCCAGACATTTAACTTAGGATGTAAAATGTTTTTGTCAAGGACACCATCTTGTGGCATATTATTGAACATGTCTTTTAAAACGCAATCAAAAATGTTAATAATATTTTGTCTTCAAATTTTTAATATTCTACGTGAGACGTTAGTGTTGAAAGCTATTGCAATGTGTAACTTTATAACTACGTATATCGTAAATCTAAACTCTTCAATGCTAAATTATTTTGGCTGGCTTGCATTGATTAGTTAAAGACGACCAAGTATTTTACATTCAAACTATATTTCATCCAAACCACAACGACAATTAAGGTTTTGTAAACCTTTTTTTGTATTCAGGTTAGTCTTAGATTGGTATTTGTGATTAGAAATAAAATTTTTCATTAGTATTGGTTTTTATTTTTTTATTACCCATTAATCATTTACAATTAGACATATTTGAATGTTCAAACACTCTGCCAGGAATTGAACACGGGGCCCTTATTCGGGCGTTTTATGTCTTATCCACTGTTCTAGGCCAGACCACTATATAATGCCGAAGTTCGTGTATATAATGTCACGCTTACCATTAAAGTTTTTTTGTTTTCTAGTTTTATGGTTTTGAGGGCATCCTCTTCTATGTTGTCTATGCTAATGAATTCAAACTGTCCTAATAGCATTTTTTTTTCAATATATATATAACATTTTCAAGGCCTCCCTCAAAACCAAATTTTAGTGTTTTGAGGGCAAGCTCCTCTTCAATGTGTATGCTAGTGGCATATTTTTTTTTCAATATATATATAACATTTTCAAGGCCTCCCTCAAAATCAAATTTTAGTGTTTTGAGGGAAATCTCCTCTTCAATGTGTATGCTAGTGGCATATTTTTTTTCCAATATATATATAACATTTTCAAGGCCTCCCTCAAAATCAAATTTTAGTGTTTTGAGGGAAATCTCTTCAATGTGTATGCTAGTGGCATATTTTTTTTTTCAATATATATATAACATTTTCAAGGCCTCCCTCAAAATCAAATTTTAGTGTTTTGAGGGAAATCTCCTCTTCAATGTGTATGCTAGTGGCATATTTTTTTTTCAATATATATATAACATTTTCAAGGCCTCCCTCAAAATCAAATTTTAGTGTTTTGAGGGCAATCTCCTCTTCAATGTGTATACTAGTGGCATATTTTTTTTTCAATATGTATATAACATTTTTAAGGCCTCCCTCAAAATCAAATTTTAGTGTTTTGAGGGAAATCTCCTCTTCAATGTGTATGCTAGTGGCATATTTTTTTTTCAACATATATAACATTTTCAAGGCCTCCTTCAAAACCACATTTTAGTGTTTTGAGGGCAATCTCCTCTTCAATGTGTATGCTAGTGGCATATTTTTTTTTCAACATATATAACATTTTCAAGGCCTCCCTCAAAAACCAAATTTTAGTGTTTTGAGGGCAAGCTCCTCTTCAATGTGTATGCTAGTGGCATATTTTTTTTCAACATATATAACATTTTCAAGGCCTTCCTCAAAACCAAATTTTAGTGTTTTGAGTTTCTCAAATGCGGCTTAATATTTCGATTATTTTGAAAATATATTTTTTATTTAAAATTTTTGTTTTATTCAATTACAGAAAAAAATTTAGTGAAAGGTTATAAAAATGTGCACTATTTTGTACTAACGCATTGTGTGTTCATTTTAAATGCCATAATCTTCCGGTGGCTTAATTTGTTTTTCTTTGGAGCTTGGTCATGCATGATACAATCAAAAGTAATATAACCCCAATCCCAATGGAAACAAAAAATTTGTTACGAGGGGATGTTTTTCAGTTCACGAAATACATTTTTTCAATCTTTTAATTAGTTTATGTACACCTTCATAAAAAATGGTTTTTATCTTTGTCCCAAAAGCAAGCTGAAACTACGTCCTTCATTTCTTCATCTCTTGAAAATTTCTACCCATGAAGTTTTTTTTAATGTTGGGAATAAATAATAATCGCTGGGAGCCAGGTCCGGAATCTAGGGTGAGTGACCCAAAATATGGAAGCCCATCTTATGCAGGGCAGCCAATGCATCACGACTCTTGTTAACAGGCACATTGTCATGCAGAAGGAGGATACTTATGGTAAATTGTCTGTTTTTTCTTTGATGGATTCTTTCAACTACTCTAGGATTGAAGCATAGTATTCTTCGGTTATGGTGACGCCTTTATCTTTATAATCTATCAACAGGATCCCTTCTGAGTCCCAAAAGTCTGTCGCCATGATTTTTCATGACATATTAAACTTCTTGGGTGATGATGTGCCTTTTTTGTGCCACTACATAGAGATTGTTTGGACTCAAATTCATAATGATGAACCCAAGTTTAATCCCCAGTAACAATTCGACTCAATAGTTCATCCTTGTCTTCACTACAGAGGTCCAAAAATGCACGAGAATACTCTAGCAGTTTGGTTTTTGAGGCAATGTAAGCATTCTCGGCACCCACCTTGTGTTGACCATACTCATAACATAGTGAAGAATTTTAAAAATAGTTGTATCCGATACTCCAACCATTTCTGCGAGCTGTCTCTCCTTTAGTCTAGCATCTTCCAATATTGATTTCTCGACTTTTTGAATGATTTCCGGAGCAGTCACTAGAATCGGCAGTCTGGGCTGGGGGTCATCTTCAAGTGAGTCCCTTATTTAAAGATACTCTGCCACTTAACAATTATGGTTTTACCCAGGTAAGAGGAAGCCATCTTTTAAACGGATGCCATCTTTTCAAACCATATTGTTTGAACTGACTTTTCCTGCTATATAGGGAATTTTATAACAGGGCAGTACTCAATTTTCTCCATATTTCTCACTTCCTTCCTGACTGAGTTGCTTGGTCGACGATAGTTCAAAGACTAATGGTTTGATTAATATAAAACTTGCTATCTATAGTGACAATGAGTCACTGAACTCGTTACGGCTCATTAAAGTACCCTCACTAATGACCTAATTATCAATTTCGTGAACTTAAAAATGCACCCTCGTGTCCAAGAAATAGTCTGATGCAACTGGACAGTCGCAATTAAAACATTATAAAGAATGTGTAGCTTAAAACTAGATTGGAGGTATGAGAGCTTAAAACTGAGTGGTATTTGTTTTTCAAAGAAAAAACATGGAGAAACCAGCACCTAAAGCTGTACACTCGCAGTGTGCACACTTTTACGGGATTGAATGGTTATCTCCATGGAATCCAAAATATCATCTCAATCAAAACCAAAATATCTACATGAATCGTTATAATTTTCACTGAAAATTTTAATAACATCCTATCGATGGTAAGACCCATATCGAAAATTAAGAAATCCAGTGAATAAAATAATACCAGTACAACAGCCCACGACTATATTCTACGCAAATACATAGTCAAACCAATATTTGTACATCCAGCTTTAAGCTAAATCATTTAACTATAACCTGGAACTTGCTCAGTATTTCAAATGAAAAATATTACAAATATTAACTGACGCACAGTGGAACATAATGGACGCTCGCTTCCACCATGACTTCGTTCACGATTCACATTCTAACTGTAAAGCAGAAAATTGAAAACAAAAAGAAACGAATAACTAGGCATTCTAGGGAAGGAAAATCATTTAAAAAACTAGGAAAGTATACAAGAATCTAATTAGTAGATATTCTAATAGTTTAGCGACATAATAAAGAATAGAGACGCATTGTGAGAGTTATAAAGGTATTCTGGTGTAATTTGTATTGTCACCTAAAGATGCATCACAGGAGACGTGCCTTATAACCCAACAAACACATACTTAATCCCATATTAAATGTCTTGTTTGAAGTAGGTCATGTTTTTTGTTACAATCTGTATAAAACGATAACATAGAGGATCACCAGGCTTATTTTTATATTAATGTAATTTAAAATGAATTTCTACAAAATTAACACCAAATTTATTTAATATTAAGCTAATTGTCGTGTTGACGAAAATCACTGAATTGTTTATATATTATTCAAACTATGAGTAAATAACTTTTAAAATTTAAAAATTATTTACTCACAATTAAATGAAACTACGTGATGTAGTATTATTTCTACTATCTTTAATTTCTTTACCACGACCTAGGTTTCGTTGTATTACAACATCTTCAGGTGGGATATTAGCAAAGATAGCTGGAATAAGCTGGAATCTTTGCTTATATCCCACCTGAAGATGTTGTAATACAACGAAACCTAGGTCGTGGTAAAGAAATTAAAGATAGTAGAAATAATACTACATCACGTAGTTTCATTTAATTGTGAATAATGAATTTCTACAAAATTAACGCCAAATATATTCAAAATTATTTACTGTTTAGTTTTGGTAAAAATCGCTCATGAAAATTGTACGATCAACATTATAGAAAAAATATAATAGATATTTCACCACACTTCATTTTATTTAAAAGAACGTTAATATTATTTCTTCTACAAACTGTTAAAATTATGTTATATTAACAGTTTGGAAAACAAAAAAAATTATTTTCTATAAAAAATTTCATAACAATTTTTGATCTTACTGTCACACAACAATTACCTTAATCATAACTTGAAAATTATTAAACTGGAATGTAATCTTTACAATTGTTGTGTATACAAAGGTTGCTTGCAATATAGACAATTTCAGGAGCCCAATTATCTTTGAAGGAACAATAATTTTAGTAATTCGTTTGTACTCTACTCAGAGATTTCTTTTTAATGATACCGCAAGCATAGGTAAAAAAAATGTTATTTTTTTGATTACGTGCATTTCATAATTGGATATAAAGTATTTTTTTGGTTATATAATAATATATACTCCTTTCAAATTTGCATCAAAAGATACACGGTTAAATAACTAGTTTAAATTGGTAAAAATAAAACATTTTCCTTGAAAGTTGGAATTTTTGGAAAGCGTAAACATTTTCTGAATATTTCCTCAAAAGTGATGTTTTCTACAAACATTTTGCAAAATACAGCTATTTAGCAGTAATTTTGAAATTATGCTCTAGACAAACTGACAGGACAGGAAAAAGCACATGCAAAACAACAAATTTTAAACCTTAACTTGCTTTAAAGTTTAACGAGTGTAGAAATGTGGAATAAATTAATAAGAAAAAAGATAAGTCAAGCTTTATGGTTTTGAGGGCAATCTCCTCTACGTTGTCTATGCTAATGAATTCAAACTGTCATAGAGGCATTTTTTTTTCAATATATATACATATGAATAAATTTTCAAGGACGATTGCTCTAAAGAAATTATTTGTTACCAGCTGACCAACTATCAAATAGTGTTTACAATTGTGACAACACTTTGATTTGTAAGATGAGCATCATATCGTTTTACGTCAAGCAAAATGTTGATGCCATTCTTTGTATTAAACATCGGTTTTACGTTTTCATAATCACAATCTTTTCCAAAAATAATTAGATATATTCTGGAAAAAATTTAAATAATAACTATGTCATGGAGTAAAATTAAATTATGAAACTTGTGAAATTAAGTCATAATGATGTTTGGAGGAAAGTCTGTTCATCTTTTTTGGAGAAAACACAATGTCAATATACCAAGTCCATTTCAAAAGTTTTTTATATACCTGTAATATAGTTAATAGTCAAATAAGTAAAGGTTTTTTATGAAAAATAAAATTAAGCTATAGAGGCTTTCAGCCATTGATCTAAATATCAAGATACGATCAAAGGAACATTAACCAAATTGTAAATGACAACACCAACTCATGTGCGCCATCTATTGCAATTAAACGAAACTACTTCGTCAGTATGCGACCATGAACATAACCTTTTCGTGGCATTATATTATTATTTTCAAACCAATTAAAAAAAATTGTTTCTCAATTTGTATGCATGTATGTTCGTATGATACGTAAATTCCAATAGCTTGGAATTTACGTAAAGTAATTAAAAAAATAATTTTTATACAAAAAAAGCAATTATAATAAGTACAAAAAATTATTTTTTATATAAAAAAGGCAATTATAATAGGTACGAAAAATTATTTTTATATAAAAAAGGCAATTATAATAGGTACATAGACACGTCAGGAATGTTTTAAAATTAAGGTGGCTTAATTAAGATGACTTCATTCTGTACTAATCAGTTTTAATTTATTTCCTGTATCAGGAGGTTGCGTACTTATAGTTGTCGGTGTCGGTAAGACGATTATGCAAGAATCAATATACACTTCATCAGTGATGGAAAGGATTTAAAAAAAAATTAAATTTATCTTAAAGAAATTATAATGTTATAATACTCTCCGTCTACATACATGTACCTATGGCTGTTCTCGTATTTTATCTTATTTTAATTTAAAATATTAGTTTATTAATTTATTGCAAAATTGGTAATGTGCATATAAAGAAAGATACCAACTCATTCAGGATCACTTTTAAATTCTATCTGACCACATAAGCAAATGCGAATTTTCGACAACTCTGGTACAATACAATTCAAAGGTTATATACCGAATATTTTTAAATCATCTTCAATTATACTATGCTTTCAGTTTTATTTATCTTTGCAAAAAAATTCCCTTCTGATTGCTCTACCCTGCTCTGAAAATTAATCAAAAATTTGACACAATTAATTTAAATTGGGTTTAGAGAGTGATAAGGCAGTGTCGAGATGTTTGCAAATATTTTAATTATCATTCTATATGCTAAATTAATTGCTTTTTTTCAAACTATTTTCCAAGTACAGAATTCACTCTGTTACAATATCATTATATGTATAGATAATTATTATTTGGGAGGTTAACTATTTAGAAGATCTATCGATTCTGTTATCTAACAAAAAGCAGTGGTTTCAAAAATTAATTATATTAACGCTTTTCGGGCGTGTGTGCACATACACGTGCACGCACGCACGCACACACACACACAAACAACAGAAGTTCCATGCAGGTGGGTGAGTAATTTTCTCCAAACATAGAATGTAACTCACGTTATAATTTATTTTGTTCAACATTTCATCTCAAACAAGAAGAGGTAAGTTTCTCAGAAAAGGTTATTTACAGCATATTTTCTGCAACACGTCATCCTAAACAAAGAGAAGGTATATTAAAATTTATTTTCTGAAATACTTCATCCCAAATAAGAAGAAGTGAACAAAGCAGAGGTAAGTTACAATTTATTTTCTGCAATTTTACATCCCAAAGAAGAAGAGGTAATTTATATTTATATTGTCTGCAATAATACAGTTTATTTTCTGCAATACTACCAAAAAAAGTAGGTTAGAGTTTTAGGTAAGTTAGAGTTTATTTTCTGGAATACATCATAAAAAACAAAAAATGTAACCTATATTTATTTTGTTTACAATACTACAGTTTATTTTCTGCACTACCTCATCCCAAAAAAATAAGAGGTAAGTTAGAGTTCATTTTCTGCAATACATCATACAAAACGAAAAATGTAATCTATATTTAATTTGTTTACAATACTACAGTTTATTTTCTGCACTATCTCATCCCAAAAAAATAAGAGTAAATTAGAGTTCATTTTCTGCAATACATAATGAAATATATATAATGAATATATCATACTAAATGAAAAATGTAATCTATATTTATTTTGTTTACAATACTATAGTTTATTTTCTGTACTACCTCATCCCAAAAAAATAAGAGGTAAGTTAGAGTTCGTTTTCTGCAATACATCATACAAAACGAAAAATGTAATCTATATTTAATTTGTTTACAATACTACAGTTTATTTTCTGCACTATCTCATCCCAAAAAAATAAGAGTAAATTAGAGTTCATTTTCTGCAATACATAATGAAATATATATAATGAATATATCATACAAAATGAAAAATGTAATCTATATTTATTTTGTTTACAATACTATAGTTTATTTTCTGTACTACCTCATCCCAAAAAAATAAGAGGTAAGTTAGAATTCATTTTCTGCAATATATCATACAAAATGAAAAATGTAATCTATATTTATTATGTTTGGCAATACTACAGTTTATTTTCTGTACTACCTCATCCCAAAAAAATAAGAGGTAAGTTAGAGTTCATTTTCTGCAATACATCATACAAAACGAAAAATGTAATCTATATTTATTTTGTTTGGCAATACTACAGTTTATTTTCTGTACTACCTCATCCCAAAAAAATAAGAGGTAAGTTAGAGTTCATTTTCTGCAATACATCATACAAAACGAAAAATGTAATCTATATTTATTTTGTTTGGCAATACTACAGTTTATTTTCTGTACTACCTCATCCCAAAAAAATAAGAGGTAAGTTAGAGTTCATTTTCTGCAATACATCATACAAAACGAAAAATGTAATCTATATTTATTTTATCTGCAATACAATAATTTATTTTTTACAATATTGCTTCTCAAAATCTATACATAATGCACACTAAGTAGTCAAATCTCAAAGCAACTGCAGAAGTTGGTTCTATCAGAATAAAATAATATAAATACATCCGAAACTTGTCGAGTATAGAGAGTAAGAGCCAACCGCTAGCCTTTCACATTTTCTTGATTTTTCCACAACATGTGAAATTATCTCCACGCCATCTTTGGAGATAAATGTTAAGTAAAAGAAAATCCCCCCGTTTAGCGCAATATTTTTTTCCTTTTATTAATAATCCTCACTTGTAGCTTTGAGGGTTGCGAAATTTCTTGCACTAAATCTGTGAGGAACATGCTAGTGAGATATGGGTTGTGTGTGCACTCATTTCAATTGTTTGAGAAAGGAAAACCAACTAAATACAAGTCTAACTTACATAATTAGTGTTGCATACCCATTATGTACTCACATACCATGTGTATTATTAATGAAAATTTAATTTAAATTGTTCGAGTGATAACTATATCAAACAGGAACACAGATAAACGAACAACCTTTCATGGACGATGTAGAACTTGCACAACGAAGCTTTCGTACACTATTAGACACATGTTAACATTTAAGGGTGCATAGTAATTTTATTATACTGTTTACAATAATTAATTTTGCAAAACGTAAATATGTCGCCAACTATATCTTTCACAAGCGTAAAATCATGACGAATATTTAAATAATGTTATTTCTCGGAATGTAATTTAAAACATATATTGTCTAGTATATCTTTTAGAGGCAAAATAAATATTACATTTTAAAAAGCAAAGTTATTTCTACAGTTAATTTAAATCACATACATGGAGTTTCTATGAATGTTTTACAGACGCAGTTACATGTGATAATTTAGTTGATTAACATTGATTAACAGTGGTGCTTATTTTAATGTGATAATATTACTTTAATTTAATTGTTGACACTACTATTTTGAATATTTTTCAGATACTTAGAAATGGCCGTTTAGCTGGTATGGGACAGGGGCATGGAACTCAACAAAATTGATCACTTTCGAGCTTAGTACAATATTTAGCAAACGGAATGCTGTATTGAAAAGATATACCTCCAATATTTTTGAAAAATCTATTTAACAATACACCCCTACTTTTCCAGTAGGGGAGGTAACGTAAAAAATCTTTTTTTAAAAGATTTTAAATCAAAGTATACGTGAAATCCTTACCAGTTGCAAATGATGTGCGTGTGAATCTTTAAATCTATAGTATTTGTATAAAATATGTTACATTGCAAAACAGTAATATTGTGATAAATTGATTAATAATGTTAAAATGGAAAAAAACAAAAAATTTACATATTTTAATATAGAGTTTACGTATTTTCAACTGTAGAGATTCACTCTCGCAAACCGGCCCGTTCTGTAATCACTAGCGACCTGCTTTGGCTTTGCACGGAATTTTTCATACATTGAGACGGTACGCATCAAATCCCACATGTATAATATAGCTACTTGAAAATATTACCATAACTATTCGTTAGAAATGTTTGGTCTGAAAGGGAAATACGATTTATATAAATTGAAGACGAACACTATAACATTGTAATAATATTTCTATGTATCTGTAACAATTTTAGTAGTAAATGCCAAGATATCCCTCGGTGAATGTTTTTGTTCCGTCTTCATTGACAACAGTCACAGATCAAGCGATTTTCATAAAACTATACATATAAACTTTCCTTCTAAATCAATTTACCCATTAATTTAAAAAAATTCATTCAGTAGTAACTGAGAAAATCGTACACATACAGACAGACAGACATGGCAGTGGATTTTATTTTATTATACATGTTGATTATTGTTTCAGTTGTAATTTAGAATTTAATAATGAAATTTTTGCTATGCTTAGCATTTTTGGTCGGTATAAGTCTCATCACATTGTTAGTTATTTTTTTATTTTATGTATTTATAGTTTATAACATTGCGAGTGTGCTATGATTTCAAGATGTTTCTGAGAATATTATTTAAAAAAATTTTAATTATAAAATAAATAGATTATTTCTGAACCTCCATTTGAATAAATAAACTTTCACTTGATGTCCAACACAATAATCTTAAAAAAATATTTCTGTCACCTTCTCTCACACCGCTCCAAATCAAAATTCTGGTTTTTGTTTGTCATATCTCTAATTGGGCCTGTACTTTCTATAACAAGAAAAAATTTTAATTTTGTACATCAACTGGTATCTTGAGATAAGCCTTGTAACAGTATCAATTCCATAATTAACCTGTTTTAACTGGGGACAATTAATTAATTAATTAATTGAAATTAATACATTAAAAATTAATTGAAAAAATGTTTAAAAATAAAATACCAATTACAATTATTTATAGAAATATTTTTATTTTTAATAAAATCAGTAGAGTAATAATGTAAATATATTACATACAAAAAGATACTTTAAAACTTTATACACATGCATTGTAAAAATAATACAATTTAAAAAACTGCATTTGTGACAATAATACTGTATACTAATCTTTATGGCAACTTTGGTTTACGAAAACAGTTTGTTATGTAACGTCCGTTTTGGTGAATTATTTATTAAGCTTAAAATATAACATGAACTTCCAACTTGTCTATGCAGCTACAGATTTAGAAATATGTTAATAGCCTTAGGCAGAAATGAGTCCTTTCCTGTGAGTGACTTATGAGTTTTTCTTTTAGAAGTAACGACCGACCACACCTTTAGCGAAAACCAACAAAAATATGCCTATTTCAAAATGAAAGGATAGAATGTACCTTTTCTATATATTCTTCAACATAAAGATATAAGATATCTCATATAAAACCATAGAGTTCAAATTCCTGAATTTGTTTTCGGTTTCATACGAACAAGAATGTCAAACAGAGTCTTAAAACTATTAAAATTCTAAGGAAATATATCAAACAACTCTTAATCGCTTCTACCTTGGTTGTAAGAGATTTGAGTCCTTGGTTTGAGGCGAAATATATCATGGGAGTGCTGCACCATAAATCTGAATGTCATCACAATCATGATACATGTATCGTACAATCGTGAAATATTGGTAAGTTAAATAAGGACAGGGTAAAACAGATTATATGCTGATCATGCCATCGGGCGGGATGCAGAGTCAAGCGCTAGAGGTCAATCACAACCCACAGTGGAAAAATCGCTTCACAAATCCTGTAAGCCTGTATGCCACCGTTATCAGTAATGAAATACTGTTCATGCACAAATCACATGCCAAGATTCGAAAACCATGTTTGCTGTTTCGTATTTTGGTAATTACTATTGTTAATTAGTGAATTTGTAATGGACAGTGAGACAAACGGCTCCCAAAATGATCTAACCCAGGCTTATAGCCTAGCTGTTAAATTAGCAAGATCTGTACAAAATATGCAGTGGTTCATTAATTGCTATAACATTTAATCAAAAATAATTATTCAATATTCAAAATTGTACAGAGCATTTTCCATGTTGCATGTATCGCTTTGATAATGCGGTACAACACCTTGTGTGCATGCACCGTAAGGTTTTAACCATTTTGTTAACTCTTTTGTCATGACCATCAACTATAGTTGACAAAACTTTGAAGTGATCAGAACGCGTCCATCAACTTAACAGATGCCGTATTTCCGCGTTTAAACTTAATGTATTTGAGAGAGGTAATTATATAAAAACCAGCGCAGCCACTTACATTAGTTTATTACATACACCTAAATACTTTCACTGTATAATTTATTACCCTCACTAAAATACTTGTATATTGGATAACTTTCGAAAATATAATAAAAACTATTAATGTAAAAACCCTCACAAACCCCATTTCCGCTATTGTTTTGTATAATAATTTTAAATGCCGTTGGAAGTTTCTACGTGTTAATCTCGTCAAATTGCCCACCAGAACACGTTGTCATACTACGAAACCTAGATTGTGGTTAATAATTTAAATAAAGTAGATATAATACTACATCATGTAGTTTCATTCAGATGTGAATAAAAAAATTAATTGATAATGAATTTCTACAAAATTAATGCCAAATATATTCATAACAAAAACATAAGCTAACTGATTAACAAAAGTCCCTTGCTGTCATCATAATGAGTTGATTACCAAACACAAGTGACATTTGTTTGTATCGCTGGGCAAACAGATGTTTGATTTCATTTGTTTATTATGGAATTGTGTTAAATATTTATATTTTAAAGTAGTTATAGATTAGTTTAAAAGTAAGTCAGTGATCCTATAAAAATTCATTAAAGGTTTTGTCGTTTATAGAGGCTAAATAATCAAAATTAAGAAATAAGAAGTAACAAAGCAAATTAGATTATATCACCTAGACACATAGTTTAATATTGAAATAGTGTATATCGAGAATAAAATAAGACATCAACAAATCTTTTGGTCATGATTGTACTATTTTATACTCAGAGACCCAAAGAAGCCGGCTGGCTAAATCAATTTTACAACACCTGTATATCATATGATGTGTATGGCTTTTTGTTCGGTCCAAATATTTGAAAATTTCTGCTTAGGGTTTTTTATAATTGTTTCTGCTTATCAGAAAGAAACCAGGAAATTAAAAATTATCAAAATAACAAAAAGGAAGGTCCTTATGGGACGAAAAGAATTAAAAGTTTACATGTCTTTGGAATGGAATTATACTCCACCTGTGCTCGCGTAGCCATCCCATTTTTGATACACCGACATTTAGAACCAAATTATATCAGAAT
This sequence comes from Druceiella hillmani, assembly GCA_039881145.1. Classification (NCBI taxonomy): domain Eukaryota; kingdom Metazoa; phylum Arthropoda; class Insecta; order Lepidoptera; family Hepialidae; genus Druceiella; species Druceiella hillmani. Next base: position 8,371,943 of record JAYKKI010000035.1, read on the forward strand.
TCCACGCTATCCCATAGTATAGAATTACTCAATACTTGAATGCGTATTGGTACATATGTCTGTACACAATGTATTGTAAGTTCACAGGTAATACTGAATGATATGAACAGTTACACGCTGCTAGATTTCTGCTTTCACAGTCCAGATCACGGGGAAGAGCTTGTATAAAAAGAATATTTCTAGTTGAAATAAACAAGACGAGAACTCAACCAATACACATTATACAACGTGTATATTATATTTGTAATAAACTCTTCAGGCAAAACACTGCATTAATTAAGAAAAGGGTGCGACCAAAAATAATGATTTCACGTTATAATAATACCTCACACTGAAACCATTTTTTATTCAGCCTGATGGTAGCAGAGTAGCTTGCCATCCTTTATAATATTTCTAAGGAAAGCCAAATCCACAAGATGGGATATATTCTATCGATATGACGTTATAAGACTGATCATTATTGGCTACTCTACATTTTATTATGTGCCAATAAATGTATATATCTATGGCAACAAAGAGATTTGTTGTCGAAAAAGAAAGTTTATGTTTAGTGAGCTAAAAAGGATGTTAGTTACAACATTCGAACATCCACATCCGTACATACACATAAATAATATAACATCCACATTTGAACATAAATAATATAAAACTGTTAAAGGTAAAAAAAATTGTATTTTTAATTTTGTTTTCAATAGATTAACCCTTGAGAATAACTTGATAAAATATATTAGTAAAATTAACATCGTTACTTATGCAAACACATAAACAACGATGTTCGTTACGACATCCAAACATCCGCATACATACATACACATAAATAATATAACATCCACATTTATACATAAATCATATAAAACTATTAAAGATGAAAAAATTTTATTTTTTAATTTTGTTTTCAATAGATTAACCCTTGAGAATAACTTGATAAAATATGTTAGTAAAACCAACATCATTCCTTCTGCAAACACATAAACCACAATGTTAGTTACAACATCCAAACATCCGCATACATACATACACATAATTAATATAACATCCACATTTATACATAAATCATATAAAACTGTTAAAGGTGAAAAAACTGTATTTTTTAGTTTTGTTTTCAATAGATTAACCCTTGAGAATAACTTGATAAAATATATTAGTAAGACTAACATCATTCCTTCTGCAAACACATAAACCACAATGTTAGTTATGACATCCAAACATCCGCATTCATACATACACATAAATAATATAACATCCACATTCATACATAAATCATATAAAACTATTAAAGGTGATTAAGCCTCGAGTATAACTTGATAAAATATTTATAAGAAATCATCTAATGAAATTATCTCAATTTATATTTTACAAGCGTCTGACATCAACTCTGACAACCTGCTCGGAAAACATTTGGCGACGGTTCCTTTCTTTTTCTATCTGTTATATTTCATTTTATTACTGTGTTTTAGTATATACCTTGCTTTTGATGAGAAACAATATTTTGCAATATTTACAAACAGGAAAGTGTATACTGCTTAAAAACTTTCACAACATTGCAAAGATACATACATAACATTTTTTTTGAGGTTATCCCCCGCGCAGTCTGATTAAAACTTTCATTATTATTTTGAGGTTTGAAAATGAGCATCATGTCAACAGATTCTCCAATGTTCTGTTCTCTGATCCTAAGATGCCCAAATCCTTCACCTTTATCTCATTCTTGCTGCCTTTTGCATCATGAATCTATTCCTTCAAAGTAGAAAAAGTATTGAACAGTTTTCATTTCTTGAAATTTTATGGCAAAATCAGAATAGTGATGTAACCTCGAGAATATAGTTTCTATACCGTTTAAGACTTATACAAAGAAAGAAATATATAGAAAAGTGACAAGTACTTGACAAAACACTGGTCACTAAAGACAAAATTTAAGGTTAAATTACCAATAAACCTAAAAACAATAACAAATAGAGTCATATTTAGTGCCATTCTTAATTTATTCTCGCGAAAAGCTGACCAATTGCAAAGAGAACTCTTGATAAAATACAAATATGCCAGACAGCACGAATATAGATCAAAAACTATGTCTGTCAGAGACTACATGATCAGATAAAAAGCATTACCATAAGAAAGATAGCAAAAGCAAGAGATGTAGTGAAACAAATACTAAAATCAAAATGGAAATGGACGGGCCACATTTGAAGAACTATAGACAAAGGGCCTTCTACAATGCTAATAAACTTGTAACCTGTAAACGCAAAACGATGATGAAGAAGGCTGTACATGAGATGGACAAACAACATAGTGGAGGTAGCTGGAACAAGTAGAGTAGAATAGTGAGCTCGGTAACAATGGAAGTATTTGGAAGACGTTTTTTACCGTTACAGCGGTTCTTACTCTAACAACACACAATATTAACAAAAGTATAATTTAAAAATCAAATCCATTATCAAATACTAACGTTGCCAACACTCCGGCTAAAAGTATAAAAAATATCAAACTATTAAAAAAATAACATCTTCAGGTCTCAGTATACCACTCTGATGAAATACCAAATAGCAAACAGCAAACTTTGAGGTTGTAATAAACAAAAAAAAATTCATATAGCATATATGGCAGGAAAATTTTTTTATGAAGGTTCATAAGAAAATTTTTTAATATTAATTGATATTGGAACAATTTTTTCTCTTTGCTATTTTAGACACCATTCCACATTAAAAAAAATAAACACAGTGTAACAGAAAGTTTCCATTGTGATTGACGATCAAGTTTGTCTCGACGATGTTTTTTCATTAAAAGTTTTAGTAAAGAGAGGTTAAAATAGAGAGTTTTAAATGTCTCACATGAGCTAATCTCCTCACAATGAAAGAACAGCTTTAATAGCTAAACACTTACCTACAAGCAGTAGAGTGGTTAACCAAACACTGAATACCACGTACCTATTTAAATAAAATATACAAAACAAATTGATTTTAACAAAAGCGCCACTTTAATTGGACTCTGTCAAGACAAAATAAATGATTTGGAATATTAAGTACTTAAAATTGGGTTTATTAAATATTAAGTACTTAAAATTGGATTTATTAAATATTAAGTACTTAAAATTGGATTTATTAAATATTAAGTACTTAAAATTGAATTTATTAAATATTAAGTACTTAAAATTGGATTTATTAAATATTAAGTACTTAAAAATGGATTTATTAAATATTAAGTACTTAAAACTGGATTTATTAAATATCAAGTACTTAAAATTGGATTAATTAAATATACAGTACTTAAAATTGGATTTATTAAATACGAAGTACTTAAAATTGGATTTATTAAATATTAAGTACTCAAAATTGGATTTATTAAATATTAGGTACTTAAAATTGGATTTATTAAATATTAAGTACTTAAAAATGGACGATTATATAAATGATCCTGATAATTTGAAATGATGCGGCATATTAAGTACTTAAAATTGGATGAGGAGAAACTTTAATTTCAATATATAGAACTACAGTTTGAAGTTTGAGAATCTCTTTATGATTTCAAAATCCCTCTCAAAATTCTTTATTCATAATGACTTTAAAAATTAATGACTTCCATATTAAAACAGTTTTGGCAATTACATACAAGTCTGACCATATAACTATGCAATTTATTATAATCTATTTTACGACAGATTGTGCACAATTTATTGAAAACTCCAAGGAACAAGGTTGTATTCCTTTACGTCTTTTGACTACATTGAAAAGAATGTGGAGACACGAATATTACACAAGGTCTATACCATAAATATGTATAAAAGATTTGGGTAAAGCATTCACCGATTTCCCCCACCGCTAACAATCCAAACAAAGTTCAGTTTCAACCGGAGCACCCTGCAAAACGGTACATTGCATGGAGCTATCTCTTTTTGAACAGCAGTGCATCAACATTAGAGTTCTTCCAAAATTCAGCAAGAATGGGCAGAAAATGAGGCATTGAACAAAATTTATGGAGGAGATCCTTTGAAAGAACCAATAGTGAACAAGGGTTGAAGGTGTTTCGAGAGGGATGAGTAGACTTCAATGGTAACCCTCACTCAGGCCATGTTGTGTTGGGCCATGCTGCCCACCAGGGTAGACAGTGAAAGGCATTTTCCATATCAAAGTCCTCAAGCATCTCCTAATGCGTAAGACCCATATTCATCCAGATTTGACACGAAAGAGACAACGGATCTTCAATGATGATAACACCTACTCCCACACATCATTGGTTGTACATGAGTTTTTGGCATGAAGCTGAATCATTGGACCTGGTCATCCGACTTTTTATTTACGTACATCAGGGATATGGAAACTGCTACAATGAGTAATTTGAAGAGTTAACAGTGGACTTTCAACAATAGGATGCTTTCCATTGTTAGGAAAGTCCCTTGCTAGGCTCTGCTAAGGAGAGTCTGCAGTAAACATAAAATTGTAACTCAAAACTAGCAAGTCAGTAGCTATGTTTTTCTTTGCGGGTATCATTATCATGATGCAATATTGATAACGATGCTAATAGGCTATTTAAGTTGATTTTTTAAATTGTTCTATTTTGCATTATAAACACACTACGTTTATATTTCCATGATATATGCCGTATTTTTTATATAACCATCATCATCATATTTGGCACGACAGCCCAGGGTGGGCCAAGGCCTTCTGTTGGAGATTCTTCGAGGAGGTTCTACTCTTCGCCTGGGTTTTCCAGTTCTTTATCCTGAGAATGTTAAAATCTTCTTCCATTTTTATATAAATCACTTTTAAAGTTTGAATTTTCAAACTCGCGTTAAAACCCTATTTCTGTAATGGCGGCTAATGTGACGTCACACCCAATGTAAACAAATAGTCCTGTCCGCTGAAGGGGATTATTATTTATTTTTATATTAAAATGGTGTGTAGTGACACAATGTACAAATACGTCTATAAAAAGTCCGCATAAAGTGTTCGTTTCAGTGCAAACAAATCCTAAAAGATGAAAAAAGTAGCTAATATTAGCCCAAAGAGATCCAAACAGCATTGTAGCTCACTCAAATGTTTTTATGTGTGAAGATCATTTCGATGTAATATTTGTGTTTTAAACATTATTAACTTATATTGATATAAACCAAAAGAATAAGAACTTGAAATTTTGGTATGAATGCGTTTTACTCGCCTGTGACGTCATCTGACTTTTAACCAATGACAGGGTGTTTGTGATGCTGATTGAATTTCAAAAAATATTGTGATTTCTTTACGTTCTTTTTACAAAATATAAACTTATACTTTCGAAAATGAAAAGCTATACGCTTATTTACATTACAATCTAATAGGATGACCACGAATTGTGCTATATTTTTGATGTTGTCAAATAGCCTATTGACAATGCTATTCAGAATTATTCATTGGGATAAAAAAAACCATTGCATCCCAACCTTATATCTCTCAATATTTATATTGACATTTTACACAAATAAGTAAAAAACAATATGGTAACATCAATAAATAAACGTATAACGTAAGTACAATACAACAAGTACAAAGGTTATCAAGTTGCTACTCTATAAAATATATTTTTTTCATTTTTACATTACGACTATTTAGTTAGTTTGACATTTATAATATTATATATTTAACATTCATCAGTGATGCACGTGTGTCGGCAAACGGTTTCTGCATCAGTGCCAAATAGAGGTGATACCTATCTGACATATCGTAATGACATTATTTGTCACTGACGCCGAAATAATTTCATTGAATCCAATAAACATATCACCGATGTGTCCTAATAAGACTTACTCAATCTTGCATAATTACATATGACACACTTCACAGTTACATTATCTTAATATAAAACATATCGCAATTTCGTCACTAACTCTTTAATCTTTTTACAGAAGATTCATTCATTTCGAGGTCAATTGGGCAAAATAGAACCCTAAAACTTATAAAAATACACGGAAAATAATCTCAAATATAACTTATTACAATTAAAAACTAGAAAAGCGCAAGAGCTTTGTACTAATAAGAAACATATTACGTATTACATTTCTTGAAACGAAACTAACGTTATGCAGAGATTTTATGTTACGTAACTGTGATAACCGGACTATAATGAATCGATTCCACTACGTGATGCATTTTTACGTGATGTATTTATTGGCTTCATTTTTGATGTGATGATGATTTTTGATTCGATGATTTGACTGTGAAATGAATTTCAGTTGAAAAAATTTGAATATAACATATATTTTAATTTTTTACACAGTAGTGTTACGAAGAAGGTGTGATAACTTCTACGTAATGCTACTGTGCAAATTCCTACTAACCGTACTGTGTGCGTACTTTGTAACACTACTATGTAAATTACATAAAACACTCTTCAAAGTAATGTACGCATCACAGTCTTACAGATTAAAGCAATATAAATAAAATTTCCGTGACGACTCCATATCGATACTCAACTCATAAATAAATATATTTTTAATTTCTGCATAATGTAGTTTACGTTTCACATTACTAATACAGGTCTTTCCATTCCTCTTGTTTACATATGAGTTTTGACAACTCTGGTAATTATTACAGTTCTAAATGTTAAACACTTTCAATAAAAAACTCGGTAAATGAACACAGTCATCAGTGGGTTGCCTGCATTTTATTTTGCGATTTCTCGAAGCAGGTTCTGGCAATTTCTTCCAGTTTGGGAGCACTGTCAGGTCCCGTCTCCAGGACCATTTTCCTAAAGTATCCGTCCTCGCTAGGGTTCGAGCCCCGCATTTCAAGTAGCTCATGCGGATGGCCAAATTCCACCATCTTACCCTGATCCATTACTAGTACCTGGAAATTAGATTTTACACTTTGAGTTTCATTTTAGATACCCACAAGAAGGGCAAAAAATATTACTCTATGTCAACAGGGGACTTAGGAATGAAAAACACATAAAGCTGGCATTATCCAGATAATCAGAAATTGATTTCATACTGTTGTAGCTGAAGTAACTACAGACATACCTACAGAAAGCAGATAGGTTTTTTTCTTATGTCCTTAGATTATAAAGTAAGTATGGACTCATCTTAACATGGTCTCTGGGTTCAATGAAATCGGCAGATGATGCCAATTCACATGGTCATAAAAAATCATTCCAAAACCCTTTAAGCATCGTAAGAAATTAAAGTCCTTAAAAATTAGTATTAAAAAACAAAAAACCCAACTGTCAAACTAAAATGAACATGACCATGAAATATACAGTACTTGGTGTTAAATAAAAAACATGCACAACACTTTTATTTACTTGTACTGATTTTCCTTGATATCTTGCAATCAGTGATTTTTGGTCTTCCAAACTTATCATCTACTAAAGTAAATATTGTTACCTTATCTGAATCCATGATGGTGTTCAGCCTGTGCGCGATGGTCAGCACCGTGCAGTCTGCAAACTTGGTTCTTATCGTCTGCTGGATGAGCGCATCCGTACTGTCGGAGCAATTATTCATTTAGTTTTATAAATTCTCTGGAAATATATATTTGCTTCTAAAAACAGTTTAAAAAAATTCTATTAAACATCATTTCTACTTTTTGTCCATTACTTCCATAAGGTTCTTTTACCTGGGTCTTTAAGCATGGCAAAGCAATAAAAAGCATTCTTGCTTCATAAAATGAATTCTTGGAATATTTAGTGGAAAAGTGCAGATGATAATGTGAATAAAGTGCTATGGCAATATATATAGAAAATCATATCTATAAATTGCTAAACTAGTAAAAGATACTTCACAAGAATTTACCATTTGCAAAATATTGGTCAACAGCAATCTTACTGCTACGTTATTTCAGTTGGAATGAGCTGCCAACGATACAGAGGTTATTGAAATTTTTATGGGCTCTATAGCAAATAGCTAGCTTATTTTTTAATATAATCCCTTTATGTTTTTAAATTAAGTATTTGGATTTTTATATTCATATAAATACCAATATTTTCTTTTCAAAGCTCCATAGTTCAAAAGGAAAAAAGTGCCCTTATAAGATAACTCGCACATCTGTGCGTGTCTATCATAATATATTGTATCAGAAGCCATTTGACGTAGAGAATTATGCCAAATGTTTCAAATATTATAAAAAACGTGAAGAAAATTTATGGCCAAAATATCTGACAATCCTCGTGTAACAAATTTTCATTTTAAAGCGAAAATAAAAATACAAAATTTAAATTAGGTTCAGACATCATTACCAGTAATATAATAGTTTTCTTATAATAATATCAAGAAATTAATCAGAAAGCTTATAATTCCAACAATGGATCCATTTTAAATTTTCTAAATTTCTCGAGACTACCAATTTGAGGGATTTTTGAAGTTTACCAAGTTTATACAATCTCTGCCCAACGTGTGAAGCAGTTCTGTCACTTATTTTATAATGTCGTATTATCTCTCTTCGAGTCTGATGGGGTATGTGCAACGCTAATGAAACAAAAATCATAAACTCACTGAGGATCGACATTGGCAGTTGCCTCGTCCATCATGAGAATCTTATTATTGCGGAGCAGTGCACGTGCAAGGCAAACCAACTGTCTCTGGCCCACGCTGAAATTGCTACCACCATCCATCACACGCATTTCCAGACCTGCTGGGTTCGCCAAGCTTTCTTTCAGTTCCACCTAAAAAAAATATTTAAAGCTCGTTGAAAAGTTTATATTTGAAATTCTCTTAATATTTTTCGATTATAGCAGAAAATTGCAACTATCAGCACTTAACACATGCCAGTATAAAGAATATCACTCGCTGACACAATACAGCAGAAAGTAGCTGATGAAACTCTGAATTTTTTTCATTCATTCTTTCAGCAAACACCTCTAGTTCAAGTGGTAGTAGTACAAAAAAGTAAATGGAATCGTTGCATTTAATATGCACAGTCAATTTACAATTTAAATTAGTTGCAAATATGAAGTTTAGTCATTATGGCCTAATAATACAAAGGATCAAACTCCTATAGAAAATCCCTATAGAAAAAAAACTTAATAACTATTTAAATATGGACGTGCTAGGTATATTATTTCACAAAACGCAAGCCTTTGTATATATGTTTTATAATAGTGCGTTATAATTTTATTCTTGAACTTATAAAGTATTTCCAAGTGGTGTAACAGAGTTGCACAGTTTTAGTAGTTGAAAAGTGAATTTCATAGAGTTTTTGATAACCTACATTATTTATCCAGTAACAAAAAAATTATAGGATAATATTTTGCATTTAAGTTATCCAAAATATCAATTTCTGATGTGGCGAAAAAATAATAGCATCATTCCCGTTTTCTTGAGAAAAAAAGCTTAAAACAAGCTTGAGTCCTTAATGCGACTTAGGATGAAAAGTTTAAAACGAGTTTGAGTCCTTAATACCACTTAGGATGAAAAAAATACCACAATATCCCAGAAATTTTCTAAAAACTTTCAATCAAATTCAATTATATAACAAATATTAAAAAAGGACAGGTGACAATTATATATTTCTTTTTTATTTATCAACGCAGTATACCAAAAATATTATATTTAACTGTAAACTTGATAAACTGGTGTTTCCCATAGTTATAAACTGAAAAAAACAATTGAATACAAATAAGAAACGAAATAACAAATTTTAAAAGGGTATAACTCAAAATAAATATAACTCAAAAAATGAAAATTTTAAAATATCGAGTGTTACTGACCCAAATAAAAATTTAATTAATGTCCCCTATTCATAATGAAACTCACAATTAAATGAAACTACGTGATGTAGTATTATTTCTACTTTCTTTAAGTTCTTTACCACGACCTAGGTTTCGTTGTATTACAACATCTTCAGGTCTTCATCTTCAATCTTTGCTAATATCCCACCTGAAGATGTTGTAATACAACGAAACCTAGGTCGTGGTAAAGAACTTAAAGAAAGTAGAAATAATACTACATCACGTAGTTTCATTTAATTGTGAATAATGTATTTCTACAAAATTAACGCCAAATATATTCAACATAATGAAACTGTTTATTCAAATATGCACAGTACAATAATATTACTACTGGATTTCTTATTTAAAAGTGAAGATTTGGTAAATGTTGAAAAAGACGATAGCAGCCTTTTTGAAAAAATAAAATACTAATTTTGTATATTTAGGAATATAGCACGTCAAAAATATTACATACCCAGCGTAGGCCATAATCAAATAAATTTCTTAAACAATTGTTTAATCGACTGAACGTTTTACTTACCTAAATTAGTTATGATAAAAAAATTAGTCTGGAACATAACTAAATTTTCCAATCATTTAGTCACGACTACGAACAATTTTTATTGTCATAACGTTAAAATAAATTTTTAGTCATAAAATTAGAGCAGTGTGCTAATTGTGCGACTTACATATGACCCTTGTGGTCCCATTATCAATCGGGGGATCACAATTTAATATGTAATACTATTATACTTCATATATAAAAATTACGCTTTTGTCAATAATAATTATACACCCACGTCAAATACTTGTTAACGAAAATAAAACACTTTATTACATAAAATAAACCAATAAATAAAATATAGACATTACAACAATTAACACTACGCAATAAATAATACTTATACTGTTCAATCTTTACGTAATCTTAAGAGAACTAGCCTAAATCACATGGCATGTCGTTATGGCGTACCAATCTTCACAAATCTTCGTTAATAGTTAACATTGTGTAGCTTTAATTTTTTATTTTATTTCCTTTTTTTGATAGATATATAATTGTGTATACGTTTATCTTATTTTAACTTAAATATTTATTATATCTAAAATTCTAATTTCTTATTGACAAAGACATATAAACATATTAGCGTGCTTTTTCTTTCAGAACCTATGTTATCAATGTCAATTAGTACCCCGACATTAAATCATAATGCACTTTGATCAGCAATCTGAACTCTTATTGAATATTTACAAAACCATTTGAAGTATCGACATTAAACACAATACAAATAAACATTTTGTAACATTTGAAGAAGATTTGTATATACCCGTTTACCTGTTTCAGAGTCACATTAGTTAAATGAAAGATATACAATTCCAGGAATAGTTATATATTTATAAAATATAAGATGTGGAAAAAATACGCATTTGTTTCATGTATATAACCAAAAATCAACTATCAAAATCACATGATTTAACATTGATGGATAACATTCGACGGCAAATGAAACAAATATTTTTATTTTAGTTTTCGTAAACCCCGCATTCTAAAAAATTTACATTAACAAAAAATGTAAACATTGGAATGAATTTTACAATATTTATATTTCCTGTACAGCGCAATAAATGGCCAGAATCTTGTATTGTAAAAAAATATAAAAAAATTCCCCTTGTCATCTAATTATAATAAGTTATAAATGAGTTTAAGATTATATTATTTTAAAATATAAAATCAGTCGGCAAAAGCAATTCATTATTTTCAAATCTTCGATCTGTGAAAGCTGATTTAAAAATTCAAAACGTACTTTGCGGGGTCTCTTTCCAAATATGTAAGTAATTATTTGTATAAATCTGATGTATATAAGTAATTATTTGTATAAATCTGATGTATATAAGTAATTATTTGTATAAATCTGATGTATATAAGTAATTATTTGTATAAATCTGATGTATATAAGTAATTATTTGTATAAATCTGATGTATATAAGTAATTATTTGTATAAATCTGATGTATATAAGAAATTATTTGTATAAATCTGATGTATATAAGTAATTATTTGTATAAATCTGATGTATATAAGTAATTATTTGTATAAATCTGATGTATATAAGTAATTATTTGTATAAATCTGATGTATATAAGTAATTATTTATATAAATCTGATGTACCTCTATTTATATCTTTTATTTAGGAACATTCCATAAAAATAAAATTTCTTAACAAATCATACGTACAGCTTCAAGCACTTGCCACAGCAGCTTATCGGAATATTCCTCAAATGGATCCAAGTTCCGTCTCAAAGTACCCGAGAACAGCATTGGGTCTTGTGGAATGATTGATAGTTGTTTTCTCAAGTCCTGTTGGTAAAAGCATAGTAAAAGCAAATCATTTAAACTTCTTAGATCTGATGTTGTGGGTTGTGTGTGCAAATTTAATGTTTTAAAAATCATGATAATTGTAAAATGTCTTGGTGAGGAGATATCTGAAAAAAAATTCTTATTCTTGACTTCAAATTGTTTTGAAGTTGATATCCCATTACAAGATATAATTTAAACCATAATTCAACTTTTTTAAAACAAAAATGGGTGAAACAAACCCATTTTTTTCATATAATTTTTTTCAAATTGGCTTAAATCTAAGATTAAAAACTAGAACAGACCTCAATCGTAATATCGGCAGTATTCACTCCATCAATGATGATGTCACCCTCCACATATGCCAACCTAAACAGTGCTTGGATGAGGGAAGACTTGCCAGCACCAGTCCTGCCAACTATGCCGACCTGCAGATAAAAACATGACAAAATTATTTCAAATATGAACAACAACCGTCTTTCCATTATTGATTTTTTCAGTCACTTTCAGTTTAATAGCAAATACCGGATGGACTATTCCTGTGGGATAGGCTGTGATGTGGAAATATTTAAATCATATCTTCATCAGCTCACAGCAACTAAATAAAACATTGATATATCATGGTGTACCATCAGATTCTCCTACCAATGTTTATCAGCACAAAAGGCAGAGTTTGAAGACAGCCTACTGTTGTATGAAGATGGATTAGAGACTAATGATTTTAGACTGATTCCAAAAGGGTGGCTAATGGAATGAAGGCTACGTAAACTTAGAATCAATAATTTACGTAAATAAAGTGCTGCTAAGAAAACACCGCTAGAGGTGACAAGCTTCATTCAACAGCATGAATCCACATTTCCGTTAACTCAAATAAAGCTCTTCATATAACATTTTTATTTTACTAGCTTTATGCTGTACTCATATGGGCACATGGAAAAGTAAGCACTATGCAGCTGACCCCGAGCTGATACGCACATATCGGTAAATTTAACGAGTACCGTTACCTTTGATACTATTGAGTTACGTTACCATTGGTACACCAAAATATATCTTAACCTTAACAATAAATTATCAGCCACACATATAATATTTTAAATAACAGGCAACATCGCCTCATTGCCCACGGCTCTATGATTAATAACGCCCACGGTAGCAATGTGACAAGCTCATCTTTTGAAAAGCAAATATTGTAGCACAGTTATATGATACACATTTATTTAACACGGCTGTTCATAAAAATTCTTTACGACGATTATATTCAGGAAATTGACGTATGTTGCAAATAAAGTTGTTTTTATAAAAATGTCGTATAATCAGATACTGTCTTATTAATTTGCTTTAAAAGATTAATAAGGCAGCAACATTGCTTAAATTTTTTATTTCCAGTAATGTCTTCAATGACTAGCAGTATTTTATGTTTTCCGGACTCAATACTTATGTTTTTTAAAACAATTTATGCTGTTTGAAAACGTAACTTTTACAACCAAAGTGAAGTAAAAAATAATTCTCTCGAACTAGTCAAATACTGTATTTTTAGTCACAGCATAGCTTATTGTGTACATAGTAAAATATTTAATTCGAACATATTTACTCTTTAAGACATGTTACATATAAGTACAGTGTTACGTTTCTTCAAATCCAATGCGTAAAATTAAAAATAAATTATTTATTTGATACTCATTTAAGTATGGAACTTAGACCTGGCCACCTTCAGTACTGCTGCTAGTTCGACACTAGTGCCATAAGATGCTCTGTCATTAGTGTCTATTCCACCTTAACAGAAAATTCTGTAAAGGTACAGATATAATTTCAATATCAAAAAATACTGTTTCAGATACTAAGTCCATCAATCTACTCACCTTCTGCTTTGACTCAAACACGCAGTTCAGCTGATCAAGTACGTAGGGATCCTTCTCTGTGAGTCCGTAACGCATGCGCAGTTTTTGAAACTCGATACGGCCATGCTCGGGCCAGTCACGCGGCGGCGTCTTGAAGGTGGGCAGCTTGATGCCCATCTTTGCAGCCCTGCGCTTGTCTTCCTCGTCTCGGGCTGCCGCCTGAGAGATAATTTTATATTTAATAAATATATTTCTACTAATATTATAAATGTGAACAATACAACATTTGTATTAAAATCAGCAAACGTTTTAATATAATTTACATAGAAGTATAGTAACAGTCTCGAGTATATAAAGTATTTCTAACTCGAAACAAAGATTGATTTTCGTAATATAAAATGTATAAATGTTATATAAATTAGAACAATTTTATTTATACAAGAAACAAACACAAATATGTCGTATAATGTATTATATAATTCATATTATTTTATGACAATACCTTAAAAGGCTTAATGATGTAAAATATGTCTTAAATTTATCTTTTATTGAAGTTAAACACTTTTTATAATCACTGTACCTTTATTTGTATAATAGTAGTACTTCCCTGTACCCTCAATGTATAAAGCCTTTGTTGACTTATTTTATAAAAATACTCTATTTGTACATATTCCAATTTTGTGTATAAAAAAATATAATGTTACAAAATATAACATTAAGTGTAAGTTTCAGAAAAAGTTGAGCGTTTTTTATAATATTACTGTACCTTTGTTGTATAAGTTGTTAGCTGTAGTCTCTATAAATACTCCAAATATGAGTATTCAATGAAATTAGGTTTAAATCCCACATAGAGAAAAATAATATTTCTTTTCCTAACCCATTCTTTTTTGTTTGTTTGTTACTTTGTAGCTGTTTAAATAATGAACTGAACTTTACCAAATTTTGTATACTAAGCAAATGTATTACACAATAATACATAATAAAAACTTTTTAGAGTGCTGATAGATAGCCTCACTGCTGCTTTGGTTAAATAAACAACTTCCTCATTGCTGCTTTGCTTAAAGAAACGACTTCCTCACTGCTGCCTTTCTTAAATAAAAGACTTCCTCACTGCTGCTTTGCTTAAATAGACGAAATAAAAGATTTCCTCACTGCTGCTTTGCTTAAATAAACAACTTCCTCACTGCTGCCTTGCTTAAATAAAAGATTTCCTCACTGCTGCTTTGCTTAAATAAACGACTTTCTCACTGCTGCTTTGCTTAAATAAACAATTTCCTCACTGCTGCTTTGCTTAAATAAAAGATTTCCTCACTGCTGCTTTGCTTAAATAAACGACTTTCTCACTGCTGCTTTGCTTAAATAAACAATTTCCTCACTGTTGCTTTGCTTAAATAAACAACTTCCTCACTGCTGCCTTGCTTAAATAAAAGATTTCCTCACTGCTGCTTTGCTTAAATAAACGACTTTCTCACTGCTTCTTTGCTTAAATAAACAATTTCCTCACTGTTGCTTTGCTTAAATAAACGATTTCCTCACTGCTGCCTTGCTTAAATATAAGACTTCCTCGCTGCTGCTTTGCTTAAATAAACGACTTCCTCACTGTTGCTTTGCTTAAATAACTTCCTCACTGTTGCTTTGCTTATATAAACAACTTCCTCACTGCTGCTTTGCTTAAATAAAGATCTTCGTCAATCTCTCAATTACATATAATCTTTAAATCTTCACCACACGATTCTAAATTTTTGCCAAATACTACTTAAAGAATATTAAATTTAGTTATTAATCAATTTTTACATGGTTGAAGTTGTGGGCAACAGCAAACCAGAGGATTTTTCAAAATTATCTTTATACAGTGGCAGATGTTTTTAAGTATATCAAATCGAATTTTGCTTTAAAGTAGAAAACTTGTAGCTCAGAAAGAAGATTGCCTGGCGTCACTCTCTGGTGAACGGTTTTTCTATTTTCTAATCGCAACCTAAAAGTTTGCTAGTTCTCTAGTTTTCAAGGAATGTGGAACACAGTCATAATTTCCACACAGCCGTTTCTATATTTTCAGTAGTTGTAGGTCTTTTGAACCTTAAGATTAAATCAAATACTTAATATATCATACTTTAAGATTAAATTAAATTAAATATTTAATATATCATACTTTAAGATTAAATTAAATTAAATATTTAATATATTATACTTTAAGATTAAATTAAATACTTAATATATCATACTTTAAGATTCAATTAAATTAAATATTTAATATAATATACTTTAAGATTAAATTAAATACTTAATATATCATACTTTAAGATTAAATTAAATTAAATATTTAATATATTATACTTTAAGATTAAATTAAATACTTAATATATCATACTTTAAGATTAAATTAAATTATATATTTAATATATTATACTTTAAGATTAAATTAAATACTTAATATATTATACTTTAAGATTAAATATTGAAATTTAGTATGCATGTAAATTTTATTTATATCAATGGAATACTGCGGCCTACATATTATTGACCGTTCACTTCAATAGTATTGTTCAATATTTATATGACAATTATACATACGAAAATGTTGATCGTTTGATTGTGGACAATGAAACATTAAATGTTTACTGAATATTTCAACTTACTGGCTCTGGTTGAAGGTATTTGTACTCCAGCACTCGTTCCACTGCCATCAGATGATTGGCTACCTCGGCGCTCTGCCGTACTCCGTACTGCATGAGGAATGTCAGGGACATGGCCTGCGTTATAGCCAGACCTACTTGGTCGCCTAGCATGTCTGTAAATTGTAATAGAATTATGTGATAATCTGTTTTATCTATTTCTTGAAAAATTAATGTGTTCTAAAATTTTGATTCCATAAATGTCTTAAAACATTTCTTTGGATATTGGCATATTAATTTTATAAAACAAAATACTAAAACAAATATGACAATCTAAAAGGCAAATTTTAAGAATTCTTCACAATTCTCAAATAGTCTTCAAGGAACCAGACTTTAAAGAAATTGTAACGATACAAGGGTAAGTTGAGTTTTAAATACGATACTGAATGATTGTTCAATCCACTTGGGTCTAATACCCTGACTAATAGCGATGATGCGAATTACATTATTACAAACAAAAAATACTTGATTGGCTTCAGCTTTGAATGCTTAGCATATATATAATAATTCACATAACAATATTACTTCCCCAATTCTAAAAAAGCAAAGAGGGAACCTTCTATATATATAATACAATTGTAGAATTAGCATATAGGTGACAATATTGAAGTTATTTAAGAAAATATAATTAAAGATCATTATTAAAGTAATAGAACATAAAAATTCTGTTTGTGAAGTTTTTATTTGTCCATGAGGCGGTTTATTTGTTTGCACATCACACAAGAAGGGATTCTAATGGGACTATAGGACCTGAAGTAACATGTAGGCTTTGCGTCAGTTTAATCAACCGACTAGAAATGGAGGTACAGTATCTTAAAATGTCAACACAAACTGCACTTGATTGAAAAAAAAAATTATTTTGTAATAATTGTAGAAGCGGTCCCATGTACTTTAATATTCAATCTTATAGTTAACATTTTTCAAAGATTCGTGAAAACGAAGTTATGGACCCTGCTAATTAGTATATAATAACTTGTATAATGCAATTTACATTCCATTAAAATCTTATTAAATCAGTAAAAGCAAACATAAGTTGGGAATCTTTGTACGTACCTTTGCCCACGACGAAAAAGCTGAACGTAACTGCCCCTACGAACACGAGGCACAAAAGGTCAAGACAGAATCCGAAAGCAGCCCCAGCTGCGATGAACGTGAAATAAGCGGTGGTGTGCGTGTCCTGAAATATGTCATAAAATTAATTATTGGTTAAGGATAAAACTTAACAGTGTTCATTCTTAACGTTCGTCCGAAATTATTGACCAAAAATAATTACCATCAAGCTATTCGACTTTATTGTCTTCCAAGAATATATATTGCTTCAATGACTGGCTACATATCACTAAATAATTTACATGATAATGAACAATGGGGCCTCAAATCTTTCAATCGGCAACTTATCTACATTTATATTGAAGTTAATAGTACCAACTATGCACAATTTGCATCAAAAAGCAAATAATCATAGTAATATGCACAATTTGCATCAAAAGTCAAATTATCATAGTAATATGCACAATTTGCATCAAAAATCAAATAGTCATAGTAATATACACAATTTGCATCAAAAGTCAAATAATCATAGTAATATGCAGAATTTACATCAAAAGTCAAATAATCATAGTAATATGCACAATTTGCATCAAAAGTCAAATAATCATAGTAATTGTTAACCAATTAAGCCAATTACTCGCACATCAATTTGTTTACACTATTGTGCTGTTTTCTCCTGGAATAGTGCTGATGGAATATAATATTACACATTCGTGTTAAATAGACACTTCTTCATAACACAAGGACTACTCATTGAAAGGATGAAGGGTGGCAAGCCTAGGCACTACATTTACAAATGTGGAACGGATTATGTACCTAGTATGTGTAACTAATCTAAAAATATTTAACAGAGTAGTTTTTTCCAAAAAGATAACTTTCTTTTAAATATATTAAAAGGTATGAAAAATAAACAGAGAAATTATTATGAAAAGTGTAAAAAGCCCAAAATCAATGGATTTAATATTCATAGTTGAAAAGATCCTTAGTCCATCTTTTATTTCCAGTCACTTCGTGATCATTGAACTTGTCAAGATAAGTGAAGTTGGCTTAAACTCAATTGGTCTTTAGCTTAAACTCAATTCATCTGTAATCGTTTGCCCACTTTCCATCTCCATTATCGAATCTTGACTTGATGATTTATCATATGTATTGTCACCAGAAACAAGTATGTGTGCCAAGTTTCAAAGCTCTAGCCCATTGGGACGTAGGTTTAATATCTATTACAAAACTTGTAGCAGACGAGCAGACAATAAAGAATTTTAATAAAAGCTTTTAACAAAGAACACCACCATCACGCTTTAGACATACAGACATTCATATGCACTTGGCTATAATGCAAAACATTCATTTTAAAAATTATTTTCATATATGCTAGACAGTACGATGCCATATTTTTTTCTTGTATTCAACGGAAAAGGTATAAAATTATACATGTAGCAGCTGCAAAATATGTACAAAGCTAAAAAGCTAAATAAATATGTTAGAGGTCACCAAGAAAAGTCTATAGTCGATGACTTTCCTGAACGGGGTGAACACAGAAAGACATTGGAAAATTAAGATTTAAAGGTTTTTGCCAGAGGATCAAGTGTAATTACGGGACTTAATTTTGTCCATTATGAGTAGTTAAGTACACTTGCAGGCTCATAATGCAACATTTTAAAGTGCGATAGAAAAACCAATTGAGTCAGAAAAGCAAATTGCGTAGGTTTAGCCTAAATTATGTTGAGAAGTGTTTTGTCTACTATCGAAAGCAAACTCTTTGTTGAACCATTAAATATACCATAAAAATTAATTTCACAGTTGCCTTTCTAAATATGCTTTTGAAAATTTATACATATTTCTAGGCAATTTGAATGGAAAAGATAGTAAATATTCTTGTAACCATAAGCTAAAAGTATGTATAAAGAAAAAATTAACATTTGGTTATTCACGAAAACAATGATCTTAAGCATAGAAGCTGCTTTGCAGCTATCGGGAAAGAAAACATGTCATTGACATTTTAGATTTGTCATTTCGATCATGTGTCAAAATTAAATACAAACATAATTTATGCAATTAAACAGCTATTGTCAATCATTTAGAATGATATGAAGATTGTTACCGAAGGGTTGCCATTATGGTTTGTTGAAAGTACTGAACACTGTGCTAAGTAAATTGAATGTTAGTTTACTAATTAAACTATGAAAATAGAATAAAACGATTTCAGAGTAATTTTTTTTGGTTTTTGAGGTCTTCGACCTCCATAATTTCTATTTTATTTTTATTATATTATTTTATATACATTTAAATTTTATTAATTTATTTTATATACATACACGTAGAGAAATTCATAAAGTTTATTAATTTAAATAGAATTTTTGCTATCGCTTCTCAAATTTTAGACATAAGAAAGTACATAGACAGTCTGACAGTCATATTGATCCACGATTATATAAAAAATCATTCTGAAAGTCAAAATTGCAATGAAGTTTTCACCAACCAAACATTGTTGTACCAATTGCTTTATGGTCATAGTAGACAATAAGCAGATGCCTTTATGATGCCTTTATGTACATTGAAAAAATCCAATAGAATTGAGACTTCCATAAAATCGAAAATTACTAATTAACCAATACAAAATATTTAATTAACCGAAGTCATAACAGAAAACTAATTTTTGTAATTAAACAAGTCACTGGTGGTTCAAACTTGCCATTTTTTTCCTATTAATTCTACATCTTATTAATTAAAACAATAAAGTTACCTGATAGTTATCAAATTCAAGCTTGCATATTTCCTGAGAATTGGAACACCTAATGGTCGGCAGG
Source organism: Druceiella hillmani (assembly GCA_039881145.1). Lineage (NCBI taxonomy): Eukaryota > Metazoa > Arthropoda > Insecta > Lepidoptera > Hepialidae > Druceiella > Druceiella hillmani. The sequence goes on from JAYKKI010000035.1 coordinate 8,392,332, forward strand.
CCTTGCAGAGTTGCTCCGAGGTGCGTGAATACTGGACTTCGGGCTGTTAGAATAATTTTCATTAGCAAACTTTTCGAAAAATATTTATTTTGAAAATGGCAACACTGACCATATGTTATTGTCAAAGTAACTGACATTTGGTAGGTTGAAATTTTGCACAGTTTTAAAAAAATAATAAAAAGGAGGTTAGCAGTACGTCACTATCATAGTCTTTGTTATTATTTGTAATCTTCGATAAGTACTTCAGCGTTCATCTCTTTCATATTCTGTTTCTTCATCTCTTTCTTTCTATTTCTGTCTTTTTCAAGTCTATTATGCAACAGATCTTTTATTTTTAAATCCAAATTGTTAGTGACATTAATAACAATAGTCAAGATTTTTGTATTGAAAATTCCCAACGGATAAAACCTACCTGTTTTCAATATTCATTAGAATATTTTTAGCATTACATTTATGGAAGGAACAGACAGATATTATTAATTTTCAAGAAACTAAAAACTATCTTCACTAATAATCCAATTCACTGCCGCTGAGTTTTCACCGTCATCACAAGTCATACAAAGCTTTTTTATCATTTATTTTTCAACCGAAGCGGGCATTATCTTAGAGCACACACATTCACACAACTGTGTTTCCAATAACCTGTATCTTCCGAAAGCATAAAAATGTATCAGGGAATGAGGTTATTCCCCGACATCAGTGGACTTGACAAGCCCCAGACCGGACTGACATTGGACTAGACTGGCATCGGAACGGCAGTAGTACAGAGATCATCATTACATCTACCAACCGGACAAGGCTTTCGCTTGTATATAATTGTTAATAATTTCATAAGAAATTAAAGAATAAATCAATTAGATCACGAACTAAAAAAAGATAGATGATATCTAAACAGAAAAAGCAAGTTTAATGACACTTATCATAAACAAGGTGGAAGTCGTCTTTTTATTTTGTCTCTGATTATAATTATAATGATTCATATTTGTCCTTTTATTATATTGGCTGGTACATTTTTGTTGTTATTTTCTTAAAGAAACTCACACATTCCCTCCAAACGCTTCACATTCTTAGACGTCTTGAGGAAAACCTTCCTCAAGAAGTAGAAGAATATACTGAGACCGCCGAGGACAGCTAGATATATGGGGTTCACAACAGCAGTCATTACGATCGCACCCACTATCGTCATTATCATCTGAAACGAGAGAATACAAACGTTATTTTTTTTATATATAGATATAGATTCAGTATTAAAAAAATATTGTCTATAACCTCGAATCAATCAAAATACATGCATTGTTCTTGTTTATCAACATGACTTTTAAGAAATTTACCTTTTCATGAAAGCAACCTTTATATATACAAATAAAAATTAATACAATTTTTAAGAATATTCAATAGAAACTAAAATATTTAAAATTTTAACCTATCATAATTAAAAAAAAATTGAGATCATATAGTAAATAACTACTAGAGCTAGAATTTGGCAGTAATCAAAAATAAATTTATTAAGATCGTTATGTAAATATAATTTTATAGAAGATTCTTGGAGTTTTCTTTAGATGTAAATATATATATTATACATTATGAACTATTAATAAGTAATATACTACACCATAGTTTATATAAGAAAAAGAGCAAAACTGTATATTTTCTTACAGGAAATGTGCTAGAAACCCAGATATCATTAAAAAACATTCACAGTGCCATGTATCAAAAATTTTGGTTACGTTTGTGTCAATGTCAATGTCTTTTTGTTCTTTCAAAATTCACCGTGCCATACCAGAAAAATTTTGATTAGATATGTGTTAATGTAAGTGTATTTTTGTTCTTTCAACATTCACAGTGCCATATCACAAAAGTTTTGATTAAGTATGTGTCAATGTAAGTGTATTTTTGTTCTTCCAACATTCACAGTGCCATATCACAAAAGTTTTAATTAAGTACGTGTCAATGTAAGTGTATTTTTGTTCTTCCAACATTCACAGCGCCATATCACAAAAGTTTTGATTAAGTATGTGTCAATGTAAGTGTATTTTTGTTCTTCCAACATTCACAGTGCCGTATCACAAAAGTTTTGATTAAGTATGTGTCAATGTAAGTGTATTTTTGTTCTTCCAACATTGACAGTGCCATATCACAAAAGTTTTGATTAAGTATGTGTCAATGTAAGTGTATTTTTGTTCTTCCAACATTGACAGTGCCATATCACAAAAGTTTTGATTACGTATGTGTCAATGTAAGTGTATTTTTGTTCTTCCAACATTCACAGTGCCATATCACAAAAGTTTTGATTAAGTAAGTGTCAATGTCAGTGTATTTTTGCTCTTCCAACATTCACAGTGCCGTATCACAAAAGTTTTGATTAAGTATGTGTCAATGTAAGTGTATTTTTGTTCTTCCAACATTGACAGTGCCATATCACAAAAGTTTTGATTAAGTATGTGTCAATGTAAGTGTATTTTTGTTCTTCCAACATTGACAGTGCCATATCACAAAAGTTTTGATTAAGTAAGTGTCAATGTCAGTGTATTTTTGCTCTTCCAACATTCACAGTGCCGTATCACAAAAGTTTTGATTAAGTATGTGTCAATGTAAGTGTATTTTTGTTCTTCCAACATTGACAGTGCCATATCACAAAAGTTTTGATTAAGTAGTGTCAATGTCAGTGTATTTTTGCTCTTCCAACATTCACAGTGCCGTATCACAACAATTATGGTAATTTATATTGGTTCCTGCAAAATGGATAGAATTATAAAACATAAACATGGCTCTAGCCAATAAATACTGACAGAATACAAAAAAGTACAACTGACGAAGGGGAGTAAATATTTGAATCAAGCCATGTTACAAATATGTGCCAGAATATAATTATCAAATAAAGACAAGTAATTTTAAATTGTAATTATTACATGATTAAATAAGCACAAAAAATGCAGGAATAAGTGAGTAAAGCTATTTACCCCCCATTTTCCTTTATTTAATAGAAAGAAAACTTAGAGTTAAACTTCATTTTGCATAGCAATAAATGTCAGTAGCGTACCAAAAGTCTATTTATTTATCACCAGATGGCGCTGATAGCATCTTGCACGGTTCCTATAGTTTATAACAAACAATATTTTTTAGAAATTGCTTTTTGCTTCTATATGACTCAATTATAGGTAATTCGACTTTATTAATATGCAAACAAAAAAATTGGAAGACAAGTTATCAACAGCTTATTTTTAAACACCATTTATCAATTCTCACATACGCACTTAATAAATATCAGTACTTACCTGAGTAGCATCCATGGCAGCCTTCGGTAGAAGCTCGTCAATAGAACCCATATCCTTGGAGAACCGGTTCATGATTCGGCCAGATGGATTCTCATCGAAGAATTTCATTGGAGATTGGATTATACCTGAAGTTAGATGGCAGCAAAATTATTAATAGTTTAAAAATATGGTATATAGACAATAAGACACATTGATGAAATATTCTATTTGTACTGAAAAATATGGAATTTTTTTCTTAAAATTTTCCTAGCTGATTGAAAATTTAATAAAATGAATCAAAAAAAAAACAATTAACGTTGTGTGCGCTCTGGTGATCCAGAGATTCATTAAAAAAATTCCATTATTCAGGAATCTCACAATTATTTCAGAAGTTACACAGGATGAATTGATATATCTAAGGTAATTATTAGAGAAAGACCTAAACTTAGGAGGCCCGACTGCCTGGAAAAAACATTAAAATCCTAAGTATAACGAACTGGATGTCTCTGGGCAAGAACAGGAGAACTTGGGAGTTGATTCACACTTTGGAATTTTTTTATTACAATTGGCGACATAAATAAAAAAATTTAAAAAATTAAACATAATCACAGAAGAAACCATGCCGCAAATTGAAAATGCAGTACCATTCCGTTAATGTACCCAAATAAAATTTACTAACTTAAACGTTCTAGTGCCATGGTTTTTTACTCATATATACTTAAAAATGCCAAAGAAATCTTTTGTTTTTGATGTCATTTACCCTTGTCTCGAAAAAAAAACTGTATCTCTTCCAAAAATTATCCAATTTTAATAATTTTTTCGGTGTTTTCTTAATAAAAACTTGTACAAGGTTAATAAAATACAAAGAAAATTATGGAAATATATATTGTGAACAAAAATTATAACAAAAACTGAAATCAAGGTCACATCGTATTTTCGCAGTCCGGTACATTCTCCGTATCAGCAAAATAATTGTTATCGTCACTATTATTTCTAGCCGGATTAAATGAGAAATTGAAGTTATGTTTTCTGCAATTTGTGTATTTATAAGATTTTTAAATTAAATATTTTTATTTTTCATTTACTATTTACCAACTCTACTACATATAAAATATTCAGTTAAATTTTAAAGGAAAAAAAACAAAAAAAAAAAAGAATATATATATATATATTTATATAAATAATTGTATTTTTTAAAATACTTCAAAATTTCTTACCCTTAAACATATCACCATGCAACTTCTTGGATGCAGTCATGCAGCTGTTATAAAACATCATTGCTCTCAGCAAGCCTACGACCAGAATCAGCAGTACCAACACACCCTGCACCATTAGACAAAAGTTGGTCGATAGTAGAGAATCATACGGACGAATGTTATCGGGAATGGATAGGGTGTCATTGAAGGCCGTTGCATTGGTAGCCGATGGTTCTATGGTGGTTGAGGCGTTTGGTTGAGATTGTGTTTGGTTGAGATTACGGTAGAAAGACCTCAATTCTTCTTGCGCTGTCCTGTATAAATAAATTATATTAGTACTTAGCATTGTATATAAAATATATCTCGTTTTATAACAACTACTATTAGGTTTAGTTCCATGAAAATTTTTATGAATATGTAGTCTGTCCTTTAATTTAAATATTTTTTCCCTAAAAATTTATCTGTTATTTTATTTCCGTAAAATAAATTTTAATAAAATTGTTTCTAGCCAATTTATAGTCATAAATCTTGTACTGTTTGTCAGTTATAGTTATTTTATATAGTTTATAATCGTATATCAATTATAGTCTTTGGCTCTATACTTGAACATTTCTCATTTATGTATAAAATAAACAAAATTGTTTATTTTAAACATCACCATAAATAATAGCTCGTACACCATCACTTCATTACTCATACTTATTTTATCACATTATTGTTATCACTGAAGAGAATTTTTTACTCTATAATTATTACAAGGGATTTATAAAATATATTATAATTATAAATTATATAATTTTAATTTGAGATGATTTACACTAATGCTTCTTCTAATTTTTAATATACTTTGTATATTAACATATGTTCTTTAAATACCTAATAACATAATTTAACATTGCTTAATAAGGTTAGATCAGTTTAGGTAAACCTTTGTAATAATTATTAATTACACTCACCAGACTGATACAAAGTAGTCGAAGGCGGATGCGAGGGTCTGTGTCAGCGCGAACATCAAGATGATAAAGAAAATACCGAACGGGTTGGAGGCCGCATTAGCGTAGTGGACCCCTATCGACCCCTTCACAGTTCCTATAATAAATAAATTTTCGCAATAGATATTTTCCTCGAGGATTGTGAAAACTGTAACTAAATATTATGTTATGTGTAAACAGAAGTTTTAACAAAATTGATATTGCATATTTTTTACAATTCTCACAATATATTATTGTATAATTCTGCTAAAATCATGTGTCACGCAAACATGATTATTAGCAAAATTATTAATCATATAATCGGGCATAACCATTAAAGAATTTCTGCATTTTACAATTTTTCGACCGTCCAAATAATTTTTCTGATTTTCTTTAAAGAATCCCAAAAAGCATCTATGTGGCCATATTGTTTTCATGATTTCTGGAACTCGACGTTATTAAATTTCCAAATAAAACTATATTTAATAAATTGTGTGTACAGGACGTCTCTACGTAAATTCAATATAATCGTACGCATTGCAACCTTCAAAAATATAAGTTTACGCAGAATTTTAGGCATGGCACACCCTCTCTATTTATTCCATATTACTGCCACCACATATCTTCATGATGGTACTTTAACTAATTTGTAATGGATAAAAATAATCTCATTTCAAATTTGAAAACGATGAACGTAAAACTTGCGTCAATGGGTTCCCTTTAATTTCTCAACCATTTGACTTAGGGTTGAAATTTATATTCAATTTTATATCACCGTAGCGCAGATATTTTAATAAAATAACATTTTAAATCTAAATACAAAAATAAGTCACAAAATTTTAAGTTGAAAAAGAAATTGAGATAAAATAGAGAATGAATGAGATGGCGTAGTCTTCATTACATTTTAAGCAGAAAAAATGCAGTGGTGACTTAGTCATCATTACTTTTTGAGTGAGAAAATTACCATTTTAATGTTACATTCATTACCATTTTATTTCTTATGTGAAGGCTAATTTCTTTGAGTGAAAAAAATGCAGTGGTAGTGTAGTCTTCATTACCATTTTATTTCTTATGTGAAGGCTAATGTCTTTAAGTGAGAAAAATTCAGTGGTAGCGTAGTCTTCATTACCATTTGATTTCTTATGTGAAAGCTAATGTTTTTGAGTGAGAAAAATGCAGTGGTAGCGTAGTCTTCATTACTATTTTATTTCTTATGTGAAGGCTAATGTCTTTAAGTGAGAAAAATTCAGTGGTAGCGTAGTCTTCATTACCATTTTATTCCTTATGTGAAAGCTAATGTCTTTGACTGAGAAAAATGCAGTGGTAGCATAGTCTTCATTACCATTTTATTTCTTATGTCAAGGCTAATGTCTTTGAGTGAGAAAAATACAGTGGTAGCGTAGTCTTCATTACCATTTTATTTCTTATGTGAAAGCTAATGTTTTTGAGTGAGAAAAATGCAGTGGTAGCGTAGTCTTCATTACTATTTTATTTCTTATGTGAAGGCTAATGTCTTTAAGTGAGAAAAATGCAGTGGTAGCGTAGTCTTCATTACCATTTTATTCCTTATGTGAAAGCTAATGTTTTTGAGTGAGAAAAATGCAGTGGTAGCGTAGTCTTCATTACCATTTTATTCCTTATGTGAAAGCTAATGTTTTTGAGTGAGAAAAATGCAGTGGTAGCGTAGTCGTCATTACTATTTTATTTCTTATGTGAAGGCTAATATCTTTAAGTGAGAACAATTCAGTGGTAGCATAGTCTTCATTACCATTTTATTTCTTATGTCAATGCTAATGTCTTTGAGTGAGAAAAATGTAGTGGTAGCGTAGTCTTCATTACCATTTTATTTCTTATGTGAAAGCTAATGTTTTTGAGTGAGAAAAATGCAGTGGTAGCGTAGTCTTCATTACCATTTTATTTCTTATGTGAAGGCTAATGTCTTTGAATGAGAAAAATGCAGTGGTAGCGTAGTCTTCGTTACCATTTTATTTCTTATGTGAAGGCTAATGTCTTTGAGTGAGAAAAATGCAGTGGTAGCGTAGTCTTCATTACCATTTTATTTCTTATGTGAAGGCTAATGTCTTTAAGTGAGAAAAATTCAGTGGTTGCGTAGTCTTCATTACCATTTTATTTCTTATGTGAAGGCTAATGTCTTTGAGTGAGAAAAATGCAGTGGTAGCGTAGTCTTTATTACCATTTTATTCGTTATGTGAAAGCTAATGTCTTTGAGTGAGAAAAATGCAGTGGTAGCGTAGTCTTCATTACCATTTTATTTCTTATGTGAAAGCTAATGTCTTCGAGTGAGAAAAATGCAGTGGTAGCGTAGTCTTCATTACCATTTTATTCGTTATGTGAAGGCTAATGTCTTTAAGTGAGAAAAATGCAGTGGTAGCGTAGTCTTCATTACCATTTTATTCCTTATGTGAAAGCTAATGTTTTTGAGTGAGAAAAATGCAGTGGTAGCGTAGTCTTCATTACCATTTTATTCCTTATGTGAAAGCTAATGTTTTTGAGTGAGAAAAATGCAGTGGTAGCGTAGTCGTCATTACTATTTTATTTCTTATGTGAAGGCTAATATCTTTAAGTGAGAACAATTCAGTGGTAGCATAGTCTTCATTACCATTTTATTTCTTATGTCAATGCTAATGTCTTTGAGTGAGAAAAATGTAGTGGTAGCGTAGTCTTCATTACCATTTTATTTCTTATGTGAAAGCTAATGTTTTTGAGTGAGAAAAATGCAGTGGTAGCGTAGTCTTCATTACCATTTTATTTCTTATGTGAAGGCTAATGTCTTTGAATGAGAAAAATGCAGTGGTAGCGTAGTCTTCGTTACCATTTTATTTCTTATGTGAAGGCTAATGTCTTTGAGTGAGAAAAATGCAGTGGTAGCGTAGTCTTCATTACCATTTTATTTCTTATGTGAAGGCTAATGTCTTTAAGTGAGAAAAATTCAGTGGTAGCGTAGTCTTCATTACCATTTTATTTCTTATGTGAAGGCTAATGTCTTTGAGTGAGAAAAATGCAGTGGTAGCGTAGTCTTTATTACCATTTTATTCGTTATGTGAAAGCTAATGTCTTTGAGTGAGAAAAATGCAGTGGTAGCGTAGTCTTCATTACCATTTTATTTCTTATGTGAAAGCTAATGTCTTCGAGTGAGAAAAATGCAGTGGTAGCGTAGTCTTCATTACCATTTTATTCGTTATGTGAAAGCTAATGTCTTTGAGTGAGAAAAATGCAGTGGTAGCGTAGTCTTCATTACCATTTTATTCGTTATGTGAAAGCTAATGTCTTCGAGTGAGAAAAATTCAGTGGTAGCGTAGTCTTCATTACCATTTTATTCGTTATGTGAAAGCTAATGTCTTTGAGTGAGAAAAATGCAGTGGTAGCGTAGTCTTCATTACCATTTTATTCGTTATGTGAAAGCTAATGTCTTTGAGTGAGAAAAATGCAGTGGTAGCGTAGTCTTCATTACCATTTTATTTCTTATGTGAAAGCTAATGTCTTCGACTGAGAAAAATGCAGTGGTAGCGTAGTCTTCATTACCATTTTATTCGTTATGTGAAAGCTAATGTCTTTGAGTGAGAAAAATGCAGTGGTAGCGTAGTCTTCATTACCATTTTATTTCTTATGTGAAAGCTAATGTCTTCGAGTGAGAAAAATGCAGTGGTAGCGTAGTCTTCATTACCATTTTATTCGTTATGTGAAAGCTAATGTCTTTGAGTGAGAAAAATGCAGTGGTAGCGTAGTCTTCATTACCATTTTATTCGTTATGTGAAAGCTAATGTCTTTGAGTGAGAAAAATGCAGTGGTAGCGTAGTCTTCATTACCATTTTATTCGTTATGTGAAAGCTAATGTCTTTGAGTGAGAAAAATGCAGTGGTAGCGTAGTCTTCATTACCATTTTATTTCTTATGTGAAAGCTAATGTCTTCGAGTGAGAAAAATGCAGTGGTAGCGTAGTCTTCATTACCATTTTATTCGTTATGTGAAAGCTAATGTCTTTGAGTGAGAAAAATGCAGTGGTAGCGTAGTCTTCATTACCATTTTATTCGTTATGTGAAAGCTAATGTCTTTGAGTGAGAAAAATGCAGTGGTAGCGTAGTCTTCATTACCATTTTATTTCTTATGTGAAAGCTAATGTCTTCGAGTGAGAAAAATGCAGTGGTATTGTAGGCTTAATGTTCTGATTTAGTTTAAAATACATTATTTGAACTTAATCTTCGATACGCTTTGAATAAAATAATATTGAGATACCACATGCCATCAGTAAATTATACAAACTTTACATAAATAAATAAATAATTTGATTGATTATTACCTTTAGACGATTGCTCAATTAAAACTGTCTGCGGAGCATGCTCTTCCGCCTCGTCGTCATCACCCACGTCCACCAGATCCACGTATGACGAACTCTTCGACATGCTCTGTTGATGAAATATAATCACTATAATATATGCATACATGTATAAAATGCCATTTTAACCTTCAAAAATATATAAATAAAAACCTCATCAGTAATTGACAAAATAAAAAGCAGGTCTTTTCTAGTATAACTTTTTTTTTCAAATAGGTCTAAATTAAAAACCAAAGTATTTGAAATACAAGTTAAGTTCTAATTCTTAAATTAGCGCTGCAAAATGAAAGATATCAATTTGCCGTTACCTCTCTAATACTGAGACGAAATCCGCCTCACTAGTTGAAGGTTAAACCACTTAAAACAATTCTTTGAAAATTTCATATCAGTTGGTAACAGTATATGGATTAAATCATATGCTTCCTCTGTTTATATCTGAAAGAACCATTGACAACTTACTCTAAAAGAATGAAGTGATGAGAAACTGTTCTGTCTAGATGCTCTTCTGTTCCTTATTCTTTCTTTGGTAGGTACAGCTGACTCTTTCACCTCAAATTCTACATTTTCTTCTTCAGACTTCTCTTGGCTCGGAGCTATGAGGAGACGAGCATATTCCAGGGAGCTAGTCGCAAGATCGTGGTATGAACCTTGCATTTCAATGGCACCCTGTTAAAATCAATGCTTTTAATTGAGAATGTTACAAAAATAGTACACACAATATATTGAAAATAAAAACTAGAAGAAATTAGTAGGTAGAAACATATCTAGCATGACGTCCCACGCAATATAAACAAACAATCCTGCCTGCTGAAGGGGATTACTATTTATTTTCATATTAAAATGATGTATAAATGGTGTATAGTGATACAGCATACTAATATGTGTATAAGAAGTCCACACAAAGTGTTCCTTTGAGTGTCAACGAATCCTAAAAAATGAAAAAAGTGGCTACAATTAGCCCAAAGAGATTCAAACAGCATTGTAGCTCACTCAAATGTTTTTATGTGTGAAGATCATTTCGATGTAAGTAATATTTGTGTTTTAAACATCATTATCGATATCAATGCCTATAAACCAAAAGAATAAGAATATTAAATCGTGGTATAAATGCGTTTCAGTTCCAATGATATCTTGACAATTGTTAGTATTTAACTAAATTTAAATTTTTGATATGATATGAAAGAATATACATTAAAAATTATATGTTTAAAGAAATTCTGCAGCAAACGATTATTTATTATAAAAAAAAATAAATTTCAAACATTTCATACCTGATGACTTTTTTTTTGCAAGGGAATATGTTTTAACCTTTTTCTCCAGTTAGTTCACTTTATCTTTTATCGCTAAGCACTTATTACACAATTAAAAATATAATTTCTCACAAATGGTTAGGTATTTATAATAAAAATATAGTAAATTTAATTATCCAACTCGAATATTTACTTAATCTGTCAATTTTAACAATAACATCTTGTTTATCCAACAACATTCAGGAAAAGTCTATTTGTCTATGATTTATGTTTGGAATAATATTATAGTGCTGATTACACTATATATACATTAACATATGCACTGCATGGTAATTAAATAAATTTTTTTTATAGATTAGTTATGACCGGGAATTATTTTAATTAAAATATCATTTGTAATTTTATATAATATAATACAGATATGTAATGAATTCATATTATAAAAAATTTATACTAAATGCAAAGGGTGATAGTTATAAATTTAAAAAAAGAAAAAGGGACCATAAATTAAAGATTTAAAAACTTGCCTGTGATGTCATCTGGCTTTTAACCAATAACAGGGCATTTGAGACACTGATTGAATTTTAAAAAATATTGTAATTTCTTAACATTTTTTTATAAAATATAAACGTATTCTTCCGAAAATTAAAACCAATACGCTAATTTAGGTTATAATCTAATAGTATGACCCCGAAATGTGGTATATTTTCGATGTTGTCAAATAGCCTATTTTCTTTAAATAAGATTTGCTAAAGATTTTCAAAGACTAACTCTTTATGTCAGTTACAATTTGGTGACCAACTTATAAATTAGGTGCAACAAACAATGTTTGTGAGATATATTATACTTATTTGAGATGACATGATGCACGGTAGTTTTAACCAGAAATATAAATACTCACGTCTCGCATCATGATGATGTAGTCGGCATCGCTTAAGTAGTGAAGCTGGTGCGTGACGAGGAGTCGTGTGGCTTTGCGCAAGTGACGCTGCATGCACTGTTCGTAGAGGTGGCGACCAACGTGCGCATCTACTGCCGAGAGTGGATCGTCCAAGAGATAAATGTCACTTTGACGGTACACCGCTCTGCAATAGAGAAGTTAGTTTTTTTCACGTATGAATCTCTTGTGATTATTTTTATTCTAAATATGCTTGTTTTTTACTTTGCTACTTATGCAATAAATTATTCAAAATCTTTTTTCAGAAAATCTATACTAAATTTAAAGCTATTATCAAATATTACATTCCGAATCGGCTCAAGAAATTCTATTTAATCTTACTAATCTCTATCTATGTTATAGTAAAAAGAGCGCCTTTTTTAAACATTTAATGATTATTTAAAGAAAATTATGCATAATATATGTTTAGACTTGGTAAGTGGTAAAACTCATAATTTATAATAAACTTAGACTATATATGAAAAATTAACATCTTCAGGTGAGATATTAGCAAAGATTAGTAAGAAAGTTAATCTTTGCTAATAGCCCACCTGAAGATGTAATACAACGAAACCTAGGTCGTGGTAAAGAACTTAAAGAAAGTAGAAATAATACTACATCACGTAGTTTCATTTAATTGTGAATAATGAATTTCTACAAAATTAACGCCAAATATATTCAATAATTTGTGAAGTTAATTCATTTTTATTTGTAAAGAGCAAAAATTTTTTTTTGTTACAAAATCACTTCACACTAGCAAACTTTTTTATGCTTTTTGTGTTGCGTGTGTTTTTAAAATTTTGATTTTCTTCAAAATTAAAATATTACCTAGCTAAATTGATTCTAGCCTTTTGTCCGCCTGATAGAGCTGTTCCTCTTTCACCGACCAATGTCTGGTCTCCGTTACTAAACTGCTGGAAGTCCTTCTGCAGCGCACACACACGCACCACCTCGTTATACCTGAAATATGAAAAATACAGTTTTCAATCACGCCACAGTGGCTTGTTCACACCACAAGCCTTTGTTCATAAATTTCGTAACTATATTAACAAATTATTAATTGTTTACAAGTAAGGCGTATTCACGAATAGTCTGTACTTATGCAAACTTAAACTCAAAGAAGTGTTATCTTTTTTTTTTTAATTAGTTTATTTTGTTTTTTCTCCCATATAAAAATATATTTGGCAACTTATTGCTACCAGAGTAATCTCTTTCAAGACAAGTGTGTCAATAAAAGACCAGAAGTTAGCATTGTGGAAGATTGCTATAAACCGTCAGAGAAACATTATAAAATTAACTAGCTCTTTCAATAAAACAATTAAAAGTCTATATACCATATAGTAAAGATAAAACTAATAGTAACTAAATTAGCAAATAATTTATGTATCAATATGGACAGAGAAAAGGGATAGAGAAAGAGAAGAAGGAATAGGGTAGTGATAGGAATTCAAGATGCGAATATCTTTTTTAGACAATTTTTGTTGACGTTGCGTTTCAAAACATACGATCAATAGATATGTAACCTATATTCAGAAATACAGACATATTTTCTCAGGTAAAACATTTATATTTCGAAGGCGTTTTATTTTATATCAGCAATCTTGAATGAGGTCAGGGTTGCGCACATCTCCGTAACTATGTAAGGGTAGTAAAATAATTGTATATAATATAAATTATGTTTCTAAATATTTGATTTTTTAACGTTATTTCAGTGTTCACAAACAATGTACCATGATAATGAATGGTTTTTTATACATTGACATATATTATTACAAGTAATTTAGATTTGTATAGAACTATGTTGCGACCCGATTCTATCAAGACCCAATTGTGTGGAATGCGATTCGTAACATTATGAAAGCACAAATGGGTATTCATAACTGGAATATAATTGTAACTACTTTAGGCCTCCATAATACCTACCTAAATTTGTCATAATGCAGACCAAACAGAATGTTTTGTCGCACCGTGCTGCCGAAGATCCAAGGCTCTTGACTGGCGTAGCTGACCGTTCCGTTAATGTTCACGTAACCAGCATCCAGATTCATTTCACCTAATATTGCTTGCAGGAGGGAAGTCTGGAAATAGATAAACATCATTTTTTTCAGCAGTATACACCAAGAAGCGAAAAAGAAATAAATTGAAATGAATATCTTAGCAATAAGGAAAAAAAACTGCGAAGCTGTAGTACTTAATGACAAGAAACTCAACTTTCTGATTTACTGAATTGATTATACTTTAAACTACGGCAATATGATTAGAATACCTACTGTATGGCAATATTTGATCGCTAAAGTTTAACACTACCCTTAAAAGAAAATGACAACTCCACTTTCACGCATCTCAGTTTGATAGTTTGTCCAAGTAAAAATTACGAACCTTGCCTGAGCCGACGGGCCCTATAATGGCCACCATTTTGCCACGGAGCACCTGAACATCTATATTCTTGAGAGTCATCTCCTCACTGTCATGCAACCAGCGTCCACTGGCCTTGCTCATCCTGAGCACCACGTTGCGATCAAGCGGGGGAGGTGCATTGTTGTTGGCTTTACCTGCGTATCAAATTTTTTTTCTAAAGTGCAAAGCATAATAATATAATACGAACTGAATATGAGCATGAGTAACGTATAGTTAGAAATGAAAGTGTGAATGACATTCTTTATCGTTATATCCTATTTCTCCTCTGGGTGAAAAGAGTTTCCATGTACTTTCGTAAATAGGCATAATTTTCGATGACCTTCCATGTCAAATTAATAATCACCACCTCCCTGGTACCAGATCTACTCTGGATTTCTCGGCATCTACATCGATTTTTAATATTGTATTACATGATGATTCATATTTCTTTATACAATCACATTATTCATATCCTATTTTGCCAATGTTATATCTTAATTTTCAAAGAAAATACAAATATCTATACGTATTCAAAATACGCATTAAAATTTGTACAGTTTTATTCGACGGGTTAGGCACGTATGGTTGATACTGAAAATATTAGGTTAATATAAGATCTCTTATACATTGGCAATTTAGTAGCATAGCTGTGTCTCAAATTACGTGATTCTATTTCTTAAATATTGATTCTACTTCTTTAACATTGTAACAGTTAATTTGAAAGGCACAAGCTTCTGCGACATTTCTGCTGCCAACAAATGACAAGAGGCCATCAGTAAGAATAGCAATGAGGCAGATTGACAAACATAATTGGGTATTTGACTAAATTTTTTTTATTTCATTAATCATAATTTCAAGGTACAAGCTGATGAAGAGTGAAAAAAATTTTTAATAATCTTAAAAATTGACCGAGTTATAATAGTTTAAATTTAACCTTTAGAGAAGTACGGCAATACTGTGTTGTGAGGTCATTTTTAATATTGCACATTATATTCTACGAGAGGAAAAGAGACAGGGATATACCCAACTCTATCCGTATCTTCAAATTTAGAAACCTACAACCTGGCTTATTTTTCAATCAATTTTTGAATTTTTTTCAAGACTAGTTTTTAATTAACTTATATTTCACAATATTGTACGAAAAATATCAAAATTTAGAATGAGTCAACTACCGTATTGGAAAAATTAGAAAAACAAAATTACAACAAACAACACACACAACAACAACAAAATTACAACTACAACAAACAACAACAAAATTACAACTACAAAAAACACAATTAGAAAAATTTACAAAAACAATTAGTTTGACAAACACAATTAGAAAAATAGTATACATACGTAACATAGTTTACAGTCTGCTATCATGTTATTTAATATTATCTCATAATGACAACTGGTAAAATAACAAAATTGTTTCCAAGAAATATATGAAATTAGAGAGAATAAAGAAGTTATTTATAAAATAGAATATAAAATAATAACGACGCTCGCCTACTGGCCAATGTTTTAGAAAAAGCATACGAAAAAAAAAGATTTTATAACATTTTTATTAAAAACATACTTGCAATTTTTCCTGCCAAGAATATGGGTTGAAATATAATAAAATAATACAAAGATATAACATAAAATAAAATTAATAAATTGTCTCTTATATTAAAAACAACGAGAAAACACCACAAATGGAAATTTTTTAAAGAGTAGACTAAATAATATCTTAGGACGAAACGTTAATCACAAACCAAATGTAAGTTGGGCACAAATGACGGTAACGGTTCAAACATGATCTTTATCAAATTTATAACGAACCTAACATAACACATATATGTCAAACAAATTACAAAAAAACACACACCATTACCACAAACAGGAATTATACAAAGGGTATGACTCGAGCTGATATGGGTGGATACAGTATAAAAGGCTTCGGACAAAATAAAAGTTACGAAACTAGAAACTAGGTGCCTCTGGAGGACCCTTTCAAAAAATCCTGATGAAGCTCAGGTCTCCGAAAGTTCTATCCTCCTGATGAAGAAGAAGAAATTACCAAATTTATACGAAACGTCGTAGTGGTCGAGGTTAACTGATACATCTCACAGTGAGTGAAACAAATTAGTTAAAAAAATAATTTTAAACTATTTGTTAATGTGTCAATTTACATTTTAACATATTTAATGGCATTTAAAATCAAAAACCGGTTAAAATATCGACAACTAGCTGTGTCCGTGACTTTGTATACGCAGACCACTGAAAGACGTACTAATTCTGTTTTTTATAAGTATACGTTCACACTTCATCTCGGGTCATGCCCACAACTTCATTGTGTAATTTAAAATACATGTGGTGCCATCTATTTATGTGCATATGTAAACTGTATTTGCGTAATTACTGCACTTCATATAGGTCAGCACTTCTTTGTTGTTGCCGTGCTAATGTAATCTTAATTAATTTTTGGAAATACTAAATTCACATATCTAATGATTGAGTGAACTGACGGCAATAAAATAAAAACTAAAGATTACTTCATATTAACACACAGGTTTTCTCTAAAAACTTCATCTTAATCGGGTCAGTAAGTTTTAAGTGATGCATGCACAAACAAGCATGCAAACAAACATATATTCCTAAAATGATCTTAATGAATTCAACAACTTACGTTATATAACTTCAAATATTTTTTTGATAATATTTCTACGAATATGTATAAAAATGCAAAGCTTACAGTTTTATAAAATGTATAAATAACTCTATCACTATTGATCAAACAAAATTGTACTATTCAGAAAATGACATGAAATTCTAATCAATGTCTCTTATTTACTAACAAAACTTAAAAAAATTATTAAATACCATTCACAATCTCGGCTAACTCTTTTTTATCTCCATCTAAGTCCTTCCCCTGCGCAGGCATCAACATCTTCTTCTCCACAAACTCATCCTGTCCGAGGTATTTCTCCAACCGTTTGACAGAAACCCACGCCTCAGCTGTCTCTGCAATTGCTCTCACAAACAAACCTGACATGGTCATTGAGAGGGTGCCGAAGTATTGGGCGAATACGAACACCTGGATGAAAGAATATGTTGCTGTCAAATTGTGTATAAAATATGTTTTGATATTGGTCATGTTATTTGGTATTGGTCATAATGTTATTTGTCTTACTGTGTGCAGTTTAAAAAAACAATAATTAATATAAATTCTATAAACAGGCTATTATAGTAATCGACAGTGAGACGGGAAATTGTATTAGACAACTTAACAAAAAAAAATTGCAGCTTTACAGTTCTCGAAAGCACCAACTTTAAGTCAAACGTTACATCGTGCCTCTCGTCTCTCAGCTAATAAATCCCCATTCAGATGTTTTTTATACATACAACCATGATGGTCTCTTCTGCACAAATCTCAAGGTAAAGAGAATCTACAAAAATCTCTGAATCTACAAAAATTGGAAGCCTCCTGTTAATGAAAAACTTTTTTCAAATAAAACACCTTATAAAAGTTTGCACCGATTTTGAAGTTACCGGCTTTGATTTAAAAGCTTTTAGAAAAATATTTGTTAAATATGAATAGTACAAAAATGGGTTGGCTAGTAAGTTTTTAGCCATAACTTTGGGACTTTTCTAGAAAGATTTTCGAAATTTCTAAAGGTTTTACTGTAGGGTATAAATAGGCCAGTGCCCTCTGGCCTATTTATACCCTACAGTAAAACCTTCTAAGTCTTCGTCAGTTGACAACAGTCAGCGCCGAAGCTTTAAGTGAATTCAGTCACATAAAAGATAATGGATTTAAAACTATATCAAATACGTATTCTGTTACTTTACGAATTTCGTCTGGCTCATGATGCAAAAACTGCCACAAATAATATATGTCATGCGATGGGCAAGTCCACTGTGTCTTACACGATGGCAAAAATTTGGTTCAGAAAGTTTATAAATGAGAACTATGATCTTGAGGAAGAACCTCGTACAGACATCGTGTTGAATTGGGCATTCAATGATTACGACACCTAATTGGGGATGATTCTTGAATGATGACTTGTCAATTGGCAGATGAGCTACACTGCAGTCATGGCACAATAGAAACACATTTGAATGAATTGGGAAAAGTTTCAAAATACGGTGTGTGGATACCCCACGAGTTGTCATCATATGACCTTCAGTGCAGAGTTGATACTTGTCAACATTTATTGACATTGAAACGTAACTTCGACTGGCTGAATTAGTTAGTAACTGGCGATGAGAAGTGGGTTACATACATTAACCATACATGCAAACGTCAATGGCGGGGTGTCTGAGAAACAAGAGTTGCAGTATCCAAACCTGAAATAAGTGCCAAAAAGGTGATGCTCAGCTGCTGGTAGAAGATCAAGAGCATTATTCATTTGAAGTTGCTTCTAGAGGGATCTACAATTAATGTAGATATTTACTGTGAACAATTGGACCAATGGGAGTAGTCAACAGGATCGAGTTTATTTTCTACATGACAATGTTAGACCACATGTTGCAAAACGTACTTGTGACAAATTGCTCGGCTGGGTTCTACTCACTCATCCACTATTTTTGCCAGACATTGCGCCCACTAATTACCATTTATTCAGGGCTCTAAGTAACCTTTTACGTGAAAAAAAATTGTACGTTAAATAAGATCTCCAAAACGAATTTTACAAGAAAGGTATATTGTCAGTGCCAAGTAGATGGCAACAAGTAGTAGATAATGATGATACACACTTAATTTAAATTTAGTATAACATATAAATTTTTAACAAATATTGTTGACAGCAACTCGAGGTTAAAAACTCATTAGCTAACCCAATAATTTTCAGTAGGAAATAAAATTTTTCAAAATAATTTAGCTTAACAAATTTACAATTAAATGAAACTACGTGATGTAGTATTATTTCTACTTTCTTTAATTTCTTTACCACGACCTAGGTTTCGTTGTATTACAACATCTGCATTGTACAACCTCATAGAATAACAACAATTGAACTTATTATCCTCACTAAAATACTGGTATATTGTATAACTCTCGTAAATATAATAAAACCTACACCGCTTCCCTACAATAAACTCATTAACACAAGCAGTGGGAAAACCCACACATACCCAGCTTCAGATATTGTGTTTGAGACATATAAATGCTGTTGGATGTTCCTATGAGTCATTCTTTGCTAATATCCCACCTGAAGATTTTGTAATACAATGAAACCTAGGTCGTGGTAAAGAAATTAAAGAAAGTAGAAATAATACTACATCACGTAGTCTCATTCAATTGTGAATAATGAATTTCTACAAAATTAACGCCAAATATATTCAATATTAACAAATTTACACAAATCACCAAGTTATCCCATACAAGAAATAAAGAAATTAAGGTGAACTTCTCTTAAGAAACTTTATCAATCATTCTTATATTTCGAAACCAATTGTTAATAACATCTGAACCAACAAAATATAATGTAGGCAAGGAACACAGTAACGTAACAGGAAAAATAACATTAGGTTCGGTTTTTAACTAACCTTGCTAGCCGTAAGAGTATCCCCAGAGAGAACAATGAAGGCCATAGTGCAGAATATGGCGCAGCGCGTCGTGAACAGCAAAAATGACATGTAGGCAGCTCTCACATAAGAGTTCTTTCGTACGATCTTAATCTCCATTCTGGAAAATCAAAACGGTTATAGAAATTGCGGGAGAAAAATTATATTGAATTATGATACGTTATGCAAACAGAAAAATCAGGTTCATTGTGAGGGATATTAAATAAAAAGTACTAAAACGAGGAACCCAAATATATAGCAAATATTGTTATAATTAGGTCCGTGCGAATAATTCGTAAGTCACCGAACTATAATATAATGTGAAATGTATTTTATAAAAGACTCTATATATAGCAGGCTGATGCATCGAGGGTTCCGTCTCCTTTTTCAAGTAAAAATGTTTCATTTATCATAAATCATTGCTAGTATGAACTTTCTAGTGCAATAAATATTTAATAACATCTAAAATAATTAAGGAAGGGGAAAAAATATATAATATTTAGTTAAACAGATCATCAATAGATGGCACGATTTACAATATAAACATCTTTGAGAAATAATATCTCTCTATACTCTTTATATTAAAAAATTGTATTAAAAAAATAATTTTGAATTGTTTCTTTATTATTTGTCATTAGCGATGGAGGTAATCTTCAAAATGATAACTCAATCATTGGTTTAGATGAAGTACTAAGGGTGACAGAGTACCGACAAAAAAACACCTTTGATAATTTATATATAGAGATATTATATTTGTTTTTAATAATGCAAAATAACTTCTTTTATGAAAGAAATATGATCCAATATTCTGTTTTTTTTTTGTATTTGAAAATTAATATTGTCTATAATTTGGATGGTTGTATAAATTATATACAACCATCCAATTTAGTTATAAATCATAAGGTAGCAATAAATATAAATTAATATGTGACAGACCCTTTTATTTTTGTCAATGTTCACTATTCTTCATTATCGAGATATATCACTATATATACCATCTGTTGTAGGTTCGAAAAATGAAAAATGTATCTATAATGGTTTCTGATTAACTATAGTCCATTATATTTTAAAATTAATATTTGTATATGAAATAAATAAAGTTTTTCTCTACATAATATTATTAATTCGTGTTAATATAGTTCATAACTAACTTTCTAGCCATAGCGATGAGTTTCGCAAAGGGCTTCTCCCAGGCATACATCTTGATGACCTGCACGCCCGATATGATTTCATCCATCAGGCGAACCCTCTCATCTGTCCTTATGGCTGTTTGAAGACGAAATTTGGCTGACAATTTTCCAGTGTATGCTGTGAGGAGATAATTGAAAAAAAAGTAATTAAAACACAAACAAACACGAGACTATTTCATAGGCTAGTTTTATATTAATATTGTTATTATCATAGTATTTAAAAATAATCAAGCTAAGTGCGAGTTCTACTCGCTATATATAGATTTAAACATTTAAATGTTTCTATTAAAGTATTTATTTATTTATTCCTACTGTAATGTACATATAAACATACATTTGGCGGACTTATTGCTACAAGAGAAATCTCTTCCAGTCAACTACACTGATTAAATATAAACGTTTTATGATGACTGCAAAATACATTAGTAAAAAAAACGAAACTTAGGACATAACAAATAACAAAATATGTTATAACATATAAATAAGCAAAACAAAAATAGATATGAATAATACAAAACATAAAAAAATAGTTAATTATAAATTTAAAAAAAATGGTTAAATATAAAGTCTTGACATAGTTGGGAACAAGAAAAATGGGGAACATGATGGAATTAGAAACGATAGGACAGAGAATTATAAGAGGAAGGACTTTTGTAGATGATCTTTGAATATATTTAAGGAGGACGAGTTCCTGGTATCCAGATCTATATTTTAGTCTTTAAAGTCTTATAGCTTGGACAGCGAAAGGTTTTCAGAGCATAGCCTTATACCATGTGCACACAAGTAACGAAATTTGTTTCTAAGATAAGTTGGATAGGTAGCATTGTTCAAAATATTATGGAGAAGTGTAATAATGTGAAGATTGTGCCGTTTACGGACTTCCGTCCATTTAAGTTGCGCTCTGAATTGAGATACATGATCATATTTTTTGCAACCAAAAACAAAGCGGATGCACAAATATTGTAAGTGTTCTAATTTTCTAAGGCAACGCTCAGCAAGGTCTGGACAGCATACATCCTTAGACAAGCAGTGGCAGTAAGAGTGTTTGACAGAGGTGAGTTTGAACGTCTAGAAAATTTTGAAGATGCTTGAGGGAGTGCATTCTGCTGAAGATACGATGACTAACATCATTTACTTGAGGCTGCTAGCTAAGATTTTGATCGAACAGTAGACCCAAGTCTTTAACAGTTGATGTAAATGGAATTATTAGAACAGCTGTAGTTAACTAATTTTAAGTAGAAAATGCAATAAAATTGCATAACCGAAATGCGAAATTTTTTGCATAATAATGCATGACATATTTCAATAAACAGATCATGTTTCAGTTGATTTGTGTAAATAGTATTTGAGTGTAACTGCCTTAATTCAGCAAATGGGCATTCAAATTTGCCATTAATAATTTCAATATAAATAAATGAAAAGCGTAAGTTTAACTCCATTTCCCCAATAAATAAAAATTTATTAGGCGATCATCGAGCGCTCGACCATATTGAAAATTATTTTACGAAAGATTGATCTACACGATTGTAATAAATTCCTTCAATAAATCTGTCAATCAATATAATCACATGATCAATCTTTCGTCAATCCGTTAGTATTTCTTAAATAATTGAACATCTAGAGTTCTAATCATTCGAAAAATTTTTATTTTTTCATATAGCTTTTATAGATCAAAAAAAACATGACTGAGTCAAATTTATAAAATGTTGATTTTTTTTTCGTTTAGTGATACCATTCTTTATACCTTATCGACAACTCTCCTATAATCCCAAAACATTATACTTTTACTGTAGAATTACTTATAACTCCTGATAATAATACGAGAACCGGTTCGGCTTAATCAAATGAATAGTATCGGCAGATATCTTTTTATTATGTGTAAATATTGACACGATCATATCAACAGCATGTTTGTAGTTTCTTATTTATAACAGGATAAGTTAAGATAGTAAAAATATTTTATAGTTGATATGAATCACAATATTCCAATGACAATTGACAGTGGCGTAGCGTTGAATGAAGTGTTATCTTTAATTTAATCCAAACCAGTTGACTCAATTTTATTTTTCTTCAATTACCTTTATACCATATATTTTTTATAGTTGATATGAATCACAATATTCCAATGACAATTGACAGTGGCGTAGTGCTGAATTATGTGTTTTCTTTAATTTAATCCAAACCAGTTGACCGAATTTTATTTTTTTTCAATTACCTTTAAACTATGTCATATATTTTTTATAGTTGATATGAATCACAATATTCCAATGACAATTGACAGTGGCGTAGCACTGAATGAAGTGTTATCTTTAGTTTATTCCAAACCAGTAACTAAATTTTATTTTTCTTCAATTACCTTTATATCCTTTCATATATTTTTTATAGTTGATATGAATCACAATATTCTAATGACAATTGACAGTGGCGTAGCGCTGAATGAAGTGTTATCTGTAGTTTAATCCAAACCAGTTGACCGAATTTTATTTTTTTTCAATTACCTTTAAACTATGTCATATATTTTTTATAGTTGATATGAATCACAATATTCCAATGACAATTGACAGTGGCGTAGCACTGAATGAAGTGTTATCTTTAGTTTATTCCAAACCAGTAACTAAATTTTATTTTTATTCAATTACCTTAATATCCTTTCATATATTTTTTTTAGTTGATATGAATTACAATATTCTAATGACAATTGACAGTGGCGTAGCGCTGAATGAAATGTTATCTTCAGTTTAATCCAAACCACTTGACGGGATTTGATTTTTCGTCAATTACCTTAATATCCTTTCATATACTTTTTTATAGTTGATATGAATCACAATATTGTAATGACCATTGACAGCGGTGTAGTGCTAAATGAATAAATAGAATAAAACTCATATAGAATTATATGAAATAGACAAATTAGAGCTAAAGGTTTCTTAGGTCTTGTTGTGTTACTCAGGCATTATCCACAGATCATATTATTAAAGATTGTGACCTTTGGTTTGCAGCCAATATATCGAATAACTAACTAACAAAATATTTAAGAAAACTGATAAAATCTCTAAAAACCAATTCTTTTATCTTCTGAACTGTAAACGTGTTGATAATTCTAACACAAGAAATAAAATACGAGTTAAAGATAAACCTACTGTAATATCATTTGTATGCGACGAGTCTTGAAGAATTGCAGAAAATATGAGATGGGTATATTATAAATGCGACTATTGATGAGATATACTCATTAGTTTTTATGGTCTCTCAAATTAATTATAATCGTTAATTATATGCCACAAATACCACAAAAATTACAACTCAAATCACGAGTTAAAACTTGATGAAATATATGTGTCTAAGGTAGTAAATACGAAAAATTTGACGGCAGAAAAAAATAAATTTTATGTTAAAAAGTTAAATTCAAGTAAACTCAGTGTGTATTAAGCTTAGTAGTAGCAATTATGTTTCCGTGGTAAAAAGGTTAATATTTCCGTGGCAGTATTCAAAACATTATAGCTGACAATAGCTATAGCTCTATATAATGCATTAAAGTGTTTAAAAAAAGACAGTTACATATGTGGGTACTCTAAAGAAGTATACATACCAAAGGAATTTTTGTCTAAAATTACTACGGAGATCAAATTTTCTAGAATCATCAGCCCTTGTCATATTCCAAATGCAATACCATATTGTGATTATTCAGTGAATAATCACTGTAAAAAAGTATTTAAAAAAACTTGGTATGTCGACTACGTTTCAATACCTTCACTGTACGTATTAAGAGAACTATAAAAATGTAGAACTGATTATAGTTTATGTTAGTCGTATTAACAATTCTTAATATATTAAATTCACATAAATCGAAGCGACATTTTAATACGAAACTTATAAAATTAATATTTTGATTGTTATGAAATATTTTCCCTACTAAAGATAATTTAGTAATATTTTAACGGTTCAACAGAAATTATGAAATTTCACAACATATTATATAATTAAATGTAATAATTTAAATTTTAATTAATTATAATATTTAATTAAGTAACAAGCCGCAGGGTTTTTATTTTGTTATTGTTTGCAAAAAGAATAATACTTATTAAAATTCCAAGCTAATTTTCCAGCCTAAATTCCAAAATAATTCAATATTAAACGAAACAGAAAAATCATTTATTGCATACAACTTTTAAAAGACCATAAATTAAAAGGGAAGATTGTTTTTCAGAGTATGCACAAATTAAAGAATGTAGTTTAAAATTTTTTTATTACAAAGGATGTCAAAAAATTATGAAAAAATCCATTAGAGTTCTGATTAATTGCGATGAATAGAATAGAATTCTTTGAAGCCGCTCTAAACTATGCAGAAAATAAAAGCAAGATATATCTAAATATCTTAGTTCTCAATTTTTAAATTTATCTCACATTTGCAAACAATCTGACGAAGAAATTGCACGCTACGATACATTGAATAATATTACAATCAGGTTATCTTTAGTATTTCACAAACATTTGATTGCACCAAAATCTGATAAGGTTGTGACAATATATGTCAAGATAATAATATTCTAAGGAGCGGAAGTCTGAGTGACATAGAACTTAGTACTTTAATAAATGGAGATTTATTTATTGAAGTATAATATTACATGAATCGAAACAGTTTGCCAAAAAGCAGCAAGTAATCCCATCACTATTTTTAAAATAGCCGGTAACAATTACACGAACTTAAAATCTATAGTGAATATTTTATTGTCTATGCATATCATTGCACAGACAATATAGAAACATAAGTTGATTTAAATATAAGTAGTGCGCCACTCTGTATTTCTATTTAGATCTCCTAAAATCAATACCTTTCGCAACTTGGCGGTTACATTTCTTTAACTGTAAAATACTTCTATTATGGAATTTTGTAACGGGAAATGAGTCGTAATAGATCTTTTAGGGTTCTCTATGGAAAAGAAGGAACTCTATAAACTTCTTTATTTTCATCTGCCTGTCGTTTCCATCTGTTCATCTAGCCACCTGTCACAACATTATATTATTTTCCATAGGCAACTCTACTTTTAGAGTTGCCTATGGAAAAAAGGAACTCGGTAAACTTCTTGATTTCCATCTGTCCATCCACCTGTCATTTCCGTATGCTCTTTCAGTCGTCTGTCACAACATCATGTAGATACTTTAAGGGTTCCATATGGGAAGGAGAAACTCTGTAAACTTTTTCATTTACACACCACATTTTTTATTTTTCTACCATATATATGACAGTTCCGATTATATGTAGACAAATAGTGACTTGTACCACTTGATGATTGGAATCATATCAAAAATAACAGCACACATATTTGCCGACACAAATAAATAAAAATATAAAATACAACTCACTCTGTATAGGCATAACGGTGAATACAACCAGCACGCCGAGCAGTCCTGACAGTCCTATTTGATTGAGCAGCAGCCAAAGAACAATAAACGCACATAGTGGTGCCACCCACAGGAAGTGCACGAAGAAGGCGGCCATGTCGAAACGGTTGACGTCATTTGAGAGTAAATTGACTACCTTTCCGGGAGCAGAATCGCCGAGAGCCGTGCGTGAGAGACGGAGTGACTGAAGAACAAGTTGTTGTTTTGATTATTATAGGAGGAATTTACTAATATGTAACTTTTATTCAATAAATTTCATTATACTCTTATGGAGGTCTAATAATAAGTAAGCAATGATTTTTGCCAGAACGCTAAAAAGATAATAATTTCGCAAAAATGTCAACTGACAAAAATTGATTACGAAATAGATTGGATTTAATGATTACGAATAGATTAATTTAATCATAATGTAATTGTAATTAAATTACTACTGTAATCAAGTCTAAAAAAAATTTATACAAAAGAATTTTATTTAAATAAAAAAATTTTTATTTTCTAATATTTAAATACGACGGATGTTACTATATAGTATACGTTACTATACTTTCAGGCTACATACAATATTTCACGTACAATATTTGAAATATGTCAGACCTTTCTATTTAGCGACAAGAACGCAGATAAGAAATTTAAAACTAAAATATATCCAATATATGATATTTACGTTACAAAATTTCCAAAAAAAGTTGTCTCTTTGTCTAACTCTTTACTAATATACAAAATAACACGTATATTTCTTTGCGTAATATAAAGTTTGCATTATCACATTTTATGATAATAGGTTAAGCTATCAATAACACAATGATAATTAATTAAAGCAATCAGAGAAGAAAGAGCTTAAGATTCTCAAAGGTACATTAAATTTAGAAAAACTAAAGGCCTCATTGAAACAGAACTCGGATTAAGTTCGCATTATCTGGAAGTACTAGTGCATGCTGTCATTCAGCAATAAAAAATTGCATCATCGTAGTTTGAGAAAGAAGTATAACGCATGTATGGCTACCACATGAGCTGACTGAAAAACTGAGAGGGCAGGTTTATTAGTTGCAAACTTAAAAAAAACATTATACAGACTGACCTTTCACTGTCTAATTGTTTATTAGCTATAATAATACATAAAGTAGAAAAATTTGTTTATTTGTTTGTTCGCATATTTACTTGACTTTAACTTATATTTTCCTTCGCTTGAAGAAGAAAAAAAAACCATTATACAGACTGACCTTTCACTGTCTAATTGTTTATTGGCTATACTAATACATAAAGTACAAAAATTTGTTTATTTGTTTGTTCGCATATTTACTTGACTTTAACTCATATTTTCCTTCAGTTGGAGAAGAAAAAAAACCATTATACAAACTAACCTTTCACTGTCTAATTGTTTAGTAGCGCTATACTAATATATAAAGCAGAAAAGTTGGTTTATTTATTTGTTTGCGCTAACCTCTGGAACCACAGATTTGATTTAAGAAACACTTTTTATATAAGAAAGCCCATACTCTGAAGTGCATTAAAGAATATATATCATCATGCTATTACAGTAGTAGAGAGAGATGGGCTTATTTATTTACTGATCATCCAGAACATTCCCACGTTTACACCCCCGCACCGACTACCGATACTGTTTGGCAAATGGAGAGGAAACATTTAGTGGTCATCGACGACCGAGCAGCATATCTGTGATTAATATTATGAAACCGTAAGAAACAGCAAGTCTCAATATATAATTAGGGCATTCAAATCAACTTTTGTTTCTATATTGTTTATGCAATGATATACATAGACAATAAAATATTCACCGTAGATTTTACTTACGTACTTGCTGCTTTTTGGCAAACTGTTTCAATTCATGTAATATTATACTTCAAAAAATAAATCTCCATTTATTAAAATACTAAATTCTTTGTCACTCAGACTTCCACTCCTTAGAATATTATTATCTTGACATATATTGTCACAACCTTATCAGATTTTGGTGTGATCAAATATTTGTGAAATACTAAAGATAACCTGATTGTAATATTATTCAATTCTTTGTCAGCTCACACTTACTTTTCTAGCGATTAGATGTAACAAAGAGTAAAAGTATATAAACAAATCAATTAACATTTGGACTATCACAATATTTTCTTATTGTGTTGATAAAAATAAAAGAATGTTTAAAATGAATCGAAAAGACAAAATTTTTTATGTCTTTTCAATCTATTTTAACCTTCAAAAGTTCATTATAATTATAAGTGCAAAAATGCGTGAAACCTCAAAAACCCCTTACAATAATGATTGAACACACTATATAAAAGGACAACATACCTTCCTGTAAATGAGTGAGCACACGGCCACTCTGGCTCGCATACCGCAGTGGAACGCGTTCAACATGAAATGGTTCATGATGATCGCGCTGACAAAATTTAGGAAGACTATGAGACTTGCATTTAGGAGAGCATCTTCTGTACTGAC
This sequence comes from Druceiella hillmani, assembly GCA_039881145.1. Taxonomy (NCBI): domain Eukaryota; kingdom Metazoa; phylum Arthropoda; class Insecta; order Lepidoptera; family Hepialidae; genus Druceiella; species Druceiella hillmani. Next base: position 8,421,272 of record JAYKKI010000035.1, read on the forward strand.
TGTCGAGTTTGGCGTAAAGTACTCCAACAGACGGCCGAGAGACACTGGTATGTACATTCTGGAAGACAAACAGCAATTAGAAGTATGATCTGAAACTCTATAGTTATAAGTACACAAAGATGCGGTCATTATAGTGTAACATGCGGAGATTATAGTGTAACATTCTACTACCGCACTAGCAGCAAAAAATTGTGCTACAACTATAGTTTCAGTTTTATAACCAAAAACAACCAAATTATATACTGTGACATACAGACAGACAAATATGGTAAAATTTTAAGGGTTCCATTTTTCGCATTTAACTATGGGCTCCAAAAATTATTGGGGTAACAATAATTAAAGACGTTGATGAAGGGGAGTGGTAACAAAATAAACATTTCGAGAAAACAACATATTTAGGAACTGACAAATTTAATGTCCCTTATAAAGGAAATAAATCATAATAAATTGCAAATAGACTAACTGAATGCTGTCTGAAATTACCATGATCCATGCATGAGCACATTCACCTTGCTTACGCGGCTAAGACTGTTCCAACACGAGAACACTAAACCATTTGTCACTATAAAATGGGAGGTGAAGATCCTTAAGACGCAAGCCAATTTTTGTCTTGTGTGGGTATAATATTACACGTTAAAAAACAGACGTTTCTGTATATTAATGATGCTTTTCATTAGGTAGAATAAATATGAAGGTGTAGATTGCGCAATTTGTAGTTATGTAGAACCCGCCTAGATGATTCCAAGGGACTACACGAAGATTACCTATTAAGGTAGTTGTCGCATGACCATAAAATCCAAAAGTTTATTATCAAAGATCCAAAATTTATTACGACTGGAAATTGTTTTTTTTTTTTCAAAATATTAATATAACATAATTTTACATTGACTTAGTTTTTTAGACAAATCGCTCGATGCGTTCTTTGAAAAAAAAAAGAGTTTGGTGAAATTACTACTTTTCTTCTACATTTTGAAAATATATTAATACTACATTTTGAAAGCGATTTTTGCCAAAACTAAACGGTCATTTTTTCAAAATTTTAATATTTGTAACTTCAATTTCAACGACTTAGTTTTTTAGACAAAACGCTCGACGTATTTTTTTAAATAAAGTGAAAATTGTGGTGAAATTACTACTTTTCCTGTTATGTTAATTATACAATTTTTGAGAGCGATTTTTACCAAAACTAAACGGTAAATAACTTTTAAATTTTAAATTAAGTATAGTTTGAATAATATTTAAAAAATTCAGCGAATTTCGTCGACAACGTGATTTACACGACAACTACCTTAAGCGAGAAATCAAAATGCAGTTATAAGAAAACATTGAAGTTAAAATAAAGATAATACTTTTTTCCGGTTTTCAATGGAATTCAAATACTTGAGGCCACATTGGGCACAAATAATTGAAGATATATAATAATAGCTAAACACATTCCCAAATGGGTTCTGCTGGAGAGATAATTCTATACAAACAAAGGTGTAACAGACGCTATTCTATAAATAATGTTATCAAAAAGCATATCTACTTCAAAAAGATATAAAAGGAGGAATAAAACCTCATATTATCGGAGATAAAATGAATAAAAAAAAACAAAGAATCGAAGTGCAATACCCCGACATACCTAATATGCTAAGCTCTTCATCGTTGCCACTTACCTAATCTCACCTACCTACTCGATCTCGGTGGCAGATAAATTGAGGTTATAAATAGATAGATAACAAAAAATTGTAAGTAAAATAAAATAAAAAGCCAAGACTAAAATTACGATCAAATTGTGCAAACATTTATAACCATAACGTCGCAGGTATTCAGATTAAAACTACGCAACTCTGATATAAGAACAATTGTAAAGCAGTCTATTGGAAGGCCTCTCCCTGTCATATTATTGGAACCGACCCATAAAATTAACCAGAAATCAACTCTCCTTCAAAAATTTGTCAACTGTTATTTAACGAATCAGTACTCACCTAAGTAAACCGTCGTTGATTGCAATTGCCAATCCCAGCACAATAAAACGCCACTTAAATAGCCTGAACAAAGGTCGCAAGAGGCTGGGCTTGGGCATCTTGTCCGGATCCGTGATGTTTTTGGCCTTTGCCTGATCCGCGCATCGCTTGAGCTCATCGTTCCAGAGTCTGAAAAATTAATTTTGCTTTGATTTAGTTGTTAATATTTTTATTAATATGTTTAATATTTTTTTAATATGTTTAATATTTTTTAGTTACTAATGCAACAATCACAGTGACAAATATTTCGTCATATTCGTTTTAGGATTCCATAGTGAAATGCTCATCTCATCCATCTTTTAATTTTGTCACTTCCATCCATCCGTTCTCAAAAACTTAACTCTTTCTGAAGTTCTAAACTTTTGTACATAAAATTTTGCAAAAAGGTTCTTAATATGGCAATATTAATTAATATATAACAAATTATTTAAAAAAATTTTAGTTTTTCTTATAATACAAATATTGTGGGAACAAAAACAATTATTTTGCATACCCTATTATGAATGAAATTCATGTATCATTTTTTTTTTCACAATTAAAAGAAACTACGTGATGTAGTATTATAATTAATACTACATTACGTAGTTTCATTTAATTGTGAATAATGAATTTCTACAAAATTAACGTAAAATATATTCAATTTTTTTTTTATTTTAAATTCTGTTTGCGAAATATAAAGTTGAAAAGTAAGTGTAAGGCGTCATGTACCGTCCTAATGTAACTTCCAATTTTTCAACTGTGATTATAGGAAATCTGAAAAATTTCTATATACTAGCATTTAATGAGAACTTTGGAAAATGATATTATTTCACTTAACTTGCATCGACAATTTTCATAGATAAACCTAGATAATTATGGAACAAAGGATTGCATCGTTATCTATGTGCATGAATATCTCTGAAAATTATCGACGCCAGGAAAGAAGTACAAAGCCATTGTTCTGACACACTATTGTATTGTGCAAAAAATGTTACATTTCAAATCACACGTTTCTGCGACATTTGTTATTTGTTAACACAATACATGATATACTGTAGTATCAGTAAACAATATTATTGAAGAAGAGATAAAAAATGTTAGGTAGTAAAAGTTGAGAAAATTGTCAAATTTTTTATTAATACATATAAATACAAATGTAGATGACATAAGGGGTTAATTTTGCATGACTGATGTCAACATACAGAGACCTTTATAAAAATTTTTTATACACGTAAAACAATTTAAGGTAATCTAAGAAAAATCAAATCTAATCAACTATAAAAGTATTTTCACATGTCTAAGTGAACTCGTTTATGATTAAAGAGGCTATTGGTATTATAATTAATATTAGTTTCATAATTAATATTAGTATTATAATTAATATTAGTATCATAATTAATATTAGTATTATAATTAATATTAGTATCATAATTAATATTAGTATCATAATTAATATTAGTATCATAATTAATATTAGTATCATAATTAATATTAGTATCATAATTAATATTAGTATCATAATTAATATTAGTATCATAATTAATATTAGTATCATAATTAATATTAGTATTATAATTAATATTAGTATCTTAATTAATATTAGTATCATAATTAATATTAGTATCATAATTAATATTAGTATCTTAATTAATATTAGTATCATAATTAATATTAATATCATAATTAATATTAGTATCATAATTAATATTAGTATCATAATTAATATTAGTATCATAATTAATATTAGTATTATAATTAATATTACATTCAGCATATTCCTTTTAGCTAAAATAATCAGCTAGATTTTTAGGGGTATCTAGGGCATATAAGAGACACATAAGGGTGGCGGCAATTATAATAACTTTGCATTTATTTTTGTATTTACTTTCATCAAGTGGAAAATCTCACAGTTATCAGTTATTTAATAACTCTCGTTTTCTCTTATATTACGGGTTACTTACTAACAGCGATTCTTAAAAATGTTATAATATACTGTACCATATAATAGGGTAGTTGACTGATATCCAATTTTTTGTAAAAATGTTTTAAAACTGCAGAGTAGGTTTAAAAAAACTTATGATGAAAAAAATAATGCGTATAACAAACAATTAATCGAACTAGAAAAAGGTGTCAATTTGTTTTCATTAAATAGAAAAAGTTATTATGAATTTAGTTTCCATGCAAAAACATGAGAAAATTACAATATGCAATATATAACTTAAACTCAATATTTAACGAGATACTAAAAATATTTAATAAACTCCCTTATAATGAATGCTAAATAACAGACCAGTGACGTCATAATCCAGTAGTGTTTTGTATGGGGCGTATTCGCACGAATCGTAGTTCGTCAGTTTTTAAGTTGTTATAACTTTGTAATGAAAAGTATATTTATTTTAACCGTTTTTAATGTTTTTACTTATATTTTATTAATAAAATATAGTAAAATACCCTATTGTTTAACTCGTACAAATTAAATGTATTACATCCATATAAAGCTCAATAAAACACAATATAGACCGAAAAGGTTAATTAATTAATTAAATGTAGTCTGTTTTTGCTACTAACTTTTCATTTTAAAAAGCTGTTTTTCTGAATAATAATAACAACAATTATGATATTAGCACGAATAATTCTAAAAAAAAATTTGCTAAATTCTGTTCTACAAATCCGCAACTATTTGTCTCTTTAGTCTCTTATTGTCATTAATCTTCTCTATAAGTTTTGCAAATAATTTATTCTCATGTGCAAGAAGTTTTTTCGAGTAGTTTGTGCTAAGGGTTCATACCTCTTTCTTTGTTTGCATACCAAGGAGTTGCTAGTCGCGACACATAGTTTAATATCATATGTTGAAAATGGTTTAAGAATCATTTTATGTACTAACAGTATATTGTTTATATAAAGTCCTAATTGTCTCCTAATTAACCAAAATGATTGAGCATAAATGTATATTTCATTCATTTCTCTTTTCAATTTCATTTTATGTACTAACAGTATATTGTTTATATTAAGTCCTAATCGTCTTATAAATGTATATTTAATTCGTCTCTCTTTTCATCAATATAATTTTATGTTTTATGTCAATATCATTTTATGTACTCTCAGTATATTGTTTATATTAAGTCCTAATTGTCTCCTAATTAACCAAAATGATTGAGCATAAATGTATATTGCAATCATCTCTCTTTTCATCAATAATATTTTATGTACTCTCAGTATATTGTTTATATTGAGACCTATTTGTCTCATAATTAACCAAATGATTGAGCATAAATGTATATTTCATTCATCTCTCTTTTCATCAATATCATTTTATGTACTAACAGTATATTGTTTATATTAAGTCCTAATTGTCTCCTAATTAACCAAAATGATTGAGCATAACTGTATATTTCATTCATCTCTCTTTTCATCAACATCATTTTATGTACTAACAGTATATTGTTTATATTAAGTCCTAATTGTCTCCTAATTAACCAAAATGACTGAGCATAAATGTATATTTCATTCATCTCTCTTTTCATCAACATCATTTTATGTACTCTCAGTATATTGTTTATATTAAGTCCTAATTATCTCCTAATTAACCAAAATGATTGAGCATAAATGTATATTTCATTCGTCTCTCTTTTCATCAACATCATTTTATGTACTAACAGTATATTGTTTATATTAAGTCCTAATTGTCTCTTAATTAACCAAAATGATTGAGCATAACTGTATATTTCATTCGTCTCTCTTTTCATCAACATCATTTTATGTACTAACAGTATCTTGTTTATATTAAGTCCTAATTGTCTCCTAATTAACCAAAATGATTGAGCATAACTGTATATTTCATTCATACCTCTTTTCATCAACATCATTTTATGTACTAACAGTATATTGTTTATATTAAGTCCTAATCGTCTCCTAATTAACCAAAATGATTGAGCATAACTGTATATTTCATTCGTCTCTCTTTTCATCAACATCATTTTATGTACTAACAATATATTGTTTATATTAAGTCCTAATTATCTCCTAATTAACCAAAATGATTGAGCATAACTGTATATTTCATTAATCTCTCTTTTCATCAACATCATTTTATGTACTAACAGTATATTGTTTATATTAAGTCCTAATTGTCTCCTAATTAACCAAAATGATTGAGCATAACTGTGTATTTCATTCATCTCTCTTTTCATCAACATCATTTTAATATTAAGTTCTAATTGTCTCCTAATTAACGATAATGATTGAGCATAAATATATATTTCATTCATCTCTCTTTTCATCAACATCATTTTACGTACTAACAGTATATTGTTTATATTAAGTCCTAATTGTCTCCTAATTAACCAAAATGATTGAGCATAACTGTATATTTCATTCGTCTCTCTTTTCATCAACATCATTTTACGTACTAACAGTATATTGTTTATGTTAAGTCCTAATTGTCTCCTAATTAACCAAAATGATTGAGCATAACTGTATATGTCATTCATCTCTCTTTTCATCAACATCATTTTATGTACTAACAGTATATTGTTTATATTAAGTCCTAATTGTCTCCTAATTTACCAAAATGATTGAGCATAACTATATATTTCATTCATCTCTCTTTTCATCAACATCATTTTACGTACTAACAGTATATTGTTTATGTTAAGTCCTAATTGTCTCCTAATTAACCAAAATGATTGAGCATAACTGTATATTTCATTCATACCTCTTTTCATCAATATGGTTGGACAGAGGGTAAACTAACATTAAAGATATATTTATTTTTCAACATTTCTCATATAGTTGTATATTTAAATCTTAAAAAGGCAATGTTGCCATGGAGTGCCCATGTTATGGCTATACTACATAATGTTTACCCCTAACGTTAACATTTAAATAGTATAACTAGAAAAAGAAATGCCCTACAAGAAAAACTTATTGATTATAATTAGTCTTATTTTGTACTAAGTTGACCCAGAGAGCTATACCAAATTAATAAGAGTTCTGAATAGAATTATGGAGAACAAAGTTACTCAAAGTTCATACGTAAAAAAAATTTGGGCGCGTGCAACTCAGTAACCTTTACAGAAGTGAAATTTCTTGGAGATCTAAACCAATATTTTTAAGTATATAGTGAGTGTTAAAATGCAGAGAAAAAAGAGAAAAAACGAAGAAAATATTCTAAAAGAATTGTAGTTTTTATAGGATTTAAGGGTAGTATTTAAAGGGTGAAGATGAGAACAATATAGACAAAATATCAGTAATATTTTTTAATTTATTGCCTCGATATTTACAGAATTATATGGTGATATTTTATATTGATAAAGTTAACACTATAAGGTTAGGGTAACTAAAATACAAAACGTCACGACACTACACTTTCCAGATATTGTGTTAACGCTGCATCTATTGTTGTCCCAGATTTTGTTGTTACAATGTTAGATTCATTATGCATATTTGTATCAAATTTTTCATGAAGAAAGTAAATATTAAGTAATACTATATATTCAAAAAAATTAATAACAATTTTCAATTAAAAAAAAAACCACGATGTCATCATCAGAACACGGCTAAATGTAGCTGAAGGGAGTTGGGATGTTTTGCTCCTGTTATAAATTATATTTAGGACAGCTATATGTGCGGGTTCATTGCGGGGTTTATAAAAATTAAGAACATATGTTGTTATAAATCTACAAAATTTTGACAAAATTTTTACTTTTGACACATAAGTAACAGTATGAGCACCATTTTTCTTTGTTTTCACAAATGTGTACACTTCTTGTCTTATTCTATCATATTCATCTATTTCTCTTGGTTGTTACCTAAGTACCTATTTTCCGTTCTTCTTGTGATAAATTCGTTATATTCAGACATTACAACTAAATATTACAAACTTTGGAGAAAAACATTGTATAAAAAATGTTGCACAAAATTCGGCGTTTAAATTTTACTCTCATTCATTTCCCCCAAAAAGAAGTTTCACTTCATTTTTGAAGTTTGATATATCATATCATGTAAGAAAAATTTATTTCTATACTTGTGTAATTTGAATGTGATATTTTGACGCAAACATAACTTATTAATCGACAACATTATTTACATGGCATCCAATAAATTTAGAATTTCATGAATAAAACTAAAATGGCATTAACTGACTATGATAACTATCGTATCATCATTTCATCATTCTTATCCTTATCTCTGCACGTAATTATTTTCTCGTATACAATTGATTAAGACAAAAATGTGATTGTAAATGCTTTAATTGAACGCGTAGACAATCTCACATTTCGATTCAGGTGTTACGCGCTACAAAGCCATTTATTAATAATAACTACATACAATATGACGTATTGTTTAAAGATAGTGTTTACGAGGGATGTATGTTTAAATATTTTACTTTTCGTTGTTCGCATTGAATATTGATATGCTTTATACGTAAGAACAAAAGTGACGTCGAAGAAATAATCAATAATTTTTTTGTACGCTCACTTCCTATCCATTTTTCCATTTCGTGAAGATAAGATAAAACTACCTGATAAGTCACGTAACTTACTGATAAGTCCTTACCCCTCCCTCTCATACTCTTTCCAATCAATGATAAATACGTCTATATTTATCAGCGCTAGAAATATGAGATTGTATTTTGCCAGATTCAATAACCAAAACTAACTCCATGGCCGAGTGAATAGACTCTGTTAATTGATATCAAGTACACTTTATGCACAAGCCGAATAACTTTGCAAATGGTCTTGTACTTATTATCAACAGACTTCCTATTCTTAACTTTAAGTAATGAAGCTTCCAATTGGTGTAATAAGTTGATTCCAGATATCAAATACGGACCCTTCTTTCTAAAGTAAGTCTTTCTTCTATAGTGTACGGGGCGCTCTCAATTTCAAAATCTCAGGGCCCCTCCTGGGACCCATAACGAACCACCTCATAAAAAAGAGGTATCCACAGATTCAGTGCTTCCACCCAACAAGATTAGAGTCTATCCCTTCTCAATGAATCATTCGGAACCTCCATTTTTTTGAGAACGCATTTAGCTCTAAATGACTCAAATAATACTCTAAATGACTCAAAGAACAGTCCATTCCCAACCAAGTCTCAGTGACTAAAGATACCACGTTCTAGAGTTCCACGTGATTCTACAATACTATTTAGACACATGCTCTCTAACAAATTCTATGTGCATCGTCATGCTCAATACAGTGGAATAAAATATGACACATGTTCTGTATCTTAAATCCACAGGTACATGCCGGGCTATCCCTATGGGTGAATCTATGCAAATTGGCACGAAATGCACCATGTCTCATTAAAAATTGCAAGATATAATAGTCTGAAGACAGCCAATTTTTACTTAGCTGCTCGGACACATTAGAAATCAGAAGAGATCACCTAGATTGCCAATGAGCAACGACGATCCCTAAGATACGTCTCTTTCTGTCAGCTAAAAATTCATCAACCAGAAACTCGAAGTGCAACGGACCCGCATCGAAACTCTTGTCGAAACAGTGCACTGTTAGTTTGTTTTGTCTGAATCTGAGATTTGCTGAATTGTAAGTGTAGAAATTATGGAAACGATGTATGCCAAAAAATAGTAAGATTCCTTTTTATTTTTAGCAGGGTACTTGCAGAACTAAATTTATGATTCAAAAACAATTTTAAATACCCAAGTTGAGGAGAAATATTCGAAAGGTAACAACTCAACTATCCAAACAGATTCAAACAGAGTTGAGGTTCAACCGAGCAAAATAATTTACGTCCATGTCAAACCCGCGCCATTTACGAATCAATCTAAATGTTCCTCGGTTGCTGCATATAATGCAAAACTTGTTTGAACAAGTTTTATGGTTCCAGATGTGTTTTTGTTAACAAATTTGCACTGTGTGTGTACACATACTTATATTTGTATCGAAAAGAAAACATTAGTCACGTTATAAAATATATAAACGTTGAGTAAATTATTTTAATATAATTATTATCACATTGTACTGACAATTTCATAAAGCAATATATGTAAGAAAGTAGAATGACTATAGATAAATATTTTAATAATCACTATTTTTATGAATGTGGCTACAAAATAAATGTTAAAACTGAACTGACAATAAAGACTAAAGCAAACATATTACAATTCTTTGTTAAAGACTGAATAAATTTTTAAAATTCAATTTATATCGATCTCATTATTATAGTTTTTAAAATTCAATTTATATCGATCTCATTATTACAGTTTTTAAAATTCAATTTATATCGATCTCATTCTTATAGTTTTTAAAATTCAATTTACATCGATCTCATTATTATAGTTTTTAAAATTCAATTTATATCGATCTCATTATTATAGTTTGTAAAATTCAATTTATATCGATCTCATTATTATAGTTTTTAAAATTCAATTTATATCGATCTCATTATTATAGTTTTTAAAATTCAATTTATATCGATCTCATTATTATAGTTTTTAAAATTCAATTTATATCGATCTCATTATTATAGTTTTTAAAATTCAATTTATATCGATCTCATTATTATAGTTTTTAAAATTCAATTTATATCGATCTCATTATTATAGTTTTTAAAATTCAATTTACATCGATCTCATTATTATAGTTTTTAAAATTCAATTTATATCGATCTCATTATTATAGTTTTTAAAAAATCGTAATACCGACAATAATAAACTGTTTAATATCTTGATTATGTTATCTTTGCCTTTATTTTTCAACAAACTGATTAAAATAAACTAAAAATAAACGAGTAATTAATTATGCAACACACTATCGACCAATTGTTTGTTTATGTGAATTTTCAAATCGACTAACTCAGTTTGACGAATTTCAAGTCGAGCCATCTTAGATAAATATACGAGACAGAATTTAATCCTCAAAAATATATTAAAATGACTGGCTAATTTGTTGCTAACGTTTCATAATATGTGTCTTACAAAATTGATAACCAAAATTAGTGCCGTAACGAAACTGTTACAGATTGTTACCAAACACATTTCGATTTAGGAATTCATAAAAATGTCTTTACTCTGAATGAGAACAACAATATTAACTATTGAATATATTTGGCGTTAATTTTGTAGAAATTCATTATTGATATGAAATGAAACTACGTGATGTAGTATTATTTCTACTTTCTTTAAGTTCTTTACCACGACCTAGATTTCGTAGTATTACAAGATCTTCAGGTGGTTTAACAAAAATTTTAATCTTTGCTAATAGCCCAACTGAAGATCTTGTAATACAAAGAAACCTAGCTCATGGTAAAGAACTTAAAGAAAGTAGAAATAATACTACATCACGTAGTTTCATTTAATTAGTAACAATATTAACACTGAAATATAAACTTTTACACGTTATGAAATATTAATGCAAAGTAAGATTATGATAAGAATAGATTTTTGAAAAATGCAAACATTGCATTCTTGCAACAAATTATTTGAATAGCAAAATGAGTTAACCAATATTTTCATATAACTTCAATTCATAGTTTTCCTTTGCCTGCTTTCCACGTTGTAAACGCACTGTCATGCAGGAATTTACAGAAATATAAAAATTGACAGCTTTTAATTTTTTGGTGTTTAGACACTATAGATATTTGAACACATCTGTAGGTGTTTGAACACATTTTCTGGGATTTTTTTTCCCGTATTTCTAGCCATATTATAAATATTATGCCGAGAAAACAACTGCTCCCCATTTTTATAATTCGTAACAGACAAGACGATGCATGCAAGAAGTAAACGCACAGCGTTAATGTGTTAATGATGGGTGAAAGAAGTCAACAATGATTCCTAACAGTAAGCACTATTCTAGGCCCCATCCGTAACTATCGGTGACAAACGCAATCTTTATTAACATTTAAACAGACTGTACAGTTGTGTTAACAGATTAATTCGGCGGTAATTGTTAAGGTCCAAATTATTTGCTTTTTTGTATAGCAGGATGACAGTGTCGCTTTCTCATTTTTCAGGTATTCTGCTTTCTTCTAGATTCTTATTACATATTTTATATCATCATGCGCTCAACTCAACACACCACGGCGACGACCTACATATTTTAATGACAAGTGTTAAGTCATGTTTCCACTTCTTTGATCATTTTGATCATGATTCCATCTTCGCCCGGCGCTTTGCCATTTGACATTCTGTGCAAGGTGGCACATATCTCAGATTTTGTTATTTCCGGTACATCTTCGGGTCCAAAATTGGTTATTTTTCGACACGATGTACAGGACGATTTAGAATTTCTAGAACTGTACAGTTGCAGGTAATATTCCTCTACGACTTTCTGGAATTACTTCTGTTCCGTAACTAAGTTTCCCTCCTTATCACAAAGCTTCATAATTTGTTGAGTACTAGGTTTCAGAGCTCTCGTAAATATCTTTGGACCTTTGCATATATATGTATAATATGTACAAAACAATGGGTGAAATTCTTTCTTGTCACATAACCAAGCATTGATTCCAAAGATTCAAAGAAGAACATTTTGATCCCTCTGATAATCCACTAAATTTGAAAAAAACAAAAAAAGCATATTGCAACCGTTTCCAAATTCATGTTACCTAATCGAGCTACTCTCGTATAGTTTTTTAGTGCAACAGAGAAACAATTTCTTAGTTTGTGGAAGAAGTGGAAACAATTGGCTACTAAACGAGGTAGCACTGACGAACTGATATGACAGTTTTGTTAGTTGCCAACACAAAAAATAAATGTAAATATCCAAAGTTCAGTTTGTTCGCTGAAGTCTTGTCTTCAATATCCATCCATTCTTTTCATCCGAACTCTTTGTGCTAATGTTTTGAAGCACATAATTTGATGTTTAAACTTATGTGAAATTTTTAGATGGTCATAATGAAATTGCAAAATTCTAGCAATTATGATCACATTCAACCTTCAGGATGATGTTTAAACAGCGATAACATAAATTTTTAACAACATGATCCATGTAACTCCTGAACAAATAACTGCTTGTATGATAACATTTAATTGTATGTTAAACAGTATTTAGCTCAGTTAACGTCATACCGTCGTTTATTTACAGAGAAATTAAATTATCAAAAAACTGAAATAACATTTAATCTCTTTATAAAATATTTGTGGTGCGCATAATATTTTCGCCAAGCCGCCCACTTAGCTAACAAAATTTAGCACATCTGCTAACCAAAGATTACTTTAGGTCGTGTACTTAGCGTCTCATATTTAACTTCTGCAACAGAATTAAACATGATAAAATTTTAAAATAAACTACATCAGCCTAAGTTTATATATTGACTTCATAAATAAAAGTTTATAATATTTTCCATATTTTTTTACCCGACGGGGGTGATGTCAAAAAGAAGGGTTAGGAATGTATGTGAATCCTACGTTCACCATAACTCCTTACGTTCTAATATTCGCAAACATTCTTTTGTGTTTGCGAATATTAGATTAGTACATAATTTGTTTTAACAATATGAGTACTGAAAAATTCGATTTAATGTTACCCTATATATATTTCATGTCTACATTTGAAAATTGCATTAACAAAAGTTGTAAGGGAATCGAAAGTGGACGCCAGATAAACTATTTGTCAGCAAACCTGTTCAAATTCTAGCGTTTGCAGATGATGTTGATATAATAGATTCCTCCGATTTAAAAACTGCTTTTGTAGCCCAAGATGCAAAATGTATGAATCTGTCCATCAATCAAGATAAAACTAAGTACATGAATCTTAACAGTACAGCACATTCTAGACCCCACTTTGAAGAAAGAGTATTTAAATTCCAAAGAACATGTAGTTTTGCTTTTAATTACGATCAGAGATTATTTCAAACAATGCTTTAACCTCAGAGGTACACAAAAGAATGACTGCTGGACAATCGTTTTGTGACCTACGGTAGTACCTTAGATCAAGTTCGACAAAATGAAAAACAAAATTCTTTCTTTCATGATCTGTACTGACCTGTGCTGCTGAAGCGTAGACTCTCAACCAATCAGAGGATGAATTCATAACAATATTTGAACAAAAAATTCTGAGAAGCATACCAAGAAGCATTTTTGAGAACAACACAAGGAAGAAGAATGAAAAAGAACACATTCTGAGAACATTATATAATCTGACTCATCAAGAACTTCATAAAAACACAGAGAAAATGAGCTGGGCACATAATTAGGATAGAAATAAAAAGAAAAAAGTCTTTTTTGGGAAGTCCGTCCCTGGATTAGAGGAAGAGGAAGTCCCAAACTGCTGGATTATTTAGAAATGGATTTAGAAGTACTGAAGGTCAAGAATTGGTGGATAATTGCTAAAAATAGCCTGGAGAGGAATTCTTGAAAAGACCAGGGCCTGTTCTAGACTGTCATGCTAGTAATGAAGAAATAGTAGCCAAATAGAAATTACTCAAATAATATTAGTTTACCTGCTTAATTCACTTAAAGACATCCTATTATATACCGGATGTAATTATCTACTGACAGGTCCCTTCATTCTTTATTAGCGTAAATTGTCGGAAATCATAACATGGTAATGCAACAACCCTATACCTTTAACTATTCCCATTTTTGCTTAATTATACAATTCAAAATGATGGGTATTTCTATAATTTTGAACGATAACAGCACAACACAATACTGGAATTTAACGGAGCAGTAAAATATTTAGGATATAACGAAGATGCTTTTAATTTTCGTTTATGAAAGTGGCATGCGATGTCAACGATGTACAGGTACTGGGAATAATTGTTAAGACCATTCAATAATAATACAATGTCATCATCAGAATCACCACTCGCATTTTCCATTTCACTTGGCTTAAATATTAATGTAAACCTAAGGACTAATAATATAACTCTAATTTTATGACTTACAGATATTGTAAAAAATTTTCTAAACAATGACTGATGTAATATGACCACTAAATGACCTTTTGGTAGAATTTATATATTTATTTTTTAACAGAATCATAGAAACCTAAAGAGCTGATAGTTGGGTGGCCATATTGCCTCGGTTAATCTACGAAAAAGCCTTTAAATCACTCAGTCTTACCAATAAAAATAATCCAAAGTTTAACCTTTAAACGAATTTAAATCGTCATTGATCTTACATAATTATGAGAAAACTGTGAGTGAAGTTACAAGCTTAAGAATGGACGCTACGTTTGTTCCAACAGTTAAACTACAATTCAAATGTCATCATGACATTTGATCAAGCGTTGGCAAACTGATAAAATTAGCGTTATTTATACAGGTGTATAATTATGATTACATACAAAAATAAACTTAAATGATTTTATAAATTAGATGACTTGCATAAAAAAAAACAGGGTTTGACTTGACTTTTTAAATTGTTCTATTTTGCATTATAAGCCCACTACATTTATATTTCCAAGATATATGCCGTATTTTTTACATAAATCACTTTTAAAGTTTGAATTTTCAAACTCGCGCTAAAAATGCAATTTCTGTAATGGCGGCTAGCGTGACGCCACACGCAGACACGCAGTCCTGCCCGCTGAAGGGGATTATTATTTATTTTCATATTAAAATGGTGTGTAGTGACACAATATACAAATACGTCTATAAAAAGTACACAGAAAGTGTTCGTTTCAGTGCCAACGAATCCTAAAAGACAAAAAAAATAGCTGTAATTAGCCCGAAGAGATCCAAACAGCATTATAGCTCGCTCACTCAATTCGCTCACAAAATTTATGTATGAAGATCATTTCGATGTAAGTAATATTTGTGTTTTAAACATTATTATCGATATCAATGCCTATAAACCAAAAGAATAAGAACATTAAATTTTGGTATGAATGCGTTTTACTCGTCTGTGACGTCATCTGACTTTTAACCAATAACGGGCGTTTGCGACGTTGATTGAATTTCAAAAAATATTGTGATTTTTTACGCTTTTTTTATAAAATATAAACTTATTCTTTTCCAAAATGAAAAGCAATACGCTTATTTACGTTATAATCTAATGGAATCACCCCGAATTGTGGTATATTTTCGATGTTGTCAAATAGCCTATTAGAGTTGATTGATTGCACAATTGGTTGAAGTGACGCACGCATGGCTATTTACACAATCTTCATTAAATGTTATGTTGTTTTATGTTTTCCAGTAGTTGAGCAAACAATTGTCACTTCTGAGCCATCTCATTCGTCATGTTATTTTGAATTGAAAATCGTTATTAACATTTATATTTACCTAAACATAAGCAATTAACATTGTTGTTGAAACATTTCAGTTATTAGAAATCTCAATGTTACCGACTAACAGAGAGACATAATACATAACCCATACAAACTGAACACAATACGATATTGATCATAAAACTATAATTTTCAGATTTCAGAAAAAACAACATGCATTGCTTAACATCACATTATTAAGTTGGCAACTATTAAACCATTCCAGAAGGTCGCTACTTTTTCCAATGATTTCTGGCATGTTATAGAATCTTCTTAAGCACTTTTGCTAGGGTGTATACAAACCAACGTATGCAAAGCTAGGGTGTATACAGACCAATGTGTTCAGTTAACAATTCAGTTTCAGCGAGAGAAGAATAAACCACACAGAATAAATCATACATATTTCACAAAGAGACCCTAGAGTGCACTTTGCTTCGTGAATTCTATTTAGAGGTGAAAACTGAGAAGGGCAATACACAACACGTGCACAGCAATAAATGAAAGTATACTCTGCTACGACACAGCCAAACATTGGCTCCAAAAACTGAAAGAAGGAAATTCTGGTTTGCTCAGCAGCTCTCATTTAGGGTCACCTCCATCATTAAATTCACGAAATTAAAAAACCTTATTGGAACAGATCTTAGGCCAAGTTTGCATTATTTTTATGGTCTCATTACTGCAAAATAAAAACAACTTCATGCTTCGGTTAAGATGTGGAAATATTATGTTCTTTTACCCATGAACTTCACAGATGAACTAAGATGATTGGTTTATTAGATGCCAACCTAATAACCTAACTTTAAACTCAAACTAACCCCAACATCAAACCGTGAATGTTTCTATATCTCGCCAGTTGAGACAGAGGTAACTGGTCGTAAAAACGACATAATCAGTATGAACCTTGAGCAAGGTAAACATAGTAAGTACACTATGTGCGAAACGACTATAAATAAACAATATGCAATAAATGACTTAAGATAAATTATAACATATAATTAAAATGTTTATAGTGATAGCATTGCTGGCATTTCCTATAAAAAATTAGAGATTCCAGAAGGCTATATATAGTTATATTTATAGGCTGTATATAAGTTTGTGACATATTTAATACTGTCAACGTAGTCGGAGAGAAGGTCGCTGGTCTGGAAAAATATAATTTTGACCTGTCATTAAGTTTCTCACAAAGTAAGAAAAAACACCACATATGTTCACCACATTAAACCATGATTTATAAGTGGTAATCTCTTCAAACAAAGCAAAGACTCAGTTGAATGGCTGATCGAAGCCACTTCCTGACATTGTTGAAACAGTTGAAAAATTTGTATTGGAAAATGCCCGATTAAATAAGAAGCATTTAGAAAAAATGATTGAAGTATCTTCTACCAACCATTTTGAATATTCTTCAAGACTATTTTGTCATGCTGAAAGTCAGCACAAGATGTGTGCTGCGAATGCTCACTCCACTGCATAAGCAACGTGTCGAGAGTTCACCCTACTTTATGGATCTCTATAGAGAGAATAAGGATAAAATTTTGGGTATAATTGTTGCAGGTAACGAAACTTGCGTTCATCATTACGAGCCTGAATCCAAGCAGGAGTCTATGCAGTGGTATAAGAATGGAGAGAAGAATCATAGAATAAGATGTTCAAATAAGAAGTTCAAAGTAACGCAATTGGCCGGAAAAATCACGTGGCAGACAAGGTATCATTGATTTCAAAGATAAGGTTGTTCCTGTTAAGGGAGAGTACTACGTCGGTCTACTAGAACGGCTTAAAGAAGCATCGAAGGAGAAAAGACAAGGGAAAATAGGAAAAGGTGTGCTACCTTTGTATGACAATGCACCTCTATACAAAAGCCATGTTATGATGGCTGCCCTTCACAAGTGCAGCTTTCAAATATTGCAACATCCACCTTACAGCCAACACTTGGTCCAATGTGACTATTATTTGTTCCCAAAAATGAAAAAGAAGCTTTGTGGAAAAAAAATTAGCGATGACGAAGAGAGGAACTCTTCAATTTCGGCTTATTTTCAAGATAAAGCAAAAACATTTTTTTACGAAAATAAATTATTCGACAAATCTGAGAAATATATTAGGGTGAAGGGAGAATATATTGAAAAGGAGAACTAGCACCACATTTTTTTGACCTTTCTTCCACCCCATTCTGTGAACTTTTAGACCTCCCCCTCGTAAATGGTCATAAAAACTTGGTTGCCAATATTTTTTCAATTTACTAATGCAAGTTATTGAAGATAAACTTATAGTCCTTAATACAAATGCAATTATACTGATTTTTTCAACTTTTTGACATATATACTTAAAAATTTTAAAGCACACTGCAAAATACTTTGGAGGCCATCTTGCTATCTTGCAAAAGAGACGTATCAAAAATATTATTAAACATTTTCAGTTGCATTCTGAAAGACTTCTGTATCGACTCCCTACGCTATGGAGTCAACGAGTAAACAATTATTTAACCCCAAGTTCGATATGTAGAGAAAATAATTGAAAAACAATTTTTCCCTCAATCTGAAACTGAAAGAACTAAAACACTGTAACGTACAGACAAAAAGATTTATATATAGACAGTGGCACAAAATGTTGCTTACAAAAACTGTTTTATTCTAAAACGAAATACGAACTATAGAAAAACGAAATATACTCGATACGTATATTTCGTTTACCTAATCCACTGTCTAGTTACGGACTTTATCGAATAAAGATAGAAAGCATTGAGACATACTTGCTATCAAATTTTGGACATAAAATACAGAAAATGACTTCTAGATGTTCCAAAGATAAAGACACGGCTGCTTCAAAGTGAATACACGTTTATCTTGGAGCTTTATCTTCTCAATTGGCCAGACGTTTTCTAGATGGTACCCATCAAGTGATTGTGAAGGCCACTTGTAAGGATGACACATATCGACTTGGATGTTTGGTGTCATTATATAACCAGATAATCACAATTAGATACTCCGGGAGTATCAATTGTGATTATCTGGCAAACCATTTCACTTTAGCAATATTTTTTGATAAATTATCACCTTTCTTTCTGTATTAATATTGCCATTGAAAACATACAAACACACAAAACTCTTGATGCAGAAGTTTATTTTTATGGGATATTTTGTAATGGATTACAATAAACTATGCCCATAAACATACCAAGCATTCTTTCTTCAAGACCATGCGCAAAAAGAGGTTTGAAGTCCATGAGCACGTACCCAGAAAGGGTAACGTTTGACAGTGGCATTCTGAAAATGGTTTAACATTCTCCATTTGTAACCATAATCAGCTAAGCGACTGATGGTTGTCATGCGTCCTTCGCTGTTGTTGTGGCTCAAATGGTGCTTCTGCTTGGGAGATCATCGGCAGCCCTAATCTGTTTTTATCAGTTAACCCACTTTCTAAATAATGATTCTGACTCCCGCATGGACTGTGCAACTGTTGTCTAAATCATTTTCGGTCTTCCGGGGTGGATTTGCAATAACTCGAAGCAGTTTTTGTATAGCGCACTAATTTTTTATTGCATCATGGACCCCTCTCTTCTCTTCCCAACTTCATAAACTTCCCATCACTCACGCCCCCTTTAATTTAGTTAAACTATTCCTACCTTTCCATCTGGGTTGCCTCAGGGACCCTCCAGGAACCTGTAACAACGCTCCTCACACAAAACCTTCAAAGGTCTAGTAGTGTTCCGTGTCTATTATCAAACTCTTCCACCCAACAGAGTAGAGAATATCCCCACGCAAAGAGTCATTTAGAGCCTCCATTTTTTCAAGAACGCTTTTAGTGAATATTCTAAACTCAAAGCTCAGTCCACTTCCAACTAAGTCACGATGACCAAAGGAGAAATGTTCTAAGAAGCTGCGTGCTTCTAATCTACTTTCGTGACGCATGTTCTCTAACAAAACTCTACGCGCATCGTCATGCTCACTGCAGTTGAACAAAATGTATTCCATGTTCTGCATCTCGTACAGGCTAGGCTGTCTCTAAGTGTGAATCTATGTAAGTTTGCACAGAAGGCGCCATATCCCATAAGAAATTGCGATGTAAAGTAGTCAGGTTTGAGCCAGGTCTTCTCAGTCCACTCAGAAATAGTGGGAAAAAATTATCTAGTGACTTCGCCTTTAGAATTCGGCGAGAAACTCTAGTCTGCCAGGGAGCACAAACAATCTAAAAAATGTGTCTTTCGTGCACTAAGGTATTCATCTACTTGAAATTAGAAATGAAGTGATCCTGCATCATAATTCCTTCTTTGTATCAACTCAAAATTAGCCACACATACTACGATCACAAGATCGGCACGTAAGGGGCCCGCCAAAACCAGTAATACATCCGTTAAGAAAGTCTTGTATCATTTGAGTTGTTCTATTTAGGTACAGTCTGTATGTTCTTGCACCACTAACTGTAACAAAGCTTATAAGTGTTCCATATTTGCCATTTGATTAGGAAGTCCTAAGTATTGCCGACGGTGCCAAAAAATATATTCTGATTAAATATAAGTTAAATATATAATATGGCTAAAATTACCATGTATAATGTTACAAATAATGTTACCAATATGAAAAATAATCTCAACCAAAAATATATAAAGTGAATATAAAAAATATGTATCTGATAAAATATAAGTTAAATATATAATATGGCTAAAATTACCATGTATAATGTTACAAATAATGTTACCAATATGAAAAATAATCTCAACCAAAAATAAAGTGAATATAAAAAATATGTACCTGATTAAATATATAATATGGCTAAAATTACCATGTATAATCACAAATAATGTTACCAATATGAAAAATAATCTCAACCAAAAATAAAATGAATATAAAAAATATGTATCTGATTAAATATAAGTTTAATATATAATATGGCTAAAATTACCATGTATAATCAGAAATAATGTTACCAATATGAAAAATAATCTCAACCAAAAATAAAGTGAATATAAAAAATATGTATAAACATACATCTGAACTACAGTGCTTTCTAATAACACATGACCAATAAGACAATGAAATCAAAAGGAAACAAAGTATGCCAGAACTACTGTACCGAAAACGGTAAAACGAACAATACAATGAGCTGTACAGACTGACTATTATTGGCACAATGGTGGCAGCTAAAGATTACGGATGCTAATTTTGTTGTATATCAATATGATTTATGCTCACACGTATCCTTCTAAAGCGAAGTAATTGTGTAGTGCTACAAAGAGTAACTGTGTAATTTTTCTCGATATAAATATACATAAAATTTGAATATCTGTTTGCTTGTTGCAAAATCATCAAAATTCGAAATTAATCAACTTGAAACATTGTATGTGGAAAGATTAAACTGTTCAATACACTAAATACATAAAATCGACGATTTTGTAACTCATATGTCCATAGAAAATAACATAAAAAAACTCAGTTCTATATAAATAGAGCAATCAGATAGAATTTTAATTTGATCAGCTAATAAGAATGCAATACATGTTTACATTTTTTAATAAAATGCAACAAAAAAATTTTATTAAAACTTGAAAATAAAAAATGTTTTTCTTTCTGTAATGATATGAATATTTTGTGCTTATAAGTGACAAAAATAAAAATCCAATAATATTATGCGTAAACAAAATTAAAGTAATAAAATGTGTGATGAGAATTAGATTATTTTAATTTTTTTATTTCTCTCATAATTTTCCATAAATAATTTTATTCTTTCAATATAGTTGTCTACATTTTCAAATTTAAGGGAATAACAAACACATACTAGCCTCTCCATCAATGTACATTCTGCATATTTAATTCTTTAAAAAACTTTGAAAAATGTTTAAATACAATTATTAGATCAACAAAATTGTATTTTGTATTTAAAAAAATAACATGTATACTGTTTGCGTATTGTGAAAATGTATTTTAAAGAATAATACATCTGAAAGGTCATAAAGGTAATATTACATTATCAGGTCAATACTATTAAAATAATAGAAAAAATTTTATACAATTTTGAAATTTAAACCACAGAAATCTTACTAAATTAATCTTACTTTAATCATGTTCAGTATGTTTATCCATGACGATAAAATATTTTGTAGATCTAAATTATTTCCGAAAGAGACTTTAAAAAAAAGTGTCTTTTGTAAAAAAAGGAACATTTTACAAATATAAGATACCAATAACAACCACCCCTTAAGACTTAAAAAGAAAAATAAATAATTCTAAAACCAAATAATTCTCTCTGATATGGGATTTTAAAATTTAAATACAACAATTACAAACAAAATTTTAAATACTTTTTTTTAATTTTAATTTAAAAATAATTTATCCGCTTTTTATATAATAACTGATTACCAGATATTACAGTTAATGACAATCATCAAAATCAGGATTTTTTTATTTTCTTATACCCGCAAGAAAATGGATCATTAAATAAATATTAATGTCTTTTTAAGTTTGTATTGCTTCTTAATTAAATGTTAAATATACTGTGCACTATAATATTCCTGAGAGGTATAGCCGACTCACTATATTACACTTTAATATGAATTGGATTATTGGATCAATCCACAAATATGATCCAATCATTCAACGAACCTAAAAAATTGTTTTTAAATAAAAAAGTTAAAAAAACAACACAGCAAATAATTGTTGAATTTTGTACAGACATTGTCAAAAAATGATATATTTCATTAATAATTACAAAAATTCAAAATAAAAAATTTAGTTTCTACTCACTGTTCTAATTCTGATCCAATCAACTCTGATTTGTCATACTGCCTGGGTCCACTCAGATCCGATATATCGAGCACCTTGGAGTAACCCTTCTTGAAAATGTCGACCATCCACCAAAAGACCAACTTGGATAAAAGATTCGCCTTGTCATAGGGATGAATACCCATCGATTTCATTGAATTATCCATGTTTAAAATTATTTGTACTCTTCATAAATTATATATTATAATTTTAAAATACACAATTTAAAATAAAAAATTTTTTATCACAAATTTTTAAATTTTAGCACCATTTGTTGAGAGAATCTAAAAGCACTTTGGGAGTTATTTTTAAGTTATACCAAATATTTAAAAATTTTTTTTGATTTTAGTAATATTTTTTTTATGATTTAAGTACTATATTTTTATTTATTAATTGGTTTAATAAATGTATATTTAAATATTTGACGTATTTTTCAGCAATATAATTCTCCTAGTTTATAACTATTAGGCTAATAATTACTTAGAATATTATATTTATAAATATTTAAAACAGAAACGTTGCTCCAATTCGACGTCCACATTTATACTGGTACGAATGACGTGTGCACGGTGAATATCTGTAACAACATTAAAGATAAGATGACTCGGGGAGATAATAAAATTATTATATAGAAAAGGTAGAAAATCGTTGAAACGTACCACAATGACATTTCATGTAATTTTACGACATGAATCATTATTGATTACGTTTATCTTGATAAATAACTATTGATAACGAATCTGCACGTAAATTAAAAAAAATTGGTCAATTTCAAGACAATGTTTAACGTTTATGGTGACAGTTTCGCACCTAATTCTACATTTTCATCAACTTGATGAAAAGGTCCTTTAAAATGCTTTACATTCAAAAAGAAACAATATCACTTGAATGATCTAATATTATGTATAATCTAGTGAATAGTCTATGACCTTCATACTATGATTTTAAATATCCGAGTCTGATTAATGCCAAGTAGACAGTAATGAACATCCAAGTTCCTATATTCTGGGATCAGTACGCACTATAAAGCTGAACAGTATTGTTCACCTATGACGATTCATCTCAATTTTTATAAAACAAAAGATCAGAATCCTTCATGTTCTCATTACGCTATAACTCCCATAGATAACGCCAAAAAACGTCATAGAACAAAAGCATGTTCCACAGTTCTCTGTTACATTTTTTACATGCAAATATATACCATTTCTGTATATAAAGATTCTGCTATTAATTACGGGATAATTTTAGATATTTTATGTGGTTTATACTTTTAACTAATGTATTCCAGTTATCTCAGGTAAGGTGTCTTCCTCGATTGACTTCATAGAATAGCAAAAACCACAAATTGACAAACAGAATAATTGTTAATAAGACATGAATGTTGATGGAATGTAGTTATCCATTGTGAATTAACAAATAACTTTATAAAATTTCTACATCCATAATGCATTGATAAAGTCTATCGGAAGTGAGACCATGCCTCAACCACTAAAATACAGTAGTTAAAATTGTAAACATTAAAGAGTATAAAAATAAACATTGAAATATCTAAAATTTACACTTAAACAATACCAGAATTTTTGGACGTAGAAAAAATATGTATTTGCATGTAGAAAACATCAGCATTCATCGAGGGGCAAAAAAAACAAATCGACAAAGAGAATAATTATTGACGATTCAAGAATGTTGATAGAATGTCTTTATCCATTGCGAATTAAGTTACAATCAGCCATCGTGAAGTGACAGTCAATCGACAGTGACACCCTACCCCAAATTTTAAAATATCTAAAAATAAACATTGAAATATTTAAATTAGCACGTAATAAATAACAAACATTAAAAAAGATATACATTTCCATAAAAAGACCTGCGTGCGCAGGGTAGCAAAAATAAAAAATCTACAAACAGAACAATAGCTAATGAAATGTGCATTAGACAGTGTAAAATTTAATCAATACAAGAATTATTGTTACAGAAAATTGAATCAATACAAGAATTGTTGTTACAGATTGAATTATTGATTATATTTGTTGTTAATTTTGTAGAAATTCATTATTCACAATTAAATGAAACTACGTGATGTAGTATTATTCTACTTTCTTTAATTTCTTTACCACGACCTAGGTTTCGTTGTATTACAACATCTTCAGGTGGTATATTAGCAAAGATCTTCGCTAATAGCCCATCTGAAGATGTAATACAACGAAACCTAGGTCGTGGTAAAGAAATTAAAGAAAGTAGAAATAATACTATTTCATGTAGTTTCATTTAATTGTGATTGAATTATTATTACAGAAAATTGAATCAACACAAGAATTATTGTTACAGATTGAATTATTGTTACAAAAAATTGAATCAACATGAGAATTATCGTTACACCTTTAAAAATATTTATTACAATGTAATAGGGAGAAATTTTTTTTTTTTATTTAAGTACCTTAAGACAAAAACTTATCAGCCATTCCTTATTTAGTAAAAAACATAAAAAAATATTTTTCACACACTTTTGAAATAAAAATATTTAATAAAAATTAGGCAACCTTGAAAAACATTTTGACTGAAATGTCATTAGAATTCACCATTCACACGATCAAACTGTTGCGTTTTTAAGTATTAAAGCTAAAGCTTATATTATCACTGTGATTTCAAGTCTTGATATATTCTAAATTTGACAAGATAACAACCAGTGTTATTTATAAGGAGTGATACCATCACAGTGTGAGTACAACTCCACCGTGACAGCTTATTTTTTTGTTTGATTTCAGATAAGCAGAGATATAGCCACCAGCAACCTCTTATCAATACCGACTGAAAATTTATCATCGACATGATTAATATCTTAGAAAACTTTATAAAATTTTCCCATTTAATGAAAATAAAACTTAATACTCGATAAATGGCATATATCTTTTGTAAAATGTCAGCATGCAAGATCATAAGATATTCACACCTCCACATAAACTGTTAACTTAATTCTCTTGAGTTACAAAACAGAAATTCATAAACAAATTTAATAGCTATATATCATAAGAACTGTTAAGTGATACTCAAGCATTAGACTTTCTTGGTACTAGAAGACGAGAATGTAAAAGATTGTTAGGTACTGTAAAAATAACATAAACGTAGAAGATCAAGAAAGACATGACTTAACCAAATCGAAAATAATATACGCAAGCTTAATATAAAAAATGATAGAAACAAAGAATGCGTATTAGGATGAGAAAGGTGAAAGAGGTATTACATGAGAGCGTTAATAGCAATTATGACTTCAACTTATTACAAAAAATGGTTCTCTAATATCTGACCATAACATAAAAAATCTTATGTTGTCATAAACAGTTATGTGAACTACGGCCTCAAGTTCACAGAAAGAAAAATATAAGTGAGGGAATGACTGACCGATAAAAATATGGAAGTACTTCTGCTATAGTTAGCGATTTAGGTTTTTTTTCTAAATGCTATAAAAAAACAATTAGGAATCAATATATTTTCAAAATTATAAATATAAAAAAAAACCACCCCAAAATTTACATGTAATTCAAATAGTTTAATGTTCTATATATATATACTAGATGTCGCTAGTGGTACAAATGCATTACGCAAGTAGAAATATTAAAAACATAGTTCCAACCCGGAAATAGCTTGCTAGGACCTTGTATCTCTGATCTCAGTCTCTATAAGATTACCGCAACCTCTAATCAGGGAGATATGCAAGCAAAGAAAGTAGTAGCTGCCGGACGGCCACAGGCTATTTGAAATAACCGCTAATAATAGAATTTATCACTAATGAAAGGTGAAACATGTTATTTTTACTAACAAGAAAAACTGCCAGTGTAACAAAAAAATGAAGTCATTACCACTTCCTTTTTTACCGCCAGTTGGCTTTTAATGGGAGCATAATAAGTAGCCTTAAGTTATGGCGGTTTACTTCATAGGGTGGTTTACTTTGTAGGGTGGTTCACTTAATACCTTCCCATCTTCCTGTCAAAGATCCAGTATATAGATATTTTCAAGAAAATTAAGTCGTTACCACTTCCTTTTTACCGCTACTTCTTTTACCAGCGTTTGGGTATTAATGGGAGCATAATAAGTAGCCTTACATAATGGCAGTTTACTTCATAGGTGGTTCACTTCGTAGGGTGGTTAACTTAAAACCTTCCCATCTTCCTGTCAAAGATCCAATATATAGATATTTTCAAGAAAATGAAATCGTTACCACTTCCTTTTTTACCGCCACTCGTTTTACCGCAGCTTGGCTATTTATGGGAGCATAATAAGTAGCCTTAAATTATGGCAGTTTACTTCATAGGGTGGTTTACTTCATAGGGTGGTTCACTTAATACCTGCCCATCTTCTTGTCAAAGATCCAGTGTGTAGACATTTTCTCATACCCAAATTGGTCTTATTCTACCTACCTACTCTATTAATTAAATCACCGTTTATATAATTAACTCACAATTTAAAAAAAAAAGTATATATAATGTGGTAAGTAAGAAAACATATAAAGAAGAATAGAATCTGTTAAGCGGGTAATGCTATAAATCTCCATAACAGTCATGAACTTAGTATTTCAGTGAGGGAAGAGAATATGTCAAAATCATTTAATATGCCACATAGTCAAAACTTACTTCATTGATAAGTAGATAAAAAAGAAATCTCATTTTTCTCAAAAGGTTAGCTTCATAAAGATATGTACGTACAGATTCATAATATTACGAGTCATCATGAGTTAATAAAAATATACATGTACAGATTCATAATAAGATATATACTTAAAGCATCATCGTGAGTTAGATAATCTTCATTGCAACACATTATGTAAGAGAATGAAAATTCCCGAGTCATATTTTATTTCATACAATAAAGAAAATTATCAGTTTGATAAAAGGGAACACAAGATAAAATTATCATAATGTAGAAAGGAAAAAATACCTATGACATAATAAATAAGTCAATGTTTTTGCAAAAATTTGGTTAGAATGCGGAGAGTATAAGATTTTATTAAAATCTTAAATCTACCTGTTATTCTGTTGATATAATATGAGTCTATCTCTAGAACCATAGGAAGGAATCTGATGAAATATACGGTCTAGAGTATTTAGACCGATCCCAATGCACATATCATATGCACCAGCTATAGAACTAATTATTAGACTTTTTCCACCAATATCTATCTATTTTGAAAATTGGTTAAACAAATAATTTCTCAATCAAAAATAATGTGCACAAACTGTTTTGAAATTTTAAACCAAGAAAGTATGAAGAAAACTTTAGAACACATTACCTTGAAATTTACAGAAAAATATGCTTTTCAATTTGCGTTATATAGGTACATTATCACCACACAAAAGCTGATCTCGCCAATTAAAATTCCTAGACTGTGCCCTCTCTTTCTTAGTCAGCTTTCACAATTTCAAAACTCATGGATCATTTCACTATCATAAATGGAATAACCAAATTATAACCAATGTTGAGTTTTCGCAATGTACTATTTCTTTAAGTACTTTTTAAAATTTTTGTTATCACAACATGTCGTCGCTGTGGTGTGTTGTGTTGATCACAAGATAGGAGACCCGGGTTCAATTCCCGGCCGCTCGTCATACGGGGCTAGACTGGTGTTATAGTTGGCTGTATGAGATTACCTTCTTAGCAATAAGTCTGCCTTGTATCAATTAGATACGTTAATTGATAAATAAATCAGTTACAAAGTGAAGCAGAGAGGCAAGTATTCTAATGAGACTTTTCCCTTAACATATAAACTTTCTTGTTACCATATTCAGGTATATGGCCATATATATATGTGTATGTGTAAATATATATATATATATATATATATATATATATATATATATATATATATATATATATATATATATATATATATATATATATATATATATACATATATTTATATTATATAATAAGCCCAAAAAATCATTTTTAGTCTATTTCCCTGGTATCAAGATCTAGTTGAATCCGAAGTTTTGCTGCTTGGACAGTAAATGATTTTTTGTAAGACGTCACCACACAAGAACCATTTATAGTACCATTGCCAAAGACCAAATGTGTTTAGAAAATTAAATTTAAAATGATATTAACAAATGTCAAAAAATATTAGCTGACATGAAACTGTAATAAAGTTCGACTTAGCAGAAATTTTATGTAAAAACACACAAAACGATAGGAATTACATACCTAAGTATTTCAAATAATACGTCTCACTTGCAATTAAAACAAATAAGGACAGAGCTATTAACAGTACAGTCACCCAATTTTGTGAAGTATGAAACCCAAAAGTAGAGTAACCCAATTTTGTGTAGTATGACAGTCGTACAGACACACACTTACAATATAGTAACGAATTTCCTTGGCAATGAAAGAATATCCAATGATGACATACATGGCAAAAGAATATCCAATGATGACATCATTGACACGTTTGGGATTATTCATGGCATAAAGAAGCAAGAAGACAAAATGTAATGATCACATTGTGCATTGTACCCGCATTATTCAAACCCTATTGCACTTTGTGCCCCCATTGTTCACGCTATTACTGCATTTTGTCCACACATTATTCAAGCCCTTATTGCACTTCGTGCTCGTATTAGTCAAGTCCTTATTGTACTTCTTGTCCGCACTGTTCAAGCTCTTATTGCACTTTGTGCCCCATTTTGTGAACCCGTTTAATCTATATTGCCCCCATATTATTCCTACTTTTATTGCGTTCCACACCCACATTGTTCGAATCCTTTTTTCAATTCGTACACTTATTGCTCAAGCCTTTATTGCACTTTGTGTCCATTTTGTTCAAGCCCTTGTTGCACTTTGTGATCTTTTTATTATTATAACAGTAGCAAATCTACAATCTCAAAAGCTGCGATAAACGTACGAAGTAACAGTGAAGAGAGACAAATCGGGATCTGTAACCGTTGTTACGAATCCCTATATTTATATATAAATTATATCTATATTAATTATACAACATACATATACATACCATTTTCGCAGAGAAAATAGCATAAACTGTTTTGAAATGTACCGGAAAAATAAAATATTGCACGTTTCTTTTATTCTTAACAGCTACAGAATACTCAACCAGCCACGACGATACTGTATGCTGCTCTGGCAGTTTTGCAACAAAAAAAGTTAAAGGACAATGCTTTTCTAATTTCAAATTCTTTTCTGTGACGAAATTGGATATCGCAACCCTATATTTAGCAGCCTCTTTTTATATTGTTACGAATAAACTGTATTTAAATCAATATTTGTATGATTCATTTAGTTCACACAGAGTCATTGTACATATAACAATGCCTTTATTAATTATTACCCGGCATTAAAAATTTCATGTTTTTTATAAACTTAGCATTGTCGTAGTATTTTCTCTTCTTTAATTTATTAACTGTACTAAATTACAATAAAAAAACTGTACTAAATACAATAAAAAAATTAGGCCAGCTAATTTTTAATTAACTGTACTAAAATACAATAAAAAAACTGTACTAAATACAATAAAAAAATTAGGCCAGTTCATTCATTTACTGAACTCATTTTCTACTAACGTGGATTGATAAGTTTATGACTGCTATGTAAAAATATATAATTCTATTCAATTCTTCCGTCTGATTTCTAAAGCCATTACACCACTTTAAAAAAATATTTCCTCAAGGCTCTCAAAACTACAGATTTGACTTTTTATTTGATGTAAATTTCTGCCCACCTAAACATTATTTTTTAGTTTTTAAAATGATGACCACCAGACAGTTCCATATTAGGTGAATAAGAAGATGACGCAGTAATTTGAACTGATAATTATGGATTTCAGTAACGGTTTCTAAGAATGTGTAGCACGCTTTATCCTGATGAAACAAACATTTTAGTTAAAATTTCTGGCCGTTTTTCCTTTATTTCATCATGCAACTGACGTAAAATGGAACGGCAGTAAGAAGCTTTTATGGTGGTATCCTTTAGTGGGTAATCGACCATAAAGACTTGCATCAAGTTCCAGAAAATTGATGCCATTACTTTATTTGCTGACAAATTACTTTGGCTTTTTTTGAGACTGGTGACCCTGGTCTTCTCTATTTTTTGACTACTGGTTTAACTCTGGAATATAATCATTAGTAGTCGCAAACCTGTGCAAAAATTCTTTTGATTCAGCTTTAAACGACTCTAAACCTCGATACTCATCTCACAGAGAAATCATAGAAAATTTTAGTACATGCAAATTATGTTTTAATTTCACTCATAAGAAATGCCTATAACCGCAGATATCTATCTAATTTTATCCACATCAGTATCCTATGATCAAATCACAGATTTTTCCCACATTTTCTTGAGCGGTCAGAATTCAAAATCGTCCAGTACGAGGATCACCTTCAATGCTATACTGACCACGTTTAAAATCAGCTGATCATTTTCGAATCGAAGCAGATTCTTTCAGTATTACCACAACAGGTAACAGAAACTCTTTGTGCATTATATTAAAGGCGTAACATTCAGTTCTATACATGTTTATGAAATTCACCACTTGTCAATACTTAAATCGGTTTGAACTCTGAACCAAAAGCAATAGAAAAATTAAACTTAATACTGTGTAGTGCTACTATGATATTATAATTATTTCTGTATGATGCCACGAATTTTTCATAATAATCTTTTATCAGGTTACGCTAAGTAAATGTATTTTGCCAATATAGTTAAGGACCACATACTAAGTAATTTACCACAATAATGCAGTCTAAAGGGTTATGCTAAATCCGTCATCCTTATGAAAATTTCAAAATTGAATATCTAGAGAACCATTGATGTTTCGTCATAAATAATAAAACTTTTTTTTAGAATAGAGACTTCTTTCCCAGGACTATTTGGTAGAACTTACATTTTATAAATGTGTTAAGTTTGCTATAATTAACTTCTTCTAATTACTTCGAAAAGTAGTGGTTATAATGTATAATATTGAATAACTTTTGCAAATTTTTCTGGACTAGAAAACTTTTTAAAAATATTAATGAAAAAGGGAACGACATTTGAATAATGTAAATCCAACTTCTTGTCGGTTAAGTGTCAATTAAGTTATAAGAAAATTTTAAAGAGGTTGAAAACATGGTAACTAACATCATTTACGTGATCCAGATCTTTAATAGTTGACACATATGGGATTATCCTATCTTTAGTTGTAGTAAATTAGTCTGGTTTATTTTTTAATGAAATCTTTGACCGCCAACAATGCTAGCTTGTTACTTGCTTGAATTAACTAAAAGACCCATTTCACGATCGAAGTAAGATCCCGATAAAGAGTGCCAATTGTTTTTGTTCAAGAATAAAAGTTTGAATGATGATTGCTACTGATATTCTTAACTATATCATCAATAAACGAGAAAAGGAGAAAGAGCTCCTCCTTGAGGCATATCAGCTATAAAATCGGTTCACTCAAAATAAATATATGAAGACTTAAATGATTGCTTGTGCTCAAGAAGATACCAGTTAAACCACTTTAGAGAATGTTGCCTTACACAAAAATATTCTAAATGAACTAGAAGAAGAAAGATATTCAATGGAATTAAATGTGCTACTGAAAACAAGAAGCACGAGGAAGGTGATTTGTGTATCCTTTATAGCCAAGCGTACATCATCAGCAACCTTAACAAAAGCAGTTGAGGTACTGTGAATAATTTTAAAACCAGATAATTTGACTTTTGAGTTTTGAAGAGGGCAACGAGTTGGACATGATAGGTATATTCAAAGCCATTGTATAAAATTGTCAGAATTGATATAGGCCGGAAATCTTTAGGTTATGTAAGCGATAAAATTTTAGGTACAAAGACAACATAATCTTCTTTCCACTTTAGTGACTAAGTTTATCAACCACTTCATCTGGATAATCGCACAGATATAGAATTTGTTATCATTATCACGTTTTACAATTTACTTTTTATGAAATGTGATCAAGAATTCTGTAAAATTTTTCAAACACTGAGTGAAGTAAATATAGTTGAAATACTATAAGCGATGACAGTGAATTTATAAACCTAATATCGTAAAGTTCCGAGATATATGGCTCAAGACAATTAATCACATTGCTTCGCATTGTATGTTTTGGTAGACATTATTTTATGTAATAATCAGTTAGAGAATGTATGTAAAATGCAAAGTAACATATACTATCCTAATTTTATGAAAGTAAATAATTTTTGGTTATAAATATAGAGTGATGCGTATTTAATTAAAAAATTCAATTTTATGATTAAATTCTAATAGTTTCTCATTTTAGTGCAATTCCTAAGAATCCGGATGTCACTTTTAATTGGTCTCCATTTTATGCTAAAACACTTTATCTATAAATATAATATAAGCAACAGAGTGAATTCTATACATTAAAAATATTTTTAAAAAGTGATTGATTTAGCGTATAGAATGATAAGAGAAGCCAGAAAAACTTTTTTTAGAAATTTTGTCTGCCTGTCCGTATGGTAATTTGTACAGGTATCAAGCAAAACCTACTGGACGGATTTTGTTGAAATTTGGTATGGAATAACACCCAGGAGCAACATATAAGAGAAAAAAAAACAAATTTTTTATTCTAATTACACGTGAATGATGTTGTAGGCACAGCTAGACTTACCCAAAACCTAATTGCCTCAAAATCTTTGTATGATGTCAGTAAAATGAGACTCCGATTCTTCCTCTACTGTCTGACTCCTTAAAGTGACATAGACAACACAGCCTCTCTCTTGGACACTACGATATTTAAAAGCGTAACAATGATCAAAATCCATGTGGTACTTTTTGTGTGATGCCTTAATAAACAGAAAGATAGAATTCAAACTAAAATTCCAAAAAAATTTTAGAAGATTTTATAATAGCTATTTTATCTATTTATACAAAAAAAAATTACTGATACAATCCTTACTTGTATTAATATTAAATTTTTCTATAACTCCTTAATTTTATATCACAATTAATATAGAATAAACAAAATATAAAAAAATGTCATATTATATAAGACCCAAACTAAATCAAATAGTTCAAAGATAGTACAAAACCAATACGATCTGTATGACAACCATAGTTTAGAAAGATTTATTATATCTATCGCTAAATGATTTTAATTTCTACAAAAATTCATGTCATCATCTTTTCAAATAGTACAATTACTTTAACAAATTCAGTGTTGCCCCAAAATAGTTTATATGTTGGGAGTTTTTTTATGGAGCATGAAATCTTTCGGTTATGAATAAACCTTTTAAAATTCTCCAATATAACTAACAGAATTCTTTCCATTTCATAATATGTAAAACATTTAAGTTTATATGAGCTACATGCTGCTGATAACAAAGGTATATCTTCTTAGAAAATGGATGATTCCTTTGATTGGAAGTATTATTAATACGTTTAGCAAATTAAAAAAATTTTTTGTTTACAAAAATTAAATTTACATGAATTTTTTACAATAATACATTGTACAAACGTTGTAACAAGTTCATTGACATTGTATGACAAATACAATATTAACTTGGCTTTATTTTGAAAACAAACGATAAAAAATTGCAACAATAGTAGTAGTATTTAAACAGTAAACAATGAAATGAATCAGGTTACTTTGCTACAAGTAAGCAAATTTCCTGCTTGTAGACTACTCACGGCTCATTATAAGCTTTGAGAACCATATGTTTCTTTTCAAACCATTTTGTTCAAATACCATAAACGTGAACGTGTTTTCATAGTAGCTTATTATGAATATGCAATCTACTTTTCAGACGTATTTACCAAATTATAATTGATGTTATTTTGTATAAAATTAGGCCAAACTTATTTGTCTTAAACGAAATTTAATAAAAAATAAAAAATCAGTTTTAAATTATTTCATAGGTAATTGCAAAAAAATTTTCAAATTTTATTTGGACAATTTATTTTATAGACACCATTTGTCATACACTTTAGAAAAAAGTTAGTTTATTTAACTACCTTGGTTGAATAAAAAAAATTTGAGGACTCTAAGTAAAATATTCGAAATATTAAAAGTATAAAATAATCAGAAGATAATCTGCAAAAGTAACGCACAAGATGGACCACTTTCCAACATAAAAGACTTATGAAGAAAATATTCTAGTATCAAATTTCACTCTAATAGAAATGAAAATAATAATGTATATGTATATGTATATGTATATGTATATGTATATGTATATGTATATGTATATGTATATGTATATGTATATACATATATATATATATATATATATATATATATATATATATATATATATATATACATATATATGTAATAGAAATTTCACTTTTTAGAAATACAATGTTTGTCTACAAATTTTCTTTTAAAGGTCATTTTCAAACTCACAATTTTCGCATCCACCAATACAACGTCGGTTCTATATTTTCAACCTCATGTTCTTTTACTCAGTAATGTTTCATGTTATTATTTTCGACACAAAACAGGTATAACACTTTCATTGTCATTGAACGAATTTTAAATGATGTAAAGGTCAAACCTCACTGGTGGTTGTCAGCCAGATTTTACATATATGAAACATTCTCAAACCTGATGACACAGAGATGATCTGACACAGAGATGAACTGTAAACATTAGCCCCTCATTTTAATTAGTGCAATATTCAATACACCTTCACGCTTAGATTTTTTTCATGGCCATTTAAAAAATGTCCCACAATATTGACCTCATTATCATAGACCACAGTTTTTATAAATCAGTGGGAAAAATTCAATGAAAAATATAAGATTGGAATAATTTGCATTGTACTTTTTTCGCAAGCCTGCTTCCCGGACTTAACTGATTACTAAGCACAAATTCAAGGTATCTGCAAAAAATGAAACATCTGAGCGGATGAGATTGTGTAATAGTTAGTACATTGCAGAATCATAAGATAAAGTATTTGTTATTTTAACTAATAATTAATTTTATTAAAAATATCCAAAGTTGTACAAAATATATATGTACTTCAGCTACAATGCTGAAAATTAACTTGAATACAGTGCCATGGTCGCACTCACTGTCATGGCTTTGATTTGACCACAATAATGAGATTTTTTAGCCATGACTTATAATTCATTGTTATCATTTATTTCAGTTTGCCACACACAGAAGCATTGAGATGTACCCTATATTTTCCAAATTATTTGCAAATTCAATTTTGTAAAAATTTCAGTCCTCAAATTTGCCAGGTATTTGATTATGCTCATTTAAATGTAATAAAAGTTGGCCATTTTGTAACCATAATATCTTTTATTTATTTTAAAAGATTTACAAAACTCTTAATTAAATACACTACTTGTTTCACTTTTAATTATTTTTATTTCTTTAATGTTAAATTTTTATATTTATTAAAAAATTCTTTAATTCTATGGAAAATAACAAATCATTAAAAACAAAAATATATATTTTAAAAAGAAATTAAAGTAATAATTCAATAAGTTTCAAAATCAAACCATAGAGATTAAAAAATTAAATGTCTTTAAATAGAATTAATGGCATATCGTCTTTGTTACCTAAATTATTATGAGCCAGAGGAATGATGTCCGCAGGCTCATAATTAAGGTAAAAGGGTTGAAATTTAAAATCCTTATTGACAAAAATACATATTTTAAAAAGAAATTAAAGTAATAATTCAATAAGTTTCGAAATCAAATCATAGAGATTAAAAAATTAAATGTCTTTAAATAGAATTAATGGCATACTGTCTTTATTACCTAAATTATTATGAGCCAAAGGAATGATATCCGCAGACTCATAATTAAGGTAAAAGTGTTGAAATTTAACACCCTTATTGACAAAAATATATATTTTAAAAAGAAATTAAAGTAATAATTCAATAAGTTTCGAAATCAAATCATAGAGATTAAAAAATTAAATGTCTTTAAGTAGAATTAATGGCATATTGTCTTTGTTACCTTAAATTATTATGAGCCAGAGGAATGATATCCGCAGGCTCATAATTAAGATAAAAGGGTTGAAATTTGACACCCTTATTGACAAAAATATATATTTTAAAAAGAAATTAAATAATTCAATAAACTTCTAAATCAAATCATAGAGATTAAAAAATTAAATGTCTTTAAATAGAATTAGTGGCATACTGTCTTTGTTACCTAAATTATTATGAGCCAGAGGAATGATATCCGCAGGCTCATAATTAAGGTAAAAGGGTTGAAATTTGACACCCTTATTGACAAAAATATATATTTTAAAAAGAAATTAAATAATTCAATAAACTTCTAAATCAAATCATAGAGATTAAAAAATTAAATGTCTTTAAATAGAATTAGTGGCATACTGTCTTTGTTACCTAAATTATTATGAGCCAGAGGAATGATGTCCGCAGGCTCATAATTAAGGTAAAAGGGTTGAAATTTAACACCCTTATTGACAAAAATATGTATTTTAAAAAGAAATTAAAGTAATAATTCAATAAGTTTCGAAATCAAATCATAGAGATTAAAAAATTAAATGTCTTTAAGTAGAATTAATGGCATATTGTCTTTGTTACCTAAATTATTATGAGCCAGAGGAATGAATGATATCCGCAGGCTCATAATTAAGGTAAAAGGGTTGAAATTTGTCACCCTTATTTACGATTTGAATGGTTCTCCCTATATTTAATTTATGTTACACTTATATTTATCAAAAACTTTTCGAATATTGAATTCTTTTGAATATACAAATATACTTTTCTCTATTACAAAGTAATGTGATAAATTAGTTAGGATAAGACCAAAAGCCTAACCTAGCTGTATTGACTACAGAGATTAGTAATTGGTCATACAAATCAAGAAATATTCAGTTATGCTCCCAGCCCTTTAAAAAATAGTCATCGGAGTTCATATTCTGAAGCTTCTGCCACACAAGTGGTGCCAGATTTATTAATTTGATACCGAAGATATCTGCTAGAAATGATTTGGATTCCATTAGGATCGCTTTTATAATTTGCATAAAATTGAAATTCAGAATCTCGAATATGCTTTCTCTCTTTGCTCTTGTGATAAGTTCTTTTCTCTAAAACTGTGATCGAAGATTTTACAGTATAACAATTTATAATACGACACTTTTAAACATTATTGCTTTAATTGATATACAGGTAGTCCATTTATTGTGGTCCAAAATTTTTTTTACATAGGGGGCATAGTAACGAATCATTTAAAAAAACATTAGTTCCACGAAAATCAACAGTTTAGAAGTTATGATTTTTTTAGTTTTCTTCTGGAAATTCCCTGATTTAGTCACATAAACCTAGTTTGTTTACTATTCCGCTAAATCGAATGAAATTTGGCATGGAAGTAGAAAACATATGTAGCTAGCACATAATGTACAGGTTTTTTGAGTTTAATCCTAGAGAGAACAGATTTTAAGTTCAATCCTAGAATAGTACGGCCATTGTTATAGAATTTTTTGTCAAGTTTAGTTTAATTTACATGAAAACTGTTTAACCGTTTTAATGCCATGATTTTTTACTCATATATACTTAAAAATGCCAAAGCAATCTTTTGTTTTTGATGTCATTTACCCTTGTCACGAAAAAAAACTGTATCTCTTCCAAAAATTATCCAATTTTAATAATTTTTTTGATGTTTTCTTTATAAAAACTTGTACAAGGATAACAAAACACAAAGAAAATTATGGAAATATATATTGTGAACAAAAATTATAACAAAAACTGAAATCAAGTTCACATCGTATTTTCGCAGTCCGGTACATCCTCCGTATCAGCAAAATAATTGTTATCGTCACTATTATCACTATCACTCAAAATTTCCATTACGCCAAATTGTGAGCGCACCACAATGTCCTCCCACTATCACTTTCTTCACAACTTGAAAAATGATCATTTTCACTCTAATTATTTTATGGGTTAAAAATTTTCTTTTCCTGGATCCTTTTTATATTGTAATTACTAATAATATTATAATTTGAACTTTATGTAACACCTAGAAAGATAACGGTGATTTGCCAATGACCTTAAAAACTACCTTAAGTTGTCATAATTGTGTAAACATAAAATTGTAATGATGTAGCAATTACAATTTAACTTCCAAACTATTGATTCTTGCGGAACTAATGTTGTTTTGAAATGATTGTTACGACGTTCTCTATATAAGAAACATTTTTAGACTACTATAAATGGGCCACCATGTATACCAATAATATATGTCATCAAACTTTGAAATTATGTTACTATTAACATTTGGTCAATGGTTTTCATTCTAATAACTTATAATGATATTTTGTTCCATTGCTTATATTAATTTCATCTTTATACCAAAGATTGATATATAAAACCACGCCGTTACAATTATTGAAAAAAGCTGCAAAACAAATTACGACTTAAAAATAAATGCAAGTTTGTACCTTTCCAAACACGTTAGAGCATGTCTTAGATATATTTACATATGCTATCAAGGTTACACTTATCTCTGTACTAAACATACAATATTTGTCTTCAAATACAGCCCACATGTTATTTGAGATAGTATAATAACGTAACACTACGAATTCGTTGCATAAAACATTAAAAAATATTATTTAATATCCTATCGTCACATTTAACACCTAGCTCCCCATTTTTATAATAATCTACGTATATATTTCTAATTATTACAGATTGTTATGGTCCATTTTGCAAAATTAGACCACCGAAGTATTTTTAAGTTTACGAACTAAACCAACACTACTGTATCAAAATAATATTTCATAGAATAACACAGAACAATGAAACCTATTTACTTATAAGTGTACACAATTCGGGCGTCCACCTATGTACTCGACTAAAACACAAAATAAATAACTAAACCATTAAGAACAAGCTTTATAAATTAAAAAAAATCATAAAAAAAGGCAATAAACCAAAATACAATAATAGTTCCAGCACTAATTATAATTATAAAACTGAACAATCTGATTTGTACTCAATTTTGTATTCTGAGATAACATATGTCCTAATATTTGCACGCAACAGTAGCACACAGCAGTGGGAATAATCGGAATTAAATTTCATGATAAATATTCATATGATATTTGTAACAAAATTCAAAACTGTTTAAATCTTTTGTTACGATATTGAATCATGAATCTAAATGCTAATTATATAATAAATATTTATACAAAGCGTAACAAATTACGAGTTAAGCCAGAATACAAGACTCTGCTTTTCTGAATAAGTTTCAGCAAGTCATATGTACCAACATTGGAGATATATATATATATATATATATATATATATATATATATATATATATATATATATATAGATATAGATATAGATATAAATATATATATATATATATATATATATATATATAGATAGATATAGATATAGATATAGATATAGTTATATATATATATATATATATATATATATATATATATATATATATATATATATATGGGTTATCTAAATTTGCAACGTTTTAAATAAATGGGCTTTGCTTAAATTATATATTTATACTTGAAAAATAATTATTTTTATATATAAAACGCAGCATTTATTTCAAGCAGTATTTAATATATGTTTTTCTTCAAATTATTATCAGACCTAAATATGGAAGTGGTAAAGTAAAATCGATGATGGTTCGAGCACTTTTCTTCCGTCCTTAAATTGCAGTCCTGATACCTCAACATAGAGAATATTTCTATGGCAAAACCTTCATTTTCTATGATATATAATTAACGTCATTTAAGTATACATAGCTTGCTGTCATCGCTAACAATTATGTAACCTGTTTCGGTCTTTCATAACTTGACATTAATGTCCCTTTTGCACATTATTTCTTTCTCCCCACTTATCTCTTTTCTATTCTTATTATATAAAAAGAAATTATATTATGATTATCTAAATTATATATAAAAAATATAATTGTGTACTTAGCCTTACAAGCTTTAAGTGAAGTTTTTATAAATAGGACCTGCGAATCAGCAAAATTTTCAAAAAGGAAAATAATCATATCAAAATATTCTCACACAACAAAAATACTTAACTGTATCCTTATGGATGCAAGAACCATTTTGGCTTATAACAAGTTGTGAAATGTGATTCCCAACATAATTCGCAGTGAAAGACCTGGATGTGTCATAGAGCAAAACAAAGTTCATTGATTTACGACTCAAAGTGACATTATAATAAGTGCAATTTATGTCAAGTTGCTAAAGTGATGTCATCAACAAAAATAAATCATTGAATTAACCTTAACTAAATCATGTCAAGGCAATATTTAGGCCTGTGTTTATAAAACTATCTGTTATATAAGATTAAACAAACAATTAAAGTAAGTGGATTGTGCCAGCACTACTATGGCTCACATCAATAGATCACAATCAATTAAATAGGACTAGACTTCAGAGTTCATGTGAAGTGGAACCTGTCAATCAAGTTGAGGATTGTTTTGAAATCGGAAAACCCAGCAGGGAAACAACTCTGTATCTATTTACACGAGGCAAATTTAAAAAATTACCGAACTGACTGTGCTAAAATTATTGTTCATCTAAACTTATTTTTTTCTCAAAATCATGCGATAACACAATATATCTTAGTGATGTTAATTAAAAATATATATATTATAATACAAGAAAAACTGGTAATCATAAGCTTGTGAAAAAGTAAACAAAGGAAAATGAGGCCAATATTATAGAAATAACACAAAATTTAAAAAATGTAATATTTTTTTAGTATAAAAAGCCAAATAGTGCAATGATCAAAACAAAAAATTAAACACAATTTACACTTAGAATA
This sequence comes from Druceiella hillmani, assembly GCA_039881145.1. Taxonomy (NCBI): domain Eukaryota; kingdom Metazoa; phylum Arthropoda; class Insecta; order Lepidoptera; family Hepialidae; genus Druceiella; species Druceiella hillmani. Next base: position 8,462,947 of record JAYKKI010000035.1, read on the forward strand.
CAAAACCCAAAAAAGTTATTTTTTATAAATGCACATATATCATAACTTGAATACAACACAATTTATAATTTTTTCCAAAGTTATTATGTACTTTATAATATTTTTATTGTTATTTTATTCATTACTAACAATACATCAAGATGTATTGTTAGTAATGAATAAAATAACAATAAAAATATTATAAAGTACACAATAACTTTGGAAAAATACAACAAGATTCAAGAAGAACTAACAATACATCAAGATGTATTGTTAGTAATGAATAAAATAACAATAAAAATATTATTAAGTACACAATAACTTTGGAAAAAATTATAAAACAATCAATATTAGAATTTAATTTTTCATACTTTAAAAATTATTACAGACAATTAAATGAAACTATGTCGTGTAGTATTATTTCTACTTTCTTTAAGTTCTTTACCACAACCTAGGTTTTGTTGTATTACAACATCTTCAGATGGGTTATCAGCAAAGAATGTTTTAAAAATTAGCAAAGAAATTGAAAAAAATTAGCAAAGAATCTTTGCTAATAGCCCACCTGAAGATGTTGTAATACAACAAAACCTAGGTTGTGGTAAAGAACTTAAAGTAGAAATAATACTACATTACTTAGTTTCATTTAATTGTGAATAATGAATTTCTACAAAATTAACACCAAATATATTCAATAATTATCACAGAATTATGGTTTCAGTAATTTAAAGACCGATATTAATCAATATTTAACATTTTACCAATGGGCATTTTTACATAGGAGAGCAGCGGCATGATTGCGGTCAAAGCTAAAATATATAAAAACATATAAACATATCTTTACACTTGACACGTATTAGATAATTATATAAAATGAAGTAGTGTGAGAGGAGCACGCTGGGGATGCCGTGTAAAGCGACATTCCATATAATTACCATAGCGTGTGCCACATAATTTTTATTAACATATTTCATAGTAGTAATTATATATGGTATTATTAAATAGATTGAGTTCATAGAAATAAGTTTCTCAATTTTTTATTTTGAGTTTCCTTAACAGGTAATTAAAAGCGTCTTTATTGGCAGGAATTTATTCAAATGAGAAAACTTTTCGGGAAAAACTTTTTTCTCGGATTGTATAATTTAAGATAGTTTAATAATTTTTCCTGTTGTACAATGTGAGCATTCTAAATATTTTATTTTCAGAATTGGGTGAATGCAATATTCGCACCTAACTGCATATTTATATTTACGTTTCAACTTTAACAACTACAACTGATATACTTTATCACGGGTTAGTTTACACTCAGACAGTCTGTATACAGTTGTTCTAAACATTTTTGACTTGTATATTAATATTCCTAGTTTTTTAAGAACAGGATAGCTACGGTTCACCATCACCGTGCAATTGTGTCAAGGTAGTTGTTGCGTTACAGTGAGATACAAAATTTATTATAAAATGTTTTATTGGAACATTTTTTTTGAAAATGTTAACATTGTTTTATGTATCTTTTTACAATGATTTAGTTTTTTAGACAAATCGCTCAATGTGTTTTTTAATTAAAAAAAAAACTTCCTGGAATGTTAATTCAACAATTTTTGAGAGCGATTTTTACCAATACTAAATGGTAATTTTTTTTTTAATTTTAATATGACATCATTTTACATTAAATAAAAGTAAGTGTGGTGAAATTATTACTTCTCCTGTAATGTTAATTGTACAATTTTTGAGAACGACTTTTACCAAAATTAAACAATAAATAATTTTGTCAATTTTTAAATGTTTATAATGAATAATATATCAAAAATTCAGTGAATTTTGTAGACAGCATATTTTACACGATAACTACCATAAAGGTTTTCACTGATGCCGTGATGTTGACTGACCAGTGTAAAAACACCCATTGTGGATACTTGGTAAATAAATATCATAATAAGTATTTAAAAACAGAGATTGAAAGGATATTCAAATATTTTTAAGAAATAATATTTGTTAAAATACTTGCATATACAATAAAAGTATTCAGAATTTTCGCCCACAAGCGATAATATCTTTATCTTGGACCACATTTGTGTTAAATAACAATATCTGAGAATATTTATGTGATTATCTGAAAACATTTTTCAGATAAAATTTAGATCAAGATATATTTCTGATATTTTTTTATTTTTAACAGAAAATCATCTTATAGACATTTTTTTTTGGTTTTATACATTAAAAATATGCATATCACCATGTTCAGAATGCGCATCCCAAAACTTAACTTTCCAATAATTTAATTCACCAGAATTTCGGGGCTGAAAGCAAATTCAAAACCCACCTACAACTCTACCTGAATAAAAAACATACCTATATAAAAGTGTAGAACGTGACATTTTTTCAAGTCAATTGTATTCTATTAAAAACTGATGAAGGACTCTTGCCACATTTTTAAGGATACGTACCCAAATGGTAAAATTGGAATACTTATAGTGAGATATTAGTGTCTATTGGTCCGTACATCACTGCTGTTTTTCTCAACAGCCACTTATGCTATTGACTTGAAATTTGGCACAGTTGTAGATTTTACTTATGTTTGTCTACTCCGGTTGAAACAATTTTGGAACTATCTTTATTCAAAATGTGGTCCAAAATAGAGGAGGGAAGGTTTTCCTTAATTTAATCAGCACTAGCCAGGAGATATAGTTGATAAAAAACAATAAACCTGATTATATGGGTACTCTATGTGTAAAAATATCCATAATAATCCATAGTATTTAAATAAACTTACAAACTGGCATATCATCCTGTTTTAAGGGAACCTACATGGAGACTGAACTGATGCTAGTTCTTTTACTAACACTTAGCATAAACAAGTTTTATATTAAATATGTTTTGCACAATAACTTTTTAATATATCCGTTTGAAAATATACGTTTCTTACTATACAGGTTTATTTCAAATGTGACAGCAAACACCACCCCCCTCCCCCCTTTATGTCAGAAATTTTCAGGCAATTTTAAACAATTCAAACTTAGTACTGGTAGTGTACATGTTACAGGAAAAATAAAACAAAGTTCGAGACATAATTTTTGAGGAAAAAACTAAAACTCAATATTTTTTCTCTCTCTCATACTGTAATGTTAGACGTACCAACTTGTTGTTACATATATAATTTTTTAGAGATATGTACCTTGTACCAAATGAAAATTTTGTTGATATGTATAAATACCAACTTTTAATAATGATCACAGTTAAAAAAATTCTTGTGTCATTCAGCACGAAAATAAGAAAACACCATCTAGATTGGAAGGTAGATTTCTCATAAAATCACTGAATTTCGATTATCTTAAACAAAAAATTGCAAGCATCAACTACTTCCAAACCAATTGACCGATTTTGCTGATAAAAGCATCGCACAAGTTTCAAAATAAATCTACCTAAATGAGCTAATATCTTCATCAGTTCGAACGTTTATAAATAACTAAATTTGGATATTTATGAGAACAAATAAAACAATCCACAAAATACTTTGAATTACATATAAAGACAAGACAAATTTAAAAGAATTTTTAAATATTAATTTTCCTTTTAACCTATTAGTTTATACCTGTTACAATGACTTCTATAAGGTCTGAAAAATGTTTGAGATCAGTTGTCTGAAAAATTATGTACGAAATGTATTTTAAAATGTATAATTGTGAAAAATAGAATATTTCAATAATTTCGATGACACAGCCTAGATTTAAAGCAAGTAACTTTTAACTCCACCTGCACCAAGTTTATTCATCTACTTTCTAACATCACTGCCCTTACTTGTTAATTTGTAAACTATAATCACATATATATATATGTTGATAGAGTATTATAATTCTATTGTCGTCATTCATAACGTCCTGTTTACGGACCCTTGTTTATTCGAGTTCTACTGACATTTGATGAGTTTATTCTAAAAATACTGAACGAAATATTAATTTCATCAAGTTGAAATTTGAAACATCTAATATACTTCCAGCAATTTTATTACGTAAAAATAGCTTAATCTACAACTTATTTAATGTGATATTATCCACATTTTAGTTATTGAATATATTTGGCGTTAATTTTGTAGAAATACATTATTCACAATTAAATGAAACTATGTGATGTAGTATTATTTCTACTTTCTTTAATTTCTTTACCACAACCTAGGTTTCGTTGTATTACAACATCTTCAGGTGGGCTGTTAGCAAAGATTCATTGAGCTATTAGCAGGTGGGCTATTAGCAGATACACATTTTAGTTCAATGCGTAGGTTAATGAAACTTGCCGTTTCATTGTTCCTTCAATAAATTTGCAACAAAAAAAATTGTATATAAAGAGGGCAGCGTGGGAAACATGCAACAGGTACTTTGACAATTTTTTGTAGTAGCTTCATTGGACGTGCCAACCTTGCTCATTCAAGCAAGGCCATTGGTAGTATTGTATTGTCATCTTCGTTTTTTGCCACAAGCACAGTTAGACTACAAAATGTAAAAAAAACTTTGGTTTTGTTCCACTTTACTTCAATAAATAAAATACTAAAGAAATATTTAAAACACTACCGTAGATCAGAGATATTCATGAATAAACTGAAAATATTTGTCTAATTAAAAATAATTTCATTTGAAAGCCATTGTTTTTAAAAGTATTTTTTTCTTTTCTATTTTATTGTTGTTTATAATGTTCTTTTACGTTTATATATATTAAAGTTATTTCATAGTGAGTTTTTTTTTCAGAGCTATTTTCCCTATTAAATCCTAACAATCAATTAAATTTTTTAGCTTGGAAAAATATAAAGACTGTTTCGTAGTTATTTATGTTTGTCTAAAAAGTAACATGATCTAATAATTTAAGTATTATTTCTTTTATAATTAGATTAAAATTATTCTATAACAGAAAAGTATAAAAGGCAGACCAAAATGGCAAGATGGAGAAAAAGATCTATAACAAAATAGGGAAATTTATATAGAATGTCCATGTATTATAAATAAAGAAATTCAACAGATTTCGAAAATTCTAAATGCATGATTGCTCAAATTTAATCGATAATCTCGCTGATCATTATCCCCCAATCCACTAAATTTACTGCAAAATCCTAGATTCATTGATTCAGAATGAATTTTAATTGTTTCTAATAAAAAAAAGTTGTTTTAAAAAATAAAATACAGAACAAACTTTGAGTATAATCGATATAAAACAATGATTGTAATGAAAATTATTTACACTTCTTACTAAAATTAATGAAACAAGTACAAAAAAAATATTCCTTCTTTTAAGATCGCACTCTCAACATTATTAGCGTAACTTTTTAATTTTTTTCGATCAAACTAAACGTAAACAAAAAAAATATTATTTTCTTATTCCACGATAGAGATCGAGACACGTGTAATATTAAAAAGAAAATATTTTTGCGTTTCATCTTACATTGGATAAAAACAATACAGATCAAATCGGATAAAACATTTGCGAAACATAACCTAAATTATCGTCCGCTCAAAAAAACGATCTATCGAATCTTGCTTTCTTATCAGGAGCAGATAATGCTGATTGCAAAAAATTCTTTATTTTTTTGTAGTATTTAAACGAACACATTTTTCAGTAAAGCATTTTACAATTTAAAAATCGTCTAAATATATTGTTTGTTTATCAATAGTTAAATTAAAGTAAACATTAATTTTACCTTGGTTCCAAAAATGAATTTCAAATATCACAAGTCACCACATTTTTAAATTAAACTGCCAGTGTTTGTATAAACAATTGCATAATCAAAAACATTTGCGAAAACTAACGTAAATAATATTTTATATTTAATTCATTAAAACACATCCTACACGTGACACGGCCAGTTTGCTACTAATGTCAGATTACGGATTAATTGACGATCAAGCCACACAAGCTATCAATAACTATAGCATAGTTAGTTTAGTTTGCTGACTTGAATATATTATTAAATTGTTGCCAACACAATGATGGATTCCAAATAAATGTGAAACGACTTTTATAAAAAAAAACCAATATTGAGAATGTATTCGAAGTACCGCGATAAAGTTAATAGTTAATATATTTTCACAGTTCAAGGTTAAGTGATGCGAATGAAACGATGGATAGTTGATAGGGATTTTACGATTCGCGCAGTCATCGTGACGAGAAAAAAAATCTCGGCAACGTAGCTAGATCTCCATATGTAAATGACAAATCGAAATTTTAGAATAAACTGGTAAATTTTATTAGAACTTTGGAATCAAATCTATTTTTCTTATACTGTCGATATCTGACATTAATGTAAGTTATGATTTTGTGTGACTATAATCTACGGATATAAACTCGATGACAACCTGTCACAGATTTCCTTTTCTGACTTGATTATAAATTATGAAAATAAGTATGATAGTGATGAAATAGTCGCTGAAAGCGCGTAACGCTACAATGGTGTAACAATTATATTGTTATACTATAGTTCGCACAATTTCCCGCTATGACTGTCGGCATTAGTCGGCAATCAAGACGGTTGAAATAAAACGATAAATACGAATCCGATCTATGTATAATATACGCGTATAAATAGATATCCATAATATCTAATTAAACTTACGAAGCGGCAAGGCACCCCATTTTGGAATGGACATGGAAATCCTACGAAGATTAAATTAATTAGCATTTCCTTTTTAACACTTAGTATAATCAAGCACATAATCTTATATTAACCGTTTAAGTGCCGACGAGCGCCATCGCGCTCGTGCGCGTACTAACTAAATTTGCCACGAGCGCGATGGCGCTCGCGAAATCAGTTGCTGTTTAGTGCGGGGTAGGGAAGGTCGCTCGCACGCATCGCTAATTTTTTATCTTTCTACGTGTTACATAAAGTTCAAATTATAATATTATTAGTAATTACAATATAAAAAGGATCCAGGAAAAGAAAATGTTTAACCCATAATGTCGGAATATGAAAATAATTCGAGTGAAAATGATAACTTTTCAAGTTGTGAAGAAAGTGAGTGGGAGGACATTGTGGTGCGCTCACAATTTGGCGTAATGCTAATTTTGAGTGATAGTGATAATAGTGACGATAACAATTATTTTGTTGATACGGAGGATGTACTGAACTGCGAAAATGACGATGTGACCTTGATTTCAGTTTTTGTTATAATATTTGTTCACAATATATATTTCCATAATTTTCTTTGTTTTTATTATCCTTGAATAAGTTTTTATTAAGAAAACATCGAAAAAACTATTAAAATTGGATATTTTTTGGAAGAAATACAGTTTTTTTCGAGACAAGGGTAAATGACATCAAAAACAAAAGATTTCTTTGGCATTTTTAAATATATAAAAGTAAAAAACAATGGCACTAAAACGGTTAAAAATGTTTTGTAAAACAACTTTATAACACGCTAATTTTAAAATTATGATTTTTATTACAATAGTTAATAGCTGTGCTCCCGATTTTGTTCGCGCGGACTTTGGGAAAACAAAGTAACTTTTTAGAACAGTAAACTTTTTTAAATAAGTGCGCTTTATGCCATCTTTTGTTATCATTCGATTGCGAAACAAAATGCAGTTATTAAAAAAAAATCACTTTCCTAAAATGTTCACTTTTGCCGTAGTAAGCTACGTCTCATTGCAAAAGTGAACTGATGTTTATAAGAAATTTGCAATGTTTGTGCAGATTATTTCAAAATTGGCGCACTGTTTGTGTGCTTGTTTTTCAAAAACGATTGTAGTCTGAATAAAGTGTATCATATCACATATGGTGCATCACGTCATATATCAATTTAATAAGGCACTCCACTGTAGGACCTTTAACCTTTGCGGTAATCTAAAAATAGTGGATGGGGTACAAAAAAAATTATTCATTTTAATTCTTTTATTTTGAATTTGTGAATATTTACTGGCCTGCTGTATCAATATAACAAACATTTTTTGGACGATTTTTCCAGTTTTGATATACACGATCTATGGCCGATTGATTTGACAAAGAATGTAAAAAATTAGGTATTAAAACTGATGACTACTGACCCTAATGCCAACTCTACACGATCTGATAAAACATCATCGAACTTGTGAACCTGCAGACACCGAGCTGAATAAATTGTTATACATGTATAGAAGCTATAATTCAACATTGTCTTATTAATAAAGTAAACAAATTTGTAAAAAAGAACAATTCACAATATATAATGATTATTTTTTGTTTACAATAACGACAAAAAATATTATTTGCATATTTCAATTGATAGCATTCCGTAGAGATAAAATTGAACCCAAAAAGAGAACAGTCTGATTGAATGTATTATTGTTGTGGATTTTTAGGGTTGCTTGCCTTAAAACGAAAAACGGAACCCTTGTAAAAAACAATCGCATATCTATTCCACCCTCCATCACAACCATTTTTTCTCAAAAACCGCTTGATGAAGAAGATGGAAATTAGGCACAGTAATAAACCATATTAACCCACATATATAGCGATTGTTAAAATTCTAAAATGTTTATTTGAAAATTTTAGGAAAGGCAAGTTACGTACTCTAAAAAAAATTTTCCAATTCAATAAATAGTGGGACGTGTTGTTTGAAAAGGTTTTTAATAATTATAGGGATATCTTCAGAGATATATTGGCAAATATGAAAGAGATATGTATCCCCTCTTATTATTTTTGAAACTAATTATCCTAAATTTATGAAAACCTTACAGGTTTTTAGAAGCCAATGCAATGCTTGGAGGAAAACTATAGCGTTGATTCTAGATATCACAATTTTTGAAATATGCAAAATGTCTTTACGCCAACCGAAGACGTAGTAGGCAGCATATTATATTATATATATATATATATATATATATATATATATATATATATATATATATATATATATATACATATATACATATGTATATATATATATATATATATATATATACATATATACATATATATATATATATATATATATATATTCACGATTTTTTCAAAAACCCTGTGACGTAGAAACTTTACATTTGGCTTAGGAATACATACTGTTAACCCACTTCTTTTACACTAACTTACTAACGCTAACTTTTTAAATATATTCGTATATGACTTAAAGAAGGGTTAAGTACTGGTCTTAATACTTTTTTGTTTGATTTAATATACCATGTGGTATATTGTTTCAAAAAAATCTGAACACAATAAACATAATTTTCTTTAAAAAGATATCCCAAGAAATATACAAAAATAAAACTCAATTTTATTTGTCATCTGAGATTTCATCCCAGACCTGACATAATTCACAAATCGAAACCTTGTCAAAATCCCTTTAGTGAGTCTTGCGGGAACAAAAAATTACAAAAACAATGTTTGTGTTCTATTACTTTTGTTATGTTTCTCTAAACCATTTTTTCTTAAATATCTTCAATGTGCAGACAGACCAATGCTACAGTTTTATTATATTTGTAGAATATAATAAAGCAAACCTAATATTAAATTTGCCAAATTAAATTATAAATATTTATTTATATAATACTAGACTCTCAAATTTAAAACTTTCAAATTTTTGCGTTGTCTATGTGTAAGCTTGTTAAAACTGTTTTATTACAAATACACTCAATAGCAAAATGCCGAGAGTTACAGAATGACGCGCGGTAATTTGTTAAGCTTTGTATTGGTTTTAAGAGAACAAAATGTTACCGCAATATAAACACATATCACGCCATCTATTGAGAGAGTATCGGTGACTCGAAGAGACTAAAACTAACATATTTTTTCAAGAACATATCGCAAGTAATGTGGCAGGCAATGGATCATTGTCGGCAATGGGAAGAAATATTTTTATTTTCAATAAATGGTGTTGCATAAGCGTAATCTATAGGGGTCTGTAACCCTAAATAAAAATTTTAATTTGGTCTTTAATCAAGCAAATTGAATTCAAAATATTTCACACTTAACTGAATTACTAATTTTGTCAAAGAATTTATTTCATATTGATTAGTTCTTAATTTTTTTCTATATATCTAAACAAATATTATAAAGTTGTTTATTTGTTTGTTTGTAAATATGTATGTAACTTTGTATGGGGTAATTTTCAGAACTACAAGTCCAATTTTGAATATTCTTTCATCAGTACAAAACTACACTATTTTAGAGTAATATAGGCTATGTTTTATTGTGTTCAGATTTTTTTTAGTACGAAAGAACTATATTTAGAGTAGTCGATAAAAAATGAGCTGATCAGCTGCTTTATCCGCGTGCGCTAACCAAACGGTTTGATACAAATGAACCTAATGTATTAGAGACATATTATTATTTATTAGTTCTATACAAAAGTCCGCAGTACTATATATACATATATATATATATGTATATATGTATATCTATGTATGTATATATATATATATATATATATATATATATATATATATATATATATAGCTTTTACATTTAGGACGCAACAACGGTTCAAACGTTAAAAATATAGAAAAAATTATACGGTACTGTTATGTAAATTTAATAAGTATAATTTAAAAATTTATGCAAAATTAAATAACTTCTTAATTAAGACATTTTTGCGCTTTACAACATATAATTGATCGTACAGTTTAGGAGATATAAAATTAAGAAAATATGGAAGTCATTAAAAGAATTCATGGCCGGTGGCGGCGGCAGCGCGGCCTGACTAAATAGGTGTGGTGCGGTGCAGTTCAGCAGGGGGGGGGGGGTTACATCTAAGGCATGTTGCTGCGCGGTCGGTTCCCTACGTAGCTATCATGCAGCAAAGGAGCAACTGAGCAACGGGATTTTTTTGCGTAGAGTTAATGATTTGTTGGTGACTCTTTATCCAAGCAATAATATATATATATATATATATATATATATATATATATCTAGGCTATTACGGCTGAAGATCCGTGATCGACGCCAACTTCACATACTTACACTTACATTTAACATATTAAAATATCCTTATAGCCCAAATTATCTTAGTGGCAAATTTAAAGATTTGTCTGTCACTGTCCAAGCAGCAAAAATGTGGAATCACCTGGATCCTGACATCAGGAAAATCACGTCTATAAATATTTTCAAAGATCGAGTGAAAAAGTCCTGCATCTCCTGAAACCTTTTCCTTTGTGTCCTTGCCCTTTCCTGTCTTTTCCATCCCAAATCATGTCAATATTTTGTTTTCTTTTTTAATTTACTTTTGTATTTTTTTTTGTCTAATGTGCTATTAAGAATTTTCATTGGAAAGTCTCTTATAATCTACCAACTAAATTTCAATACAAATTGTTATGGTTGACTGGAAGAGATTGCTTATGTGGCAATAAGTCCGCCATATGTACTATACATAAAAGTTAATAATAAATAAATAAGTAAATATATATATATATATATATATATATATATATATATATATATACATATACATACTAAATAATAATATGTTTCTAATACATTAAGTTCATTTGTATCACACCGTTTGGTTAGCGCACGCCGATAAAGCAGCCGATCAGCTCATTTTAAAAAGCTCATTTATAAATAACTCTAAAATAATGTACAGCAGTATATTATGACACATCTTATATTTCAGTTATTACATAAAATATATAATCCATACTAAGGTAATAAATGTGAAAGCGTGTTTGTTTGTTGTTCCCCTTTGACGCAAAAACCACCGGATTTGGATGAAATTTGGCATACTTACAGGTAGACCATGACCTGGAGGAAGACTAAGGATAATTTTTATCCCGGTAAAAGTTTCCTTGGGGATATAAAATCAAATTGGCTACAAAATTATTCTTACACGAGCGAAGCCGCGAGCGAAACCTAGTGTTATATAAAAATCTAGCACGTCAAATTTGAACTTTGTAAGTCGACTAGAAGTAGCCCAGAGATTTTGGTGATGAGTGAGACAGCCGGTGTCAAAATTAACAATTTTGGGAATCTGTATCTTGAAAATATATGACATTCATTGTGGTATTTATCATCTTCTTGCCTTCGTAAAACTTCATCTCCTTGTAAATGTTTTAATTTTTTGCATAAAAGAGATATCTATTGGCTTTGAGTGATGTCAAGAGTGGCTCCAAATGTTTCTTACAAAAACTCGAACGGCTGTTAAGAACTTTCCTATATTAAATTTGTAGGTCTTGTATTTTGGTTTTCTTTTAAAGTTTCATACCTCAAAAAAAAAAAACAAAACCTTTATTAGAATACACAACATCCATTCGTATCGTCCATCAAGATTCCTTGTTCGTTTATTCGTCAGCCATAATTGTCAAAAACGGTTTGACGTAAAAATTACAAATTACTACTACTACGACAAGCGTGTATTTGAAATTAATATTTGAAAGTATTTATATAAAAATTGTAAATGGGATATTCCAAAAAAAAGATAAAGAACTATTCTTTTTTTAAAATTTTATATCGAACAATCCTACAGATATTGTAGAAACTGGCAGCGCCATTTTCCCAAGATACTGCTTGATAAAGAAACTTGTCTCGCATGGTGATAAAGTATATTAATCCGCAAGTGTTTAGAAGCTACCACTCAAAAATATTTTTAAAAACTATTTAGAGGGAGCAAATTAAGTAAAAGAACTGGCCCGGGGGCTAAGTCGATTAGTGGTGTGATCCAAGAATTCGCCATAAAACATGAACAGACCATTAAACCTTACCAACGTGGAAGTCACCCAACTCCTTGATAATACCTAATAATACTGAAGCGTATTTAATCACATGAAATTTTATGACCGTTAAAATATGTTTAGTTTTAATTTAATGTTAGTTTGATTTAATCTTAGGAAAAATCACGCTTGTATTCTTACTTGCAGTAGAAATACGTAATTACATTTCAAAAGCAGTAGTAATTCTAACTTGCATATGTCTTACTTGCAGTAGGAATACGTAATTACATTTTAAAAGCAGTAGTAATTCTAATTTGCATATGTCTTACTTGCAGTAGAAATACGTAATTACATATCAAAAGCAGTAGTAATTCTAACTTGCATGTCTTACTTGCAGTAGAAATACGTAATTAAATTTCAAAAGCAGTAGTAATTCTAACTTGCATATGTCTTACTTGCAGTAAAAATACGTAATTACATTTTAAAAGCAGTAGTAATTCTAACTTGCATGTGTCTTACTTGCAGTAGAAATACGTAATTAAATTTCAAAAGCAGTAGTAATTCTAACTTGCATATGTCTTACTTGCAGTACAAATACGTAATTAAATTTCAAAAGCAGTAGTAATTATTACTTGCATATGCCTTACTTGCAGTAGAAATACGTAATTACATTTCAAAAGCAGTAGTAATTCTAACTTGCATATGTCTTACTTGCAGTAGGAATACGTAATTACATTTTAAAAGCAGTAGTAATTCTAATTTGCATATGTCTTACTTGCAGTAGAAATACGTAATTACATATCAAAAGCAGTAGTAATTCTAACTTGCATGTCTTACTTGCAGTAGAAATACGTAATTAAATTTCAAAAGCAGTAGTAATTCTAACTTGCATATGTCTTACTTGCAGTAAAAATACGTAATTACATTTTAAAAGCAGTAGTAATTCTAACTTGCATGTGTCTTACTTGCAGTAGAAATACGTAATTAAATTTCAAAAGCAGTAGTAATTCTAACTTGCATATGTCTTACTTGCAGTACAAATACGTAATTAAATTTCAAAAGCAGTAGTGATTCTAACTTGCATATGTCTTACTTGCAGTAGAAATACGTAATTACATTTTAAAAGCAGTAGTAATTCTAACTTGCATGTGTCTTACTTGCAGTAGAAATACGTAATTCAACTTCAAAAGCAGTAGTAATTCTAACTTGCATATGTCTTACTTGCAGTAGAAATACGTAATTAAATTTCAAAAGCAGTAGTGATTCTAACTTGCATATGTCTTACTTGCAGTAGAAATACGTAATTCAATTTCAAAAGCAGTAGTAATTCTAACTTGCATATGTCTTACTTGCAGTAGAAATACGTAATTCAATTTCAAAAGCAGTAGTAATTCTAACTTGCATATGTCTTACTTGCAGTAGAAATACGTAATTCAATTTCAAAAGCAGTAGTAATTCTAACTTGCATATGTCTTACTTGCAGTAGAAATACGTAATTACATTTTAAAAGCAGTAGTAATTCTAACTTGCATGTGTCTTACTTGCAGTAGAAATACGTAATTCAACTTCAAAAGCAGTAGTAATTCTAACTTGCATATGTCTTACTTGCAGTAGAAATACGTAATTAAATTTCAAAAGCAGTAGTGATTCTAACTTGCATATGTCTTACTTGCAGTAGAAATACGTAATTACATTTTAAAAGCAGTAGTAATTCTAATTTGCATATGTCTTACTTGCAGTAGAAATACGTAATTCAATTTCAAAAGCAGTAGTAATTCTAACTTGCATATGTCTTACTTGCAGTAGAAATACGTAATTCAATTTCAAAAGCAGTAGTAATTCTAATTTGCATATGTCTTACTTGCAGTAGAAATACGTAATTCAATTTCAAAAGCAGTAGAAATTCTAACTTGCATATGTCTTACTTGCAGTAGAAATACGTAATTCAATTTCAAAAGCAGTAGTAATTCTAACTTGCATACGTCTTACTTGCAGTAGGAATACGTAATTACATTTTAAAAGCAGTAGTAATTCTAATTTGCATATGTCTTACTTGCAGTAGAAATACGTAATTCAATTTCAAAAGTAGTAGTAATTCTAATTTGCATATGTCTTACTTGCAGTAGAAATACGTAATTCAATTTCAAAAGCAGTAGTAATTCTAACTTGCATATGTCTTACTTGCAGTAGAAATACGTAATTACATTTTAAAAGCAGTAGTAATTCTAACTTGCATGTGTCTTACTTGCAGTAAAAATACGTAATTACATTTTAAAAGCAGTAGTAATTCTAACTTGCATGTGTCTTACTTGCAGTAAAAATACGTAATTACATTTTAAAAGCAGTAGTAATTCTAACTTGCATGTGTCTTACTTGCAGTAGAAATACGTAATTCAATTTCAAAAGCAGTAGTAATTCTAACTTGCATATGTCTTACTTGCAGTAGAAATACGTAATTACATTTTAAAAGCAGTAGTAATTCTAACTTGCATGTGTCTTACTTGCAGTAAAAATACGTAATTACATTTTAAAAGCAGTAGTAATTCTAACTTGCATGTGTCTTACTTGCAGTAAAAATACGTAATTACATTTTAAAAGCAGTAGTAATTCTAACTTGCATGTGTCTTACTTGCAGTAGAAATACGTAATTCAATTTCAAAAGCAGTAGTAATTCTAACTTGCATATGTCTTACTTGGAGTAGAAATACGTAATTACATTTTAAAAGCAGTAGTAATTCTAATTTGCATATGTCTTACTTGCAGTAGAAATACGTAATTCAATTTCAAAAGCAGTAGTAATTTTAACTTGCATATGTCTTACTTGCAGTAGAAATACGTAATTACATTTTAAAAGCAGTAGTAATTCTAACTTGCATGTGTCTTACTTGCAGTAAAAATACGTAATTACATTTTAAAAGCAGTAGTAATTCTAACTTGCATGTGTCTTACTTGCAGTAGAAATACGTAATTCAATTTCAAAAGCAGTAGTAATTCTAACTTGCATATGTCTTACTTGGAGTAGAAATACGTAATTACATTTTAAAAGCAGTAGTAATTCTACCTGTCATATGTCTTACTTGCAGTAGAAATACGTAATTACATATCAAAAGCGGTAGTAAACTAAATATGTTAAAATTGTCCAAACCATATCCAAGAAAGGTGTTTAAAAAAAATATTTCGGTGCTTACTAAAATTTTATGTAAAATAATTCTAGAGATATTATTAAAAAAATATCCACAAAAAATAATTATGTTCTGCCTTTTTTTGGCCCTATCCTTATTTGAAAAATTTATGATTTTTACTCCTATGAAAGCTATATATTATACAGATGGGCCATACCTACCTACCGATTTTAATCTTTAATTTTTCGGACGCTTGCGGCGCGGTGAGGGGGTTGTATATTGCTAGACGCGTCGTTTCCTGGAAATTTAGTCGTCATGAAGCCATACACGGGAGCGCAACGTGCTTTTTGTGTCCGCGTGTATTATGAAAATAACAAATCTATGATTACTGTGCGACGGTTGTATCGACAGAAATACGGTTTACGAGACATTTGTGAAGGTCCTAGCGCCAATGTGATACGAAAATGGATCAGAATGTTCGAAACAACCAGGTCGACTGTAACAATAACGGATCACGGACGTCCAGTCTCTGCGAGAACGTCTGACATAGTGGAGGGTGTTCGTGTCTTTGCGGCGAATTTTGAAACGTGACTTGCATCTTAAAGCCTATAAAATCCAGCTTGTGCAAGAATTGAAGCCGAATGATGCCGGTAACCGCTTTAACTTTGTTAATGAAGTGTTCAACCGCTTTAACAACTTTTTCAACATAATGTTTAGTGACGAGGCCAACTTTCATCTTAACGGCCACGTTAACAAACAAAACTGTCGATTCTGGTCCGAGACTAATCTCCGACGACTTCATGAACGTCCACTTCACAGACCTAAGCTTGTCGTTTGGGCTGCAATATCAGCAAACGGTATTTTCGAGTCAGACTTTTTCGAGGACGAAAGAGGTCGCGCGGTGACGGTAAGAGCCCACAATTATTGCGATATGATATGAGAGTTCTTGATTCCGTCCTTGCAAGAACATCAAGGGAATACGTCCAGGATATGGTACCAGCAAGATGGTGCCACACGCCATACTGCCAGAGTCTCCATAGCCCTTTTGAATGAAATTTTCCCGGGAAAACTCCTTTCTCAAAGAGGGAATATTGAATGGCCCCGGCGTAGCCCAGAGCTCACTGCATGTGATTATTTTTTATGGGGCTATCTTAAATCTCTAGTGTACGACAACTGTCCAACAACTTTATAACAACTCAAGACAAATATTATCCGGGAAATTAACAATATTCCGAGGACAACGTTTTGCCGGTTGTTCCAGAATGTGCGACTTCGTTTTCAAGAATGTCAAGAAACTGAGGGGCGTCATTTAAAAAGCATTATTTTTAAGCCGTGAAAGTTCCATTACTTCTATTTTGTAAAAATACAAATAAAAACGTTATACGAATTTTAGTTGTTTTTAAATTTCACTTTGAAACTCCCAACACCCTTTTGGCCACCAGTATAAATAGATAAGATGGATATTAGTTCGGCGAATCAGGAACAATGCGAGATTATTATTTTAAAATACAATAACATACGCGTATTATATTAAACTACTCTCAAATAAAATTTTAATCAATAAGTGCGCATGTGCGCCTTAAAAATAACTCATTTGATATCTTAAAATAGTGCACTTTGTGCGCCTAAACCAAGTATTTCATTTGGCCGAAGGGAGCCGAGTTTACCCGATACAGCGTCACTGACCCGAAACTGAAGGCTCACCGTCACCGACCCGAGCGTTACGGCTCAATTTCGTTCACTGTGTACGGCAATTTCGTAAGTGTGTACGGCACAACCGTAGCGCGAGTTCTATTCGAACTTTATTTCTTTTAAAAACCACTGCTATGAATGTTAATTTATTTTAATGAGATAAATTAAAAAAAATAATAATAATCATTATTATATTCGTATTTATTATTTTCATACTTCTTTCTCTGCACATGATACCCAAAATTACATTTTATACTAATTAGCTATGCCCGCAACTTCGTTCGCGTGAAATTCGAAGTAAATAAAGTTATTAGGAATACTTTTTGTTCTTTTTCTTCTCTCAGAACTCCATGAGCATGAAGTTTACTAAAATGCTAATAAATAGCGTTACCAGCCAAATCGGTTCCACCGGTTCTGATATTAGCGTGCACAACGAACATAACTTAAGATTACGTAAATTAAGATAACGTAAATTAAGATTGAAGTATCTTTTTTATTTGTGAGCCGACTGAAATTAAACTGAACAAATCTAAATACATTACTGAAAACCGCATCCAAATCGGTTCAGCCGTTGCTGAGATTAGCGCACAACGAAGGCGCGGACAGACAAAGAAACAAAATTTCTAAAAGCTGTTGTTTTAGACTTGGTAGCGTGTCTTCAGTAGGTAACACTTAGTTTTAATTGCAAATATTCAATGGAGAGACTCAGTTTCCTTTACGATTTTATTTTATGTAATAGATTATTTTCTACGGATTTACTCTTAATAAAATAGGGGAAAATTCTTATTAACAAGATTTTTATTGACAAATTTTCTTATTCACCTAGATTAAGTATAGAGAAAAAGTGGTTATAATTTTATATGGCGCCCATGGGCCCCGACCCACCAGGTGGTGCTTTCGGATATTCCCAACGCCTCTTGGTGAATTATCATTCGTTAATGGCGTTAGAATACAACATAGAATTCAAATTAATAAAATTAAAAAAAATATATTAAACATTATGTTTCGTTTTTATTAAAATTTTAAAATAACATTTCAGAAAACACAAGGACACGAATTTTACGATTATGGTATTCCAAAACGTAATAATTTATTTATGTAATCTAATGTAATAATTAGGTAAATGTAATAATTAATGTATTACAAAATGTAACACAGCCTATGTATATATACATGTTATAATAATTGAATAGAATTTTCCCGCCCATATTTATTTTTTAATTTTCCTTTGGTCTTTAAATATTATAATGAGGACATCAATGTGATTAACAGCTGAAAAAATAAACATTTTCTAGAAATTCAATATAAAAATTATCAACAGATGTTTTAATTTCGGTAAAAATATGTTTTAAATGGATTTTTTTTAAAACTTGATTACTATGACCTCGGAGTATATAATATACTATTACAACTATCACGAAGATACAAAAATTCGTTTCGCAAAACAACGAACAAATACGCTATCGTAACGCCATCTCTTGTTTGCAAACAGCATAGCGAATATAACTTATTCCAAATAATAGAATTATAATAGATGGCATGCCGTTATGCAGCCAAAATAGTCCGAAAAATCGGTTTAAATAATTTATACAGAAATGCGTTTAGTTCTGGCAAAACGCAAATCAATGGATATTTTTTTTATAATATTTTAGTAAAATATTAATGTTATATATCTGTTCTGTGATTGTTATATTTATATCATTGAAAGAACAGCGTCACGGCGGCCTTACGAACATTAATCTAAATATCAAGATACGGCCAAAGGAACATAAACCAAATTGAAAATGACAACGCCAATTCATGTGCGCCATCTATTGCAATTAAACGAAACTACTTCGTCAGTCACATGGACGACTGTTTGCGACCGTAGATGTAATATTGTCGTGGCGTTATCATATTTTATTATTTATTAAATACATTTTTAAAAAATGGTTTTCAATTTGTACGCATGTATATTGATATGACAATGTTAAACAGGTTGGAATGTATGTAAAAATGATTTTTATATAACGAAATGCAATTATGATATAGAGATCCCACGACATTACATTGCAAAGATACGTCAGGAATTATTATAAATGAAGGTGGCTTAATTATGTCAACTTTATTTTGTGCCAATCAGGTTTAATTTATACCTACCCTTTATGAGATTGAGTAGGTACTTATAGCTGTCTTATAGTTGGTAAGACGATTATGCAAGAATCGATATGTACTTTATCACTGATGAAAAGGTCAAGATTTGAAAAAGTAAAACTTATCTTAAAGGTTAATGTTACAATACTCTCCGTCTACATACAGGTCCATATCTATGATATATTTTCGATAATCATTTACTCTGTTCTAGTATTTTATATTATTTTAGTTTAAAATATTTGTTTATTACTTCAGTGCAAAATTGGTAATGTGCAAGATATATGGAAAGATGCCAACTCATTCATGATTATGTTTAAATTCTTACTGACCACTAAAGAAAACGTTAATTTTCGACAATTCTGTCACAATACAATTCATATATTATATCGAATATTATTAAATCATCTGCAATTACGTTATGCTTTCCTGTTTTATTTACCTTTACAAAAATATTGCTTTTCCCTGCTTTAATAATTAACCAGACATTTGACACAATAAATTTAAATTGGTTTTAGTGACCGATAAAACAAAGTCAAGTTGTTAGCAAATATTTCAAACTAGCCGTGTCTACGGCTTCGTTCGCGTGAAATTCGGAATAAGAATATTTATTAGAATTTCTTTTTCTCTCTCATATGTTGCTCTTGGATATAAACTATTTCCATACTAAATTTCATAAAAATCCGTCCAATAAGTTATTGACCCACAAAATGACAAACAGAAAGACAAAAATTCTAAAAAATGATTTTCTGGCTTCTATTATCATTCTATACGCTAAATCAATCACTCATTTTAAATTATTTTCCAGTACAGAACTCACTTTGTTACAATATTATTATATGTATAGATAATTATTATTTGGAAGGTTAACTATTTACAAGATTTTTTGATTCTCTTTTCTTTATACAGTAGCATGACTAAAATTTTCTTAAATAGTCTACGAAATCCTTTTTCCACTACTTATACTAAACGAACTGGAAAATGATTTTATTAATCTACAACATGGTAGACATTGCTCTCAATAATTAAATCACAACGTGTGTGTAAATATGTATGTCCTTAACGTATAGGCTTTGTCAAAAATTATATGCGTTATCTATATTTAAACAATAAATGACTCAAACCTATGAACATTATATATTTACAGTTTTAAGTTTATTGGTTTAGAAATGTTCGAGTTATTGAAGTGACAGACAGATGGACACATCTAGTTTTTCCGGCACCGTACTCATCAGTATATTTTAAAAAAATGAAGCAAAGAAAAAATTAAAATAATGTGTGAAAATACATCCTTACAAGGTCACAACGTTGGAATTCATATAATAACAAAAAATATGTATGAGAAACGATTATTAGCCGAAGATAACATACGTCGACCTTTTTTAAAATTCTCGAACTGTAATTTAAACATATTTTTATTACACAATCCGACATTTTTTTATTGTTTTCAGGATAAAAATACTCACAAGAATTGAAAGGTCTTTATCTTTTTCTTTGATTATATAGCGTTCGTTTTTAATTGAAATGTCAACTGAACGAAATGCTCGTAATATATTTAACATTGTTTCTAGGAAATTTTTCGGTTGCTATGGGCCTGTTCTTACGAAGTAATATACGTCTATGCTTACGAACTAATGTTTTGAATTAAATTTTATAAACTTTTCATTTAATATGAGCAGTATTGTATCTAAGGATAAGAGTTCCAGTCGTTTTTGCAAAAATAAATCATTTTTTGGACTAAACGTCAAAGGGAGAAAAATAAACGGCTACTGACCACGTTTGGCTCAGAAAGTGCCAGCATTTTTTTCAAATAAATAAGTAAATATTTTAATCGCTACGAGATGAGCATATTTTGAACATAATTTGCCGGATCTGACTTAACATTTCTTGTGGTGCCGTGTGGAATATCGGCCAAGTTATCCAATAAATTTCTGGGCTAAAATTCCATGCAAAAATTGACCCATGAAATTGATATGTTCAATGGAAATGTTCCAAAACTTTTAGAAATTAAATTAATAGCAGCGTATTCAGTTCTTCGTGCGCGGATGTAATTTTTTAAATGTTTATGGTCACTATTCTGCCTCTATAATATATATACAGTCAAACCTGGTTAAGCGAGAGTTCAAGGGAGCACAATCTCATTCTCGCTTATAGAGGTTTCTCACTAACCCGAGTTTCTCGCCAATGCAGGTACATGGGTAGCGTTTCTCTCTTATAGAGGTACGCAGCAATAACAAGTCACAGCAAGTACGAATGTAGTAAATATGTAATATGATAAAATTATGTGCTTAATATGCATAACATATATTATGCACGTATATATTTTTAATAGTGTGTATATGTTACGTTCATTAGATTTCGACATATAAGTACCATTCGAAAAGAATGCGATAAAATAACAACGTTATTTAGTTCCACGAAATAGAATAGGTACAATATTGACGAGAAAACAATACAAAAACAATGGTAGGAAGTTCCACGAAAGTTAAGAATGAGTCATAAAATAGCAGATGTTAAATTTGTAATTTGTTTTATCATTTGTTCCTCCTAAATAATATAAATAAATAAAGCTCGACTGTCGCTTATAGAGGTATAGATAAGTAGCAGTCTCACTTACGGAGGTCCGTGACGGAAAAACGACGCTCTCTTACGGAGGTTTCTGTTTCTCGCTAATAGAGGTTTTGGGGGCTTAAAATGACGGGTCCTGGCTATTACTCTCACTTATAGAGTTTTCTCACTTACCCAGGTTTGACTGTATATATATATATATATATATATATATTTATACACACACATATATATATATATATATATATATATATATATTTATACACACACACATATATATATATATATATATATATATATATATATATACACATTTATCTATTTTTTTTTCCTTTTTTTTTAATTTCAAGTTGACAGAACTAGTTGCTTTGGAAAGGCTAGTCTAAATTGTGAAAACCCTTAAATTTGGCCTTTGTTTTTTTTTTAAATTATGTCACTCTTTGATGTGAAACATCTATAGGCGCAGGTATAAGCCGGATCATTGGCGTCGCGACGGGTCGCCACGCTATACTAAGGTATATATATAGTCTATATGTAGTAGAGTGTACGGTATGGCGACGTGTCGCCATGCGCAACCGACTACGCGACGCCCTCCTCACTCAGTTCGACGCTGTTGTTTACTACGGTACACATAACCTGTCCTTTATTATTTTTGTATTAATTGTAAATAAATGTTTATTAAATAAAGTCACCATTTTGTGTAAGAAATTCGTAATACTTTATTTTTTAATTATGCTATATTTAGTTCCTGTAATAATGTTGTCTTTTATGCATATTACTTGTACGAACACGATGTTTCACATCTGCCATGCGTCCTGTGACGGCTCACTGTTTTTATTCTTGAAAATCGTCTAATCTAATAAGCCTCAAACGTTGAGCCTGCAATGAATGTATCCTACCTATTGTGATCTATGGAACGGAGACGTGGACTTACCCGTCATTTTATTAACCAACTGCAAGTCATCCAAAAGAAAAATGGTGCGTACCATGTTAGTTATCTTCGTAGCAGAATATGAAATATCGAAATTCGGAGACAATCCAAACTACCTGATGTGGCGTGCGTCATTACATCATTCATAGCGTCATTACATCATCATGCTACCTGATGTGGCGTTCGTGGTGTTGGGCTCGCCTCGGAAGCCGTAGAATTGCTGGCAAATAGAGCAGGAAGGTTTTGAAGTGGAGATTGCGTTTGTCGTCAGCCCACGAGATGCTCTAAGGACATTTCGAAAGTGGGGAGATAGAACCGGCTGCAGAAAGTGCAACATCGGCTGACCTAGCGTGCTAAAGAGGAGGTCGACACTCAGTGGTGGGTAATGGTAAAAAAGAAGATGTTACTTGAAAATTATATTTTCATTACTATAACACGTAATTATATCACATTATTAAATTCCACTCTCAATATTAATAACTATTGTTATAGTATAAAGAGTTAATCATATCTGAGACGTTAAATAGACGGTAATAAAATGAAAAATTGAAGAACTGAAAATTAATTTTTGTTATAAAATTTGTTTTTAATATAATTATATGCGTTTAGTATAATTGATAAGAGCACGGTACGTTCAGTGGCGCGCGTACATGTAAACTTATGCGTGCGTACGCCTAAACTGTGAAGCTATATTGATATAATAATAAATATAAAATTTATATTTATTATTATATCATTATATATATATATATATATATATATATATATATATATATATATATATATATATATATATATATAACTCTTTTGCATTAAAAACGGTCGGGTTTGATTTTGTCATATTATGAACAAAATATTATTTATTAAGAGGTTGTATTAATTGTAATTGCTACTGGCAGGTATAGTGTATTCTGGCACATGAAAACGAACGTTCTAAATTTGAAATTTATTGTTTTTGAATGAAAATTCTCTTTCACTGACAAAAACGTATTTTTTGGCGGTAAATGAAATCCAACTCTTATCTCTCAAGTTCTTTTTCATTTGTTACGTTTTTTATTTTAACGAATAAATTTTAATTAAGTTTCTGCTGTTTGCTGCATTAGTTTACTTCTGTTTGCTGTTCTCAGTATGGTTGAAAAAAAACTGGTAATGCTAGTAAAATTATTGCGCCGCTTGAAGAAGGCTGTGGCCAATGTTATGTGTCTCAGCATTATAATGTGAGCCGTTCCACCATCCAAAGAACCTGGCAACGATACCAAGAAACGGGCTCCGTTAGTAGAAGGCCCGGTTCTGGAAGAAAACGGTGCACTGACCCACGGGACAACCGCTTCACAGTCAGTCAAGCGCTACGAAATCGTCAAGTTACGTACGTGGATCTCAAACAGAACCTCGAGGACATGAGAGGTACATGAGTAAGCCTATGTATGGACACTCAGAAGGAGACTTCAGGCCGTTAATATACGTAGTTGTCGCCCAGCTCGGCGCCCTACATTGCTCCGTGAGCATCGAGTTGCCAGATTGAGATTCGCTTAAAATGTTTCGTCATGGACTCAAAAAGACTGGAATAGTGTTTTATTCTTCGATGAAGCTCGTATACCGATTAGTGGTGAGGATCGACGTCGGCGAGTCTTACGAAGACCTGGAGAACGCTTTGCAGAAGTGTGCTTTGAGGAAATCACCCCTTACGGTGGAGGCTCCGTAATGTTTTGGGCTGGTATTAACTCAGATGACCGTACCAAGTTAGTTTTAATTGAAAGTGGCACACTTAATGCGCAAAGCTACATAACAGAGGTTCTTATTCCTCATACCCAACCCGCATTAACAGCAGCTGCAGGCGAGTCCATTTTTATGGACGACAACGCTCGCGCCCACCGCTCTAAAGACGTTGATGCGTATATGCAGGAGGCCGGAATTCGTCAGTTAGACTAGCCAGCTAGAAGTCCCGACCTCAAACCGATGGAACACATATGGGATAATCTCAAACGACGCGTCAGAGCCGTAACACCAGCTCCAGAAAACATTCAGGCCCTTAAAAATGTAATCGTCGCTGAATGAGAACGTATTCATCAGGAAAGGATAAAAAACGTCGTCGAAAGAATGCCTAGCAGATTAAGCGCATTGATTTTAGCAATAGGAGCCCATACTCGTTACTAAATTTTCAAATTTTATGTTAAATTAATAAAAAATATTCAAAAATAAATTTTAGCCATTTTTAATGTACCAGTATGAAAACGCTCGCCTGTGGACTTTACATCGTTTTTTTTATTTATTCGCATTTTTAATGACTGTAGTAGATAAAAACGATATCTCAATAATAAATAACAATATTCTCATCATATCGCCATATAAAATGCATCAAATAATAATAAAATAACTCTGATATGGTTTATTCCTACAAGTGCCCGTATTTTTTGCAAGAGTTTATATGTTTAATTACAGCATCTTTTGACGTCAGCTTACCTTGAGAACATTTTCTTTATACCTGGAACATGACTTCAATTATATTTAAGCATTACCTCTAATATCAACGTATATCCCGTAGACAAAGTAAATAATTTTTAAATGGATTGAAAGCGAATTATGATCGACTCGATAACGTACACAAACTCTTACAGTCCTTTCATTAAGAGAGCTTACGTCTCAGTTTACTATTCCCGTCTAACAAGTATCCAACACAATGTTACTCACCACAAAGCGAACTTACATTTTTTTATTCAAATCGAAATAATTAACCCCTCATGTCAAACCAATTAGGCCCTCCATTGTGACGAGGCCCATGCTGTAAGCTCATAGGGACTCATTAACTCCAATTGTCGTCAGACAAAGCCATTTGTTTATTTAAGATGAATTGAAATGATACTATGCGGAGTCATTGTGCAGTCACATTATTTTCTTTAATCCAATGGTTGTCCCAAGTAGGAGATGTGTTGCCAATTTAAGAGGCATATTACTCGTCCCCGCTTAGAAAGTACTAATACCATTTACTGGAAATATCTGGAAGTGTCAATCTAGAAATGCCTGGAAATATCTAATCTAAGGTTTTTTCTAGTTCAATAATAGTTTTAGAAGCACTTTGTATATCTAAATCTATTTGCACCAATAGAATTGAAGTTTTTGTCTATTATATAAATAGACAAAAACTTCAATTCAATTAAATCTATTTGTGTCTATGATTTCCGAATATTTCGGTTTTAAATACTTTTTCTGTTGACATAATTACTAACACAAATTGATTGTTAAAACATTTTCGTCTACCTGTATGAATAAATTTAACTTGATAATAACTAACACTATTGGCATGACTTTTATACAGCAAATAGACATTAAACCTGGGACCAATATGGTTTATTTATAATGTGATATCTAAAATGATTCCAAAGTTATGACGATGGAAATATTACATAGAAAATTTAATAAAATCTCTATCACATAGATAGTAGACATGTTGGCCCATACGGCTTTTAAACTAAACTAATTATTCGTGTCTAATGTAAGAGATTAATTTATAGCACTTGCATTTTGTAATTACATGTGGAAGAAGTCACAAGGTATACCAGTTAACACTATAATTAGTATATGTATCACTCATTACTTGAATGTATTTTTTTATTTTTGAGAATTGATTAAAACAAAACTGTGGTATTAACGTTTGATTTTAAAACTTTTCTCCGCTCAGATGATATTTCGTAGAGGGGAGGGAATATAAAACATTTTTAGCATACTGCACACATAACAGAGTTTGCGAAATCTTAGAGTGAATTGGAAATTAAAAAAACTCGAGAGCGATGAAACTGACATGTTTTGAATATAATTTTTGCAACGTTTCGGACTAGTGAATCCAAAGAATATATACTTTCAACTTATACCCTGTGTGAATAAACTCTGTACGTAACCATACCAGTTTTATAAAGAGGAACGTTGTGTTTTTTATGATTTTATTAAAAAAATGGCTTATTTAATTGACACAAAACTTATCATCTTATAGCTCATAGTATTCGGATGAATATGAGGTACCTATATAATATCTTTTTAGAGATTGTAGTTATAAGGATTTTAGTGAAGGGTGCCAAAGCATGCTAGTGTTTTTTGTGTTGAAATTTTAAATCATTACAGCCACATGAACATATAACAGACAATGTGAGAATCTATAAAAAGTTCTAAGATGTATATGGTTAATAATTGCTACAGCGTTTTTTATGTACATTCTTCTTATACAAGATTGATATATACATCTCTGTACTGGATTAAGACACAAAACAAGATTTAATCGTAAGTAAATATTACATTAAGAAATGATTAAAATTAAACTAAGCCATGGTCACTTCTTCCTCGGGCAAAGCCAGGACAGTCTGCTAGTATATATATATATATATATATATATATATATGTATATACACCCACAC
Organism: Druceiella hillmani; assembly: GCA_039881145.1. Taxonomy (NCBI): domain Eukaryota; kingdom Metazoa; phylum Arthropoda; class Insecta; order Lepidoptera; family Hepialidae; genus Druceiella; species Druceiella hillmani. The sequence goes on from JAYKKI010000035.1 coordinate 8,490,360, forward strand.
AAAAAAGATTAAAACTCAATCCAGATTTTTTTTAAAGATTAGATTAAGAAATTTTCCAGGTAAATCTTAAAAATCCATAATTACCACAACCTATAAATCCATTAGATTCCATTTCCTTAAAATTAAATATTTATAAACAAAGTTATATATTGAAATTATTTAGTGTAATCAAAATAATCTCTACGGAACACACTAACATCATTGAATAATAACTACAAGACTTTCAAATATCAAACAACTCATACTACACTGGTACGTTTACTCAATTCAGGGTAAGCCATTGTTAAGGTTATTGTGACAGATCTGAGGAATACTGAAATGAGAAATGAAAATAAATACATACTAAATATATATCCATATCTTATTATTCTTGTAAATAAGACATGTATACACAAATACATATCCATATGTTATTTACAAATTACATAAACAATATATATCATTAGACACTAATGTTATATTTTACTGTTAGGTACGGAGTAAACATATATAATGTTAGACAATATATACCTAACAGTAACGTTATATTTTACTATTAGGTGCAGAGTAAACATATACATCGTTAAACACTCGATAACTAACAGTAATGTCATATTTTACTCGTAGGTATATTGTAAACATGTATATAATTAGATACTCCATAACTAACAGTAAAGTTATATTTTACTGTTAGATATAGGGTAAACATATATATAGTTAGACACTCTGTACCTAACAGTAACGTTATATTTTTGGAGGGTTGTTTTTGATGTTGGTTGTATTATCACTTAACTATACTGTTAAGTAAGTCATATGGGGTTTGTACAATAACAGTAGTACTTTTTAATAATGATTTTGAAAGAATTTATTTAATCAAATTAAAAAGTAATTCTAAAGCAACAAAACAACTACGAAAACAATATTCAAAATGCAAGTTATCAAAACACATATTTCCGTAACACTACAGACATTTATGTCTGTAGTGTTACTTTGTTTTATGTCGCGTTACTTCATTTTTCTATTATTAAATTTGCTCAAAGTTTAATCTATATAATGTGGGGTAAGTTATAATAAATAAAAACACGATTTTGATATTTATTAGAAGGAGATATAAGTTTAATAATTCGAGTAATAATTTCGAGGAAAAATAACAATAAGATTACTCAACGTAATGGTTATAAAGTAAAATCTTCGAAAACGGGAAATTGCGTGTGATACTTTCTTCTTTTACTAAATCGTGTCAAGAAATATTGCCCACATAATTTGGGGTAATTTATAATAAATAAAAACACTTTTTTTGACATTTATTTGATAAATAAAAAATTTAAAAATAACCGATACGGCTCGTGGCCATTCCACTTTTACATGAAACGAAGAGGTGTTTTGAATGGAAACAATAAAAGTTGCATGTAAATGAATGCTTATTTGCTGAGGAAAAACCAGATACGTCAAAATAATCTTAACAAATATTATCTGTTAATCACTAACGGACGCATGGTGACGTATGTTATGAGTTTACGTCAATTGAAGATGATAACGAAATTACTAATCATCATGATTCAGATGTATTATGCTGCACATTACTCTTATTTCTTTCACAATTTACCCGGGTAAACGATGTGTTTGGATTGTGATTGTTACTTATCTGAGTATGTCAACAGCTAGATGACAAACATACTATGTTTTAAAGCAAAAGATATACTGAATATCTTTGTAACAAGCTGATTTTAAGATGTTAATTATTATATATACGAATCTCATATTTTCATGGTGAAATAATAAAAAGTAAATACTCATTAAGGTCCAACTACACAAAATCTAATTACTTAGTTAGGTTTCAGTTATTCCTTGCTTCACATTTTTCCATAGTTCGAATTGAGTCTATATTTGTAGGGTTTCAAATAATTATATCATTATTTTACAAGAGCGAGACTCCCAATTAAATGAAACTACGTGATGTAGTATTATTTCTACTTTATTTAAATTGTTTGCCAGGATATAGGTTTAGTTGTATGACAACATCTTCAGGTGGGCAATTTTTAAAGATGTAGTATTAATTTTACTTTATTTAAATTCTTTGCCAGGACCAAGGTTTAGTTGTACGACATCTTCAGGTGGGCTATTTGTGAAGATGTAGTATTATTTTTACTTTATTTTAATTCTTTACCACGTCTTACGTTTCGTTGTATGACAACATCTTCAGGTGGGCAATATGTAAAGATGTAGTATTATTTCTACCTTATTTAAATTTTTTACCACATCCTAGGTTTCGTTGTATGACAACATCTTCAGGTGGGCAATTTGTAAAGATGTAGTATTAATTCTACTTTATTTAAATTCTTTACCACAACCTAGGTTTCATTGTATTACAATATCTTCAGGTGGGCTATTTGTAAAGATGTAGTATTATTTCTACCTTATTTAAATTCTTTACCACATCCTAGGTTTTGTTGTAGTACAACATCTTCAGGTGGGCAATATGTAAAGTATAATACTATTTATATTATTTTATTTAAATTCTTTACCACGACCTATGTTTCGTTGTATGACAACATCTTCAGGTGGGCAATTTGTAAAGATGTAGTATTAATTCTACTTTATTTAAATTCTTTACCACAACCTAGGTTTCATTGTATTACAATATCTTCAGGTGGGCTATTTGTAAAGATGTAGTATTATTTCTACCTTATTTAAATTCTTTACCACATCCTAGGTTTTGTTGTATTACAACACCTTCAGGTGGGCAATATGTAAAGTATAATACTATATATATTATTTTATTTAAATTCTTTACCACATCCTAGGTTTCATTGTATGACAACATCTTCAGGTGGGCAATTTGTAAAGATGTAGTATTATTTCTACCTTATTTAAATTCTTTACCACATCCTAGGTTTTGTTGTATTACAACATCTTCATGTGGGCTATTTGTAAAGTATAATACTATATACATTATTTTATTTAAATTCTTTACCACGACCTATGTTTCGTTGTATGACAACATCTTCAGGTGGGCTATTTGTAAAGATGTAGTAATATTTCTACTTTATTTAAATTCTTTACCACAACCTAGGTTTCATTGTATTACAATATCTTCAGGTGGGCTATTTGTAAAGATGTAGTATTATTTCTACCTTCTTTAAATTCTTTACCATATCCTAGGTTTTGTTGTAGTACAACATCTTCAGGTGGGCAATATGTAAAGTATAATACTATTTATATTATTTTATTTAAATTCTTTACCACGACCTATGTTTCGTTGTATGACAACATCTTCAGGTGGGCAATTTGTAAAGATGTAGTATTATTTTTACTTTAACATATTATGTCTATGGTAACGTGAGCAATTAGCAAAGATTTTTGCTAATTGCCCACTTGAAGATGTAGTATTATTTCTACTTTAACATATTATGTCTATTGCAACGTGAGCAATTAGCAAAGATTTTTGCTAATTGCCCACTTGAAGATGTAGTATTATTTCTACTTTAACATATTATGTCTATTGCAACGTGAGCAATTAGCAAAGATTTTTGCTAATTGCCCACTTGAAGATGTAGTATTATTTCTACTTTAACATATTATGTCTATTGCAACGTGAGCAATTAGCAAAGATTTTTGCTAATTGCCCACTTGAAGATGTAGTATTATTTGTACTTTAACATATTATGTCTATTGCGACGTGAGCAATTAGCAAAGATTTTTGCTAATTGCCCACTTGAAGATGTAGTATTATTTCTACTTTAATATATTATGTTTATTGTAACGTAAGCAATTATTAAAGATTTTTGCTTTTTTATATTTGGTGTTTTATTTTTTTAATTAAATTCATAAGAAATTAATTGCATGAAACTGAGTAAAAATGTTGTACTGACCTGCCAGTCTTTACATTTTAAGCAACCTGCTAAATTCTGAAAATATTCTCAATATAACAAGGTAAAAATTAATGTAAAATCGTACTTTTATAAAAATAAGAACAAAACATGTTTATCCATGTTTAGCGTAAACATTACGAATTAACTCATTAGAAACGAACTATTACGAAATTGAGTGGCCAACATTTTATTTCAAATATACTGACATCTATGCCAATAAAGTTAAATTGGTGCACAAGTTCACCTTATGCTTAATTCATAAAATTTTCATAGAAAAATTGATAAATTTTTTGCAGTCGCTGGAATGAACGAGTGTGTAGAAATATAATCTGGACAAAAATCAGCATATGATCTGGGCCACTGAATGGTTTTGTGGCCAAAAGACCAGATCTTGTAAATAATTTGAATGGAACGTTGAGCTAACCACAAATGCAATATAATGAGATAAGTTATATGTACACGGGCAAATAATGAGTTCAACATGTTATCTGCGATGTACAATTTTTCACATTGGAAAAACAAGATATAAAAGATTGCCATAATCAGTTTAGAAATGGGGCAGCACAACATCTTCACAATGATTCTTCAAAATTATACATTTAAATGTGGGCATCCATTTTGAAGTGAGACAATGTCTGCAAGACTACAAACAAAGTTAGGTCAGCACAATATTGTGTCAGCATTACTAACTATTGTGAAAGTATGTATAAAAATCTTAATTTCTTTAAAACAGACAGGATCCAGCATGAAAGGCTTGGCAAAATGATGACTAACGTTAATAGCACCTAGATACTTCTTGGATAGATCTTCGCATACCGTTAAAAGATGTTATGTCTAACATTGAACTATTCTCAAAATGAAAATAAAAGTACAGATTTGTTTCTTTTCGTGCATTTTTTTCAAAAACTACAAAACCAAACAAATTAAACTAACTAGCTGACCGGTGCGAAGTCTTCGCACTATATCGCCATCTAGCGTGTTCCAAGTATACAATTTGGCTAAGATATTTAATGTGTCGCCCACAGATGGCGCTCATGCCAATTGTTATAAAAATTAATTTTTTTATTAACAAAAAGATTTTTTTAGAATTTTTTTATATTTTTCGCCCAAAGTAGAAACATAAGCTTTAAGTGGGTATTTCTTTTATTTTTTTGGTGCAATAGTTAAAGAGATCGAGCCGCTCGACCAAAAAACACCTTTTAGAAATAATATATTTAGATACCGAACATTGGTAAGAAAATATAAATACCACATTCTCTTTCGGTTCTTTACAAAGTGTTTGCAATAAAAAAGTAAATGAATTTTTTTTTACTGCATTTCTAACATAAATTTTTTTTAAATTAGCGAGCCGCTGCTGTGGGTTCCTAAATCCGAAATAAGACGATTATAATCAATAACACTTTGTCACATCTTAAGCCATTTTTGAGTAACTACTCCATATTGCTCCAAGGGTCAGTCGTCCTACGGTATAGGCACACTGAGTGCCGAGCTGTATCATCAAAGCAATGTAACACAACATATCTAACACCTTACTTGGCCTTGAATATTGAATGATACGAGTAATATTTTACAGAAAAAAAATAGGCAGTTCGGTGTTATTCATAAGTTTTTATTACATGGCGGTTTCGTTTGTGATAACGAAATGTTAAAGGATTAAAAATATTTTGTCATTAGAAAATATATAATTTGTCCATAACAAAGGTCCAAATAAAAAAATTCATAACATTGTACATAATATGAATAAATATTTTTATATCAAAATGTTCAAATGGATATCCAAATAGGAACTCTTGGGTGTTATTTCTATGTGGGAAGTGACATAAATATTTAGCATAGGTATATATATATATATATATATATTCAATACTAGAAATCTACAAAATTTTATATTTGCCGTTTCTTGAAGTATTTTGACAATTCACTATACAACAAATATCGTGTCCCATTTCAAAATTTATTTTTTCAGTAAGACTGAAAGTTTGTAATTTATATATTGTTTTTCCAAATAGTCTCCGTGGCATTCTATATATTGCTTCACTAGATGGAATCACTAAGAGAAGCAGTTGACCCACTTTTCTTGGACCATCTTCTATGCCACTTTCTAAGGCAGTCACTGTTTCTTTGAGGTCCAGGAATCTTATTCCTCAGAGTTTATCTTTCATTCTTGGGAAAAAATAGAAATCACATAGTACGAGGTTGGAACAATAAGTGGATGAGCAACAAATTCTGCATTGGGTGTCAAATATTTGGTCATTCATCTAGTTGAGTGTGCACCAGCATTATCAGTTCTAATGTCCCTCGAATTTCGATGTCAAATGTCTTTCAGTTCAGTACGTAAGGGGTCCCTAGCTAAAACCACATGCAATGAAAACATGTCGCCTCGGTGATGCTACACTAACTCTGTGACTGTGTGCCAGAGATGATTTATTTATAAATCATTGAAAAGAGTAAAGTATCCATTACTCACAACCTTTGATTTATCCAGATAGATGACGCCAGTGCTGCGTGACGCACATCACAATTTGAGCTAAAAATTGACACTCACAAGGCATTCATTTGCTTGTAGCTTTTCTGTACGTGTATGGACTATGACGAAAACGGTTGCGTTAGTTAGAATTCGTTGCCCTTTTATAGACAATGAATTCGTTGTCTTAGACATTATCATTAGCATTGCGTTGCATTAGAATTCATTGCTCCTCTACAAAATAAATATAATTAATAATACGTGCTCACCAAAAGTAATAGCGGATTAAAATTGAATTTTATGAAAAATTCCAGACTACTTCGACTATGGCGCTTCGTACAGTACATGTCGAAAACAGTGGGAAGTGGCTAGAAAGAAAAGAGAGGAGACTGTAGGACCCCAACCAGTCAACTCGACTGAACAGTCCCAAAAACTACAAGAACTCGCCAGACTGAGGCTAGTGCAGGAGCCGCTGATTGAGCCATGTTCGCGTATGACTTGGCCAGTCGAGGAAAGAGCTGAAGATGCAGCTGTCGAGCCATTGGATAGTCATCACATGTCTGAGTCTGTGATTATTTAATTGATTAGTACACTATGTTATGAGACAACACAAAATGCCTAGACATCGCACCTGATTGAATCCCGCCCAACTTGCTGCAGCACTAGCCCATAGAGTGACATAACCAGCTTACATTGTAAGCCTAGTTTTCCATGATTTATGCTATGAATGTACTTAATATGTATATGTCATTTGATTTCAATAATTTTACTGTATACCCTTCTACAATGTACATCATTGAGCCATGCGTAAATCTAGTGCGCAGTCAATGTCTCGTTTTCATTTCAATCAATTACAATGAAAGCAACTCGCTGATTTAGACATTTCACGCTAAACTAACGGCCCTGTGTCTCGACATAGCCCCATTCGATTTTTTTCCAAAACAACAAGCAATCAATTGTTAGTTTACCAGACAGGCATAACTGTTCTTTTAGTTTGCAGCACTTGGTCGTTTCTTCACCTATACATAACTCTTCAGAATTGAGTGACCATCGAATTTTTTGTAAAATTTTGCGATACCAATCAACACAAGATGTTTTTAAGCGAAGGTCCAAAACAAGCTTCCTGATGCCTAAATATTCAGATAGAACTTTCAATACTTGACTCACGCTAATTTATAAACGCATCCATATCTGCTGATACATTATTTTATTCACAATTAAATGAAACTACGTGATGTAGTATTATTTCTATTTTCTTTAAGTTCTTTACCGCGACCTAGGTTTCGTTGTGTTACAACATCTTCAGGTAGGCAATTAGCAAAGATCTCTTTGCTAATAGCCCACCTGAAGATGTTGTAATACAATGAAACCTAGGGTGTGGTAAAGAACTTAAAAAAAGTAGAAATAAAACTACATCATGTAGGTTCATTTAATTGTGAATAATGAATTTCTACAAAATTAAAGCCAAATATATTCAACATTATTTTATAGTCAGTCTTTATCACAAGCTGCACATCATTAACATCATCTTCAGTTGTTGCTGTTGGATATCCGTCACGCAGATCATCACTTAGACTGGTCCGACTACACTTGATATATTTTTATTGTCATTACTACAAATGGTCAGTTCTTTCGGTGCAACCCTCGCAAGCGAAGTAATTTACGTTCTGCATTTGATTTTGTTACTATCACTTTGTAGTTCGCACCCAATATATAAGGTTAACCATATAATGTTGCAGTCAATTATTTATTTATATTTTAATGTATTTGACTGATACATATGGCTGACTTATTGCTACAAGAGTATCTCTTCCAGCCAACCAGAACACCAGTTCGGCCCCGCTCAAAGAGCAGCCGGGAATTGAACTCGGGTCCCCATGATGTGCCATGCCATCAAAGGCCGTATGCCTTGTGATCAACCCAATACATCACGGTGAGGACAATTAAGGGTGTTACTGCAGAGAATTATATAATTTATCCCAATTTAATACCGACAATGTTGCTAACTAAGAATGAAATTTAAAACTGTCCCTTGTAATGTGAAAAAACTCACATCATATAATATTTATGTTGACGTCTTACACAGATAAGTAAAAAAACATTATGGTAACATCGGTAAATAAACGTATAATGTAAGTACAATACAACAAATACAAAGTTTATAAAGTTGTTGTCCCATAAAATATTTTTTTTTATTTATACGACTAGTATTAGTTTATTGTTTAAACATTTTCATATTTATATCGTTCAAACGTTTCCATGTCAATGCTAGTTGAGATATCATACCAATCTGAGATATCGTAAGATATTACATGTCACCGACACTGAACCTATATATATATATATATATATAACTCTTATATAATGACAATATATGCTTTACAGGTAATTGATCTTAATACAAAACACATTACGTATTCATTAGTAATTCAAGCTTAATAAGATTTGTTCATTTTGAGATCAGCAAGGCAAGTAAAAACCCAAAAATTCAACAAAAATCCATGATAAATACTCTGAAATATAACTTATTACAATTAACAATTTAAAAAGTGCATGAGGATCAGTATTTTCTTTTCATAAAAATATATATCCAACATATTGCATTTAGAAGTTTGCATTTGGTGCAAATTTGTAAGGATTATTAATAGGCTATTTTTCAACATTAAAAATATACCACAATTCGTGGTCATCCTATTAAATTATAACATAAATAAGCGTATTGCTTTTAATTCTTAGAAGAATAAGTTTGTATTATATAAAAAAAAACGTAAAGAAATCACAATATTTTTTTGAAATTTAATCAGCATCGCAAACGCCCTGTTATCGGTTAAAAGTCAGATGACGTCACAGACAAGTTTTTAAATCTTTAAATTATGGTCCTTTTTTCTTTCTTTTTTTAATAACGACTATCACATTTTGCATTTAGTATCAATTTTTTTTATAATATTACGTATGTTATTCATTATGTATTATATTATATCAAAAGAAATACATTACAAATGATATATTTAATTAAAATAACTTCCATTCATAACTAAAGTATAAAAAAATTTATTTAATTACCATGCAATGCAATGGGTATAACAGCACTATAATATTATTCCAAGCATAAACCATAGACAAATAGACTTTTCCTGTATGTTGTTGGATAAACAAGATGTTATTGTTAAAATTGACAGATTAAGTAAATCAAAAGAGTTGGATAATTAAATTTACTATATTTTTATTTTAAATACCTAACAATTTGTAAGAAATTATATTTTTAATTGTGTCATAAGTGCTTGGCGATAAAAGGTAAAGTGAACTAACTGGAGAAAAAGGTTAAAACATATTCCCTGGCAAACAAAAGTCATCAGGTGTGACATTTTTTAAATTAATTTTTTTATAATAAATAATCGTCTGCTGCAGAATTTTTTTAAACATATCGTTTTTAATGTATGTTCTTTCATATCATATAAACAATTTAAATTTAGTTAAATACTAACAATTGTCAAAATATCATTGGAACTAAAACGCATTCATGCCAAAATTTAATATTCTTATTCTTTTGTTTTATAGGCATTGATATAGATAACCATGTTTAAATCACAAATATTACTTACATCGAAATGATCTTCACACATAAAAACATTTGAGTGAGCTACAATGCTGTTTGGATCTCTTTGGGCTAATTGTAGCCATTTTTTTCATCTTTTAAGATTTGTTGGCACTGAAATAAACACTTTGTGTCGACTTTTTATAGACGTATTTGTTCATTGTGTCACTACACACCATTTTAATACGAAAATAAATAATAATCCCCTTCAGCGGGCAGGACTATTTGTTTACATTGGGTGTGACGTCACATTAGCCGCCATTACAGAAATTACGTTTTTAGCGCGAGTTCAAAAATTCAAACTTTAAAAGTGATTTATGTAAAAAATATGGCATATATCCTGGAAATATAAATGTGGTGTGCTTATAATACAAAATAGAACAATTTAAAAATTCAAGTCAAATAGCCTGTTGCCTTAACCATAAATTAATACTATACCACTCACGAAGTTGATCGAAGTTAAGCAAAGAGAATAGTGTAGAGGGACTTCGATTCGCTTTGTACTTCAGAGGTACTTCAGACAGCGATCAACTTCGATGAGTACTTCGTCAAGGCAACTTCGTGAGTAGTGTAGAGGGCGTTTTATGCTAATAAACAATGGTAACTGGACTATAGGAACCGAGCTGTCAATGTCATCTGGTGATAAATTAAAAAACCTTTGATTACACTGCTATCGTTTTTTGTGTAGTCCTTAAAGTACCATATTACAACTAATCAAAATTATTTATAGTGCCCAAATATGGAATAGTGTAATGTATAAAAGCCTTTTAATAATTTTTAAAATAAATAAGTGTCATTCCTAACATAACCTCTTTACATTCAATGATGTTAATTATTTTCTGTCTATAAAATACAGCACTGATACTGACAAATATGTTGCCAAACATTCTTGATTTATGTCGCTTTATAGCGACGTCTAAGTTTCTTGCACGATCTCTATAATCAGATGATTTCTGTTCAAATAAATGTGATGTATTTCTTTGGTATAGTTTTTGATTCACGTTTGTCGGACATAAATTGAGTATAAAAATTTAAACGTACATTACAATTGTTTTACCGAAGTGCCTATACGTACAGTAACATAATGTGGATAATCTTTCAACCACAGACAGAGCAAAGTGTTATTTACCAGAAAATGAACATCATGTTTAGTAAAAGTTACAAGATATTTGGGACTCCTTTTTATTTAAAAAAAAAATCTTATATTCAAAGTTTGTATTTTATTCAGTTTGAGCCCTAGTGGAAAAAATGTATCGATCTTTGGGTGGCTTTTTAATAAAATACAAAGTTAGTAGAAATTTTAAAATTTTGACATATTTGGATTTTTTCCACTAAGAAAAACAATTTATCCTTTAAGTTGCACAGGTGTTATTCTGCGAAAGTTCATTTTCATTGACATAGTTCGCTTGAAATTGAATTGCGAGCATACACCAATTTATTTGATGTATATTAGATAGAATCATATCTGACTTAGTAATTATAATTATCGAAACAACTTTTAAACAACACATACATAAACAATTTTTCAACAACAGATACAGAAACAATTTTTCAACAAACAACAGAGAAAATGCAGTTTCAAAAGTAGCATTTTGAATTCTCCACTCGAATGCAGTACCAAATCCGAGGGTACGATACATACTACTGTCATTGACATTTACAATAATGACATTAAACATATCAATATTCTTTTATGTTTCTGAAGTTTACTCGCACTAAAAATGGACAAAATGGAGGGTCCTTCAACTTCAACATGTAATGTGTGAAAAATAAAGCGTATAAATTCTTGATTTACGCCGTGTGAATCCATATCAATAAGGTGTACGCATCAATTGTTTTTGACTGTGTCTGCTGACACAAAATTAACGAGGACGTGGTTCAAAGCTCAAATGAGGTACCTATGATAATTATTTCCCAAAAATATTCATTGGATATTGTGAATTGCTTTTTTTAAAAATTTTTTTACTTTATTAATAAAACAATGCTGAATTGTAGCTTTTTTACATGTATCACAATTGACTCAGCTCAAGAAATCAGTGTCTGCAGTTCAATGATGTCTTATCACATTGTGTAGAGTTGGCATTAGGGCCAATAGTCATCAGTTTGAATACCAAATTTTTTACATTCTTTGTCAAATCAATATCGCCACAGATTGTGTATACCAAAGCTGGAAAAAATTAATCGTCCAAAAAATCTTGTTATATTGATACAGCAGGCTAGTGAAGATTTTTTTTGTATCTTATCCACTATTTCTACACTCTTCGCATTTCAACTCTTGTGGTAACGCAAGGTTAAAGCTCCTACAGTAGAGCACACAACGAATGCCGTGTGGCTTCATTAAATTAATATATGACGCGATGCACCATATGTGATATGATACACTTTATTCAGACTACAATGGTTTTAGAAAAACATGCACACAAACGGTGCACCAATTTTGAAATAATGTGCACAAACAATGCAAATTTTTTTATAAATGGCGAGTTTCATTAATTTTTTTTGTTTAATTTTATTTTTTTCTCAATCTCTTGTAAGACTTGATGAATAATTTATAAACTTCAATAAACTCCAAACACTAGTACAAATAACCTAGAATTAAACGCGTTTTACTGAAAATCAAATTTGGTAAAATAACCCTTGTGCAACATCATTGGCAAAACGTTTTTTTTAATTCATTTTCTGAAGTGTATGGTTTCCTCTATCCGTGGTTGGCAAATTATCTATTATTTACGGAATACGTCTTTAAAGTAACGGTACACATATTTTTCGAAAGTTACACACACTTGAAGCTCTTACAGACTAGTGTAATACAAGGGTTGGTCAAAATGTTAAACAATGAAGGGTGATGGCGAAAGATGACAATTGCTTATTCACATAGTCGCTAATAAGAGTCTCATTACGAGTATACATATGCACTAAGTTTCAGCTTAATTGTGTCATCAACATCCGAGCTATCCGCGATCAAGTAACTCACTCTGGAGAAAATCACTCTATCTGGAAATAAAATGGAGAAAATTGAATTTCGAGCTTTCATTTCCAGCAAGTTCCTGACATACTGAATGAGATGTCATCAGTTTATGGGGCTTTTGGCCTAGTAAAACCATGAATTACAAGTGGCATAATCTTTTCAAACAAGGCAGAGATTCAATCGAAGATGATCTGCACTCAGATTGGCTGATCAAGGCCATCTCCTCGGACATTGTCGAAAAGTTGAAAAACTTGTATTGGAAGCTGCTCCATTAAAGAAGAAGCAGTTGGAAGAAATTGTTTGAGTATCTTCTATTACCATTTTAAATATTCTTCATGACCATCTGGCATGTCAAAAGTCAGTGCAAGATGAGTGCAGAGTATGCTCACGCCGCCACAAAAGCAACAATGTGTCGAGTGTTTACATGACTTTTTGGACCTCTATATAGGGGATAATGATGAAATTTTAAGCCGGATTGTTATGGATGAAAAACTTGGGTTCATCATTATGAGCCTGAAATCAAGCAGGGGTCCATACAGTGGCATAATATGGGTACTCCACCCTCTGAGGAGTTCAAGGCGTCGCAATCGTCCGGAAAAGCCATGTCGTCAGTTTTTTTGAACACAGAGACTATCCATCCTGTTCATTAAATTCAAAGATAAGGGAGTTTATATAATGGGAGAGTACTGCGCTGGTCTATTGGAGCAACTGAAAGAAACACTGAAGGAGAAAATTAAAGATAAATTAACAAAAGGCGTGCTGCTTTTGCATGACAATGCAACTGTTTACGAGAGCCATGTTGCTATGGCTGCTCTTCACAAGTCCAGCTTTCAAATATTGCAACACACACCTTACAGTCCAGACTTGGCCCTCTGCTACTATTATTTGTTCCTAACAAAAAAGTGTTGTGGAAAGAAATCCAGCAATGATGAAAATGTCAAGGCTGCAAGAGGTTGAGAGGTCTGAGAAATATATTATTCTCCCTTAAGGATATTGAAAAGGAAAAAGAGTACCACATATTTTTTTGTTCTTCCTTCTATCCCATTCTGCGAACTTTTTGACCTTCCCTCGTATTAATAACATTTTCTATGATGATTTTACATGATTCTAAATCATTATGACTTAACCCTTCAATAAATATAAATTTTATATTCCACGTAACGCAACTATGTTTCACATTGCTACTACAAACATATATCTTCCGATTTCTTTTATTTACATTCGAGTGTTGCATAACCTGTTATTTATAACAGTATTAAACGCAAACACTTTCCATAATAACATCCTTAAAACATAATCATCAGTGGGTCTCCTGCGTTTTGCTCTGTGATTTCTCGAAGCAGGTTCTGGCGATCTCTTCGAGTTTGGGAGCGCTGTCTGGCCCCGTCTCTAGCACCATTTTTCTGAAGTATCCGTCTTCACTGTGGTTTGGGGCCCGTATTTGGAGAAGCTCATGTGGATGGCCAAATTCCACCATCTTGCCCTGATCCATTACTAGCACCTAGAAATTAAATTTTGGACTTTGATTCTTGATTTTTGAATACGTACAGAAAAATTGGATTTGGTAAAATGTTATTTGCTTGTATGGATGTTTGCTGATAGATACGGTATTGATTGCAAGGAAATTTTAATGACCTTTAACTCGGAGCTTGACATTACAAATAAAAAATAAAGATAGAAAGATATCTAAGTACATGTAAGACTCGCACACTACGGGTTCTGCATCGTTATTTCATATTATTGTAGAGCTTAGTAAGTAGGTACCTTAAAAATGTATAAAGAAAACCAAAAACAAAAAAATTAAGTTTACTTCACAATAATTCCACATAGAATTTTTTCTCTATGATATCGGCTTTCGTGTCACATTTCAAGATTCTACATCAACGAGAAGTGCCCTATAGCTTTTGATGTGTCAGCCGGTGTATCTGTATCAAAATACGTAGTAGTAATATTTAAAATACTTTTGATTACATTGTGTTAAATGCTTGAATTTTTTACAGAAATATGGAGTAATATTTGGTATTCATTTCAACTTAACAACTCTGTTCCTAAAAAAGCATCTTGACAGACAGATGGACTAGAAAGTCTTCCTATAAGATATGTGTTTTCTTCATTCTAAAGAACAAAATTTTAAAAATGTGCTCAGATGGAAATTAATTTCATACGGTTATGGTTGACGTAGTTTGCTACAGGAAACAAATAGGCTCTTGAAATTTCTTCCTGGATCTTCCTGGGTTCCTGGAAATTTTTAAATAACTACAAAATTTGACAAATTTTTTATTTCCTTTTCTTTTAACCCTTCGAGTGTGCAGGCATCTTTTACATAATATTTGTACTCGCACCATGTCCATAAAAAAATTGTAAAGAATTTTTTACTAAGCATTGTACTTTACATAGGTAGTTATTAGTGCAAAAGATAACAAGAGGAAAAAAATTCCACGTTCCCGTAAAAAAAAGGCTAATAAAGAAACATTTTTTATAATAAGTTTTGCTTTTTATTTTATGCAAATAAGATTAAATAACATTTTTATTTTTATATAAATATCGGCCACTTGCCAAGGCTGGTGTTCTGGTTGGCTGTAAGAGATTGCTCTCGTAGCAATAGGTCTGCCATATGTATCAATTAGATACATTGTGGTAGATAAATAAATAAAAATGGTTTATTAATCTAACACTTTTGCTGACATCTTTGGAATCCTTGAAGATATCAAGATGATACAAAATGCAAATTAAGACTGAAGATAACCTCTATTATATAAGAACGTTTGATAAACATCTATTTAGCGCTAAAAATGCTTTTCAAAATTCCAAAAATTATTTATGCTCAGACATGTAAACATTACTATTTACAAATAAATTAAAATCACGAATATATGTAGAGCCTGTTTACATGCACAGATTTCAGATCAATCAATGGCCTTCCACACTTAACATTTACTAAAGTGGACATTATTACCTTATCTGAATCCATGATGGTGTTCAGCCTATGTGCGATAGTCAGCACCGTACAGTCTGCAAACTTAGTTCTTATCGTCTGTTGGATGAGAGCGTCCGTGCTGCCAGAGTAATCAGTGATTTAGTTTAATAAATTCTCTATAAATATAGTGACCGTACTAGAAACATACCAGTCATTTCAATATGGCAGGAATACGAAGTTTTGGATACATGTTTGTTAATATCAGTGTGCATTTTGTTGAGAGAAAATAGTACACGTCATTGAATACAAAAAAGGTGATGTCATGAGTCAATATGAGATACGATTTTTATGAATTATTGAAATATTTTTATGCAACACACTGCACTATACATAGGCTTTATAAATGGTTTTGTTTCATTACAATATATAAGCCATGGGTACTTCACACAAAAAATGACAGCAGCGTGACAGTACCTTATATGATCCCTGCGTACTTTAAAAAACAACATATTACAAAAAAACTTCCGTTCACACTTTTGTCTATTTGTTATTTTTTAATATGGGCCTTTTTTGTAATTTTAAACAAAATTCTTTTTCACGTATTTATGCAAATGTGAGAATTTTCCATGTAATTTCACAAAAATTCTCATAACTTATGAGAAAGGCGTAGATGATAACAATATGAAAGTTAGACAACCAAGCATTTATAAATTGACTTCAAAGTTTGGAGAGCTTTTGCTTTACTACTACGTTATCTGAATTAACGTATTAGGATTTTTTATGGATCCTATAGAAAGTATACAAGGCCATGATAGGGCTATTCTTTAGGAAAAAGCTATTTATTTCTGTTTTTGACGTGAATATTTTTAAAGCTTTGTCTTTTCTCTGGAAGTTCGATCTAATTATGGTAAATGGCTTAAACAAAAATATAAAACATATATTTTTCTTAGGGTTGTATTTCCCATTTTCATATATATTTATTTATACAAATATATCTCAAAATGAATATATTTACATATATTATATATTAAAAGAAAGGATATATTAAAAGACTAAAAGACTTTTTTTATATATTAAAAGACTTTTTATGGTTTCATAAATTTGTATTTTATAAATCTAATCACTTTACTATTAATATTGCGACTCCGATATACGTACTTTTTATTTTCATTTGGCTACACTAATCAATTTATAGTTACGGCAAAAATAAAAAATCCGACCAAGTTCATGTTCAAACATGCGCAACATAGAATTCCACGGCAGTCTAAATTTGCATAAACTGTTTGAAATAATTTTATTAAAACGTTTTAATATACTGCTAATATCTAGAATTCTTTCACACTTTCAAAGCTCTTAGTTGTAAAATTAGAGAACGTGCTAACGTGTAGAGCGTGCGCGAGAAATGCTTCCCACATTTCGCGCTACATCAAAGCTCAACATTTCGCAAATTGCATCTAAAAATTAAAAATGCTATATGAAAACTTTAATTTTATTTTAAAACATCTTTTCCATGACACCTAACTGAGTGCGTGCAAAAACCAAATCGTTCCCACTTTACATGTTTAGGGAGGTGCAATAAACATTTTGCCACAAATATAATTATTAAGCATATACTTGCAGAATTTTGTTTATATATAGCTCTTAAACTTTAGAAACTACCTGGAAAAATAACGATTAAGTGGTAAAGCTGGGTAATAACGTTAAATAAAATAGACGGAAGCAAGGTCACAGACAGAAACAATTAGCAGACATCACATCAAATTTTGGTAATGAATTATATAGTAAACTTCAAAATAAAAACTATTGCGATGAATCTATATAATTGGAAAACGCTATATTGTTTTTACGAATTATTAAAACGCCTTTATATAACACACTACACCATATTGAGACATTATAAATAATTTTGTTTGATTATTGTAATCAAACGAAATTGTTATACGCTATGAAGAATTCACACGAAAAAAAAACAGCAACGTAACCAAAAGTTTATCACTAAATGATACTAATAGCATCTTATATAATCCTTTAAAACTTTATTAATTTATCACCAGACGAAACTAAAAGCATTTTGCATCGAGTACAAACTGCCACCCTGCTTAGCTTTATTGATAAACAAAAGTGTAAATCAAAAGCGAGGCCATTAGGGGAAGCTTAAGAATGGTCATAGAAACAAATTACTTGTAAAATACAAATAAATTACAGAAGAAGTAAAACTGCAGTAAAGCTAGAAAGAACAGGAGATTCCTTTACAACAAGAAATGGTTCACATCATGGCGATCTGGTTTCTTAAAATCTGTTTAAAATTCTTCTAGAGTTTATTTTTTCCAAACTCAACTGCGACAGGGATTACTATCAATGGAAAATGCTTAAATCACTTGAGCTGAAGATATTGTGTTGATAAGTGAAAGTCTTAATGATATAATTTATATGCTAGAAAATCTTGATGTAATAATTCTGTCTTGGAAGTGAATGCAAGTAAAAAGTGCATCACGACTAACAATGAAGAGATCTACACAAATGCAATCTCAAACTTTTAAAAATGTGTACTCATCTATACTCTATTCAATTACAAAAGAGAATATTTAACTTAATATAGTGATACGATAGTACGTATTAAATCATGTACTATCGTATCACTATATTAAGTTAATAAACTGTCATGCTAAATGATATTATAAATATCAATGTTACACGGATATTTTACTAATATGAATTGTAAAATTTTGAGGTGAAAAATAGCTGTCAATCACACAAAATTCAGAGATATAAAACATTTTGAAAAAATATTCAGGATGAAGTCCATATCTATACATAATATTTATTTACAAATCAGTTACTTTATAATGTGTTGAAAGGAAATATATGCTACATATCTGTTACAATTTGACATAAACAATATTCCACTGTCTTTCTAGAGTGACGCTTACGCGATGTAGAAGTAAACGAAGCAGAACGTGGGTGCTATATAACAAATATAATAAATTTTCAAATAAGTGTTAGTATTATTTTGCAATGTAAAATACGTGTTTGGTATATAATACTTGACAGTGTTTTTTATAATAGCTAAGTTTTTGGTCTCATTTGATTATTTGATTTCGACAGTTATTTTTAATGTTAGACATATCTATTTTCAATTTAAATACCAATAGAAATAAATTTAATCGCAATATTCCATGTTATTTATATGCATATTGGTATTATAATTGTTTTTTTGGTAGAATGTGTTTAGGTCTCATTTGATTGTACGTTTTTGATAGTTATTTTTAATGTTAGATATAAATATTTTCAATTCAAATAACATTAGAAATAAATTTAATTGCAATATTCCACGTTATTTATATGCATATTGGTATTATAATTGTTTTTTGGTAGAATATGTATACCAAAAAACAATTTTATTTTACAATTATATAATTTATCACAAATACTTAATAAATCCATATTACATTAATAAAGGGAATAAAAAAAAGGTTTACAATGCCTGATCTGTAATTTTGCTTTGTTTACACAGATTCTCTTTTGGAATGGAATGAAGTATAGATTGAAACAGGGCTTTCATAGACTTTATCACCGAAGAGGTTGAGAGGAAAAGAACGGATGACAAAATGCTTGACAAATCCTTGGACCAATAGGGTATTTACCATGTGTATAAAAATAAAGATCTGATTAATATATGTTATAGTTTTCGGATTAAGAATAATAATGAATGATATTTAACTGCAATAAATTTGATATAAATATTTTTATATAATGATTGAAATAAAAAATATTTTGTTTCAAAATTAACGACAAAACACCGTAACATAGACTACATCAATTACAATAAGTGCTGTCGAAATGTACCCATACAGAACTAATATATGGCAACTTCAAGTAATTGTGTGAGCAAGATAGTGCGATCCCATATATAATCCATAAACAATATTTATCTATGACCACACTGTAGAATGACGCTTAATATATAAATAGGTATAATATATATATTAAGTGTGTAAAAGAGATAGAAGCTCCCCTTGTCAATTTAATTATTTGCGCAAGGCGTCATGACGACATGGAATTGATATATCTGCCTAAACATGCTGTTGCAAAACTTTGCATGACTGCATTAGTCCTTTTTAAGCTTAAAAGTTTTTCGGAAAAACTATCATAATTGTGAAATAAAGATAAAAATAGGCTCTGATACAATGATTGACATAATACACTTTTCCTACCAAAATAAAAAAATAGAGTTAGGCAACTTAAAATCCAAAAAAAGCATTACAATTTCCTGACTCAATCCGATTTGATAGCAGATTATTTTACTGAAAATAAAAAATAACAAACTCACTGAGGATCAACATTGGCGGTTGCCTCATCCATCATGAGAATCTTATTGTTGCGGAGCAGCGCACGTGCGAGACACACTAGCTGCCTCTGTCCTACGCTGAAGTTGCTGCCACCGTCCATCACGCGCATTTCCAGGCCAGCCGGGTTCGTCAAACTTTCTTTTAGTTCTACCTAGAAAAAAAATATTTAAAACATGTTGATACATATTGTATTTAAAATTACTTGTTACATTAAGAACCTATTGAACATTTAATGAGGAAGATAATTTTTTTCATAACCAGCTTTTGCCCGCGACTTCGTTCGCATGGTCTCCTACTTAATGTGATAATACATTTAGTTTGAAGAACCGGCATGCATTGCAATGCCACTAAAAGAAAGGTGTTTATATTTTAATTCTGTTTATTGAAGTTACTTTGGATACACAATATTTTTTGTTTTTCCATTTGGTGCACACGCAACCACTCATACAACAAAAACACACAAACTGCCGCTAAATTATCTATGAACTTGCACGCCACCTGTCGTAAAACACTCGTATTAATTCAAAACTCAAGAAGAGAAGACAACTCAACAAAGTATCATTGCGATCGGAAGAATTACGTAAAAACGCATATCGGACAACCAAAGAAACATTTATTTTTATATATAAAATTTTGCTATACATTTGATTCGATTTCCGTGTGATATCTACTCATAAAACCTCATGTACATAGTTTTAAAACTGTAGAAACTACTAGTTTGTGAGTGACAAATGGACAGACACACAGCTGGACAGAAAAGATGAAATCGTAAATGTAATGTTGTCCTTGGTTTCACTATAGAAAGTTAGGAAAAAGTAGTTCCATTTAACCTTCAAATTCTTTTCAAAAAAAAATAAATAGCGTCTGAAACAAAGATAAGATCAAAAACTTAACTATGATATTGGTATTACAGGTCTGAAATACTGACTATATTTCAAACTCTATTTCCAACATTATTAACATTGAACCACTGAATACTGTTCAGAAATATATAAGTATATAAATTTCATATGTTCCCTAACATTAATTATTGGGTTGGCCAGTAACGAGCATTTTTTCGAAAATTATCTAGAAAATATGGGAACATTCTAGGCGCAGCACGTTCTCACTGATTCAGTAGTAACTAAGACGCTGCACTATTAACACGCATAAAATATAAACGACATTAAGACGTATGCGAGACACTGTCTACTCTACGAGTGCCAATCTGGTAGTTCCTGAAGCAATATCGGAAGCTATTGCAAAACGATTGATTCAACGTTTTTGCAGTGGTGATTATTCCCTGAGTGATCAGCTACGCTTTGATCGACTGGTGGATTTCGAAGTGGAACAAAAGTGGGTATTTTCAAGAATACGGTAAACGCAACAATCAACAAACTGCAATTAATATAATTTATGATCATAATACAAATCTAGGAAAAAGCAATCTTAGTAAATACGCATAAATTAGATTATTGATAAGGTAACAGAAAAAATTTAATGGAGTGGTGATTATTCCCTGAGTGATCAAATACGCTCTGATCGACAGGTGGAATTGGATAGCCATAGGTTAAAATTGTCAATTGAAGAAGATAGCCGATTAACGATACACTGACTAGCAACTGAGCTTGAGAGAACTAGCAACTGAGCATAGAACTCACTCGAGAAAAGCTTGAATTACAGTGCATGGATACCACATGAACTTAGCCCGGACCAACCGTAGCTGTAGTTCGGTCCTCATATAGCCAAACAGACACGCCTTAAAGTTTTGGATTTCGATTGGACACAGATCGCAGGATATTCCCTAGGCCTTAGACCCACTGATTATTTGTTTAGATCGCTCAGCAATGCCTTACGCGACAAAAACTTTAATGATTAAGACTACCTACAATTTTTTCAATCTAAGCCACCTGAATTTAACGCAAATGCTATCCACTCCCTGCCAGTGCGTTGGAGACATGTAGTATAAAACGATGCTTTATTATATGAAAATATAACAAAAAATTATAACATTAATGACCGCTCATTACTTATTAGCCAACCCAATATTTACGTATTTGTAATGAAAAAAAGTTTCTTATGAATCCACACGTACCTCTTCAAGCACCTGCCACAGCAACTTGTCAGAATATTCCTCGAACGGATCCATGTTCCTCCTCAGAGTTCCGGAGAACAGCATCGGATCTTGAGGAATGATTGATAGTCGTTTCCTCAAGTCCTGTAAGTAAATATTAATAATTTAATATTAGATGAAACACACGCTTGTATCAAAGCTATTTTAGTGGTGTCTGAGCAACTAATTTCATTATTATTATAAATTTCATATAACTCTCTTTTCAAGAGACCTCTATGTATCTTGCGCTCCCTATTAAGTGAATGGTTGGTATAACGAAAAAAAAGGCGAATGGCTAGTATAGTCAAAAAGTAAAATAAATGAAACAACAGGAGAATAGCTACGTTAACCCCATTGCTACTGAATGCCAAAATGCAATTGTATAACACACTGCACCACAGAACGTCTTCAAATAGAATGAGCTACAGATGAAAATCCAACCTCATCCCATTGCAACTGAACAAAGATGACAGAAAAAAATGAGTGATTATTTTCAGAATTTGGACATAGCTTCCGAGTGTTCTTGGATTTCTGTTGAGAAAATTGTAACAGGGGTGATATAAATAAAGTGATACTAGAAAGGCAAAAGTCGATTTTTGACATGACCATACGCTTCAATAAACCCACAAATTCACATTTAAAGACACAGGTAGACAGTACTGATGAAACGAGATTGAAGAAAATGAGCTTGATGTCACAGAAATAGAACATGGTTTAACAAAAATTGGTATTTTTAAGAATACAATAAGCCGAACAATCAGGAAACTGAAATACATCAAATATAATTTATGATAATAATACAAAACTAGGAAAAGCTATCTTTGTAAATTTGCATATATTATATTATTAATAAGAAATAAGATAACAGAAAAAAAACCTAATGCGAGTATGTAATAACTATTTAAAAACAAAACAATTAGAAAATATATTAATATCAATAGCCTTTTAAATGTTGCTAAAGTGATTTAAAAATAAACTGTTAACAGTGACATTTGTTTTGTGTTTTTATGCCAGTTATAGGGCTCTCCGCTTTTTTTAAGTTTTCTTGCATTTTTCAATGACCCTTGTGAGTTTTGTGGATTAGTACCCTTTAACATTTAAGAATTCCATAGAAATTAAAATATTTTCTGTAAATTTCATAGTTGTGAAGAGTTCTCCACATGTTGTTCTCTTGAATAGGTCTAAAAACCCTTCTCTTAAGGCTTAAATTATTGTCTTATAACAATTGCTGTTTAGTTAACGTTTCGGTAAAATTAAAAATTGAATTTAACACATCCCTTAGTTTGTTATCATTAATTAATTAGTATTATGCCCAAAATTATTTATATACATTAAAACCATCATAGTGTCATTTAGACCCAGCGTGACTGGCCGGGTCACAAATCGAAATTAATTTAAGCAATACTCGTAAAAACCTATATAGTAATTATACACATATATATATATATATATATATATATATATATATATATATATATATATATATGTATATATATATATATATATACACATATGCATATATATATATATATATATATATATATATATATATATATATATAAAGTCAGTTAAATGATATAACTAGGACATATAATTAATATTAACACAAGTTTTCAGGTTTAAAAAATGAAGTAGATTACTTCAAACAATTAACAATAGGTAACAATAGGTTTTTTTTAATTCCCAGTCAGGGATAAAATGAGGACTAATTAACCCTTTAAGATCCATAATCGAACTAATCCATAATTAACATGCAATTTAGACCACTAAGATGCAAAACATTATGCTGAAATGATATTGGTGAATTAATATTCAAAAAATGTAATATAAACAAAAAGTTTAAAATATTATACATCTAGGCATATATTCTTAATACGAACCTCAAGTGTAATATCAGCAGTATTTACTCCATCAATGATGATATCGCCTTCTACGTACGCCAGCCTGAACAATGCTTGAATGAGAGAAGACTTGCCAGCGCCAGTCCTGCCGACTATGCCGATCTGAAGAAGAAAACATGACAAAATTATTTCAAATATGAATGGTAAGTACAATTTCATTCTTTTCTTTTATTTATTAATACTTATTATAACTATGTGGTTAATTAAAATCATGTGATGTAACAGGATCGCATGACAAGGTCATTCAAGAGACATTAAGAAGTTATGGAACTATATGACAATTATCAACTGTTCCGGAAAGATATCACTGTCAAAACTTGTGATACTGTTGAAAAAATATGTCAGTTTTTTTACAGAACACGCTTCAAATATACTCAATTTGAGACCTGATCACCTGTATGTGGGGGGTTTACCTAAACTTGTCATAAAAAAATTATCTGTGAAATCAACAACACTGCACTTGAGCAATGTTGTTGATTTCACATACATATTTTTTTATGACATTTGAAATTAAAAAATGTCCACATGCAACTACGGCATTATGCCGTAGTTTTTAAAGAAGTGACATATTTTCTGTTCAAATTTTTTTTGAGCAATTCAAATCTTAACGACTTATAACACATATACAGCATTATATATTTCCAATTCCGTCAATCCCTTGAACGCGCAGGCCTCTTTTACGTAACCCCGACACTTACGCCACATCATTGAAAATAATGTATAACTCTAAAAGTGTTGATTTTATTGCAATGAAATTTTTTATATAGATAGAGAGGAAATGTATTTACAAATATTTGACATTTTAATATCATGTTTATGTGAGTGTAAAAAATTTTAGACGAGACAAAAAAAAATACATCCGTAAGAAAATTGTTTGTAAAGGGTAAATCAGTATAAAATTAAATTTTTATTATTACCATAAAAAAGTATAAACAACAATTAAACGTTAATATAAATAAAAATATCACTTATCTTAATTAAAATCTATGTCATCGTTGAGTTTGCAATGAGCCACAAACTTAACCAGGGTGATATCCACAGAGCAAAAATCATAGTGACAAAAATTACTGTCTGTCATATTCGTCATTCGATTCATTATTACTGGTACTCTTCATCCAGTTTAAGCCATATTATTATTATTATATATCTTATATATAATAATATAACACTAGCATGACCCGTGCGAAGTCTTCGCATTATTTATTCCATTATGAAGCTCAGATGACAGATCAAACAAATATTTTACTAAAATTGACATATAGAGGCGCAAGTATCAAAAGCATTGAGCTAAAGCGCCACTTTATTTATACGTGAGTGGATTTGAAATTAAACAAAAATTTTACCGACCGTCAATCATATTGACGTTGAGGCGTTAGATGGCAGCATTGCCGTTTTGTGTATATAATTTTAATAATTAATTAATTTGCAAAAACAATAGCAATAATAAATTTTTTAGTTGTGGATGCCGGTAGAGCAAGCAATTATCTATAAAATGATATATAATTTATGTAGATTATTTGTGAGGTTTTTTCTAAAAAGGGAGAGTAACATCTTAACCTTAGCGTATTAATATATATGATAACTTCGGCATATTGACTCTACAGTTTATTGGACAAGAGTGTGTACAGTGAAATTAGAAACCTATTTATTGATAATGACATATTTAATTGATATTTATTTAGATGAACACTTAGACATTGGTTGATAATGACATATTTAATTACAGTTTATTGGACAACTGTGTACAGTTATTGGACAAGAGTATGTACAGTGAAATTAGAAACCTAATGTTTATTCGACAAGAGTGTGTACAGTGAAATTATAAATTAGAAACTCTACAGTTTATTGGACAAGAGTGAAATTAGAAACTCTACAGTTTATTGGACAACAGTGAAATTAGAAACTCTACAGTTTATTGGACAAGAGTGAAATTAGAAAACTCTACAGTTTATTGGACAAGAGTGTGTACAGTGAAATTAGAAACCTATTTATTGATAATGACATATTTAATTAATATTTACTTAGATGAACACTTAGACATTGGTTGATAATGACATATTTAATTAGAGTTTATTGGACAAGAGTGTGTACAGTTATTGGACAAGAGTGTGTACAGTGAAATTAGAAATTAGAAACTCTACAGTTTATTGGACAAGAGTGAAATTAGAAACTCTACAGTTTATTGGACAAGAGTGAAATTAGAAACTCTACAGTTTATTGGACAAGAGTGAAATTAGAAAACTCTACAGTTCATTGGACAAGAGTGTGTACAGTGAAATTAGAAACCTATTTATTGATAATGACATATTTAATTAATATTTATTTAGATGAACACTTAGACATTGGTCATCTTCGTTACAATAACCAAAAAGCAAGTTACTACTTATAAGTTATACAATTATTATTTTTCGTCCAGTTCAAGGGACTTGGTTAAGGTTTTTGTGACAACTATATGCACAATGAAAATGTAAAACTTTTCTGAATAGAGTATTTTAACTTTGTCGGTTCTGGTTCAAGGAATTGTTTATTCTCTTTCTTATTAAATATAATTGTCTCCATATTTACCTAATTCTACAAGACTAACTTGACATGACTAAATTCAGTGCAAGATGGGTCTTGAGAAAGCTTATGCCGCCGCAAAAGAAACAACAAGTAAGTTAACAAGGAGTTTTCGAAGATGCTGCCGAACTTATGCTGATTTTAGAGAGAATTATAACTACAGATGAAACTTAGGTTCATCACTTTGAGTTGAATCCAAGCAAGAGTCCAAGCAATGACACAAAAAGGGCACTCCACCCCAAGAAGTATAAGGTCTCGGAATTAGCTGGAAAATTGATGGCAACCATTTTCAGGAATTGTGAAGAGATTTTATTGATTAACTATTAAGAAAAAGGTACCACTATCACTGGAGAGTACGATTCTACCATATTTGATAAACTAAAAGAAGCTATCAAGGAAAAGAACCACAGAAAACTGGCTAGGGACGTACAGTTTTTGCAAGACAATGCGCTGGTTCACAAAAGCAAAGTTGCAAACGATGCTGTTCACAAACTCGGCTTTGAAAAACTGATTCACCCACCCAATAGCCCCAAACTAGCTCCCGGTGATTTTTACTTGTTCCCAAATCTGAAAAATAGCTATATGGAAGAAAATTTAAGGACGACAGTGAGGTGAAGGAAGCACTTTCAGCTCATTTTCAGGGCAAAGAAAGAAATTTTTTTTTTATGGTTTAGGAAAATTAATTTCAAGATCTAGTAAATGTATTGAGCTTAAGGAAGATTATATTGAAAAAGGACATGAACATTTGGACCTCCCCTGTTTCTCTCATCGTTCTTCTCCTATCTTGTTATGAGACTATGGGAAGCTACAGAGAGCACTTTAAAATGAAAAATATAAATAAAAATAATATACCGCTTGACGCACCTTTTGTTTTGCCTTAAACACACAGTTCAATTGATCGAGCACGTAAGGATCTTTCTCTGCTAGTCCGTAACGCATACACACATTCTGCAACTCAATACGGCCCTGCTCGGGCCAGCCACGTGGCGGCCTCTTGAAAGTGGGAAGCTTGATTCCCATTTTCGCAACCCTGCGTTTGTCTTCCTCGTCTCGGGCTGCTGCCTGGGAAAAATTTGAGAAATAATTAATCAATATGTTATTATTATTGTAAATTGCAATTAACTTTTTTCAAATGTCAATATTTTCGAAATGTCAATATTTTTCATGCAACGTTTTGCAACATTTATTGTAACGTTTGAATGTAACAAATCTATCGCAAGAAGGACGGAAAATAGGTACTTAGATAACAATTGAGAGAGATAGATGAACACAATAAAATAAGACGAGAAGTGTATGCATTCGTGAAAACAAACAAAACTGGCGCAAACAAAACAAAACACCGATGTGTGTTGAAAGTAAACTGTCAAAATTTTGTCAATTTATTTATCTATTTAGGATTGATTTATTATCAAATTTGGGTGACTTTATACACAACCAAAGAAACAACATGTGTCCGTAATGAAACCGCACTTGTAGTTGCCATAAATGTAATTTACACCAAGAACAATACATCCTAAATTCCTTCAGTTGCATTTACCCATGTTCTGACACTGGCATAGAGCGGCCATTTTTTATTAATTTTCCATAGAGTGCACTGGCATAGAGCAGCCATTTTTTTATTAATTTTCCATAGAGTATAGAGTGTCATTTTATTAATTTTCCTTAATGTATAGTATTTAAATATTATACGATTTTAGTACATTTTACGGACTACTTACACTTAGTATATTTTTTCTTTCTCTCTCTGCCGTTTTACCCCTTATTATACACTTACAAATCGATATTTAGATCACCAAAGAAGTTTCACTTCTGTCACGTACACTGAGTTGCATTAGCATAAATTTTTTTTCTATTGTAGTTGGGTACTTCTTCAATTACTATACTCTTCTATCTTTCTGTACTGTATCTATCCCTGTAATAGTCATGTGTCCTTGTATATTTTCATATAAGGTTTTAAATGCTGTAGACTACATAAATACCCCAATGTACACAATAAAATGAGGTTATAGGTCATGTTATAAAGTATGATATTATATCCTATGCATAAACCTGAAGATATCTCAAATTTGTCTT
Source organism: Druceiella hillmani (assembly GCA_039881145.1). Classification (NCBI taxonomy): domain Eukaryota; kingdom Metazoa; phylum Arthropoda; class Insecta; order Lepidoptera; family Hepialidae; genus Druceiella; species Druceiella hillmani. The sequence continues at coordinate 8,519,129 of JAYKKI010000035.1, forward strand.
CACTTATCTTCTAAGTACATGGAAAAGAATCCATTCTTGCTACCAAGTAAACGACATATAGCTTAGCAAGAAGACATATTGACTACGTTCCCCTAGCTGCCGGCAAAGATCACGCCGGCGACTGCAATCATACTCATTCCACTAATTTGTCAGCATTGCAACTGCCAAGTGGAGCGTGTTATGAACAGTGCATATTCACAACAATGAGGTAAAATATATGTATAAAGTGATTATTTCAATCACCATGTTGTAACAATTTTTAAAGATTATATAATTTATTTACGTAAACATTACATATCAAAGTGTCAAAGTCAAATTGACAGATAAACCATTGCAAGAACCCACTTCTATACGGTTAGCATAGGCTCAGAATGGTGGTGAACAATGACGTTTTGATCACACCTCAACGACCACAGCCATCAAGCGGAATGATACAGCAAACCTTTTGAGCATTGCGGTCACCTAGTGTAACGTACCCGATGTGTGGCGTTGCTTACAATGTTTTAAAAATAGAGTGTGTATAGCAAACGCCAAGATTATTTGAGATAAGACATTGAAAATAAATTAGTTGTCCAGTCATCTCCATTAATAACTATAATTGCAAAGCATCTCCAATACACACTTTCTACAAATTTTATAGCATAATCTGGAGACAAAGACCACCATATAAATTGAATCTATATAACTAACAGCTTCACATTCCAGATCCTTTTCCCCAAAGCTCAAATTTCATGATAGTCCAGACATTTTTCTGTCCCGTATGTCATTTTCTTGTGCCCATGCTGTACAAAGATAATTCCAACACTTTGGTTTATTGTCCTCTGAGTAGCAAATTTAAATTTTTCCTCGTAAACCACTTTGAGCAGATGTAATAAAACTTTTTATTTTGAACCATCTACGAGGATAGGCTGAAAACTAATGCACACATGCTCGTAGAGTGCAAACAAAAGACGTTCATAACTGCACCAGGTGGCATGTGGAAGTAACATTCCACCTCATAACACATGCACAGGTTTGAGGTTGTTGTTCATTCAGTGTAATTCGAGAAGAGAAAGTATGGAGCCATGTTCTAGTGTCATGTCAACGTGAGTTACAACACAAGTTAAACAGCGTGCTGTTATCGAATTTTTAACTGTTGGAAAATGACTCCTACTGAGATTCATCATCGTTTAAAAACTGTTTATGGTGACAATGCCGTTGATAGGTCTACTGTAAATCAATGAATAATAACATTTAGTAGTTACAAGCCTGGAAAAGCAAAAGTTGCTGATGAAATACGCAGTAGACATTTGATCTCTGCCACACACGATAATCATCGCAAACTTGTCAACAATTTGATTCAAAACGAATGGTAAATGACTCAACAGTGTATCGTAAACCATATTGAAACATCCAAAGAATGTGTATGCTTTATTACTGAACAATTGGGATACCAAAAAATCTGTGCACGATGGGTACCAGGCCGTCTTACAGACGAGAACAACTAGCGTTGATTGATATGCTGTTAGCAACTTTTGCAGCACTACTGTGACGAATAAGACAACTTTCTTTTGAATATTGTGATGGGAACAAGTCATGGGTTCATCATTACAACCTAGAAGAAAAACAACAGAGCACTGAACATCGATATCCATAAGATATCCGTAGATGGTTGTATTTTGAAAAGTTCAGTAGATGGTTGTATTTTGAAAAGTTCAAAATACAACCATCTACAAAAAAACTTCTTTTGGCTGTGTTTTGGGATGCTCATGAAGTTTATGTGACCTATTTTCTTGAACAAGGGGCAACGGTAAATTCTTCTCAGTACATACAGACTGTAAAACACCACCAAAGTCAAATTTGGCATGTTAGAGGCAGCCTGGTGCCAATAATGTTGCAACATAACAATGACTGTGCACACGCCTCATGCGCAACTGGAGAGATTCTACGTAACCCGTTTAAACCAAGTCCACACCTTACTTATTCCCCTGATTTTATATCTTGCGATTTAAATTTTTTCTTCTACTCGAGAGAGACCTCATTACACCTCAGACGATGAAGAATTCTTCAGTGACAGTAATGGTCCACTAGATGAAGCTATTGATGTGGGTAGACCAGATAAGATTAATAGAAATGGTCTTCGAAAACTGAACGGTGAAACTCTTAACTACATTTTCATGTAGTTAAGAGTTTCACCCACTACCTTACTAATGTCTTTAACATTTCCATATATTTAACAGTGGCTCCATAGATTACTTTTGGTCCTTTTGGATGTAAATACAGCACTCATAATGAAATATCACTTTATGGTATTAATGTTTAACGACAATTGAGACTTTTCAATACAAAGCTTGTCGGGGCAAGGTTCCAGCTAATCGTTTGAATCTTCCTGTAATAGTTTTCAAAAAAAATTTGCATATACGCTTTTGTCAATCAGACGGTAATTTCTAGCTGTGGTGGGTTTTTGGGACTTTAAGATTCATGGAAATCCGGCTCAAGAGAATTAAGGCTTTCCCGACAATTATATGTTGTGTTGATCAATCGATTGTGGACAATAAAAACAAAACTTTTCTGAATTATTTAAACTTTTACTGGAGTATTTTAACTTACGGGTTCTGGTTCAAGGTATTTGTATTCTAGAACTCGCTCTACTGCCATGAAGTTATTAGCCACCTCAGCGCTCTGCCTTATTCCAAACTGCAAGAAAAACGTCAGTGACATGGCCTGTGTTATAGCCAGACCCACCTGATCGCTCAGCATATCTGCAATTTGCAATAAGGTTAAGAAATATCTGAAAAATTACCATATATTTCACAATGTGCTTAATAAACATTTTGATCATTGGTAAATTTATATTTTATGGTAACACAAAAAACAAGCTGTGATAGTGTGAAACCAATTCTACACAAACTTCCACAAATATTCATTATTGCTTAATTCTTACGTTGCTTTCTTGGTGAGTTCTAACAAATGAATCAAACGGTGATAACTAATATGAACGATATCCAATGGTATTCCAATGCATTTTAGACTCTTTTCTTCAGCAAGCCAATGAAGGACACTGTACATTTTATGAACACACGTTTATCAGGTCAGCAAAAGAAAACATTCATAAGTTAACAATATCCAGACTTACCTTTGCTCACGATGAAAAAGCTGAAAGTAACTGATCCAATGAACACGAGACACAAAAGATCGAGACAGAATCCGAATGCAATTCCTGCTGCAACAAATGTGAAGTAAGCTGTTGTGTGTGTGTCCTGAAATTTATCATAATATTAATTAATATATAAGATGATTTCATCGATAGGCTGGTACAATCATTGTTTATTGCAATAAATATATTGTTTTTCGTTCAAACAAAAGTGTTAATTAGTTGCAAATATTTAATGTTGCTTCTTCAGAAATTGTTGGCGAAAAATAACCGTTAAAGATACTAGTGTTGCCAAAGATCCCGTAGTTCCTGGCCATATTTTAACCATATTCTAGCTCGTTTTTAAATATTTCAATATATGGCAATATTATCTAGACTGGTTTAGCTCTTTAAACTCGTCAAATACGGGTTCTAAGTGGATTAACTTTATGCTGCTGTACCTTAAGGAGGAGTTCTTTCTTAAAGCACAACGGCTTAAAGTCAATCCACTCAGAATACGTATCTTTCTCCTCTCCTCTTCTCAGTATTTACTGATGATATTGTTAAGAATATCTGTAGCAATTATCTCTATACTGATGATCAGCATCTGACATCCTTGGGTTACACTCCAAAAGCTTACTCTTTCCTAAATATACCTCTACCTCTTAAAAAATCCCTTATGGTCGAAGTAGCAGAACTTTGAAATCAACTGGTCTTTGATACCAGGAAAATATTCACAATAAGTAACCTCAAGGATCAATTGAAAAAATCGTTTCTTTCCTAAACCCTAATCCTCCTGCACTCTTGTCCTTTTCCATTTCAATCCTAAATTGTATCCTACATTCATATTTTTTTGTCTTTTTTAAGTGCAATCTTGTATTAGTTTAAAGAAACAAACTACCTGATAGTTATCAAATTCCATCTTGCATATTTCTTGAGAATTGGAAGACCTAATTGTTGGCAGACCTTGCAGCGTAGCTCCAAGGTGAGTGAACACTGGACTCCGGGCTGTTGGAATAATTTTTATTATTAGAGTCAACTATGGAGAAAAATATTTATTTTCAAAACGATAGCTGAAAATACAGCAACGGTCATTGTTTTCACAGAGTTTAAAAAAACAGTCATAGAAAAGGAGATAGCGAAAATAATTGTAGAAAAAATTCCTCCAAAATTGCTCCAAAAATCACAATATATATATAACTTGAAATTTTATCACTGTCATACTTAAGATCAGAGACAATATAGAAGAATCATTTTAACTATTTTTGGAGTTTACGATCAATTTGATTTATGTCGTAAATTTACTATATTCTTCTCAGCAAGATTAACCTCTTGACATATTTTGAGTCAGATTCGTGATAATAAATTTAGACCAAACTAGAGCACTACAAATCTGACTCCTCCAATCAAAGTCAGGCTAATCGCATTTTCTTATTTAAGATTTATGGCCTAATAAGATCATCATTACATTTGTCACTCTAAGCTGACTCTACACGTATGAGTGATGCTAGTCGCTGCGTCATTTATTAGTTAACGCACACATGCAAGAGATTAATAAATATTGTTTGCTTTAGTATATTGCATATAACGTAAAATTACATTATAGAAATGATTATTTCTATCTCATATTATAAGTTGTTGATTGTGGAATGAGAGATAGATTTAAAGATTTTTTCCTTTTAACTATGGACATATATTTAACAAAGAAAATATAAGACAATTATAACTATACTAGCGTGACCCGTGCGAAGTCTTCGCATTATTTATTCCATTATGAAGCTCAGATGACAGATCAAACAAATATTTTACTAAAATTGATATATAGAGGCGCAAGTATCAAAAGCATTGAGCTAAAGCGCCACTTTATTTATACGTGAGTGGATTTGAAATTAAACAAAAATTTTACCGACCGTCAATCATATTGACGTTGAGCCGTTAGATGGCAGCATTGCTGTTTTGTGTATATAATTTTAATAATGAATTAATTTGCAAAAACAATAGCAATAATAAATTTTTTAGTTGTGGATGCCGGTAGAGCAAGCAATTATCTATAAAATGATATATAATTTATGTGGATTAGTTATGAGATTTTTTCTAAAAAGGGAGAGTAACATCTTAAAACCTTAGCGTATTAATATATATGATGATAACAGGCTATAATTTAAAAAAAGATAATAGTCAGCCTGCAATATTATTAATGTTGGTGTTGATATTTTTCGTTCTATGACCATTGCCCCCACTGGCTCATATTACGACCCTACTGGCTCATATTACGAGCAATCTCGCACATCACGGTGATTCGTTTAGAAAGTGCCACCGTATACCATTTAGATCCATGTTGTCGATCTCGAAGCGGTTAATTACAATACTCAATATTTTTGTGTTCAAATGCAAAACTCAACTGTAAAGATCGAGTATTTTCTGTATTCAATAACTAAACTTCTGTTTTCATTTGATAACTTGTATTCAACAACATTAAAAACTCAAAAATTAAAAATACAACAACATTTAAAACAACAATAAATACATTAATTGGCTTTAATTTTACAATTTATATGATGAAATTTGCTAATTTTTTGTTGACAGTGGGAACATACCTCACTCGATAGAATATCATAGTCCACAGAAAGTGCGAACAATTTGAAAGAATAATTCATCCAGCATATAACAAGCCCAAAGCCACTTCTATACAAGGAATATATAAACAATGGCCGTATCGCAAATTTGTTGAATTAAAAGCCACGAGTGAACCAGCGCTGAGACTAGTGTGAGGATAGACATTTCATGCAAAACCCTACAGCACTATTCAATGGTATCTTTTCCGTGTTTTATCAATTCTCTTGCAATCCAAAGAAGCGTTATTATGCATGGCAGCAATGTCAATATCCCATGACTGCTCATCTTATAGAACTAACTCAGGGAGTGAGATTATTTCGATATGCTTCTCCTCATTATAGCACCTATAAAATCCTGGACGAACACTGAAACTGAAAAACCATTCACTGCTATTTTCACCCAACGGCAATGATATTGTCTTGAAGTGATGCTTTGAGTCTTCGAATCCTCATTTTTTTGTTGTTACATTACTATAGGTTTAATTGTTAGTAAAAACTCACACATTCCCTCCAAACGCTTTACGTTCTTCGACGTCTTGAGGTAGATTTTCCTTAAGAGGTATAAGACAATGCTTAGGCCCGCGAGCAAGATCAGGTAAATGGGGTTTACAACAGCGGTCATTACCATGGCACCCACTATAGTCATTATCATCTGAAAAAAAATTGACCCTTCTGAGCATTCAGAGAACTTGTATTATCACTCGTGTTCTAATATGCATATAGTCTATCTGCACATAATTGGTTTCGAAACAAAACTGTAAACTCGCACAAATCAAAATTTATCATTCAATCTTTTTCATCACCATAAATTTTGAGAATTTTTGAAATATATTTCTCTAAAAACAATATGAGTTTAATGAAACCCATTCTTTTAAGTTTTTGCTTTTTATATCAAAATTTACTACTGGAATTATAAGATTCGCATTAAAAATAAATGTTATATGGATTGTTAGGTCTAAAGAAAATACCATCAAGTAGATTAAACGGTAAAATTTTTTATTAGGCTTTCATAATACGTATTATTTTCATTCATGCATGAGGACATACGTTTGTATCTATTTTATTTATTTATGTATCATCTTTTATGTATAATACCTATGGCGGACTTACTGCTACATGAGCAATCACTTCCAGTCAACCACCACAACAATTGGTATTGAAATTTACTTGGTTTATTAATATAATTAGAGAGAAAAAAAATTTTAAATTACAAAAGTATAAGTAATACAAACTATTGACATGATTTGGGATGAGAAAGACAGGAAAAGACAAGGGCACAAAGGAAAATGTTTTAGGAGAGGCAGGACTTTTTCACTGGATCTTTGAAAATATTTAAGAACGTGATTTTCCTGGTGTCAAGATCCAGGTGATACCAAATTTTTGCTGCTTGGGTAGTAAAGGATTTTTCATAAGAGGTAGAGGTATGTTTAGAAACAAGTAGGGTGAGTGAACTTTCAGATCCTATCTCTAGGCAGTGAGCAGACAAACCTTTAAATCCCAGTAAGGATTTTTTAATATATTAAAAAGAAGTGGAAGTAAGTGAAGTTGGCGTCGATTATGGATCCTTAGCCATTTAAGAAGTGACCCGTATTCAGAAATATGATCATACTTTCTGAGGACGAAGATGTACCAGATGCATAAATTTTGAAGACGTTCCAACTTGTACAAATATTCTTCATTAAGAATTTATAAATGAACAAAAAAGGTTGAGAACAAGTTAGTAACATTTTCTTCTATAAAAATTTATCAATTTTAATACCCGTAACAAGCACGTACCTGAGTTGCATCCATGATGGCTTTCGGTAAAAGCTCATCAATAGAACCCATATCTTTTGAGAACCGGTTCATAATTCGGCCAGATGGATTCTCGTCGAAGAACTTCATTGGTGATTGGATAATACCTGAAATTAAAAGCCAACATAATAACAATTATAATGATAGTAATAGTAAAAAGGTCGCGTCCATCTTGAGAGGTTGTGTCCGTCATGTGATATTTCAAGACGAACACGAACTTCAGTAATGAAGGATGTGACCAAAAAGAATAGTAAAAAAATATGTGTGCCATAATATCTTCCCTGCAATTTAAATATAAGTGTTAAAATGTCACAGACAGTTGTACGATTGCTATTTAAAAACATACTAATAGAACGTTCATTCCCGATTTGATTTTAAAAGCTTGGTTACGGAGTCAGCATTAGGTGGAGCACAAGGCATAGGCATAGTGTCATTAAAGCTATGTGCCGAATAAAACAAGCCGAAAAATGGTATGTTTGCTATTGGCCAACGAAGAGTTTTATAGTAAATCATAGCATTCTAGCTGCAGTATGAAGTTGAGCACATGACACGGGCTTATCAATACTGTATGCTGAACAATATGAACCTAAACACTACATGTCTAGCAACATTATACTGTGCCCTTTATCTTCTTTCGAGTCCAGCTTTGAATGCTGGACCTCAAACAAAATCAAAGGTCTCACTGAAACAAAGTCGACGCATACAACAAGTTTGCTTTTCGCCTGTACGATCTTCCAGTTATCTTCTTTTGGCATCATCTTCAGACCATGAAGGTCATATGACTATAAAGGTCATACAGTACCATGATCAGAGCATGGAGATCTGGCAAGACCAAAAGTCTCAAGGTAAAGAAGAATTAAATGCATCATGCATGCAAATGAAGAATTTCATGCCCAAATATAGATTTTGTTGGACACCTATATTAAATTATTGTACCACCTTTTGGCACTATCATCACGCAATAAATTAAACGTGCCTAACTGTTTTGACACATTTAAAATACATGTTGCAGTACATTTTAATATAGCACCATTTTTTCTATCAACCTTTTAGCATTTTTGTGTTTTTTAAATTATATTTTATTTATAAAATTCAATAAAAGTATTTTACTAGAAAAGTGTTTTGAAGCGAAACATTTACTTTCACCACGGTAGTGTAAGTTTACGTTGTATGTTAAGAAACGAAACTGTAACGAAAAGTGAAACGCAAAGGCAATAGGGAAAGTGGGCTCCTTTGAGGAAGCGGAGGATAAAATTTAAGACTTAATTTTTTCTTTCCCAATTCCTTAACAATCATGTAGGTATGAATATATGAGTGATTCATCATTGTGGATGGAATGCGAGTTGAAACTAAATAAAATCATCCAAATAATGTTACTATTTTTATTCTCGCCTTTCTTAAAAATTTAATATAAAGACATAAAATCTGCATTGCTCTTTGCTTTTTCATCATTTAGTAAAACGAACAAAAAAAGTTGGCTGCACTCTGAAACATAGATTTAATGAATATTCCATTTGGAGTCATGTAGGACGGCAGACATACTAAGGAAACGAGCACACACCGTACACCATGATGAAAGTAATTATCATATTTTTCAAGTTATACTTCTTTAGGCGCGTTATGAAAATATGATGAGAGTGAAATTTTAAGTTTCGTCACACAAAAGTTACAGTATGAAGTTGCAGCGGTTGCAGTCTCGAAACAAAAGCTATTGGCACCATCGTCCCCTCTGTTCACTGTTTTCATATTCATAGTATTTATCCACATGTTTCTAGTGTCTACATTCACACACGTGTTTTAGTTTCAAAGTGCGATTTATATATGTGCTGATAAATTACATTCAGTAGTGATTTAAATTCAATATTTTGATTAATATATTTACTATTCGTAAATATTAGTGAAAAAATTGTGTTTATAGACTTTTTCAAGTGCTCCAATATAATTGAGGTTATCTATCCGTATGTATTATTTAATGATGCCAAAGAAGTATAACTTCTCACGGGCGTACATAAGTACACGCACCGTTTTTTTTTTATTTTGGGAATTTCTTTAGGGGTATTAAAAAAATAAAATAAATAAAAGCAAAGTGTATATACGTAATAACCAGGTTGCAGCTTTCGACACAAAATTATGCCAAATTAAATAAAGTTTATAAATATAAAAATAGAAGGTATTTAATTCTTATGACTATGTTTATTCTATGAGAGAAGCTAGCGTGCAAATTCAACTAAATTTTGCAACATCTTTGTGTTTAAGAGTTAGAAAGAAGAGTTTGGAAATTATTTTTTTATAAATTTTTCTATTGCTTTATTAATTTCTAAATTATTATTATTAGTTTCAGAAATATGTCAGCATATTTCTGAAAATAATTATAATAAAAATTTAGGACAATATTTTTTTGCAATGACATGAAATAGGCAAATAAGATTGTCAGCTGCGACTTCTCTACTACACTGCCTGTGACAAAAATAAATCCGTTTCTCATATTAGTTTTTATGCAAGGAAACTACATTAAACCTACAAAAAGAGGCTAGCAAATCATCCTAATGTTCTAGCAGCCCAGTTGATAAGAACCAGGCGTGACACCCGTCTGAAACGGCGTGTGATCCTGGGACCAATATAGACCAGATCTAGCCAATCACGATGAGGAGTTGTCTCCGCTGGGTGACACACTCGACATGACACAGTGCATTTATCAAATTTGCACATAGTCTACGACTGATTGCAGATGAACCCAGAAAAGCAATGAACTGGTAAACCTATGTTATTTCTTTAACATGTTTTCATATACTGTTGATCATACGTCTCACAACCATCTGTAACCACACAGGTCAACTCAAGGATTAGATTCAATCAAGGATGTAATTAAACTACAACCATCTTGATTTTGGTCTTGAAGCATATCAACAGGTTGGTATTTATCTTATTTTTGCTTAAAGCGATCCCAAGTATTGTTCCTTTTATAATTCTCTGTGGCGATTCTGAGCTTCTCTTCAGATATTTCTCTAAAGATCATGGCCTCAGCCCCATAAAACTGGCAGAACACACTGCTAAATATTCTTGCCTTTAACTTGATGGATGACTTGTACAAAATTTTATTGTTGGCCTAAAAAGTGACCATATCTCGGAAATGCATGTCTTGGTATTGACGGTCTGGTATTGGCTACCCAGTGTGACTTTATACCAGAGATAAATACATTCTTATAAAAAATTGACTGACAGTTTACAATCTTTTATCTTAGGTGTATTGGCCATGATTTTATTTTTATAAAATGTTTATAAATGTGCTATCGACAAACAAAATTTTATTGAACAATTGATCAGATTAAATCTAAGCATAAGACGAAATAAAACACATGAAAATCTTAAATCCTTAAGTTATAAACAAATATATATATATATATATATATATATATATATATATATATATATATATATTCATATATATATATATATATATATATATATATATATAAAACATAAATATTAAATATTACAGAGAAAAGGTTTTCTAAATTATTTCAAAATTACTTACCCTTAAACATATCACCATGCAACTTCTTGGACGCAGTCATGCAGCTATTATAAAACATCATTGCTCTAAACAGACCTACGACCAGAATCAGCAGTACCAAAACGCCCTGCACCATTAGACAAAAGTTGGTTGACAGAAGAGAATCATATGGCCGAATGTTATTGGGAATGGAGAGAGTGTCGTTGAAGACTGTCGCATTGGTTACTGACGGTTCTATGGTGGTTGAAGAATTAAATTGTGTTTGGTTGAGATTACGGTAGAAAGACCTCAATTCTTCTTGTGCTGTCCTGTATAAAAGATTTGATGTCTACTTAGCATTCTGTATAAAATATATTTTGTTCATGACGATACCTTCTATGTTTAATTTCTATGCAAATTTGTAGGGAAATTTAATTATCTTTCATAAAAAATTTTATTATAATTTTATTTGTTTTTATAAAAAAATTGTGAAAAAAACTGTTTTTAAAAACAAATAAAACCAGTTTATTGTAATATGTTTTCTGTTACTTTGATCAACCCATGTATAGTATATTCAAACCATTACATAATTTTGAAGAAGGACAATATTTAAATAAAAACAATCAAAATTGGTTGATTATATAAATATAATATATATAATATAATAATAATATATTTTAAGATGCTGCAAGACCGTAATAATGATGTACCACAATCAGTCTCTGTAATTCCATCAAAACTATAAGAATTAGAATTTTTGCATATGGTAATTCTTTGATAATACATTGTCACGGTACTTTTCAAAATTCCGGTTTAAAAAGTCAATTAAATTTAGCCATATTGCATTGTTAAAATTCCAATTAATTGGATTGATTTGAATAATCTTAGTATTATTATATTTTCTGTTCATTTACTAATAATTTTATGTTCATGTGCCATGGTACTTTTCAAAATTTCAATTTACAAAATCAATTCAATTCAATTATATTGTATTATTAAAATTCCATTTATTTGGATTGATTTGAATAATCTTAGTATTATTATATTTTCTGTTCATTTACTAATAATTTTATGTTCATGTGCCATGGTACTTTTCAAAATTTCAATTTACAAAATCAATTCAATTCAATTATATTGTATTATTAAAATTCCAATTATTTGGTTTGATTTGAATAAACTTAGTATGATTATATTTTCTGTTCATTCATTAATAATTTTATGTTCATGTGCCATGGTACTTTTCAAAATTTCAATTTACAAAATCAATTCAATTCAATTATATTGTATTATTAAAATTCCATTTATTTGGATTGATTTGAATAATCTTAGTATTATTATATTTTCTGTTCATTTACTAATAATTTTATGTTCATGTGCCATGGTACTTTTCAAAATTTCAATTTACAAAATCAATTCAATTCAATTATATTGTATTATTAAAATTCCAATTATTTGGTTTGATTTGAATAAACTTAGTATGATTATATTTTCTGTTCATTCATTAATAATTTTATGTTCATGTGCCTTGGTACTTTTCAAAATTTCAATTTACAAAATCAATTCAATTCAATTATATTGTATTATTAAAATTCCAATTATTTGGTTTGATTTGAATAAACTTAGTATGATTATATTTTCTGTTCATTCATTAATAATTTTATGTTCATGTGCCATGGTACTTTTCAAAATTTCAATTTACAAAATCAATTCAATTCAATTATATTGTATTATTAAAATTCCAATTATTTGGTTTGATTTGGATAAACTTCGTATGATTATGTTTTCTGTTCATTCACTAATAATTTTATGTTCATGTGCCATGGTACTTTTCAAAATTTCAATTTACAAAATCAATTCAATTCAATTATATTGTATTATTAAAATTCCAATTATTTGGTTTGATTTGAATAAACTTAGTATGATTATATTTTCTGTTCATTCACTAATAATTTTATGTTCATGTGCCATGGTACTTTTCAAAATTTCAATTTACAAAATCAATTCAATTCAATTATATTGTATTATTAAAATTCCCATGATTTGGATTGATTTGGATAAACTTCGTATGATTATGTTTTCTGTTTATTTACTAATAATTTTATTCATGTGCCACAATACTTTTCAAAATTATGGTTAAAAAGACCAATTCAATTTAGTCATATTGTATTATTAAAATTCAAATTTTTCAATTGATTTGGATAAACATTGTATGATTATATTTTCTGTTCATTTACTAATAATTCCCTGTTCATACGCCACTGTACTTTTCAAAATTTTGGTTTAAAAAACCATTTCAATTTAATCGTATTGTATTATTAACATTCCAATTATTTTATTGAATTGGATAATCTTTGTATAATTATGTTTTCTGTTCATTTACTAATAATTTCTGTTCATGTGCCACAGTACTTTTCAAAATTTCAGTTTAAAAAACCTATTCGATTTAACCATATTGTATTATTAAAATTACAATTATTTTATTGATTTGTATGATTATATTTTCTGTTCGTGGGTCACGGTACTTTTCAAAATTTCAGTTAAAAAAGCCAATTCAATTTAATCATATATTGTATTATTAAAATTCCGATTATTTTATTAATTTGAATAAAGTTTGTATGATTATATTTTCTGTGGATTTATTAATAATTTTCTGTTCATATACCACGATACTTTTCAAAATTTCGATTTAAAAAGCCAATTCAATTTAATCATATTTTATTACTAAAATTCCAATTATTTGGTCGATTTGAATAAAATTTGTACGATTAAATTTTCTGTTCATTTACTAATAATTTTTTGTTTATGTAGGTCAACCTTGATTTTTGTCCTCTTCCCTAAGGCCCATCTACTCACATTTGCACTGATATATCATGAGTCTAATTGTTGCTCCACAAATGTGGCAAGTAAACAAATTACTAGTTATCGCATAGTTCGCGACTACGAGATAACTCGTAGTTGACAGTCAACATCTTACAGCATTATGACAGTTATAAGCTTGCTATAAACCCATCATGAGGGTATCAAAGTAAAGCATAAAATTTTAGTTATTTATAAATTTGTTCAAAGGATTTGGGAGAATTTTAATATTGCTAAAAGGAGTACATCCTTTAATTTTCCAAATAGTGGAAATAAAATATGACTATGTGCCGTAAGCTTAGCTAATAAAAACAGTTTGAGATCAATCAATTGCTGATCTCAATCAATGATCATTAGTGAGACCTTGAAAAAAACATTTTTCAACAAAATGTTAATAACCTTGCTCCATTTTCCCCATATAAAATAATGAACAGTACAAAAAAATGATGGCTGACAAAAACGAAAAATAGGTAATATCAGATTAAAAATTCTCCATATATATCAATTTATCTTCTGTAATTTTCAGAGTTCTCTCCCACAAAGTGAAAAATGTTAACCTTATAGGATCACTTGGTTGTAACTCCGTCCATCTGTCTTCCTCAGAAACGGATTAAGATATCAAGTTGAAATTAATATCACATATTGAGACCTATAGCCTTATATCGCTGTAGAAATTACAAGTTTTTAATTCACTTAACAAAACGATATGAGCTTTAAAACATATTTTCTTTATTCATACAATAATCTTATTCAGTCATCATCAAAACAAAAACGTTAAACATAACAAAACGATATGACCCTTTAAAACATATTTTCTTTATTCATACAATAATCTTATTCTGTCATCATTATAACAAAAACGTTAAACACAACAAAACAATATAACCGTTTAAAACTTATTTTCTTTATTCATACAATAATCTTATTCAGTCATCATCATAACAAAAACGTTAAACATAACAAAACGATATGATCCTTTAAAACATATTTTCTTTATTCACACAATAATCTTATTCAGTCATCATCATAACAAAAACGTTAAACATAAAACGATATGACCCTTTAAAACATTTTTTCTTTATTCATACAATAATCTTATTCAGCCATCATCATAACAAAAACGTTAAACCCAACAAAACAATATGACCCTTTAAAACTTATTTTCTTAATTCATGCAATAATCTTATTCAGTCATCATCATAACAAAAACGTTAAACATAACAAAACGATATGACACTTTAAAACATATTTTCTTTATTCATACAATAATCTTATTCAGTCATCATAACAAAAACGTTAAACATAACAAAACGATATGTCCCTTTAAAACATATTTTCTTTATTCATACAATAATCTTCTTCAGTCATCATAACAAAAACGTTAAACATAACAAAACGATATGTCCCTTTAAAACATATTTTCTTTATTCATACAATAATCTTATTCAGTCATCATAACAAAAACGTTAAACATAACAAAACGATATGTCCCTTTAAAACATATTTTCTTTATTCATACAATAATCTTATTCAGTCATCATAACAAAAACGTTAAACATAACAAAACGATATGTCCCTTTAAAACATATTTTCTTTATTCATACAATAATCTTCTTCAGTCAAAACTTATAGGATACGTCCGGTCGACCTATAATTTTCAAAGTCGGCATAATGTGAGGTCTTATAGCACAAGTAAAGAAAAAATTTAAAAAATGTAATTCTATGCGGAACTTTACATTTTTATAATTAATTTGTTTTTATGTCTACGAAAAATATATTAATAATTATATTATTTTATTTGTAAGTAGTTTAATTAGATATGCTACGTATCCTTAAATGTTCATAAGCGCCTAACTGTACACGGAAACCTATCTAGTGCGAGGTCTACTTGTCCTTGATAGACTTTTTTTGGAAATGTAGCCATAAATTCAGTTCCTAAGTATGATGCGCACTACAAAACTTTCGTACTGACATTCTGGCATTGTTTCTTATTGTGTTACCTGGAATTCTCATAGTCAAAGAGGAAAAGAGGTTGGTTTACTTAGTTTGTTTAACAAGATATAATGATGGTAATGGAGTCAGATAACAGTCAGCAGCATAAAATATTACTAAAATCTATATCAATATAAATATTTAATAATTTTAAAAAATGCATGATCAAAAGTAGTTCCCTTCGGAGTTGAATCATGCCCAATGTAATTCCGACAGATGAGGATAGAAACACAGCCTTTTTTATTAAAAACTTTCTTCATATTCTCTCCAACATAAGTACACAAGACTCCATTGGTTTCAAGGATACTACGGATTAAAGAGTTGAACAAAGTCACAATACGCTCATTGTCATGGAAACCAAGGGCATGACAAATTCTAGCACATATAGGCCTTCTGACAGATATATTAGATGGATGTCCATAATCACATATTTAACTTCTAATTGTACAACAAGGTGTACATGTAAACGGGAGTATGTCATCATTGCACAGTGGCTCACATTAAAATGTAGCTTATTTTTCAAACTTCACCGAGTCAATATCAATCTGAAAGAGTCCACAATCAGACTGTTTTTCTCTTATAACTAAGCTGTCAGAAATGTGAAAGAAAAGTTTAGACAAAAAATGTTTCTAGTAAATAACATATCTATGTTTTTAGCTTAACTTTTTGTAATATTTCATAATTATTAATAATTAGATATTGCCACTCACCAAAATGATACAAAGTAGTCAAAGGCGGATGCGAGGGTCTGTGTCAGGGCGAACATAAAGATGATCAAGAAAATACCAAATGGGCTAGACGAAGCGTTTGCATAGTGGACCCCTATTGAGCCCTTCACCGTTCCTTGAAAAAATTGGAAAGGTCACAACTGTAAATATTTTCAGTAAGCGATGTGAAAGCCAAAACTTTCAACCTAACATTTAATGTGCGCAAAGTACAATGCAAACAACCGACAATAATTGGAGAAAATGAACATATGTCCGACAAAAATCGCCAGTTGTTAGCAACTAACTCGCCATCTACAAAAGTCGTTTGTCAAAATCACGCATTAGTCTGATTAAGAATTTTAACTTAATTGGGATAGCGTAATTGTTAAAGATCTCTCAATAAATTATTATATAATTCTGATAGTATCAAACATTACTATGTAATATTTGGCCACATTATTTTCACGATTGTGTAATTTATTTAAGATGGCCTGTGATTTCACGGAACGTATAATGGCATCGGCACACAGCAGGCAGGTAAAGCAGCGACGGCGATTTCACATACAGTGCGCTTGCGACAGTGTGCTTATGCTCACCTCGCCACCTTGTACATACAATATTTTCAAATTAAACATAAAGGTGGCGCCATTAGAAACAGAAAATCATAGAAAGAAACACTAGTGGCCATAAAAATACATATTTATCCTAATTTATAATGAAACATGGGTGTTAAGTTTATAAAATTTAAGTGGAAATGGGCTGGTTCTCTGATGCGACCCAGAAGTGTTATTAGATGTGGGAAAGCATGTGGTACCCATCCAACAGGCAGACAACTGCTCGTTGAACGACGCTTCGAGTTTGAAAAATTTCATTTTGATTTCATCTGTGACTTTGTTTGTAGCACTCATTTCTTTATTTTGTACTTTGTTTACAAGTTGCAATTTTTATCTTACACTTTGACTACCAGTTTACACAAAGGTAAACATAATAACCTATTGATGACAAAAATAATAAGCGATGACAAGACGAATAACATAAATAATGTCACTTTATTCTGATTAAAGTTTTAGAAATGGCATCCATTTTGCTTAATTTATAGCCAAGATTTTATAATGAAATTCAGCATTTTTTTTAATAGAAAATATTGCCCTTTTTACATCCTTTTCTAGCTTATTTATAAACAGTTTCCAATCCAATTTCTTTCTTTCTCTTCATCTTTTTTTTTTATACAATAGAGTTAACTTCGAACTTTAAACCCCGCATTGTTTTGTTGGGAAATATTAAATCAAATAAATAAAAACGCTAGAAGATCAGCAAGTGTACTAAAATCATTAAGTCCATTTAATATTGTTAAATGCTATTGTTAAATATTTTTACCCTTCCATGTACTTTGTTTTTAACCTTAGTAATACTCGAGAAATCTTTAATTTTTCTTTTTAAATAATATTATCGTCAAGTTAGTAAAAAAGGGACAAAAATAACTGGTACTTCTTTCTTCACGTAATGTGATAGTTAACAGCTGATATTAACTGCGACAAAAAATTCTACATATAAGAAGAAGCACCATCATATTCTACTGAAAACTATAGAAATGAAGGAGCGTCAAAATATATAACTAACCTGTCCTTGTTGAGTAGATTAAATTAATCATGTGTATATAATATTACTATTATTTAAAAAATAATTTAGTGATTTACCAATTGCAAACTAATTCATGAAATTTATTCGTTTATACTATATTTTTCATATGAAATTCTAATGTGGTTGTTTGAAAATATACATTTTTTAAAAAATATTCAGGTTTAAAATTAGAATTTTGAATATTTATATAAATGTAAACATGGTTAAAAATAAACATAAAAATATTCATTTACCATTACAAATATCACGTAATCCCATAACCTATCACATAACCCCGTAATCTGTCTTTGGAAAAGTCTAATAGTGTTTTATGTGCTCTTAATTATTGACCTGTTCGATATTACACGTTTGTGTTGGATCTCAAGTGTTACAGGGCATTAATAAACTTTGTATATTCAAGGGGACTATTAACAGCTGATATATGGTTTTCATCTAATATTACTATAAATTGATATATCAGCTGAAATAAATATAATATACAAATCTGTTCAAGCAAGCCTATTATCAAATGCTAAAAAAATGAAAATTACAACTTTACAATTCTTTTCTTTTAAACCAGTGAGATTCTACACACTACTTATATATATATATATATATAACGTATGTATATATATATATATATATAAATGAAGGAAACTTTTCCACTTCAATCCGTAATAGTGCATCATGGATAGATTGCAATACACCTATTTTTTTTAAAATCATACCACTTTTTTTGATATTTCAAAATTGTCACAAGTATAGAAATGCATCGATCTGTATCTTATATTTCGATAAACGTAAGAAATGTGGCAATATTGCATGTTTACTCTTCTTAGCAATCGATGGTGAATTTGACTTTTCTAGCTATCTGTTTCGTTTGCACAATTTGAAAAAAAAGGTTAAAAAAAGAAAAGGATAGCAAAATATTTCAAGGTCAACTTTGTTTACATTTCGTAAATCTAAATTATTGCCATTTCTAAAGCCTTAACATCCATTCATTATTCGCTCAAATATTTAAGATTATAAAAATTATCATCGATTTAAAAAAAACTTATCGGAATAACTGTTACAACGATATTTTTTCATTGGTGATTTAGATAAATTATTATTGGCTTCTTGTTAATGATGTTAATTAATTTTCATTGCCATTTCAAAGTAAATCTTTATGGATTTTTTATTATTTAATATAGCAACACTCACACATTTCTTCGACCAATCCACAAATTTGAATGTATTGAGTGAGTGGAATTACGAATATCATTTTTAATGCTAGTGAATTGTGGACTATTTGTATATATCGGATGACATTATAATACTAGCAAAGCCCTCAGAACATACGTCCAACACTATCCAAACCGGTGACAACTAAGTAAAGTCTAGTTATTATCAATGTAATTAAGAGTCTAGGGCAAGAGAAAAGGTCCATCATTCCAGTGATATCAGGTGGTAACATTGGTGGATATCAGGTGGCGACTGATTTAAAAAAATAACAGTTTGTGGACAAGTAGTTGAAGTGGCAAAGTTTCTTTCATATACGTACTTTATATATATATATATATATATATATATATATATATATATATTATACACATACATATTTCTATATATATTAGGTGTACAACTTTAATTCGGTTTTTTTCCCGAAATTGGAGTCTTTATTGAAAAAAATTGGGCTATTATTCAAAGTATTGTCCATTGTTGACCACTATTTTCTCCCATCTTTCGGGCAGCATACAAATCCCGTGTGGAAAAAACTGATCGACTTTTGAAACGATCCACGAATCAATCCAATTCTTTACTTCTTCATTAAATGGGAAGTGCTGATCAACTAGGCCATGTGCCATTGATCAAATCAGGTGATAGGCAGAGAGAGCAAAGTTTGGAGAATACAGCGGGTGGGGTAGGACTTCCCATATCGAAGTTTCCAAGTATGTCTTGACCACTTACACAACATGGGGTCAAGCATTGTCATACCTTAAAATCTTTTTATCATGTCTCTTGTTGTATTGTCTTTCAATGTTTGGCTCAAACACATCAGTTGTATCTATATCATCTATACCAATTGCCTGTATCTATACCAATTGCCTGTGACTGGTTCAGTCAGTTTTAACAGTTCATAATACACTATGCCGAGCTGGTCCCACCAAATACAGACATGACCTTGGAGCCATAAATATGCAATTTGGCCGTCGACGTGTAAATATGGTCGGGAACTCACCATGATTTTCTGCACTTGGGGTTATCGCAATGAATCCGTTTTTCATCCCCAGTCACAGTGCGATGCAGAAATCCTTTCTATTTTTGCCTTTCAAACAGCTATTTATAAGCAAACAAACATGGTTCAACATATTTCAGTTTCAACCCATGCGGTACCCAATTTCCTTGCTTCTGAATCATTCCCATGGCTTTGAGGCGTTTTAATATAGCTTGTCGAGTCACTCCCAATGATTGTGCCAATCTTTCTTGATTTTAACATGAGTATTTATCAAGTAATGCCTCTAAAGTTTCCTCTGCTATACTGGTCTTCGACGTCAAAATCACCATCCTTGAAGCATCGAAACCATTCATGACATGTTCTTTCACTAATAGCAGCCTCAGAATAAGTATTTGAAAACATTTGATGAGAGTCAATCACAGATTTCTTCATATTGAAACAGAAAATTAAAGCAAATGACTAGAATTTGGCTTGTACACTGACATTTTAAATCGAAAAAAGTTTATGATACAGACAAAAACTGTTTAATATATCAATGCAGTGATGTTGACAGATGCCCAAATATATTGTATGACGTCAATGATATATTTATTTCGACCACCACTTGCCTCTAAAGCCATCTATAGAAAAACGGCGGACGAAAAGTTGTACACCTGATGTATCAGACGAAAACATTGGTAACTAAACTTAAAAAGTAAACATGCAAATGTCTTGTAATAAATAAATATCTAAAGATTATACAAAACAATTTTCATAATTGTAGAAACTCAGTGTTACAAAGAATTAAAAAAATTAAGACATCATATTTTTTTTCTATGGTATTCCGTCCTGTATCTATGTATTTTCATAATTAGGACTTATAACATATTTATTGTGTTAAAATAATTTCAGTCGTGTAGCAAATACAAGTTGTTTTTTAATATTCTTATTAATTTTTACAACCAAATTCTATGGGTACTGCAGGATAATTTTCCAGGAAAATTATATTTAAATTGTTATTAATTTAAGTGCCCAAAATGACAACACATGGCGGGTGCATATTCATTCTTCGTATCTGACTACAGTCTTTTTGTCACAATACATTTCTTATATTTTATTCTAAATATATTGGTTTACCCTTAAAATGTTCAATTTCCAATTTGCTTTCAATAATAATTAGCCTAATAAAATTTACGTCTCGGTACGTTGAACAAATAAACAATTCAATGAATTCTTACCTTTAGATGATTGTTCAATTAAAACCGTCTGCGGAGCGTGTTCCTCCTCCTCTTCACCAATCGTATCTACCAGGTCCACATATGACGAACTCATCGAGACGCTCTGTTGACAAAGTGAATGACTATAAACGTCATATATTTTCTCAAGACATATTTTAAATCTAAATCCTCTAATGGGCTAAATCCTCTTATCATTCTGAACGTAGAATATTTTTGGTGAATGTAAAAACACCCAATCTTTTAGAAAATAACTGCCTTCAAATTTTATAAGTTGAAAATTACGATTTCATGTCGTATGAAAGTGCCATGAAAGTACATTAACATTAAATCCTACTACTCCATGAAAAATATAACCTTATAAGGATCAAAAAATTTTTTTTTCAAAATTTTACTGGTGGTATTTAGTGGTAAAATCAGCTGACATTTCATAAAAAGTTGACATGACGTTTTCCTCATAATTTTCATTATAGGTGTGGTCCATCACATTATTCTGAATAGGAAACTCCAAAAAAATTTATTATTCAAAAATTATAAATTATATTATATAAATACACTATATTAATTATAATGATTATAGAAACCTAATAATATTAATTATTATTGTTTATAAATGATTATTAGACATAATTTTTCAACAAATTTAATCAACTAGCGCCCTGCCTCGGCTTCGCACGGGTGCAATGTAGGTACTAATGTGGAGCTATTAATAATATTACTGTCATTCACGCGCCTCTGCCCGTGCACGGCATTGTCATTGTAAATACTGATTTTTGGTAATTTTAAATCTGTGATATCTAAAATATTAATAGATAACTTATTTAATTAAATAAAGATTAATATAAAATTGATCAAAATACCTTTGAAAGTATAACCCACAAAAATAATTAATAAAAATGGCCACTGTGGACTATCCGTAGGATATAGACGTATGTCATCGCGGACTTTTTTGTAGATATTTTTAAAATCCACCAGTCCATAGTACGACATTTTGATATATCTCATAAAGTTTAGTCAGCGTTAGCAATGAAAGTGCCAAAAATTCTGCTTTTTTATGAAATATTGACTTTTTGTCTATATATATATATATATATATATATATATATATAACATGCATGCATCATACCTATAAACCATCCGGATGAATTTACCTGACTGCTAGTGAAAACCGCACCAAAATCCATTCCGTAGTTTAAAAGATCTAAGCTTACAGAGGGACAAACGTGAGAAGCGACTTTGTAACGAAATACACTTTATTCATTTTTAACTGTGTCATTTGATTCTTATACAAAAATTCATTACGACTGAAACAAATAACTTATTCGAAAGATTTAGATTATCATCATACAAAGATTATCATCATCTTTACAATACTTTTTACAACTTTTAAGATAATAAAATAAAACTACATATTTTAATGTAATTTTTATACTGTAATGTATTTTAATTAAATAATCTTTGTTATAAGAACCAATATCGATATCATAATCTATAATCTAATAAAACTGAACAAACTATAACCTCATAAAACTGAACATACCTTTATTTATGTATTTATGGCTATAGAAAAATTACAGTTATAAACATATACTTTTTGATAACAGTAATAAGATAATTAATGCCATTCAATAACACTGCGTTGTATAACAATTACACATTTTAAGAAGTTTATTGTCACTCATCACAAACAAATCATATTCTGATGCAAGCGGGATCGTTTGTTTGAGCCACCGATTAACATATAGGCATACCGAAATCTGTAGTAATTTCTGAGAAACGAGTATCCATCTTTTATGATGTTCTTTAGGTTCCTACTCCTAGTAAATTATAAATGTTATGATAGCATCAGATCAGTGACAGGTCTCAGCCCCTTAACGGAAAATGCATTCAAGATTTCCCATATGCAAAGGGCATATGGGATCGAAGAATCTTGATACAGATTTAAAACTAGGATATTAAAATTTTTTTAATACTTTCTAGGAAATGATATTGAATATTCTAAGATGGTTTCAGCAGATCCATTGAAGATATGCCACTGAGTATCAATACCTGGATGTACGCCATGCAGGATCTTTATATCGATGAAAAATACACTTGAAACCAAAACCGGTGACCGGTGTTTCTTAAATAACGCTTAAACAAATTGTCTGTTGTTTCGAAAACTCTTTGCTAGATTAAAAAAATCTAATCGTTGATTGGAGCATTTAGTTTTTCCATATGTATTTTTATTCGATTCATGAGTACTTAAATTTCTAATACAAAGTGACAGTTTCACTTTCAATGTCAGCCATATTGAATAAAATTGTTTCAAAATGGCTGTTTGAAATAATTATTCTACCTTAAGATCTGTCACTTTTTCTTCTCGAATGATTATTTTTTGTTATAAATAAAAAGATTAAATTTTACGAAATAATTATATTTCGGGTGATGCAGTTTCAAAGAAAAATTGTTGTTTGTTTCTATTCCTACGTCAGTGTCAAACAATTGTGAAAATAATGTAAATGAAGATGTTTGCTAATTTCAACAAAATTTTATTAAACCTCATTAAATATAAAAATTTAAGCAAAAATAAAACATAGAACTTGTAAAAAAGAAAATTTAAAACTTCAATTTTTTATCTTATTATCTGAAACTTCTTAAAACAAATATGTAATGTCCCAAAATTGTAGTATAAAAAAATGGTATATGGCAAAATTATTTCTCACAATTTTCTCAAATAAAATTTACCAATTGGACCGAAAAGATTAGCTTGTGACAGACAGGATTAACAATTTCAGATGCTATGCAACGCATTTTCATTAAATGGCATTATTTAACTTCTAACAGAACCACTGACAACTAACCCTGCAAGAGTGAAGTGACGAAAAGCTATTCTGCCTGGAAAATCGCCTGTTCCTTAATTTTTCCTTGGTAGGCGTAATTGGTTCCTTCACTTCAAGTTCTGCAGTCTCCTCTTCAGTTTTGTCTTGGCTCGGAGCTATAAGCAGACGCGCATATTCCAGAGAGCTAGTCACAAGATCGTGGTAAGAACCTTGCATTTCTATGGCGCCCTAGTAACATCAATATTTTTATATAATAGTTTTTCGGAAACAAAACGTAATAAATATGTTCCACTAGCCACTCGCAACGCAAGCGCCCACGACCACGATCATACCCATTCCACTAGCTTCTCAGTGTTGTAACTGTCAGACCAAGTGGAACGCGTTATGAATAATGCGTATTCGTAACTATGAAGAAATGGCGGGTATTGAACAAAAATAAAGAGATCATATGTATTGTATTTTTTTTCTTACGTATTAATCATTAGATAATAATTTACACTTACATTAATTGCCAAAGTGTCATTCAATTCTATAAAAATTTCATGATTGTTTGCACATTTTGGTCACCACGTTTAATTTTAAAAGATAATATAAATTTATTTATGTAAATTTCATATATCAACGTGTCAAAGTCAAATTGACAGATAAACGATCCACGTTGGTACGTGGGTCATCATGGGCTCAAAGTGGTCGTGAACAATGACACCATCAATGACGTTTTGATCATGACCACAACGACTGCTGTCGCAAAGTGGAACGATACAGTGAGTGTTATATTGCGAACACCTAGTGGAACGTACTCAATATATTATAAAATGAAAAAGCAAATATGAGAAGTATATTACATGGGAATATGTAGAGAAACTTGACGAAGATATTTTCAGATGCCTTCCTTAATATGTGATTGGTATGAGCATACTAATTGGATAAGGATAAAACCATTTAAAAAATTACAGTACAATGTCATACATATTACAATAGACGTAAAAAAACAAATATATAATACGAGAAACATACACGTGCCATTCATGAGGCTCAAACATAATTATTATTAACTGCATTGCGTACCCGTTAACGTTATATCAAATGCCAATAAAAATCATAAAAAATTGTATTACATTATGGCAATGTATGAAATTACAAAGTTTGATAAGCACCAACGATGAAGATGAGATGACTGATTAGAAAAATTAATGATATACATCCAATGTAAGAAATCATTGCCGCTGTATATCTATACAGTTATGCCACAGAAAATTAGAGTAATCCAAATATAAAATGACATTTTGATAATACAAATAGTGACATTGCAAGATGTTATTAGTGTCAGCCGGTAATAGATTAATAAACTTTCGATTACACTGCTGTCACTTTTTCGTGTGAAGTACCCCCGGAGTAACTATTGTAATCAATCAAAATTATTTATAATACCAAATAATGGTACAATGTGCCGTATAAAAATATTCTAATAGACAGTTTTTGAAAATGTATTAAAAATTATTGGAAATGTAACTGATAAGCTTACAATTCTGATAATTCTTCCAAAAAATGTACTTTAAACTGAAAAAATCGACTTTTATTAAGGAAAAGGAGAGAACCTACCTCTTATATGCACTTCGTCATCTACAATAAATATTGTTTACAGAATTCTATTTATGTTAGCTCTGTGGTGAATTTTGTCATCAGGGGTTCTGATTGATGGACAATTTGTGTTTCTGCGTTTAGATCGACAGTTTAAAACTCAATATTATTTTCGAATTAAATCATTACATGAATTTATTGCATTAAATATCATTTTTAACTCAAAAATTATGACTTCCATTAAGCGGAAATTTATTTTTATACATGTTGCAAAATGCCCTATTGATAAAATAAATCAAGTGTCATATTCACTCGTAACAAAACTTTACATTAAATAACGTTTATTATTTTCTGTGGATAAAATATTGCAATGATTTTGATAAATATATAAACAAAAGTTCTTATTTCTGTAATTTTTAAGTGACCTATATATTTCTTGCACAAACCTTCTGTCAAATAATATATTTGACAGCTGTCAATTCTAGTGTTGCAAGGAGAATAAAATATCGAAATTGGTAAAACTATGCTACAATTTTCAACATATTTTTCAGAATACATAATGCAACAATATCAGATACTTTTTTATGTATCAAGCTTTTTCTATGAGAGAACATGCATACAAAATTTCCTGAATTTTTCTGACTCTTGTACTCTTACTAAGGGGAAGGGGAAGGGGAAGGGGAAGGGGAAGGAGGAATTGCACACTTGATTTTTTTTAACTTAGTGCAATAGAAACTTTTGAAACATGTTTATTTCCGCAAATAACGAGTAATGTAAAAATTGTCAAAAATATTGGTTAGTTACGATTTTGAAACTAAACACGTAAATGATCACAATGCCGAATTTGTTGTCACATTACTGACAATAATCACTATCAGGACATTCTTACGCAAGTACAGGGATGAATAATCACGCCATCTTGAAACTGATTTGTGTAGACCAGTTTGCAATCCAACATATAGCAAAAAATTTATGAATAATAAGACGTATAGCAGTTCAGCTTGAAGTATCAATACTCACGTCTCGCATCATCACGACGTAGTCGACATCATGCAAGTAGTGGAGTTGGTGCGTGACAAGAAATCGAGTGGCTTTTCGCAGATGTTGTTTCATGCACTGCTCGTAGAGGTGGCGGCCGACGTGCGCATCTACTGCCGAGAGGGGGTCATCAAAAAGATAAATGTCACTTTGACGGTACACCGCTCTGCAATAGAGTAGTCACTTTTTTTATCCTACTTCTGTATTAAGACTGGTTAGTATTATTAGGATTCTATGTTTCTTAAGAGGTTTTTTTCTTACTTTGTAATAACAAGATAATACAGAAGGATAAATGAAAATACAGTTTAAAGCTGTTTTCAATCACCATAACTTAGATTGTTTACTTATATAGACAGAGTAATAATTCTGTCTTTCTCATTTTATGATGGTCTGCCATCATTTTCAAAAAATTTAAAAATAATTATAAACTTGCACATAATTCACATTCAGATTCTATGAAATAATACCATGATTAAATATAACCTATAGATTTAAACATTTTACCTATATTTACAATACAATTATGCAGATTAGTAAAAATAATTTCCCTGACATTCAAGTCAATAAAATTTTTTTATACACCAATTATGCGGATTAGAAGTTTGCAATCATATTTTATACATGAAATATTCTATGAGCCAACTAAAAAAGTTCACATAGTTTTTTTTTGGATTTCAATACAAGCGCTGTCAAATTTAGTAGTAATTCTTCAGATGTTCTTTATTATGTGTGTATGACATAAATACTTGGTGGATGTGTATACATTATTATGCCGAATGTGTCTGACGGATAGCGTGAGCCATAATCAGTGACTTATTCTATATCAGCCACTGGGCTACATATAATTGCAGCTATCGATGACCGCAAGAAAAGTGTAAAGCCTACAACTGGCTTATTTTTCAATCAATTTTTGAATTTTTTTCAAGACTGGTTTCTAATTAACTTATATTTTACAATATTGTATGAAAAATATCAAAATTTAGAATGAGCCAACTACCGTATTTGCTATGGTGCTACTTTTTTTACACTTCTTCAATGCTTCAATTCTTCATTGCGGCTGAAGCAATAATCCTAAAATGTCTGCGTTAAGCTTTTTAAGTTTTCAGTAAAATTTATAAAAAGTTTTTATAATTTTTCTTTAAATTTGAAAGGCAATATTACCGAGCCAAGTTAATTCTGGCCTTCTGTCCTCCCGATAGAGCTGTACCTCTTTCTCCGACCAATGTCTGATCTCCGTGGCTAAACTGCTGGAAATCCTTTTGCAGCGCACACACTCGCACTACTTCGTTGTACCTTAAATAATAAAATCTCATTTTTAAAAGTTTCATTACCATAAAACTTTGTTCATAAACCCTTTGAATACTTTGACTAGTTGTCAATCGGTCATGACATGTGCTGGTTTATGTCTCCATAAACCAACTTATGCTTAGAGCATATATAATATAAATTATATTTCGAGATGTTTAATTTTTTAAAAATAATTTTAGTGTCTATGACATAGTTTTCAATAATTTCATGAATAACATTTAATGGCAATTACGTTTATATATTGAAATAAAATACATTTCATTCAAATTTGTCTATGTTTATGTCCTACAGAGATTTGTTTTTGATTTTGTTCTGCAGAAAGAATAATTGGGTATTTGACTAATTTCTTTTATTTAATAAATCATAATTTTAAAATCTGCACTACACTACTCACGAAGTTGATCATTGACTGAATTTCAGACGTATTTCAGACTGCGATCAACTTCAAAGAGCACTTAGTCGAGGTAGCTTTGCGAGTAGTGCAGAGGGCGTTTAAGATGCACTGACGAAGAGCAAAATAATTTTTTCAGACAAATCTTTAAAATTTTTCAATTTATAAAAATTTGATCTTAATGTCACAAGGATGACAGCACTAACGGCTTATCCATAGAAGCATTTGTACAGTAAACTCATATTTAAAATTATTAGAAATGTTACTTAGTAAGCTCTTAAGCTGAAGTACTAATTATTACTAACAACTGATTAGTATTACAGCTTATGAGCTTAATAAATAACATTTAAAAATTATGCATTGGAGTTCACTGCACCAGAGCTCCTATCGACGAGCCGCTAGTACTGTAAATTATTAGAAATGTTACTTAGCAAGCTCTTAAGCTGAAGTATTAATTATTACTAATAACTGATTAGTATTACAGCTTATGAGCTTAATAAATAACACTTTTAAAAATTGTGAGTTGGAGTTTACTGCACCAGCGCTCCTATGAACGAGCCGCTAGTACTGTAAATTATTAGAAATGTTACTTAGTAAGCTCTTAAGCTGATATATTAATTATTTCTAATAAATGGTTAGTATTACAGCTTATCAGCTTAATAAACAACAATTAAATATTGCGAGTTGGAGTTCACTACACCAGCGCTCTTATGAACGAGCCACTAGTGCTGTTAATTATTAGAAATGTTACTTAGTAAGCTCTTAAGCTGAAGTATTAATTAATACTAATAATTAGTTAGTATTACAGCTTATCAGCTTAATATATAACAATTAAATATTGCGAGTTGGAGTTCACTACACCAGTGCTCCTATGGACGAGCCGCTAGTGCTGTCATCCTTGTGTCATTAAATTCAAATCTGTATAAATTGGTAAATTTTCAATTGAATCGTGATGTCATGCAATAAAGTTCATTGTATTCTATGGGAGCAAATGAGACAGGGAAATATCCTCACTATATCCCAATCATAAAATTTTAGGCGCTCGTAACTAATTTTAAAATGAATTTTTATAATTTTTGGTGGTTTGCAATAGTAGAAGACTGCAAACTATAATACTGATAATTAGCATATAATTGTAACTGGAAAATCCACCTGAATTTGTCGTAATGCAGACCAAAGAGAATATTCTGCCGTACTGTGCTCCCGAAGATCCAAGGCTCTTGACTAGCGTAGCTAACTGTTCCATTGATGTTCACATACCCGGTGTCTAGATTAATTTCTCCCAGAATTGCTTGCAGGAGCGAAGTCTAGAAATAGATATATGGCAGCATTTTCTTTTCATCTATTCTCATTAAGAGGTAAAAATATATAAATTTTGATAAATATTTTAAAAATAAATATGAACCGAGAAGCTGTAGAACTTAAGGATAAGAGAATCTTTAAATTCAAACGACATTCGACTGGTCAAATACATTTGACTGGATTAGTATTTAGTTTTTCTCAAATGTGAGACGTATCACCCAAGTAGGTGACATCTCGTTTGACTTCTTTAATATTACTCTCAAATAAAAATAACATTTCAATTGAAAATTTACCATTTTCCACTTCCGCAGATCAAGGTTTGTCAATAATATCTACTCGTAAAGTGAAAGTCCGAACTTTAATTTGTTCGTCAAAATGTGATCCTATGACTTTCTCCCAGCAGATAAATTATGTATAAATAGTAAGTATGTAAAAATCTTTAAGATGCCGTTTTAAAAAACAAAACTCAGGTTCAAAATGGATCGATTCACTGATTCGGCAACTGTACTTTTTACTTTAAACGGTTATTAACCGTTTTAGTGCCATTGTTTTTTACTCATATAAACTTAAAAATGCCAAAGAAATCTTTTGTTTTTGATGTCATTTACCCTTGTCTGGAAACAAAACTTTTTCCATTAAATTCATCTAATTATCCGATTTTAATAATTTTTTCGGTGTTTTCTTAATAAAACCTTGTACAAGGATAATAAAATAAAAAGGAAAAGTATGGAAATATATATTTTGAACAAAAATTATAACAGAAACTGAAATCAAGGTCACATTTTCGCAGTCCGGTACATCCTCCGTATCAACAAAATAATTGTTATCGTCACTATTATACTATATATTATACTATATACTATCAATCAAAATTTGCATTACACCAAATTTTGAGTGCACCACAATGTCACTCCCACTATCACTTTCTTCACAACTTGAAAAACGATCATTTTCACTCGAATTATTTTCGTATTCTGACATTATGGGTTAAAAATTTTCTTTTCCTGGATTCTTTTTATATTGTAATTACTAATAATATTATAATTTGAACTTTATCTCTCACACGTAGAAAGATAAAAAATTGGTAATGCATGCGAACAACCTCCCCTACCGCGCGCTAAACAGAAACTGATTTCGCGAGCGCCATGGCGCTCGTCGGCACTCAAACGGTTAAACAAGTTTAGGAATTCCGTCTAACAATTGGCAAAAACTTTTCAGGGTACCTGATATTCCAGTACAATTTTTTTTCATTTGATCAATGATAATGCTTTCTCTTTAATGTGCTGTAGTATTCTGGTGGCTCTGATTACCTCAGATCTAGATTCTCAGTCTTAGGTGCCAATGGCTTTAAAGTTCAAAATGAAAATCTCTCTACCTTACTAATCCTCAAAGATACCTCCTTCTATGCATATTCCTTCAGCGTTCTTGTTATTAAATTGTCGAATGAAGACACTGATACCATCAATTCACACATTCATATGTAACTACCTTCCGTATTTATCATTCATAACTCCCCATCTTCCTTCCGGGTTCCACCTCCTAAATCCTGTCACTCTCCGTTATTCTTCCCAATGTATTTTTATTGATTACCTATTACGTTTTAGTTCTTTTGTTAACTTACTATTTTATTTGTCATTGTTTTAAATATTTTTTATTTTGCAATTTTATTGAATATAATCTGAAGCAGTTTTCCACAACACGTAATGTTTTCATACTTGATGCTATGGTTGACTAGAAGAGATTGCACCTATAGCAATAAGTCTGCCTTATATATTTTTACATTAAAGACAAATAAATAACTAATTCGACAAATTACTGAACCAAGAGTGGTCAATGAAACAGGATATTTATTCAATTAATATTCCTCTATTATATAGATTCAATTAATATTCCTCAACATTTCCACATTT
Organism: Druceiella hillmani; assembly: GCA_039881145.1. Taxonomy (NCBI): domain Eukaryota; kingdom Metazoa; phylum Arthropoda; class Insecta; order Lepidoptera; family Hepialidae; genus Druceiella; species Druceiella hillmani. The sequence goes on from JAYKKI010000035.1 coordinate 8,551,102, forward strand.
TCCATGACTATTTCAATTTCGATGGTCATGAAAATTTCTGTAATAACAGGACACGTTGATCATAAAAATTACAAACCTTTCCTGAGCCGACAGGCCCTATAATAGCCACCATCTTGCCTCGGAGCACCTGAAGGTCTATGTTCTTGAGGGTCATCTCTTCACTATCACGCAGCCAGCGACCACTGGCCTTGCTTATCCGCAACACCACGTTGGGATCAAGTGGAGGAGGTACATTGTTGGCATCGCCTGTATGAAAAAATTGATTTTTAGAGTACAAAATTCAATAAGAGTAATCATACCCAATATTGACAATTGTGTGTATTTATAATAACTTACAGATTTGCCCAATGCATTGGGTATATGGAAGAACATAAAAACAAATGGTTTCAAAATGTACAAACAATAATAAATAAGACAGAAAAGTAATTATAAGTAATGTAAAATACACGGAAACTGAAATAATCGCCACTCTAACTAGCGATCAGTCATGAACCACCACGCGCAGTACTCCAGATTCTTGCAGGGTCAATGCAGCAGAAAAAAACAAGACTATGTGCAATCTCATAATATTTAAAACACAGCATGTTATAAAATTAGCAAAGTTGTGTCGGATAGGCCACCTAGAAAAATTTGGAGCTACTTCAAAATCTCTGATACATTTGCGATTTAGCAGCACAGCTGTGTCACATAGCACGTGATTCTATTGCACAAATGAATGTGGCAAAAGGTAAATTGAAAGACACAAACTTATGCTATTGGCACATGATACAGAGAAAGATGTCATAGATGAGACGAACAGCGAACAGGATTGAAAATACCGAGTAGTTGCAGTAACGCAAGGCTGCTCTCAATAACATGGTGTTATTTACAAAGATTTAAAGATTCAAACACAGAACTGTGTACGTCCCACTATCATGTGGTTCACTATAACAAAAAAATAATTTCAAAGCATAACATTAATTGAAAGATAATGAAGAAGTAACCACAGTATTCGCCTAATATCCAGTGTTTTCGACGAAATATGATTAAAATAAATACTTTTGAAACATCTTTGTAACGGTATTTTTCGCTATTAGTGTAGTGGTAGTGGTGGTAGTGTAGTGGTAGTGGTAGTGGAGGACATAAGTTGAAGTGAAATAATATAGAAATGCAATGGGAAACACCTTTATTAAAAAAATGTATGTATTAGAAAAAAGAGTAATCACAAAAAGGACATGCATTTAATATAAATGTGGTCAAAATACCTTATGAAGGGATTTTAATTAGAATCTAAAGTTAACTTGGTCACAGAAATATGTTCACGGATATATTTGAGCATCTTTTAACTGTGTACAATATTCCTCACTTATGGAGCATAAAATTGGGTAACAATAAATGCTGTCCCGCAAACGCTTATTAGTTGCTCAAAGGGCAATGGAAAGGAAGCTGAGCATGTGTCTCCTTGAAGGATCATGAGAGAAATGGGTAGCTTTGGTGACAAAGCAAAGTTGCTGACATTATCAAAAGAGTGGCAAAACTTAAGCGACAGCAGGCTAGTTACATCGCTCAAAAATCAGACGTGTGGTGCAAAGTTCACTTGGAAAGGAGACTTTTTGAGTGCAAGTGACAAGTTAGCAAATATGATGACAAGATGATATAGAGTGGAGTATACAAACTCGATTCAGAGTGGTGCCGATTAAAGGAGGCCTAAACCAAAATTGTTGAGGATTGCTTATGATGAAAATTATAATGGAGAGTTCACTAAACGGTTTTTATAATGAACTTTCCGGAAAGGAAAATACTCACGCCACAGTATATTTATAGGTCATATTTTTTTCATAGGTTAAGTACACAATAATATATATTATTAAATACATTTACACAACACTACCTCACAACGAGTTTATTCTTCAGACTATACAGTCAAGTAAGTCGTATTGGATTCGTGCAATAACGATCACAATTTTTAATAATAACATTGAAAATAATTTATTGAAAAAAATTAAAACGCAATTCTATAGTAACGAAACAATTACAAAAACGATATTCACTACGTAAACTGTCAAACATGTATTTCTATGACACTACCGCCATCTTGTGCTGAGTTACTTATTTACCATGTGACTTTATTTTCCCAATTTGGCGAATTTTTATTATTAGATTCGCCCACAGAATTTCATTTAGATAATGCGCGGTAAGTTATAATAAATCAAATCATGATTTTTGTCATTTAATAATTTACGATATAAATAACCAATTGTAAACTTCAAAGGAAAGTAACTTCAAGATTATTGAATAAAATTGTCATAAAATAGAATCTTCAAACCCAGAAAATTGCACACAATATTTATATTCTGCTATTAAATTCATCTAAATAATTTGGGGTGTATTACAATACTAATAAACAATATTGTTGACATCTATATGATGAACGTACCATTTAGAAATTGATACTGGCAACTGGCAAGCATTCCCCTCTATGACGAATCTGACATCATAATTTAAATTAAAATGAACAACGATAGAGCCTCGCAAAAATATGCACCATTACATGAAAACTAATTAAACAAAGAGGATGAGTCTAACCGAAGCGTACACATTCGGTGTGAAAGGACTTGTATAAATGAAAATTACGAACCACGAAAGTAAGATCCTATGGAGAGTGGAATACGACAAGATCCTAATGAAGCTTAACGTAACAAAAATCCGTCGTGCCAATTAAACACATCAAATGTGTGCAGTGTAATTAATTCAAGAGGTTGACTGACGCACTGCACAATGAGCAAACAATCTGAAATGCGTGTTCAATGTTTTAATGGGTTTATTTTCTGCTGTTTTATTAGACACAAACAATTAGTTTCGTTTAAATCCTACGCGGACTGACTTACACTCCCTCCCCTCATTCCCCCCTCCCGCATGTCCATGCAATTCTTTGCTGCTCACCATCTTTGTGGTGAAGAATTTGTCTAATTTCATAGGTAACATTTTCTTCATCATAACCATTTGGTACATCACTATGAAATACTACATTGGTCCAGAGTTACTATCTACAACCTGTGTAAAATCCATGCCAATAGCTTCAGTAATTTTCAAGTTAAATCCGTTCGTACAGACAGAAAAGATAAAATTTGTAAACATTCAATTAGTTTGAATAATCGAATGTGCAAACGGAAAATGTTTGTAAATGTGGAAAATTCAAAAAACACAAACATACACCTCAATTTTATTTACCCATATAATTCATATTTTAAAGGCATTTAAAGGAATTTAAATATGTACATCCACTCCATCAATACTGTTTATAGAGTGGATGTACATATTTTAATTCCTTTAAATGCTTTTAAAATGCTTTTAAAATATGAATCATATGAACATTTTTAAAAGCACTAAAAGAATTAAAATACCATCCATCAACACTGTTTATAGAGTGGATGTACATATTTTAATTCCTTTAAATGCTTTTAAAATGCCTTTAAAATATGAATCATATAGATATTTTTAAATGCACTTAAAAGAATTAAAATATGTACATCCACTCCATCAACACTGGTCCAAGTATAACTAAAAAAAATGTACAATTTAGAAAACACTATAAATTTAAAAAATCCAATTAAAACAAGCGAATACCATTTACGATTTCAGCTAACTCTTTCCTGCCTTCATCCAAATCCTTCCCGTGAGCAGGCATCAGCATTTTCCTCTCCACGAACTCATCCTGTGTGAGGTACTTCTCCAACCGCTTCAACGAGACCCATGCCTCAGCCGTCTCCGCGATCGCTCTCACAAACATGCCAGACATGGTCGTTGAAAGCGTGCCGAGGTATTGTGCGAATACAAATACCTAGATGAGGAAATGGATTGATAAGAAATTGTGTAGAAAACGAGTTTTGATGATTGGTCAAACAAGAAGGCCATATAAGTCGTACCGTAATATTATATTTACCCTGGCAATAAGCAATTTAAAAAATCGCAAAATCATCACAAAAAAACTATGATAGTCTGAAACAAAACCAAAATCAAAAATGTTCGTTCTGTATGTATAACATAGTAAATTTATTAATTACACGATACTAAAAAAACTATGTGAAAAAAAAATGGGGTGTGGCTGTGTCATGGACACGGCCGTGTGTTGTACGTGAATACGTCTATGTAACACAGGTCATATTTTTTTTATAAAATATTTTTGATAATATTTTTTTATTCTAACACCTTATTATATTCACTGTCACTACTTCAAACTAATGTTTTGTATACAATAGATAGATTTTGACGACAGCTGACGATTAATACTTAAATGAACATCGTAGCTTTTCCGAATCAAAAGTTATACTAATTGCATATCTCGATATGCTGCAAAATAACCTCAAAATGGTGGCGCTTCCCTCTCCACCGTGCACGATGCGTCACTGTTCTTGCTTATCGTAATGAATTCTCTTCTTATCGTAATGTATCCATTGGTATAATTTAATTTTTGATGTAGAGGATAGATTCAAAACTGCAATGCCAAACTGTATCCCCCAATTTTGTTATCATTAGGTTTTTTGGATTGTCCCCGTAAGGTTACTATTTAAGCAATATCTAATTAGTATATAAAGAAAATTTGATGTCATTAGGAAACTTCATCACCTAAGTGACTGAGTAGGTGACTTCATCACCTGGGTCATTGTCTGATTTATTGAAACTGAATAGTAAAAACAGTGAAAGATATTTTTAAGAAAGTTCAAAGTTTATGAGAAATTTGCACCATCATCTGTTAGAGTCAAACATTTGGCATACTTATTCCAGCAGAGTAGAGATCTCCTAGAAGAAGATCCCTGCTTGGGCTGTCCAATAGAAGAAAATATTGCCAAAGTCAGGAAACTGGTATCAGAAGACCGTAGGATGATTGCAGATAGCAAAGGGTTGGGTTTCAGTAAGGAACAAATCGGAGATATTTTACACAACCATTTTGCACATGAAAACAGCCAATGCACGTCGGGTATTGCAAGTTTTGTGTAAGAACAATTCTAAGAAAATTGATTCCCATATCATCACTGTAGATGAAAGCTGGATTTGACAGTGTGACCCAGAATCAAACCCAAGAATCAATGTAGTGAATAGGTAAAGGAGAAAAGCCACGTCAGAAGTTTAAAGTCAAAAAATCAGCTTCCAAACTCATGGCCACCATCTTTTGAGGTTCAAAAAGGATATTGTTCGACTATCTTTCAAAAAGTACTACAATAAATGCCGAGTATTATGATACACTTCTGAAAAATTCTGACAAAGGCAGGGGTTCTTTTGCAAGACAATGCTCCATTCCACAAGATGAAAATTTCCAGAAAACCCTTGAGAGATACTGGCTTACATGAAATTAACCACCCACCCAGCAGTCACGATTTGACTCCTAGCAATTACTCCCTTTTGAGTAGTTTAAAAAAGGATTTTCAGGGTCGAAAATTTGAAGGTGGAGATCAATTGAAGGCATTTTGAGAACAAAGACGTGGCTAATTGTTATTTAGCGGGAGCCTTGTGGGCCCTTTATAAAATGTAATGACTATCGAAAAATAGTTTTTTATTTGAGAATATTTTCTCGGCTTTCCCCTGGTACCCTATAGGTTTTTATGAGTAAGTCATTGAATCAGTATCAAAATAAGTATTATTTCAATATGTTTTCATTTCATTGATTTGGAACCTTGAATTTTCTAAAGAACTAAGTGGCCGTAGATCTTAATTTTATACTTTATTTTTCAACTTGACTATTCCTGACTATAACTTCAGACTATTCCTGAGAAAAAAGATCGTAACAGATAAACAAAAAACAAGTGATTCTATAAAGGTTCCATATTTTCATTCTGACATATAGACATTTAAAAGGAAAAAAATTTACTTTTTTTAAGACAGTGCGTATGTACTTCGTAGCTCACACGATGTAAATAAAACCTTTACAATAATTTAGTTTTGTACAGTTACAGTGTACAGTTATTTTTGGCCCTATGGTTTGCCCTATGTATATTTTTGCAATAAACAATAATTTTTTTCAAAAACTGACTAAATATGTGACGAGGACTCAAAAATGGCATTCTTATTTACGAAAGACGTTAGTAATATTATTGAATTGTGTATATTTGAATAATCAGTTTCATTTTGAAGTTGAGAATGAATTTATTATTTGGGTCAGTAATTCACAATATTTTTGAATATTAATTTATATATCCAAGTTTTGCCACCACTGCCAATGAAATTTCAAATATATATTTCATTTTTGCCCTATTCCAAAAAAAATCTCCAAAATTCTAAAAATTGTAGAAACAGCATAAAGGCACAGAAAGTATTACTCGAAATGTTTCCACAACCATTCTCTATTCTAATCTCTGTATACCTAATCATATACCAAGATTTCATCTATTGTGATTTATGCTGAATCTCTGATGTATAAATTAAGAAACTAAGGTAGACCTCTGGTAAGAAGTCCCACCAAATGTTCTCAAACCTTGAAACCTGTTGCTAATGGCATGAAAAACAAAAACAACAAGTGTATGCAAGTGTCACTAACCTTGCTAGCAGTAAGAGCGTCCCCGGAGAGAACGATGAAGGCCATGGTGCAGAATATGGCGCAGCGCGTCGTGAACAGCAAGAATGACATGTAGGCGGCTCTCACGTAAGAGTTCTTTCGTACGATCTTAATCTCCATTCTACAAATAGGGGTCAGTTTGGTTAATCAATTTAGTGAAATAAGTCACATGAGAAGGCTTATTATATATAAATGTTGGGTGTGAGCGACCCGTAACTGAAAAGAAACCTTGAGTTATGCTGCACCAGCAGGTTGCAAAACAGCATATATTTCAGAAAAATATTGACGTGTTAGATTCTTAATAACTATTCAAAAGTCTATTGTCTTTTTATTTGAACATAGCCTAAGCATTTAACTCTGGCGCCACTTTGCGTTACGGAGCGCTCGCCATTCACCACGTGATTCGCCTCTTCACTAGCGAAGCTCATATCGATGGTGGTTTTTTGAACAAGATCAAAGGAGTGGCGAATGCTTAAATTGGGTATATTATGTATGTATGAGTTTTAACAAATGCGTATGATTGTGTACAGTATATATAGGTTACACTATGATTTCATAATTAAGGGTGCTTGATGATTTTAAATACCGCAGTACACATCACATTATATTTAACAGTAGTATTTTGTATTTACAGTGGTAATCTGTGTATGAGTGCATGCCACTTATAGGTATGTATATATTTTGTAGTTACATAAGAATAAAATCAGTAATCAACTCGCCTATGATTGTTAGGGGCGTACACGGATGATAGATGAAATTATGATTGCACTGATTTTTCAATCAATTGAAGTGAAAATAAGTCACAAGTTAATGAAAATTAAATAATTAAACGACATAAGCATTTTCAGCATTTCACCACACCCCCCACCCCGCGTTTCGCTACATTTTTCCACACATCTTTTTATTTGTTCGTAGACTCTAATAAATAAAGAAACGTCTTGGTTAACGGTACATTTAAGTTTGCCAAAAGCAGCGATAATACGCACACACATCTCTATTTCACTGTCACAGTCTCAATAATAACATAATACGTTAAAAACTTATCGACATAACATGACTGAACACAAAGAGATTTCGCAATCGAATAAATAAATTGTCCTTGACCACAAATGCATACGAGAAAAGAGTGGCCACATAGCATCTCTCTTTCCATCTCTTTATTTACTTAATAATAATAATTTTACCGGACGGTTAGGTGTACGTAATGAAATATGTAAGGATTCATGCAGACAGCTTTCCTTGAAAATTGTATCGTGCTGTAATTTCTAAACCCTTGAGATAACAAATTCTGGTTTTCACCAATGATCTACATACAACCAGGAGATTCATTGGAATTTGTTTTTGCATATATATATATATATATATATATATATATATATATATATATATATATATTTATATATATTTATATATATATATATATATACACAACATGTAGATTTAACTGTTCGACATTAAATGAAACCACAGTCGGTACTAGTTGTCATAAATACTTTAAATATAAAATTATTTCATCATTTAGAAAATTTCATAACCATTTCAAAAATGTATGATCGTAGATAGTTTCCGTTGAAATAATTTCAGCAATTAGTTGATAATTAAATGAAATAATTAGATGGTGCCCAAACTGTAGAGTGGTTAATGATGTGTAGTTAAATTACCAAACAATTTGATTTGAAATAATTTGGCAACGTTTAAAAATAAGTAAAATAAAAAATTAATTAACACATGCCCGTAAAACTAAAGTAAGCTTTTGAAATATAACTCCTCTATAAGTGCATTACTAACTTTCTAGCCATAGCGATGAGTTTCGCGAAGGGCTTCTCCCAGGCATACATCTTGATGACCTGCACACCCGATATGATCTCGTCCATAAGGCGAACTCTCTCATCTGTCCTGATTGCAGTCTGTAGACGGAACTTGGCTGACAATCTCCCAGTGTACGCTGTGAGGAAATAATTTAAAAGGAATAATCAAAGTGAAAATAGGTAAGCGTTAATCAATTTCACCAGAACAATATTCCTATGTTCATTTAAGTCGTTATAATTAGAGTAATTTTACAGAAAACAGTTTACGCAATTCTCTAATCTATACATTACGCAATTTTCAACGCAAATTTTGAAAAAATTGTGGGAAGATATGTACGAATTCTCGCCTTTATACACAGACATGTATATACAATACAAGTATCAACCCATGTGAAAGTTGTCTATTTAGGTTTTAATTTTTATTATGGGGTCTAACTCGATAGCATTCCGGAGAAAAGAGATATCCTTAAATACTGCGTCCTGAGTACCGTCCTGAATACCTTAGGTATTTTAAGAACTAAGGAGATAAGGATGAAGATTTCTATTTCACAATTAAATGAAACTACGTGATATAGTATTATTTCGACTTTCTTTAAGTTCTTTACCACAACCTAGGTTTCGTTGTATTACAACATCTTCAGGTGGGATATTAGCAAAGAATCTATATCTATCTATATCATACAACGAAACCTAGGTCGTGGTAAAGAACTTAAAGAATGTAGAAATAATACTACATCACGTAGCTTCATTTAATTGTGAATAATGAATTTCTACAAAATTAACGCCAAATATATTAAATATTCAAGATTTCTATTTATCGCATATATTTAATGTTTCTAATGAATGATTAATTATTAGTTAAGTTAGATAAATCATATACATGTACGTAGCACATTAACTAATTAACAGAAAAAGCTTATTTTCAAACTCGAGATAAAATTACGGAGAGTGTTAAATGTCTAAATAAAAACGTGTTCAGTAGGCACCACAACAACATAGTATCAACATTATTGTGGTACCTATTCAAAATAACATGTGAAGGTGAACATTTAGTTTTTAAATTAATTTAAACAACATTTTATAAAAAACAAAATGTATATTGAAGTCCGTAACTATTTTTTTTTTATTATTTTATTATCGTGCGATCAGTCTACAGACTATGAGCAGATTTGTTGTGTGCTTTGTTGCGTTGAGGATGCTACTCCCAGCGGAGTCAGCACCTTTTCTCTTTATAGCAAGCTTTATTATACTTTCTACTTGTTGAAGTCAAAAACATCCCATCGCTTTTTTAGTCGACGTAGGGTTTCTGGGATGGTGAGTTGTCCTGCAAGATTGGGTGGTTTTGTAGACGTGTTTTATATTTGGTTGCTTGAATAGCGATTTCTTCCGATATTGTAGGCATGTTTAGAATTTCATGTATATCCGTAAGTCTAGTAAACCATGGCGTGTTCGATATTTGTTTCAGTATATGTACCCTCTGCATTATCATTGTATTTGTGGTGCTGGCAGAACCCCAGAGCTGTATGGAGGGGGATTAGGAGGGGGAGGGGAGGGAGAGGGGGATTTTGAGAGGATGGGGGAAGGGGATTGGAAGAGGAGGGGAAGTGGAAAGGGAAGGGGAGGTTAGGGGTAAGGGAGGGGAGGGGAAAGGGAGGGAAGGGTAGTGTGTGTAGTAGTGTGGGGAAGGGGTGGAGGAGGGGAGAGGGAGGGGGAGGGAAAAGATAGGGGGAGGGAGAGGCGAAGGGCGGGGGAGGGCAAGGGGAGGGGTCGGGTAAGGAGAGTAGAGGGGGGAGGGGAAGGGGAGTAGAGGGAGAGGGGAAGGGGAAGGAAAGTAGAGGAGGAGGGTATGGTGAGGGGAAGGGGGTGGTGAGAGGGGTGGGGAAGGGGGATGTGAAATGTAAGTGGAAGGTAAGGGAAAGGAAAGGTAAGGGGGAGTGGAAAGGAAGGGGAAGGGGAACCGGAAGGGAAGGGGAAGCAGAAGCGAAGGGGAGCGTAAGGGAAGGAGAAGGGGGACGGGAATTAAAGGGGGACCGGAAGGGACGGGTAAGGGGGAACAGAAGGGGAAGGGGACGGGGAAGCGAAAGGGAAGGGAACGGAGAAGGGGAGGTGGAGATGGAGGGGACGGGAAGGTGAAGGGAAAGGGACGGGGAAGGGGAAGGGGAAGAAGGAACGGAGAAGAGTGTGGTGAGAGTGTAGAAGGAGGAGGCGAAAGGGTGGGTGGGGGAGTACGGGGAAGGGGTATGTGAAAAGGGTTGGGGAAGGGGAGGTGAAGATGAGAAGTGGGGAAGAGGAATAAGAAGGCGAAGGGGAAGTGGAAGGCGAACGCGAGGCAAACGGGAACGCGAGAGCGGACACGAAGGCGAGGGGGAAGGCGAGACCGAAAAAGAAAACAAAGGCAAAGGGGAAGAGAAAGGGACGGCGAAAGAGAAGGAAATCTAATACCGTGAACCAAGCAATTTCACGTTCCTATAGGAAACTCGAAATAAACCGAGCATCGCTTGGTCACCTGGTACTAATGATTAAACACAACAAGCAGGCGACATCTAGTGCGTAAACATGACACTGTATATATAATTGTGTTGTTGCCGGCAGTAAGCTGGTGATGTTGTTAAGAAACCACTATGTTAGTTTTCTAAATTTAAGATGGGACAAATCAATTTAATCTAGGAGTTTATTTAAAGTTTAACACAAAATTAGAATTAATTTTAACTATGTTATTTTAACATTATGTAAAATTAATTTTAATATAATTAGACAATAAAAATTTTATAGTAACAGTTTTTGCTTACCATTTTATGTAGCGGAGATTTTATTTAATTTTCTATACAATGTTTTCATCATTATAATTTGTAACAGTTCGAAATATCATGATGGCACAAAAACTAATAGCTTCCAGTGTTTCTATCTGTGATCTGTTTTAATGTATATAAAATTCACGTCAAGAACCTACGTTGTTTTCAGTCAAAACCAAAAGGACATAATATTTTTAAGCTTGATTCTTTAGTAAAAAAATACTCAAGGGGAAAAGTATTTAAAGGAATAAAATTCGAAAATAACAGACAAACACTTCAATTTATTTATCTATATTGATAAAGAAACTTTTAACTCATTTATTATATAACCTTGATTAGTGCTCCATGGTTCGCAAAAAATGCAGAAGTGCATGAATACTTAGAAATGCTCCCTGTCAAAGAGCAGACAGACAGGTCCTATAAAACCTATAAACAAAGACTGGCAATCATTTGGCTAAAGCACTCATGGGTACCGATTAAAGCTTATTCCGATTAAGAAGGTTCAGACTAGCTTCAATTTAAAGATATACTATTGAATGACATGTCACATCATTATATCTTTTGGCTGATGAAAGACACGAAAAAAAACACTTGGTATATATTAAAAAAGGGGCAAATTTTTTTTTCCTTATTCTATGAACATCCACTCTGTACATAACTGTATCCATATTTTATGAGATTTAGTCATATATTTGTCATACACTTAGTCACACAGTTTCGTTATTGAATTATACATAACTTCCGATAGTAATATGCAAGCCTGCTTGGCTTAATCACAAGATTGGTATCAGCGGCTATCAATTTATCGTTTGTAAATATTGATACACTTGTGTCAACTCCATGTTTGCAATCACAAATTTATGGCAGTTTAAATAGAATTTGTAAAAATGATTTAAAGCTGGTATGAATTACAATATTCCGATGAATAATTTATAAATGGTGAAGCAATGGAATATGTTACCGTAACGGGCATTTTTTAAAAAAAAATATTAGAATTTTAGAGAAACTTTAAAATTTACTATATCTGTTTGTACCAACCATCATGTAGTCCATTCGACGGAATAGTTCTTCGTGAAATACCAGTTGTGTTCTCCGTTCCATGGGACAGACATGAATGTACCACGGATGTTACCGATTGACATTAAGAAATTTAACAGGTTTATTTCAATACCATTTAATATTCATAAAATGCACCCAAAAAATCACAAACTTTGATAACGTATTGCATCGAAAAAAAAACAGCACAAACTTTTTTGGTCACCTGACACGTAAATGCGTACAGAAACCTTACAGTGAGATTCCAACCGTACTTAATAGGTTTATTTAATATATTTCATACTTAAATATTTTGTATTGGCAGTGTCACCACTGCCCGTCATATGCCTATCCGAATGCTTGAAATTTGACCTAGAAATAAAGCATATTAACTCTGATACATTTCAGAAGATAACACACAAAATTATTTATATATATTTTAGATGGGACAAATCAAGTATACTGAAATATATTTCGTTTCATGTGTCGTGTGGGATAGAATTCAAAAACTATTTTTTTAAATTTCTATGTGAGATATTTCTAGAATTTTTGTGAAAATGTTCACAAAAACATATCCAACCCCATCTTGTAAGGTGGAAATTATAGGAAAAACAGGACCACTAGGAATTTATTTAGTTTATCAATAAAGATTATAAATCTCTTACTTTTCCAGAAATTCACAATAATTTTGCACCTATAAAAGGTAAACTAAGCAATATATTCACGCAGTGAAAAATAATATTATTATTTGTAAATATTTTCGTAGAAAAACTTTTGTACCCTTAAATGTTTATATGTGCCTAAACGGAACAGAACCCTCGTAGCATAAGTATAATTCTGTTTTTTCTTATTAATTTACAAAACTCTAAAAATGGTATAGTCCTGTTTATTAAATAAATTTAAAGTGGGTTATCATGATTATTACATGGACATTTAATTCCACTAAACTCCGATAAGATGGTGGCATCATGAGCCAAGATAATAATACCTAAAAAAAATTAAAATCTGGGTGACAACAACAATATTGATAAATTGTGGTTTATTGATTATTACGTAAGTTAAACAGACATATCATCACAGCTGGCAAAAATGTGAAATGACCAAAAAATCATTTTAATGTGAATACTTTATCATTGGAGCAATCAGATTACAGAATCATTTCGATTTGGCTACAGATAACATGTTCCTTAGTTATAAAATTACTTTTTATAACCTCAGTCAATGCCTCCTTCTATGTACTGTTCGTTTGTCCCGCTTATTCATTCCCAACCTTTTAAGAGACATGATTACTTTGTTATAACGTCTGATTAATCATTCAGAATTACATATATGTTGCTGGTTAACTGCTATAGCAAGAATTTTTCTGGACTTCTTTCAAAAATATAATACAAAATAATAAATAACATTTTTTTCATTTAGACCTTTATTACTGAGAAATAATTTACTTTTAGAAACATTTTTTTTTTATTTTCAATATATTCTGAATCATAATTACATTTGAACTTTTTATTTTACAAAGAGAAAATATCCATGAGAAAAACAGAATTATTAGAATTATAAATACTTTTTTCTGCAAAATGATATTCGTTTTGTTTAATATTCAAAGTTGAATAAGACTAAAAGTATACTAAAAACGGCATTGATAGTATAATATTGTAATATTCACAAAGTCAGCATTTCTTACAATACTTGAAGTATACTAAAAACGGCATTGATAGTATAATATTGTAAAATTCACCAAGTCAGAATTTCTTACAATATCTACGAACACAAAGTATACTAAAAACGGCATTGATAGTATAATGTTGTAAAATTCACCAAGTCAGAATTTCTTACAATATCTATGAGCACAAAGTTTAGTAAACTGCTAATAGATGACGTTGGCAGTACGTAATATATCTTAGAGCACAAAGTATACTAAAAACGGCATTAATAGTATAATATTGTAAAATTCTCCAAGTCAGAATTTCTTACAATATCTATGAGCACAAAGTTTAGTAAACTGCTAATAGATGACGTTGGCAGTACGTAATATATCTTAGAGCACAAAGTATACTAAAAACGGCATTAATAGTATAATATTGTAAAATTCTCCAAGTCAGAATTTCTTACAATATCTATGAGCACAAACTTTAGTAAACTGCTAATAGATGACGTTGGCAGTACGTAATATATCTTAGAGCACAAATTTTTTAAATCTATAAGATCGAGATAAAAATTTTCCTATATATTCCAAGAGGGTATACCATATCCAGTTTCATCAAAATCCGTCCAGTAGATTTTGCGTGATTGAAGAACAAATTAGCAGACAGACAGACAAAAATTCTTAAAACAGGTTTTCTAACTTCTACTATATGCTAAATCAATCGCTCATTTTAAAATATTCTCCATATACATATATATTTACTCTGTTCCAGTTAATTTGTTTCCGTTTACTCTGTTCCAATTCCAGTTAAAGGCAGTTAGGATTAAAAATTTTCATCAGTATGGACATTTCAGAACTATAATAGAAAAGAATGTTTAAATACACTCTTTTGCACAAAAAACGGGCGGTTTTGATTTTGTCATATTATTAACAAAATATTATTTATAAAGACGTTGTATTAATTGTAATTGTTACTGGCAGGTATAGTGCATTCTGGCACATAAAAACGAACGTTCTAAATTTGAAATTTATTCTTTTTGAATGAAAATTCTCTTTCACTGACAAAAACGTATTTTTTGGCGGTAAATGAAATCCAACTCTTATTAAGTTCTTTTTCATTTGTTACATTTTTTATTTTAGCAAATAAATTTTAATTAAATTTCTGCTGTTCACTGCATTAGTTCACTTGTGTTTGCTATCCTCAGTATGGTTAAAAAAACGATAAGAGCTAATAAAATTATTGCGCTGCTTAAAGAAGGCTGTAGCCAATGTTATGTCTTTCAGCAGTATAATGTGAGCCATTCCACAGTCCAAAGGAACTGGCAACGATACCAAGAAACGGGCTCCGTCAGTAGAAGTCCAAGTTTTGGAAGAAAACGGTGCACTGAGCCAAGAGACGACCGCTTCATAGTCAGTCAAGCACCACGAAATCATCAAGTTACGTTCGTGGATCTCAAAGAGAACCTCGAGGACGTCAGAGTTACACGAGTAAACCTACAGATAGTCAGAAGGAGACTTCAGGCCGTCAACATACGTAGCTATCGCCCAGCTCGGGGCCCTACATTGTAAATTGCTCCAAGTAATCTTATAATAGTTCTGAACAATGCGCCTTTGGCCCAAGTAGTTCAAAATTATTGAAACCAGGTTTTGTAGTTTGGCCGAATAGTGGATATGACTTAGAAGCTGCTTACGTGCATGTCGGAATATGCATAAGGTAGGATTCCGCATACACCAATACATCTCAAAATTTTTTATGTAAGTATTACTGAACTGAAATAATTTCAGTTAAACGGTCCAATCAAATAATAGTATCTATCCTAATGGTTCAATACTGAAAATAGTAAATGCCACTTTCATTTTATTTTATACCATGGGGTACGTTGGCCAGTTTTATGTAGCATCGGCGCTCGCAATATATTTCTAAAGTAATGTTTAACTCCGAACAATGCGCCTTTGGCCCAAGTAGTTCAAAATTACTAAAACCTGGTCATGTAGTTTGCTGAATAGGCAAAATATTGTATACATCAAATGCATATACAAAAATTTTGACAACTACTGTCTCAAATAACAAATAAATAACTTTCCTATGTTCCTAGTCAAGTTGTTTATTCAAATATGCATAATTCAATAACATTATCAACATCTTCGTAAATAAAAGTGACGTCTTCGTGCCCTCGTTACACATTTTGTAAGTTTTTGAAAAACGATATAGTTTACTACAAAAATATTCCAAATAAACATAAAATTGAGATTACAACAATAATAACTATACATCAAAAAACGTATTCTTGCATTGGTTCCACAGATATAAGACTTTCAAATCAACACTTAATTTTCAAAAAACATAACGGTAAAAAAATGTATGCAACAATTGACTGTATTACTATTTGATTCATTATTCCATCCCCTTTCCTATGATATATAATTGTCTATATGTTTATCTTATTTTAATCAAAATATATACATTTGAATGGGGAGAACAAAGACGTTACTTATAAGTAACATGCACGCTCGAGGGGTTAAAAGACCATTTGAATATTCCCCCACTCAAATGTGTGAAAATTTTTCATCTCTATAAATAAGGGAAGATGCATAAAAATTGTTTACCAATTTTGCTACTTATTAATTAAAACATCAATTTGAACATCTACTTGCAAAATTTCATACTCATAAGTTTAAAACTATGGAAAAAGGGTGGCTGTGATAGATAGACAGCCATATTATATTAAAACGGATTATAAATGTTTCTCGTTTTACTATGGAGCCCTAAAAAGACAACCAGGTTATATATAATATAATAATAAAAATATATAAAATGAAACTCACTCTGGATCGGCATGACTGTGAACACAACAAGCACACCCAGCAGTCCCGAAAGCCCAATCTGGTTGAGCAGTAGCCAAAGAACAATGAGTGCACACAGGGGTGCTACCCACAAGAAATGCATAAGGTAGGCAGCAAAGTCGAAGCGGTTGACGTCGTTCGAGAGCAAGTTGACTACTTTTCCGGGAGCCGAGTCGCCGAGTGCAGTACGCGAGAGACGGAGCGACTAAGGGGTAAGATAAGCGTTGATATTTTTTGTTTAAATACATGTGTACATAAGTGTTTTTATTTTTATTAAATTATATTTTCACTTCATAGATTCATAACGTTAAGCACATAACGGCCTTTGCCCCAGTAGCCAAAAGATACTAATATTGTAACCTCAGGCAATAGATCAGCGAATGGTCAGTATTCATAATTACAATAGATATTAAGTTTGTAAAAAAATTTTACAAAAAGGTTTAAAATGACAACAATACAGTTGCCATCTTCCTATTGGAATGTGCGGCTTTGTACACCCTTTTAAACGTCTAACCTGCCAGTGACATCAAAAATGTTTGACATAACTAGCATCTGCCGTGAAAGAGCTTTTTTCCGCTTATTTTTAGATAAATTAATGTATATTTCGGTCCAACATGTAGTCATAATAGGAAATATTAATTAAAATTGCAAATATTATAATAATTTATTAACTCACTAGCATAATCTTTATGCTACATTTTTAGGATTAAATGTTATTTAATGATAACAATGTGAAGAAATTTGCAATCATGGTTCAGTAATGCAAAAGGAGTTTCTGTTCGCAGAAAATTAAATTTTCTTAGCTATGTCAATAGTGTTACCAAATCTTTTACTTGATGATTGTTCAACTTAAGCGGGTCACCTACAATCATATTTTTATTAGAACACGAGCCCAAATATGTTTTTCTAACAAAATAGGGGTGTGGCCAAAATGTTTTGTCAAACAAAAACATGCAAACATGTTATCCGAGACGAATGGCTAACATTTCCCGTTCGCCTGCGGGGGGAAGGGAAATGTTTATTCTGCCGTTGCTTTCAAACATCGCACACGTCACTCGCTCCTGTTGTTTACGTCAATCGAAGAAATTTCGATATTCAATTTGTGTATGATGTTTTGAAGATATTATGAATTGAAATAAAGATATTGCTGTTCATTAATCTGATCAGTTTCTTTTTCTTCCATGAAAAAGAACTTCAAGTACGTCTTCCTCGTCTGAATTCATATGCAACACCATATGGATCTTATTTAATCACATGTCTAGTAATGCTAGATTCTAGTAAACAATAAACAAGACATTGAGCCGAAAAATATTTATCCAGAGAATTTTCAGAAAGGTGTTTGGTTAGTTAACTATTGTAACAAAAGTTTTAAATCTACTGTCTGGTGACTTGCTCCTAAACAAGTTCATTACGGAGTGAATATTTCAGAAAATATTCAACCATTTTGAAGTAATAATCTCCAGTCTTGTTTGATCCTTTCTATAAGGTAAGTTCATTTAGAAGTAAAAGTTTGTAATTTAATTTTAATATACTTTTAAAACTCTTGTTGTGTAAACTGCATGAAAATATAAATTAATTTATCCAAGATGACATCACTTTAGCCAGATGACATTTTTATAGCAGATGATAATTAAAAGTCTGAAATTCAAAAAAGCAATAAAAAAATGGCTGTTATATTGTTGTAATTGCTATGGTGTTATTACAGTTAATGTATGAATTTTTGTCTTTTTAATATTTTATTAAAACATTGTTCTTTTTAATCGTTTCTTAGTTGAGACTAATATGTTAATTGTTTCCAAAAGAACCACTTCAAATTGATTATGAAAAAGTGCAGTCGGTATTTGAAAAGAATCTGATGCTGTGAGAGACGTGTGTAACATTATTATAAGTAAAAGGACAACATACCTTCCTGTAAATAAGTGAACACACAGCTACCCTGGTTCGCATGCCGCAGTGGAACGCGTTTAACATGTAATGGTTCATGATGACTGCACTGACACAATTTAGGATGACAATAAGGCTTGCGCTTATGAGCGCTTCCTCAGTGGTGACTGTCGAATTGGGTGTAAAATATACCAGCAGGCGGCCGAGAAATACCGGCATGTACATTCTGGAAGGCAAAATGTAATTAAAATATGTGTTAAAATACTTTATAATTATAAATGCCAAAAAAAAAACAATCGATAAAAACTAAAAGAACATGAGATATATTGATTTTATCAATTTAATGCAAATAATATTATTTTTTGAGACTGAATCTATACATTCTTTTCTTTCATCATTCCTTTTTTTATTTTGTCTATACTCTTTCTTCTTGCCTCTGGAATAGTAAAATCACGATTCAGTTCTTTCAAACGGCAAGAACCTTTTATTACATTACGTCTAGAACATTGAATATGTTCAACGGGAAAAATCAAACAAACAATTATCATATACACAGCCAAAGTTTACCCGCGCATTATTCTGATTCTGTTGCCATCTTTACTAACAGCGACTTGCACGTGTGTCATAAGTGAGACCGGCTTAAACCTACATTACCTTCTAATCTTTTTGAAATATCCGGTGTCAACTTACTATGTATGATCACATAGATAGGGGTAGAAAAATATGTAGCCTCTACTTAAAAAGTGTTACTTTTTCAAATATTCACACAATCATTTGTTATTCGGTTATCTGTTTCAGAAAATCTATTCACTGAGTTCTTTCTTTTGTCATACAAATTATTGGTAGGAGTTCTATATTACCCTCCAGCATTGAATTGTTCCGGTGACCTCACAAATATATCATTTAATTAATTAATGTACATCAGGGCTATTCAACTTTTTTAACAGTCGGGCCAAACGGACAATCCAAACATTTTCAGCAGGCCACTAACGATTCTATTTTAGTTACTTTTAGGACTTGTGCCATAAAAAATTCAATAATAGGTAATGTACTTAATTATTGTTTATTATTAGGTAATATAATAATAAAACAAAGAGCATCTTATGCTAAATAAAGAAACAATATTGAACGTAACTAATTAAGACAAAATCCAAATCTAAAATCTAAGGTAAGTAATCGAAACACAATCAGTGTGATTTCTGACATTGTTTCTGTTGTAATCATTTTCTTATGTTGACGTCAAATCCGATGTTGACAGTAACAACAATTCACAAATATGTTGCTCGATTAGTGATGTGCGGTATTTATTTCTTACATAATAAAGATTTGAAAAAACCTTTTCACAAACATATGTTGATCCGAAACTACTTAAGAACTGTAACGCCCAGTCAGTTATTGCAGGAAATTCTTCTTTTGGTACCAATTTCAAGAAATCTGCAAAACCTTTTGAAGAATTTTGTGGTTTCGAAGACACTTTTTCAGCAACAAGTTTTTTAGTACATAATGATTTTACAGTTCAACGAGTTCCAACTGAATATTGATAGGATAACTAATTATTTCAGTCAGACTGATTCTGAAAGGATTTATAAAAATTTGTATATTGTGTTTTTTACTGTCAAAGTCCTAAAATCTGCTCTCATATAAGCATATAATTTTAGATTCGTACTTAGAACAATTGACGGTAGCGATATTGAGCTTCTCTTTCTAATGTTTTAGTGTGGGAAAAAGGTCAATATTTTCTGTGCCTTAAGTAATTGAAAATAGATTTAATTTTGCTTTTAATCCACTGATCAAATTTGGAAGTGTAAACATAGTCGGAAGTGAACAATCTTTGCTTTGTAATTTGAGATTCAAAATATTGAGGTAATTCGTAACATCAACAAAAAATGCAAAATCACTCAACCATGATGTATTCTTCAGTAAATCAGTTTCCAATGGTAACACCATTTTTTTCCCTAAAAATTCCAACACCTGTTCTTTCAAGTTGAAGAAATGTTTCAACACGTTGCCCCTTGAAAGCCATCGCACAACGCAGTACAGATGTAACTCTCCTTATTCACTGCTTTCTTCTTCAAATAAAACTCTGAATCTGAATCTGACATCTATGAAGACCTTTTGTAGTAATTTATGCAACATACTACTGGATCCATAATATCATCCAACTTCATGTCCTTTGCACCAGGAAGACTTGCCTGGTGGATAAAACAATGATACGAAAATAATGTTCAACCTAAGAAATTCTGTAACAAAGTTATGCAACCATTGTTTTTCCCAATCATTGCAGGTGTACCATCAGTGCAAATAGATATCAATTTGTCCCATGATAAACTCATTTTTTTTCAATGCATTGCTTAATTTTCCAAAATATGTCTTTTCCTTGGATTGTAGTTTCCAGCTGACAAAATTCTAGTAAATCTTGCAATTCATTCCAATGTTCATCAACACAAAAATAGCCAAGTGAGATCTATTGCATAAAAATAGCCAACTGAGATCTACTCACTAAATCGCAAGTTTCATTTATCACCAATGAAAAGTATTTGCACTTAGTTACGATTTCTTAGATCTGACCGCTAATGTCAACTGCCATCTCTTCCACCCGTCTTGTAACAGTGTGAAAGTGAAACACTGTCGGCTTTCGCTTTGACGTTTTTATCATCACAATTTTGTGTGAAGATTGTCAAAGCTTCTTTAACAATCTCTCCATCGGAAAGGGATTCCTTCTTTTTCGCTAAAAGCAAAGAAATCACGTAAGATGTTTTGACCATGCAAGCTCATCGTGCCTTTTTACGAAAATATTCTGTTGGTTGAATAGTTCCCATTTCTTTTTCTTTAAAAAATTTTCTCTGATAGCACTACCAACAGGGTACTCTTTTTACAAAATCATTATGATTTTGTTTATAATGCCTTTCTAAATTATATTTTTTTGTAACAGCTACTATAGTAAGCACAAGGCACAATGAGACTGTAACGAGTGAGCGCACGGACGGAGGAGTCAATCCGGTGACCTCGCACAAACTTATTCGTTTCTTCCGCAGCAAGCAAAATTTTTTCAACTTGGCGGGAATTTTACAACTTGCTTGTGCGGGCCTTTAAAGTTCACAGGTCACACTGTTCACTGTTTAATTTATAGGCAAAAACCGATTAGACGAACCAAAGCACATGTGAAAAGGCAAAAGACTAGTAGACACTAATTAGTAGTCACAAGTTATTGCGACTGCTAATGTGGAAAATAAAATCATTATACACAGCCATTATAGTTAGCTGGCCTAGTCAATGTAAGAAATCTTAATTAATACAAAATAAATAAAACTGGTTACAAAAAAATATTGAATATATATTTTCATTTTAATCACAATATAGGCGATCAAGAAATGCAAATAGACTATAAATTACTTGCACACCACAAGTGCCATCGCTACGTGTGTATTAGTAGTGATTTTATCATAGAACAAATATTATTTTTCAATCTCATAATACATATACGTATACATAAATACATAAAGCTCAATGTATGTATGTATACATATATGTATATATGTATATGCCTTGAGAGACTCCTATAATATTTGACTGATTTCCCTCAAATTTTTCACCTTCACACACGCAACAAATCTTAAGGTGGGGGAAAAAATCACCAAATCCCAGGTGGGAGTTGAAAATTTGAAGAAGACCAGGCAATGCTGGGTATTTGTTGATGAGATCAAAAAGTTTTCGGCCTAAACTAAGTAATGAGTATAAATATAAGTAACTATTCAAAACGCTTTGGTAACATACTTCTTCCTTTCAAAAAAATAATCTGAACTTTTGTTTCCAAAATTTGCTAAAAGAGCAGATTTGAACTGACCATCCGTATTAAATATCTTTCCTCTCAAATCGGATTGCAATTTGGAGAACAAATAATAACCACTTCGTGTCAGGTTAAAGCTCTGTAAAGTGATAAGAGGTCTGCAAAATCTTTTAATAAGAAATATATTTCTTTTTAAAAGAAATATATTTCTTTTTCTCAATTTAAAAATTAATAAAAAACCATAAAAATCTACATGTATGCCTCTATTTTTATTGTTCCAGAAACTCTCCTGAAGAGAAAAAAAATCAAGACGAAAGACGATGGAATTATTTTATGAAGTTTGAATGCATCAGCAACACTTATATTGGTCGCTCTAGTATATTGACACATTTAGTACTGCACTGACAGATGGACTGATCACATGCGATTACGTACTGTTGCGTATCTGCATCATTGAATTGGATGGAGGAACACTGAATACAATTAGACGAGAGACAGTTACCACATACCATTGTCAGTGCTGACCATCCATAAAACACTAAATACAACTTTAAAAGTATACGATTTTTGATAAAATAAATTCTCAAACACAAAAAATATTACTGAATTTAATCTATGTTCCCAAATCTTATGTCTATATAACTATATATCTGTATTCTCGTTTATGAACAACATAATTATGATAGATGTAATACTTCAGTTTGTGAATAAGATTCATTGGTACACCACAATCTGTTGTTGTGGCATTTAAATGGACAACGTTCCCATTTAAAATGTTTTATCTCGAGACGCATACGCTATATCCACAACATTGGTGCCATTAAATTTGCATTTAATCTACTGATCATTGCACTATTGCGTCAAATACAAATGTATTTAATATGTTAGAATATATACTAATATAATTATAAAACAAACTTAGAAATTATTCATCTAATTTAAAACATTCTTTCACGACCAAAAATATATTTCTTCCAGTATATTTCTTCAAACTGTGTTTTCCGTTGAAAAACATTTTGATTTTTCTACATAGTAGTTTCATTCAATGCACTTTATCCAATATATCTTCAATGAATGGATTCCATCCCTCAAGTATAGTTCTGGAAGGCTGCAATATACCCACCTACGGCTGCAATCACATCTTAACTAGACATGAAACATTTTCCAACCACAAATTTATTTTGAACTGGAAAAGTACGAGGGTGCCAAAACCTGGTGAATAGGGTGGTTGTTCCAACAATACACACTTCAAATCCATCATTATTGGTATTGCCAAACACTTTTGTGGGTAAGTGCATTGTCTTGAAAAATTATTTACTTCCTTTGTAATCCAAAGCTTTTCTTATAAATTTTCCATTAAGTTGGTCCGGAAGACTTGTGTGTTATTTGTTAAATGTTATTTTATGCTTTTCAAATTAATCTATGAAATAATCCCTTTTGTATCCCAGAAAACACCAACACACTGATGCAGAACCATTGACTTCCGTGACTGTCCATTGTTTTGAATGCATTTCGTTTCCAGGTCACATCCGTAGTAATAAACCGATGTGCAAAATTAATTGGTTTCTTTTAAAACCTTCTATTTCACATTTATTTTTCATCAGCATTTATTTTCCGTCTTTGACAATTTCTATAAATTATTGAAACAAATTAAAAAAGGCACATTTATGATTTCAGTTCAGTATAGTTTCCTTACACAGCAGCAAAGAAATACTCAAATGTTAATTTTGTCAACTGATAGCAAAAACGTACATTAATCTCTCAAACAGCCAAAGGCCCAATATCAGGCCCAACAAAGATTTACACACATTGCCTAAAGGTCTAATATCGGGCCCAACAAAGATTTACGCACATTGCCTGAAGGTCCAATATTGGGCCTAACAAAGATTTGCACACTTTGCCCGAAGGTCCAATATTAGGCCCAACAAAGATTTACGCACATTGCCCCAAGGTCCAATATCGGGCCTGAAAAAATGCGAAATCTAGCCTGGGACGTTCTACATCTGGACCTAATTTTAGTCTGGTTTTTTGAGGAATATCACTATATTAATAAGAACTTAAGAGGTCGATATATTTGTTGTTGACTTCGAATAGTTATACATAGGAACTGCAGTAACACAGACACAAGGAAAGTATTTTTCTATTCAGAGTTAATTTTTTAATTTCCCAATTACGCCTTTTAGAGTTTGAATATCTATGGCACTTGACAAAAATTACTACGATGTGTATGTCAAATTCCTCTTTATTAGTATATGGGATGTAAAGTAGAATACAACAAAGCCATAGGGAGATAATTTTCTTCAATACCAGGAAGAGGATAGTGAAAAACATTTTCCAAAATTCGAAACGATTCCGGAGTTATAAATCATCATCATATATATTAATACGCTAAGGTTAAGATGTTACACTCCCTTTTTAGAAAAAACCTCACAACTAATCCACATAAATTATATATCATTTTATAGATAATTGCTTGCTCTACCGGCATCCACAACTAAAAAATGTATTATTGCTATTGTTTTTGCAAATTAATTAATTATTAAAATTATATACACAAAACAGCAATGCTGCCATCTAACGGCTCAACGTCAATATGATTGACGGTCGGTAAAATTTTTGTTTAATTTCAAATCCACTCACGTATAAATAAACTGGCGCTTTAGCTCAATGCTTTTGATACTTGCGCCTCTATATGTCAATTTTATTAAAATAGAATAAATAATGCGAAGACTTCGCACGGGTCACACTAGTATTATATTATTATATATATTTCTATAAAAGCAAAACACATTACTGGCAAATATACTTTAAACGAAATGCCGTAATACCATTGTATTATTCTGAAAAGAGTAATTACATATTTTTTAAATACATTACATGCAATATCGTTTTACATAATGTAGGTATGTCCTTATTTTATTTTTTGTGTGACTGTATGTCTTCATCTACTTCATAAATTAGCTAATGATTATATAATTAACCCTCAATCAGACAAGTAATTTCTTTCTAATTTTTTGAACATGCATGACTTTTTCATTATACCAATTTTTAATGTTCTCCTCATGGTCATCGAAAATAATGACCTCTTCAAGGCTTTGTCATATTCAACTTTTCACCTGTATAAACCTTACATAGACCTTTTATTTCCACACATTTTTTTAAACTCAATAATTGTAGGTTATTTTTTTGTTTGTTCATGACACATTTCAATACAATAAGTCAGTTAACTATTAAGATTATAGAGATATTTAGAGAATATTGAATATTGAAAAATTATCGAAATTGAACACACAAGTTTTTGTATTGTTTGAATTTATTGCCATGCAAAAAAGAACAAAATTACAACGTATGGTGAGCTATAAATAAAGAACTCACACTACGAGGAAGCATATGAACATTTTAACTATTCAAGCTCAACCCCAATGCACTTTGACTTTAAACCCCAACGTAATCATTCTTCCTTGTTGCCACCAATTTTACCTGAAATGTCTACTCACCTCGGTGGAAGATAATTTGGGATTGTAAAGACGGTAATCCCCAGAGCTACGTAAGGTGCAGAACTGGCAAAAGATAAGTAAGTCATTCCAAGTAACGTAATGCTCGCTGAATAGATTTACCTCCTTATAGATTCACATACAAATTTACTATATTTCGATTCTAATGCAAACGTTTTTCTTTTCTTTTTTGAATTCGAGAAATCTGACTTCGTTTTGCTACCATACTTAAAAAAAAATTTACATATATATATATTTATATATATATATATATATATATATATATATATATATATATATACATATGTATATATATATATATATATATATATATATGTACATATATACTTATATATATGCTTATATATATATACATATATATATATATATATATATATATATAAAGCGTCACTTAATTTTATTAACAAGTAAATGAAACTACGTGATGTAGCATTATTTCTCCGTTAATTAAACTCTTACCCATGATCTAGGTTTCGTTGTATAACAACATCTTCAGGTGGGCAATTTGTAAAGATCTTCAATCTCTACTAATTGTACGCCTGCATATGTTGTCGTACAATGAAACCCGGGTCGTGGTTAAGAATTTAAATAAAGCAAAAATAATACTACATAGAATAAAAATTAAGTGATAAATTAAAATAAAAAGCAGAGATTATAAATTGCGAAAGTAAACATTTATATCCATAAAATTGCACCCACTCTGAAATTATTCAGATCTACGTTAAGAAACTCTTATATAGACAGGTGAATATTATTAGTGAACAACCAATTGCGCTTTACTTCTTCCCTTCTCGTCTTACTGACAAAGGTAGCTTAACAAATTAAATGCATTCTTGCTTAAAGAATCAACTCCCGCTTAGGAATTCAAAAGAAAAAATAAAATCTTGCTCAACAAACAGAAAAGGATTTACCTAACGAAAGCTTCGTTGAATGCAAGTGCAATCCCCATCATGATGAGATGCCATTTGAGAAGTCTGAAGATGGCTCGTAATAGGCTGGGCTTGGGCATCTTGGCTGGATCCGTAATGTTCTTTGACCTTGCCTCCTCTGTGCTCCGCTTGACTTCATCGTTCCAGAATCTGGAAAGTTATATTTTTTTAGTTTAATTGTCTTTGTTTATAAAACAATTAAAGACACATTGACGTTTACTACAATTCATTTATGAAGTAGGACAGTTGTAATATAGGTTTTTATATTTTTCTTTTACATATGTTATGATAAATTTTATACAATTAACTTACAGTGGTAAATGTTGCCAAAAACATTTTATACTTAAGAATAATTTTATTTTAAAAAATATCCTTACATACGTTTATAAAAATTTCCAAAAACCACTACAACTGCTCATGGGTCTACGGGTATAATTTTCGCTTTGGATGCGAAACCCAACTATATTTATATAAATTTTTTAAAGTTTAACGTTTTAATACATATTAATGCTATACAAAGGAAAGTGAATGGGGAATAAATCAGAAAAATAACATACACACATTATATTAAATAATACTAAAATAAAATATTATATTATTTAAGAATAGAACGTAATTCTTGAAAGCATGCACTCCATGTTAGTCAGTGAACTCGCTTGGCAGAGTTTATCCGATTGAGCATCACTGACCCGAGCAAATGCTACCCACCCGAGCGAACGCTCATCTTCGTTCCCTGCTAAGAATATGTTTTCACTACAAAGTGTAGTGTGAACGTGCGCCTAAAAAAGTTTTCACTTCAAAAAACCGTACCGAGTAATTACATATTTTTCGAGAGTTCTTATTCTAATCTCAATAAAGAATATTTGTACAAATTATAACTCCATCAATATTTTTAATTTTCCCTATGCTATAAAGAGTTGTTATTCTAATCTCAATAAAGAATATTTGTACAAAATATAACTCCATCAATATTTTTGATTTTTTGCTATGCTATAGAGTTGTTATTCTAATCTCAATAAAGAATACTTGTACAAAATATAACTCCATCAATATTTTTAATTTTCCCTATGCTATAGAGTTGTTATTCTAATCTCAATAAAGAATATTTGTACAAATTATAACTCCATCAATATTTTTTATTTTTCGCTATGCTATAGAGTTGTTATTCTAATCTCAATAAAGAATATTTGTATAAATTATAACTCCATCAATATTTTTTATTTTTCGCTATGCTATAGCTGTTATTCTAATCACAATAAAGAAGATTTGTACAAATTATAACTCCATCAATATTTTTGCATTCTTCTAATATTTTTATATTTCTAACCACAGATTACGAGTCATGCCTTTGAACACTTGAATACTTTACGAAACTTGTCCTAATATCAGCAAAGATTTAAAGAAATAAAAACGTCTGCAATATCTATTCATGCTTTATATGTTTTGTTTAAAAATATAAACACATTTCTGATTGGATAAAAAAAGTTTCAAGTATTAACATTGTAAAGGAAAGTTTTAAACTACTTTAGGATGTACACTTTAGATACTTAACAATACTTTAGACACTTAACAATACTTAAAATTTACGTAACAATACGTAACTTTAAAATGTTCGAACTAAGACTGATCTAGCTAATTTTGTCGCAATACACGCTAATATTGGCTTTTTTCAATACGCCGTGCCTTAAAATTATATATGTAAATTAAAACTTTTTTACAGACGACACTTTAAATATCCATTGATTTTGATCACATGGTATGTGCAGTATCAAAACTGTAAATTAAAAGAAATTAAATCAAAATAGTTACGTTAAAAGATAGTTTGCTTATGCCACAAAAGAATTTTCAACTATCTGGTTTAAACTGTTTTACTGCCGGTTTCAACTGACTTGTAGGTGATTAGAAATAATACAAAATTAAAATTAAAGTCGTCTTTTATATTATGCGTTCCAGAACTTTAGCTAAAATGCCGTAAATTATATGTTCTCGTAACTCTGTAATTGTTGTTTCTATAAGACATTTTCAATTTTAAAACTTAAACGAAGCGGCACAAACCTAAGTAAAATCTGCTAACTCAATGAAGAAATATTAATATTTCTACATTATTTGGAGAAAGTCTACTTCTATTCGCCTTGCCAGATGCCAAATGTGGAAAACATGTTGCATGTTTTGGAAAGTAAGCACTGTTTCCAGGCGCATGTAAATGTTTTGCTTCAAATGTGATCAGACATTGTGAAATCTGTATTCTTTTTATTGCTCTTAAAGCAAACGGATTGTCACTTCTTTCTTTTTTTCTTCATGCTGTGATGTTTGTGTGGAGCAAGTATTCAGTTTGGCCACCACGATATTCTTTACACTTGACCTGCTTGCACCATTTGTATTTTTTTGCAGCTAGTGCTTCTTCACTATCGTAATCGGTTTAGGCAAAAATATATGTGATGCAGTTCTTTTATAAATTGTTTATTATAAGCATTATTAGGTTACATACAGAATAAATAACGGAAGCATTAAGAAAATAAATTAATAAATTAAGAGTAAATAATTATTATTATAAACATTTATTAAAACAATAACTCTATATAAGTGCTAAAATAAATTTATTAAAACGAAATACAATCATGGTCCCTATTTACTGGAACAGGAAGCTGGTTTCAAATAAATTATATTTGTCATGTTTTATTAAAGTGTAGCACTTTAATAAAAAAAATAAAAAAATAGTTGCCAGTAAAGTCAAAAATTTATTATTGCCATATTATCTCATGAGTATGGGCATATTAGTGAAAAAAATTTAAAATGATAGTTGGAAACATGTCAATTAGAATAAGTTTATAGATTCTGTTCCATGATTTTTTTTTTTAAATATCGCGTTATATCATCGCTATACTGTTCCTATAGTTTCAGTACAATTGTCAAACCATAGATAAGAAAAGACCATTGTCATAAGATAAAATCAATAATTCGCAATCTTTTTACTAACGTTCATTACACTCTACCTAAATTATTCTCTAAAAAGTTCTTCAAATTTCAAAAATGATTAGATTAACAGAAACTGATGACTGGTTCGATTTTACCATCCCAGTTTTTTTCATAATTTTTGATTCAGTAATTTTGGAAATAAGGGTGAGATGGAATTTTTGCATATTTTTTGGAATATCTTTTTAAATATGCAATTTAAAATTATGGAAATAATATTTTTGCATTCCTCATAACAGACCCTTCCAAATCAAACTACACATGATGTTTAAAAGTAAAAATAAATACTTTTGTGACTCTTTATGGAAATAATATTTTTGCATTGCTCATAACAGACCATTCCTAATCAAACTACACATGATATTTAAAAGTAAAAATAAATATTTTTGTGACCCTTTATGGAAATAATATTTTTGCATTCCTCATAACAGACCATTCCAAATCAAACTACACATGATGTTTAAAAGTAAAAATAAATATTTTTGTGACTCTTTATGGAAATAATATTTTTGCATTCCTCATAACAGACCATTCCAAATCAAACTACACATGATGTTTAAAAGTACAAATAAATACTTCTGTGACTCTTTATGGAAATAATATTTTTGCATTGCTCATAACAGACCATTCCAAATCAAACTACACATGATATTTAAAAGTAAAAATAAATATTTTTGTGACCCTTTATGGAAATAATATTTTTGCATTCCTCATAACAGACCATTCCAAATCAAACTACACATGATGTTTAAAAGTACAAATAAATACTTCTGTGACTCTTTATGGAAATAATATTTTTGCATTGCTCATAACAGACCATTCCTAATCAAACTACACATGATATTTAAAAGTAAAAATAAATATTTTTGTGACCCTTTATGGAAATAATATTTTTGCATTCCTCATAACAGACCATTCCAAATCAAACTACACATGATACTTAAAAGTAAAAATAAATATTTTGTGACTCTTTATGGAAATAATATTTTTGCATTCCTCATAACAGACCATTCCAAATCAAACTACACATGATACTTAAAAGTAAAAATAAATATTTTGTGACTCTTTATGGAAATAATATTTTTGCATTCCTCATAACAGACCATTCCAAATCAAACTACACATGATACTTAAAAGTAAAAATAAATACTTTTGGGACTCTTTATGGAAATAATATTTTTGCATTCCTCATAACAGACCATTCCAAATCAAACTACACATGATACTTAAAAGTAAAAATAAATATTTTGTGACTCTTTATGGAAATAATATTTTTGCATTCCTCATAACAGACCATTCCAAATCAAACTACACATGATACTTAAAAGTAAAAATAAATATTTTGTGACTCTTTATGGAAATAATATTTTTGCATTCCTCATAACAGACCATTCCAAATCAAACTACACATGATACTTAAAAGTAAAAATAAATACTTTTGGGACTCTTTATGGAAATAATATTTTTGCATTCCTCATAACAGACCATTCCTAATCAAACTACACATGATATTTAAAAGTAAAAATAAATATTTTTGTGACCCTTTATGGAAATAATATTTTTGCATTCCTCATAACAGACCATTCCAAATCAAACTACACATGATACTTAAAAGTAAAAATAAATATTTTGTGACTCTTTATGGAAATAATATTTTTGCATTCCTCATAACAGACCATTCCAAATCAAACTACACATGATGTTTAAAAGTACAAATAAATACTTTTGTGACTCTTTATGGAAATAATATTTTTGCATTCCTCATAACAGACCCTTCCAAATCAAACTACACATGATGTTTAAAAGTACAAATAAATATTTTTGTGACCCTTTATGGAAATAATATTTTTGCATTCCTCATAACAGACCATTCCAAATCAAACTACACATGATATTTAAAAGTAAAAATAAATATTTTTGTGACTCTTTATGGAAATAATATTTTTGCATTCCTCATAACAGACCATTCCAAATCAAACTACACATGATACTTAAAAGTAAAAATAAATATTTTTGTGACCCTTTATGGAAATAATATTTTTGCATTCCTCATAACAGACCATTCCAAATGAAACTACACATGATGTTTAAAAGTAAAAATAAATACTTTTGTGACTCTTTATGGAAATAATATTTTTGCATTCCTCATAACAGACAAACAACAATAACATTATACAACAATAACATTACAATATAGAAGATAGACCTACTGCCAACAAACTAAATTCTCAACGTCATTCAATAACTAGGGTACCGAAATATTCAGCATAGATATAATTATTAATTTATCAAGGAAACTCAAAAAAATGTTTCTACTAGAATTCAAGTTATATTCATTACTAACTGTGCCCACAACTTTGTTCGCGTGGAATTCGGAGTAAAAAAAGTTATGAGGAATTTTTGCGTTTTTTTTTTCTCTAGGAACTCTATGAGCAAAAGTTTACTAAAAACACTAATAGATGGCGTTGGCAGACCAATTATCCGCCGTTCTGATATTAGCATGCACAACGAACATAAAATAAATTGTAACGTATCTTTTTTATACGTGAAAAAATTGAAATGAAACTAAACCTAAATGTTTTGTCTAAACTAATCTAAATGTATCACGGAAAACTTCATCCAAATCGGTTCACATGTTGGTGAGATTAGCATGCACAACAAAGATGCAGACAAACAGACAAAAACAGACTAAAAACTATTTTCTTAAGCTCAGTAGCATGTCTTTAGTAGGTAACACTTAGTTTTCCATAAACATATTTACTACTAAAGTTTACCCAAAAATAAAAGTGATGATTCCAGATCCCATAGTTTTTGAAAACTTCATAATATTTTTAAGACTACGAAAGATAAACTTGGTATTCAGTGGTGAAACGTAATATTAATATTTGTAAATAGTTAACAAAGATACTAAGTGCCCTGAAATATAAAAAATTGTAGTGTGAGTTATACTTGTTCTTAACACCTTTTCGCACCATATTTTGTACCAGTACACCTTAATTTGATGATGACACCGTAATAAAAATAATCATCAACAATTGACAACACTATAATGCATACCACTTATTGAGCCTCCAATTATCTGCTATACTCTACCCGGACTAAGCCCCATTGTGCAATGTGACCTTAATGAAAAGCAAGGACAATCACATCGTAACAGAAAATGTCAAATTTAACTTCTGATCAATCGTTCACTGTTTGTATTTGGAGTCTTCAAACTTTCATAATTCCACTTTTGAGATTATAAATTTAATATCGATCTTGAAACGCTAAACAGACCAGCCAGATTCCCACGTTTTCGGGGCTGGTTAATCAAATCTTGAGAAATAACATATCTGCAAGATCACACTATATCTGAAAATGTTACTGTCACTTTTCTTGTTATACGTATATTCCATGACGTTAAAATAATTCGTAATTCGTACAAGTAGAAACATCCATTTCAACTCTGTGAAATGTTAGTGATGCCTAGCACTTTCGATGTTGATGCAAGCACTTTAAAAAAAATGTAAATAATTTCTAGAAACTAAATCATTTTCTATCTTACATTTAATTCTAAGAAAAAAAAATTTTTAATACAGTATATGTGGTATTTTACGACTGAATAAAATAGGATTTCAAAATTCGAATTCAGCAATACAAAATGAAATTCGCAAGGCCTTTCTTCATTTGGCATGAAAGACAATATCATATTTTTTATAAAATAACTAATTATAGGTATAAAAAACATCTTTACAAACAATAGGGAAAAACCACACTAGGTTTTTCCCTATAATTTCTTGACAAACATTCAACATCATACATATTTGGGTTTTTTTTTCCTACCAAAATATGGATTAATAAAATAAATTTTGGCATCCTTTAGTTTGATTTCAGGTTATTTAATTTAGTATTTAATTAAATAACAAATAAATTGTATATTATCACATTATTGAGACGTACAATTGAACACTTAAGTTAAACTAACCAGAAACCTTAGGATTAAATGGATGATTGGATCTACCCACATATAATTTAAAATATCATAAATTGTACAAAATATAATTGTGTGCAAATAAAAAAATAAAAAAACATTGTACAAAGCAAACAATTAAACAGTAAATACTAAAGAAATTAAATTTTAATATAAAAAAAAATTTGATTCCACTCACCGTTCTAGTTCTGATCCAATCAATTCAGATTTGTCATTCTGTATGGGTCCACTGAGATCAGATATATCGAGCACCTTGAAATAACCCTTCTTGAAGATGTCGATCGTCCACCAAAATACCAATTTCGATAAAAGATTCGCCTTGTCGTAGGGATTAACGCCCATTGATTTCATCGAATTATCCATGTTTAATTAATTCCAAATTATTTTAAATCAAAAATTATTTTAACTTAAAATAACAAAATTCTTTTTATCACAATATTTTAAATTTTAGCACCATTTATTGAGGTTGATTCAAAGCACTTGACGTCACACTTCAAATGTGACATTTCAAAGCTATATTGTTAGTGTTTTTAAATTTTTTTAATTTTACTTTTAGTAAAATGTTTTTATTATCAAATAAGTACTAAGTATTCAGCAATATGCTTATTGATTAAGCTATAAATATATATTTAAAAACATTTATAGGTAGATAATTTTCTGGGAATAAACTTAATATTTGACATATATTTCAGCGACGTAATTTACATATTATACAACTATTCAAATAATTAGTTAAAGTATTAAATTTATATGTATTTAAAATATAAACGTAGATCCAGTCTGACGTCCACATTTATACTAGTACAAATGACACGTAATTGGTGAATATCTGTAACAATATTAAAGATACGATGACTCAAGGAAGATAGTAATATTTACTATATGAAAAAGAGGACATTTGATACATATTATAGTTGGTAAACATGTGTTAACACATAACAGCAAATTTTTCAAAAATATATACATAAACATCAATAACCACTTTTTAGTTTATACAAAACTTATTAAGTACAACTCGTACTACAAAGGTTCCGTATGTACTTCGGCACATATAACCATTTAAGTATACATAGTACTCTATTAAACAATTTACAAATATTAATATTATATTTTACCATATAAATATATGATTATTTCTTTCACAGACATAATAAATATACATTTTAAAACACAAAGTTATTTTGGCAATTGATTTAAGTCATTTATATGGAGTCTCCAGGGTCGTAGTGAAAGGGGGCAATGTCCTACCTTAAAGTACCAATGCCCTACCTTAATAAAATACCACCAACTAATAATAAGTTAAGTATTGTGAAATTATGTTATGACAGAAAAAAAAATTACCAGCGTACAGTGACATCAAAACAATTCCGAATTAACCATGGTATGTTATCAATTATAATATACTAATTCTTTATTCTGCCCATAGATGACTTTTGAAGTATGTATCAGAGATTTGTTCATATTGTAGCCTATGGCACAGAGAATCCCCTAGCCCCTAAGGTCCTAAGGGGATTCTCCTTTTAAACTAAAATAAGAAAATTAGAGGTTATTTGTCTGTGGTGGGTGTTAATGCAGTTCAGTGTTTCAGTCAATTAATGGCACAATTGTTTGTTTATGGCTGTGAACTGTAGATCAATTGATTTTGCGATGGATATACAGCCTTTCTTTACCAAAAAACGAAGAGTTGATGAGGTAATTGGCCACAAAGAACCTCATTCCTCACAACAGATGGAAGCACAGGATTCAATTGCTACTTCTAGAAAGAGGTTCGGTGACACATGTTGGTAATGTTAACTATGGTATTCTTTCTGATATTGTACAAATCAGAGACCCCATAAAGCAGGTTATTTTAGATATATATCTAATAAAAATAACAGGGCCGTTGCAGTGGACTGGGTCAATGTTATATAAATGGTTACAATATTCTGTCGAGTAAGATGATGCTTTTTGCTATCCTTGCCAGCAATTTTTACCACATGGAAGTAAACAATCTTCGTAAACTTCCACAGGATTCAGAAACTGGAAAAATGGCATGGATTCAAAACTGGTTTTCCAAAACACCATGGCGATGTGGCAGGAAAAATATTTTTTTCAATGTTGATACATCAAAAAGCATTAGAACAAAACAGGACTTGTCGACGAACTAGCTTTGCGTAAAAGTTATATTTTGGAGGAAGAAAAAGAAATAGGATTATTTCAGAATTTGTTTGAATACACATGCATGAAAGATCCGAATTTGAAGGAGTTTCTCATTCATATACCATAAAATGCAACATATTTTCAACTTGAAATTCAAAATCAAATAATTCACGCAATGGTTCAATCAGTACAAAGTTCCATTGTTAAAAGATATTAACCGTTTTAGTGTCATGGTTTTTTACTCATATTTACTTAAAAATGCCAAAGAAATCTTTTGTTTTTGATGTCATTTGCGTGAAAGTTATATTTTGGAGGAAAGTTATATTTTGAAAGTTATATTTTGGAAAAATTACAAAAATTATCCAATTTTAATAATTTTTTGGTGTTTTCTTAATAAAAACTTGTACAAGGATAATAAAATACAAAGAAAATTATGGAAATATATATTGTCAACAAAAATTATAACAAAAACTGAAATCAAGGTCACATCGTATTTTCGTCCTCCGCATCAGCAAAATAATTGTTATCGTCACTATTATCACTATCACTCAAAATTTGCATTACGCCAAATTATGAGCGCACCACAGTGTCACTCCCACTATCACTTTCTTCACAACTTGAAGAACAATCATTTTCACTCCAATTATTTTCATATTCCTTTGAACTTTATGTAACACGTAGAAAGATAAAAAATTAGCGATGCGTGCGAGCGACCTCTCCAACCACGTGCTAAACAGCAACTGATTTCGCGAATGCCATCGTACTCGTGGCAAATTTAGTTAGTGGACGCTCGTCGGCACTCAAACGGTTAAAGAATCTGATGTGAGCTGGTTTACTTTAATGGAAGATGGGATGAGATATAAAATGACCTTAAATATTGCAATAGCAATATGTTACATTCAGGATGGAATCATCAATGAGTCGTTACTGACAGTTACAACTACTGAAAAGCACTTTTACGGAATTAACGTTATAAATAACATTGACCTTGCGGAAAATAACATTGACCTCTCTCGTATGCTACGCCAACGCTACGATGGCGCAAGTATAATTAGTGGGTAAGTTTTGGGAGTTGCTACCAGAATAGAAAATATATTGGGCCACAATGCTCCTAAGTCTATTGCTGTAACCATCGCTTGCATTTGATAGTCACCAAGACTTTCATTCACTTATTTTTTGATCAATGCATCATGTTACATGAATTCTTCCACATGGCAGATTAGCCCCCTTGTGTGGTGGAAAAAGGATCAGCCAGCTGGCTTCTCAAACAGCATTGGTCAGGACACTTGGCGACTAGAAAAGTTGTAAACGATAATTCTTCATCAATTTTGAAGACTTTAGTTGAAATTTAAAATGCCAGATTTAATGGTGACGACGTTGCTGAAAGTGTCGGCATTAAGAAAGTCATACTCAACCTAGAATTTCGAATGGACATGATTGTAGACGAAGAAATCTTATCCATGCTTCAGCTCGCAGATGCGCTTTACAAGCACGAAGTGCAGTGCTGAAAGATGCCATAATAATCATAGAGTGCGTCCAAAATTAAATAATTAAATTGGGCAAAGATGAAGCGTATCATCAAATTTTGGAAGTAACTAAGTCTACACCAAGCGACGAAAATAGGACCCAGACCCAAAAGAGACAAATCAAGAAATCAAATCGGATGGATGATTACTTGATGTATGGCCTTTCCTGTTCCTCTGCAAGACAAAATATAGAAGACCAAAATGCACACCCGTTTAAGTCAGAGTATTTCAAAACGTTAGACATCCTAATTGCTGAATTACAAAGAAGATTTTCGTACAATGATGACCTACTAATTTCATTAGCTAATCTCAATGAGTTGGATATAGACAAAATGGTACCTCTGAAAAATTTAGGTAAATGTGCGAAAATTAAAGAAAACTATATTTCTGCTCGTTTTAGTCTCGTTTTATGTCATATTTACAATATCAACTGATATTCAGGTCTAACAATTCCATCAAGGGAAGAAACTGTGGTCCAAGATTATTTGAGTCATCGTGAGGATGAAATGAAAAACTGGAAAATATATTGCGAGTTTTATATAGGCAGTGAGAGGTATTCATAGATACATATGAACTTTTTGCACCCGTGGTGACCATAGGATTTAGCACTGCTGTGTGCGAATCTACATTTTCAACTTTGACTGCAATCAATAGGCCTCAGAGGCTATCAATGGGTCACGAAAGAATGGCAGGCATAGTATTTCTGGCCTTTGAAAAGAAAACAACCAAGTCAGTTAATCTGAATGAAGCTCTCCACAGTTTTTATAATATGGCGAATCAATGAATTCAGCTGCTTTAAGGAAGACCTTTTTATTATTATATTGAATAAGTTTGAATATTGTAATTGGAGAAATAATAATATAGATCGGTGTAAATTCTTTTTTATTTTTATCTATATATCAGCCCCAACACTTAAATATTACCTGATTTACACAGGTTCACAAGTCAAGAAAGACAAAAATCGATTGACCTAATCGGATCAAGTAACATTTTTACTTGGGCCCTACCTGTAACCACAGCTGCTCTACCTTAAATTCAAGTCTAACTCCGGCCCTAGGAGTCTCTACCACCTGTTACAGACCCAACAGCATGTCACAAATTAGTCGACTGTTACTCATATATTAGCAAAGCCTACTATGATAATTCTCCTTTCAATTTCGTTCCAAATACTTCTATTCTGATTAGTTTTCACATATTAAAAAAAAGCGATTTAGCTGGTAGGGGTGGAGAGACGTAACTCTAAAAAAATTACTATTTTAAAGCTAATATTTTGTAAACGGATCCTGTGTTGAAAAAGTTTTCATACGATGAACTCAATATTTTTGAAAGACCTATTCAATGATACCCTACACAATGGAATGCGCGAAAAAAATTCACCCCTCCACTTTACATACGGGGGAGACAAACGAAAAAACATTTTTTTTTAAATGTTATACCCTAACTTGACTTTATAAACATAGATAACCATGCAAAATTGCAGATTTATAACACTACTAGTCTGTAAAAAGTAAAACAGCTGTAACATGCAGATGGACAGCGCGATACTATAAGAGTTCCTAGTTTGGATACAGTAACCTAATGACTATAAGTTTAATATTTTATAAACGGATTCCGGTATCCAAAAAACATTCATGACATACCCTCAATATTTTCATAAGACTTATTCATCCTACATCATGGGGTAGGGAAATAAAATAAATGATCCCCACTTTAAATGTAGGGGAGGTATCCTAAAAAAGTTTAAAGGATTTAAATGTATAAACATACCAACTTTCAGCTTAATAGAATTGAAATTTTGCGAATAAAACAGATGTGACATACAGACAGACAAACAGACATGGTGAAACTGTAAGGATTCCTAGTTTGGCTACAGAACCCTGAAAATCGCAAATCTATGCGAAGGAATATGATGAATTGTTTAAATAAATTTATGTCGTTCCTGAATTGTCACGAGGTATCATAGCTTAACTGTCATATATCTAAATAGTGATAGCTAGGAAGCTGCCCCTAAATTTAAAAAACCGGCCAAGTAAAGTCAAAAAAACTGGCCAAGTAAAGTCAAAAAAACTGGCCAAGTAAAGTCCAAGTAGCCAAGTGTAGCACCAAACAACATTATACTTATAACTTTGTATTTTTCAAAGACAGCGGGAAAAACATTGCTGCGGTGGGTACTGAAAATAATCCATATTTTCATTTTTGAACCTCTATATCATTTTTAAGACCTATCTACCAATACCCCACACGCCTATGTGCACTGGATTTTTTTCTTCCCTCAGTTACATATATGAAGTGCCACCTCTAAGATTATTTTAATTTCATAATTCCACAATTTCAGTATATATCGGTTCATAGAGACAGCTACCATCCAAATTTCATCTATATAGTGCCAATAGTATCTAAGTAAAATGGCTGTGACATACGGACTGACAGAAAGATGGACAGACGAACAGGATGATATTATAGCGGTTCCATTTTTACCACTTGGCTACAGAACCCTAAAAACTGGCAACGTCCATGTCGGGACGTTCATAAAGTACGGTTCCATACTTGTTCTACTGAAATTATTATTGTAATTTTACCAAATTTAATCGATAATGACATCGAGAGATCCTAATTAACTGTTATCAAAGTCATAGTCAAAAACAAAACTTAGAACTTTTTGGAATTTTCTATATTTTAGAGGACAAGGCGGTGGGCAGACGAATGATGTGATGTGATGAATTACACTCACGTTGAAGCTCAATATTTAGAAAATGAAACCTTAAAAGCCTTTTCAAATTCCCTTCATGTTAACGAGCTACACCAATGCGGAAACACCTTTTTGCCCCAATTCACAATTATTGGAAGGTGCAATAAATTTTTTTTAAATATTTTCAAATTCATTGAGATACCATTTGAGGTGTCTACTTGAAAAAT
Organism: Druceiella hillmani; assembly: GCA_039881145.1. Lineage (NCBI taxonomy): Eukaryota > Metazoa > Arthropoda > Insecta > Lepidoptera > Hepialidae > Druceiella > Druceiella hillmani. The sequence continues at coordinate 8,591,394 of JAYKKI010000035.1, forward strand.
TCCCATAGGTCTAAAACTATAGAAATTGTAAAGCTGTGAAACTATTTATAATTTTTATAGAAACCATCCCAACTTCTGCCTTACAATTCTTCAACTGTAGACTCAAGAATACTGTTTACAGACAGTAATAAACAAAAAGATAGCTTGAACAAAGATAATATAGAATACAGTACTATAACCAGCTAAGCTATGTTATCTTAAATTACTGACATTATAATCTTCTACTAAGCTTATCAGCTTCATAGCAGCTTCCGGTATTCATAAATCACAGGTTGTACATACAAGATTATAAAACAAATTTGAAGCAATTAGCATCGATTTTGAGCAATTGAAAAACGTATGCAGGTCATGAGTGGACTAAACAAATTTGATGCAGCATTGCTATTTCTAAAAAAAAATTAGAAAAATACAGGAGAATATTTCTGACGAGATAAATGCCTTTAAGAAAGTCTTATCGATAATTTTCTATTCTAAAACAATGCAGTCAAACGAAAATAACTCTCTAGCCAATCATAGAACCTCAACCCACAGACATAAAAATCAAAATGTCTAAAAATTATCATTGACATGTCCAAGAATTAACATGTAACAAATGGCAGAATGTGTGGACATAAGAATATATATTCATTCGCATATATAAAATGTCAACATGCATTTGGTGACAAAAATTACTAATAGACAAATAAAAGAATGTGTGGACATAAGAATATATATTCATTCGCATATATAAAATGTCAACATGCATTTGGTGACAAAAATTACTAATAGACAAATAAAAGAATGTGTGGACATAAGAATATATATTCATTCGCATATATAAAATGTCAACATGCATTTGGTGACAAAATTACTAATAGACAAATAAAAGATTGTCAATGAGAGATTATTGGAGAGTGTAATATTGTATCAAAAGAATTAATATAAATGTATAGAAAAAATATGCTGAAAAAGGTGAAAATGCATACTGAGGTAGCAACACTTATTGAAACAATTTTCCGGGAAAACGAGAAAAGTATTTTTATTTATCAACTCACAAAAGACTTGCTTTAATTGAACTCTACTTTAATTGACAAGTGATTATGAAAACTAAAAATTGGACAAAATCACCAAAGACCATGTTCATGCTGCTAATCTTGCAAGAAGTATCTTATAACAACAGGTTTAGAAAAACCCTTTAATTTACTGCAGACTCAGCCCGACGATAATTTTTTTTTCAATTATTTAAACAAACATTTCTACAACAAAAAAAATACTTGTTATAAATGCCACTTAAAATGTATATTAACATAATTAAAATAAGTTAATTTTAAGGAAGGTTCGCATACTTTAATTCAAAATTTATCAGCTCACACTCATTTGGAATCATGCAAAGATATAGATTATACGTGTGGTTGAAAATACTTTTTTCTGACTTTCTACTCTGTTCGCTCCATATTCACAAGATAAGACTCGTTGCGTTTTTACACATTAAAGCTATAGTTATCACTGTGATTTCAAATCTCTATATATTCCATATTTAAAAAGATAACAAGCTATATCTCCACCCAGATAACAAAATATATCTCCAACATGACAGCCTATTTTTTGTTTGATCTCAAACAAACAATGAGAGATATGGCTACCAGCAACTTTTTACAAATACCATTACAACTTTTTACAAATACCATTACAACTTTTTACAAATACCATTGAAATTTTCACATACAAATATGTATGCCTTTATAGCTCTCCCCTGCAGAAAACTGTTCTAATATGTCCTACCGATAATAAAGGGGTTGATTCTCTGTGTCGTGTCACAGAAATGCCACAGACTGATGAACTCACAGAACGATAATTTCGTTTCAAAGATATTTAAATTACATACGTCCATGTAAATCAAGGAACCTTCATTGTTTTTTTATTTAAGCTGCTAAAGATCTAGATAGTCTGTATAACTACAGTCTACCAAGACGACTAATATTTCTCATTTGCTAGTTTACGGTCGTCTGTAAAAGATTGAACATATAATAAAAAGTTCACCGTCTGTTTACTTAGCTTTGTAGGTGTCTGTGAAGTTTGATAATTAATTTAACTGTTGGTATATGATATTTAAAAGGTAATCAAGTCAAAGCACATGATACTTGAAAGTTAATAAAGTCAAAGTACACGATGTTTGAAAGGTAATCAAGTCAAAGTACAAGATGTTTAAAAGGTAATCAAGTCAAAGTACATGATACTTGTGAGGTATTCACGTCAAAGTACATGATATTTGAAAAGTAATCAAGTCAAAGTATATGATATTTGAAAGGTAATCAAGTCAAAGTATACGATATTTGAAAGGTAATCAAGTCAAAGTACATGATATTTGAAAGGTAGTTAAGTCAAAACACATGGTATTTAAAAGGTAATCAAGTCAAAGTATACGATATTTGAAAGATAATCAAGTCAAAGTACACGATGTTTGAAAGATAATCAAGTCAAAGTACATGATATTTGAAAGGAATTAAGCCATAATCAAAGTACATAATCTTTTTAATACATTGAATTAGAAGCTTATATCTTGGGCCATAGACCATGGAGTATTTGGTATTAATTTTAACTTCATACTTCCGATTGTCTCTGATAAAAAAGATCTTGACCGACAGACAACAAAGTGATCATGTAAGGGCTCCGTTTCAGGAGATGCAGAACCCTATAAAAATCACGCCTCTTTCGTCAATTTTTTTTTTAATCTTTTGAATTTATTTTAAACTTCTAATTAGATGAAATCAATTTTCTTTTTTCTTACATTGAAGGTTCACACATATTGATAAAAGGAATATTTTTTGTTTTTATTTGTAAAAGTAAGTTTTTGGTTTTTTGAGCTTTTAATACACTTACAGTTTACTGATGTGGCACGACATCATGGAAAGTTGGAAATAATATTACGGCTAATAGTATCAGAATATACTTATAACATCCAAATATTATCAAAAAACGGATGCGAAAAAATTAAATTTCATAGTTATTATGTTATACAAAAGTATAAAGGATTATTAAAAATGATAAAATGTGAGAAAGATGCAATAATAAGAAAATTTATTCAGGAGACTTATGAAAACAGTTTTCAAAAATGTTCAGTCACACAATTGCTTGAATGTTAGCAATTGTGTGACTAGTATTTTTATAGAATTAGTAATCTAGGTTTGAAGTTTATTACATAATCCATTTTTTCCTATTTTTCATTAATTAAAAGTATTTAAAAAACTAAATTAACTTGAAATTAAAATTTTAAATAAGACAGATTTAAAAACCGATTTTTAAGGACATTCTTTTTCAAAAATTTCAATTTGTATAAATTCTTTGCGATAGAGATTATTTTACTTTTTCATTTAAATTAATGAAAATTCTATAGAAAATTTAATTTGTTTTTAGCACGGCACTTCCAAATTATTGGCGAGGCCTTGTATTGTGTGTTGGTTTAATTAAAAATAAACAAAAACGGTATCGATTCAATAAAAAAACATGTATTTCATATCGATTTAATTAAAAATAAACAAAAACGATTCATATTTCCCCTTTAGAGTTCGAAATACGCGCAAATATGGTATACAAATAAGAAGGAAACGACGTTAAATCTTAATCTTTTAGCTGATAAGATTTGCTTTAAAAAAAAGCAAAGAAATTACAATTTATCTTGTGCGATCAAATTGGATAAACATTTGCAAAACATAACCTAAAATGTCGACTTAACAACACTATCTCCCGGAATGTCCAGTTTTATTAAATAGGGCAATGCTCTATTGCAAAAAAAATACTGTCTAATCTCCATTTTACTATTTAAACAAACACGCACATCTTTCAATGAAGCATAGTACATTTTTCACATAGCTGTTATTTGTTTTATAAATAATTAAAACAAACACTAATTTTACCTTAGCTCTTCGTGTGTTTGAAATTGATTTTAAATTTCACAAGTTATTATATATTTGAATGAAACTGGTAATGTTTGTATAACAGTATAAAACGATTAAAATTTGTCTGTATTCTGTAGTTTATAAGATGTTAACGCAAATATTATTATTTGTTTACTTGGTTTGTGAAGACGCAACCTACTACAAACACGACCGGTTAGCGACTGACTGACAGCCGCATAGATAATATACTAAAGACAGCCGTGTACTGCTGACCATAGAGTAACAAATAAGAGGGCTCACCGGAAATGAAAATTTGAAACGCTAATGTCAGAGTCCTCAGCAGAGGGCGTTTAGACGATTCAAGTTGCGGGTTTCCGGCTGGACGCCATACTTTTTCTCGCTGTCTAGCTTATAACACACGCATGACATTACTTAGTGTTGAAAAAGTACAATATTGAAAATTCTTGTGTGGCCTCTCGCATATATTTTCTACGGAAAAAATTTATATTTAATACTGTTTTTCATAAGTATTTTCCTATTCATTTACGTACCAATAAGTTATTTTTATTGTATCATAGTAATGGCGTGTATTGTAACCGGCTGTCGTAATACTCAATAAACTGCCAAAGGAATCTCATTTTTCAATCTTCCAAAATGTAAAACTCTGTAAGTATCGTTCGTAGTTTAATTTTGTATTACCAAATAAAATAAGAAAGTATTTTTAAATTCCGTCAATGTGAACATTTACACAAGAATAACTATGTTTATAACCACAAATTATGTCGTAATTTTTGTTTGTTTATTATTATCAAATAATATAAGAAGGTATTTTTAATTCCGTCAACGTGAACATTTACACATGAACAACTATGTTTATAACCACAAATTATGTCGTAATTTTTGTTTGGTTATTATTATCAAATAATATAGGAAAGTATTTTTTAATTCCGTCAACGTGAACATTTACACCTGAATAACTATGTTTAGAACTATAAATTAATACGAAATTTCTGTTTTGTTCACAGGGCGATGGAATAGTTGAGACTATGTCGCCGAGATGAGTTGGCAGCCGGATTGTTACAGGTGAATGCAAAGCCGAGTCTAAATTTGCCAACACCGACCGAAGATGTTACAATGAGAGTGATAGAACCAGACATGTTGGAACGACTGAGAGACCAGCCGAGTACTAGTTTAGAGGCGGCAGAATTAAGCTATTCCTATAAAGGAATATCTGAGGTAATTTATCAGTAAAATTATACATAGTCTAGATTTAGAATTTATGCACAAGGAATTGTACTGACCAGGTAGCATCTTTAACATTAAGTATATATAAACTAGTGATACAATTGATTGCGTTTTGATTGAATACTTAATATCAGGCTTATAGACAAATATCTTTACTTTATTTAACTCATTTTGTTGCAAGTTTTCAACACTTGGATACAGGTAAACGCTAACCACTTCACTAATTATACATAGTGTATCTTGTAGTATATATTTTCAATTTCAATGATAACTGATACGACTAATGTGAGATAAATTATGTATATTTTGTATTAATCATCCAATGTCTGGAGTTGACAGGTTATTTGGAAACAGTAACATGGATTTTTACTGCATGCCAGATATATGCCAATTTATATCCAAATATTATATATGTTTGTGAATTGTTTATGATTATAGGAGGACATACTTCCGGAAGCCGCTTCAACCAGAGCCAGCGTTTCAAAGAGAGGCAGCCTACAAAAACTGAGGAGTTCCAGACTTGTTGAAGTTTTCAATATAGTAATTAGGTTAGTTATGAATGTAAAATTCTTAAGTTTTAAAGTTATTATTTGTAAATCTAATATTCAAGGATAAATTTTAAAAACTCCATCTAGGTCAATTTCAATACAAAACATTTTAATTGAACCAAGAATTTTGAACTTATTAAAAGAATAACCCTTTCACGACAAACATTCTAATGTAAACATTTTGACGAACCCTGGAGGAAATACTTTTAATAAAGTATATACTGTAATATTGTAAGAATACCAACTTGAATTTGAAGCTTTAACAAAATTTGGAAATCAATTTTCTCCATTGAGACACGCTAAGAAATAAACACCATAGAATACGCATTAACATCCATATATGTATGTATAGCCCGTGTGTATTTTGCTACTTTCAGCTCTGCAGTGGAGGACATCCATAAACTATTATGGACACAGCGCTGCAAGCTTCTCAGATTATAATCAACCTGAACAGCGGGAAAGTCAGAGAAACCTTGAAGCATGCTTTTTGAAATGGAAATCCAAATATATTTTTGAAATAATTACCTATTAAAATACTATAATTGTAAAATTATATATGTTTTGTAAAATCTCTGATATATGTTTTGTAAAATTTTAGTTACTCTAAAGTTTTAATAAAAATTTATGAAAATAAGAACGTTTTTTAATATATTGTTTAATAAATTCTAATTCAATGTTTTATCATAATGCCATCTATGGGTGATAATTCTACCTAGACAGCGCCATCTTTTGGTCTTGGTAATAATTAAAGCGCCACCTGGTGAGTCAGGGTCCAATTATCCATATAAACATAGACCACTTTTTTGGTGTGTATTAGTATGGGAGTGTCCGTTCTGTACTCTATTCTGTGCTGCTGACGTTCGACTAATGTCAAAGTACATACGATTACGATTTACGCACAGAGTAACATATCTGTGGATTTACGATACTCGTTTTGTAGTTTGGTTATGATATAGTAGTATGCAAACCTGTGACGCAAACAATCACGATATTTATTATATTCTTTTTATGTGTATTATATTATTAACTACTAACTGCCCGTCCCGGCTTTTCCTAGGACCACCATTGCATTTTGTTTTAATTACTTTTTCATAAAACAATTATTTACAGTTAGGTATTTTCCAAAAACGCTGAAATAGATGTTTTTTTTATTTGTCTCTGAGATGATGATTTGTGTACGATTGTCTCGGAATGTATAAAATAGGTAACACTGCATATAAATATAAATATCAATATCATTAAATATAAACGGAAAATTCTTTAATAAAAAAAAAAAAAATTCCAAAAAACAATATAATAATTTTCAAGTAAAACAAAAATGAACAAGATCAAATTTATGCAACAAAATTAAAAACATTTAGTAACGTCAGACTAAGAAGTTAAAACTAAAAGACGAGACTTTTTTATTTTCTTTTAATTTTAGAAGACACCTAATATTCAGACAAAATGACATATAATTATGACATCTTGATATGAGCGAACGATAGTAAACTATGTGAATCACAATCCGCCATTGCGACTTCGTCATAACAAAATGACAATATGTGTGTCACACTCCGTCATGGCGGTTAGGCCATAAGAAAATGCCAAATAAACATATTGATATCTCACTCTAAAGATGCGCAGAAATGTTACGCGGATAGGCCACCTAACGGTTACATTTTTGAACACTATAATTTTACTCCTCTGTTTGCAACACGACAGAACCGTGATAGTGCGTCGCCTCGAATCGGACCGAGGTTCGTTTCTCGAAGCCAGACGATGCAGAGAGCGGCCGAGGTCCGTTAACAACAAAAATGAAACGCAACGGGTGCGGTTTGCAAACCTATCAAGGGGCCGGGTTAGAGAGAGAGGGATAAATAGAGAGCGAGACAAAAACTAGAGTGGAGAGAGGGGGAAATCGAGATAAGGCGAATAAAAGCAGCCCGTACCCAGTGTAGATGTCAAAGTGTCATTGGTGATTCTCCAGTAGTCATCAGAATCAGTCGTCGGGAACAACTAGAAGAAGAAGCCACAACAAGAAACTGTAATCTTCAGGAACCAGGCAGCCACGATCGAGGGAAGCAATCTTCAGGAACTAGGCAGCCGGAACGAGGCAGCCACAATCGTTGGAAGCAAGCAGCAGGAACAGGGCAGCTTTAATGAAGCAGCCAGAACGTTCAGTGTGTCGAGCGACAGGAGGCTCGCACCCTCCGTAAGGTGTAGCCAGACTGCGGTTCTAAGCCCGCTTGCCTGTTAGCTAGATTTCTGGTCCTTTAAGCTAAATGGAGACCACCTACGAGATGCCGATCACTACGCGATCGAACTCCGGAGCCACGCCGCTGCCCTCCGAAGCTGAGCGTCTGGACTCCGAAATGTCCGTCCGGACTCCGAAATGTCGTCCGGACTCACATTCGCGGAACCGCCGCCGTCGTCGCATCAAACGAGAGAAGAAATCACAGCCACGACGCAGCCCCAGTCGACAAACAGTACAGACATGTCGTCGGCTACAATCGTCGGAAAAACCACGCGATTATCAACTCACTCGCACCGATCACATAGCTCGACCACCGGTATGAAGGTGCGGCGAACGATAGCCGAGTTGCGCGCTAAAGAGGAGATTGCGGACCTCGACAAGTAACGACTCGAAATGGAGAAAGAGCTACGCAATTAATGCCTGAAAGTGGATCTGGCAAACTTGGAAACGGAAGAATCAGACGGCCTTTCTTCCGGAGAAGAAGATAAGCCAACGCCCCACCGGAAAGCCGGTTGTACCGGTTGCTGATCCGGTACAACCGGCAATCCTGGACATCGATGCCTGGCTATTGCAATTGAAAGAGTTGTCAACCACAAAGATCCACTAATCTCGATGTCCCGGCTAGCAGGCTCACGAGATTTGCCAATATTCAGCCGCGATCTGCGCGACTGGACCCGCTCAAAGCTGCATAAGAAGAGACAACGGAACTCTGCGGATTTACGACCCGCGAGAATACGGCCAACCTGCGAACGTGTCTAAGAGGGCAAAGGAAGCCATTTCCGGCCTCCTTATCAGCTCACTTGATCCGGCACCGATCATGAGCACCCTGGAAAACCAGTTCGGACAGCCGGAAGACATCGTATGCGCGGAAATCAACCCGATTAGTGCCCTGCCACGCTTGACGGACAACGCGTTGGACCTAAACGTGTTTGCGTGCAGAGTTGCCAATTGCGTGGCGATTATAATTGCGCTGTAGAATGAAGCGTATTTGTCATGTGCGACCCTTAGGAATGTGCTTAAGAAGAAACTAACACCGCATCTGCAGCGGGCTTGTGCGAGTATGCAAAAAGAAACGAGAATAAGGCCGAGCCACCCCTAGTTGTGATGTCGAGAGCCCCGAGGCTGGAAGCTGACAAAGCGATCGCATTTGCACCTCGCGATATGCATTTCGCAAGGTGCAAATGCGATCGCTTTGTCACCTTCAGCCAACGACTTCATAACACTGGGCCTGAACAAGCCCGGTAGCCGCAGTATCGTGAGCAGCGCCAGGAAAACGCAGGTTTTAAATGCCTGGAAAGCCGGCATCGTCGTGAGAGACGCAAGGCTTCGCGGCGCGGCACACATGGATGTCGCTGCCCTCACCGCCACCTACTCCACATAGACACCCCGAAATCACCTGAAGAAACGCAGTCCCTTGATCCGACATCGGTGGCGGTGCAGAAGGCCGTCATCGCCAATACGTGGACCGCGATGCAAGGGAAGGCGTACCTGAAGATCGAGTCGGTCACACTATCAGGGCTCAGCGGAAGTGTCTCGACGTACATCCTACTCAACGATGTGTCGACCGTATCGCCAATTGATGTAGCCCTCGCCCACATTATCGGGGCTAGTGGACCAAGCGGCACTTTGTGTGTGCAGGGAGTTGACGGCGCTACTTCTAGTGAGTGTGATTTCGTCAGTGAAACATTTGAACGTGTGAAACTGAGGAGCCAGACAACTGATCGGCCGGAACTGGCTCGTCACGGACATCTTTTCGACCAGATAGAAGTATTGTGTTATACCCGGCCAACCGTGCTTATCGGGCAGGACAATTGGACACTTCTAGTGGCGTCAGAAATCCGCCACGCGAGCAGGAACGCGCCAGCTGCGTCGAAGACGAACGAAGTTGGGTCACACAACTTCACAGATATACACAGAACGTCAATCAAGACATGCAATCCGTGAAGCACGCCGCCGCTGTCTATCAGCCTATATCATAAAGTAGTCCAGCACAATAGCTCGTTTGGAACTCAGCAGTGACAGCAAGTAAACAATCCTTTAGGGAAACAAGTATCGTGTGAGTAGGGCTTTTCCCATAATAAAATACTTAAAGTCTTAGCAAACAAAATGGTATTATGAGTTAAATATGCAGAAATGACCTAGATTCATTAGGTAGGGAGACAAATTTTTATTTCGTTATTTTCTTTGGCCATGGTTCAATTCCCGCTCTAATAAATTTGGAGCTATTGCAAATAAAAATATAGACATGCAATCAAAAATTATTTTCCTTACGATAGATGGGAAGAGGTTTCAAATCAGGTTGCCAAGACTGGGGTAGATTTGATCAAATTTTCCTCCGAAATTTTTCTAAATTGTTAAAACGAATAGATTTTCCACATGATCTGGCTATTGAGTTTCAGGAGAAGCTGAGCAGTGCCGAGGGAGGTCTATGTTCGGTTCGTCCGGGCCCACCCAAGAAGAACCCCTGGCGGAGCAGCCTTCTCCAGACCCTGCGACGGACATACCGCAGAAAGAGACGTAACTACCAGCGCGGTAGGAACTACGGAACTGATTGGGAACTTGTTGAGGCTCACCGGATGGCCTTAGTAGACGCTCGGTGTAACTATAATAGAAAGGTTAAGCGGGCTAGGTGCTCCCATTTTCGGAACTTTGTATCTCGAGTAGGAAATTCGGATCCCTGGGGTGCCGTATACAGGAGTGTACGGAGTCCCTTGAAACCCTTTGTTTTTAACGTCCTTAAGAGGACCGATAGGAGTTACACCGGGAACATTCGCGAGACCCTCGAATACCTTTTGACATCCCTTTTCCCTGACCTCGACTCAGTCGAACAGCGGAGTATCAGGTACGCAGCGAGCTTATTTCCAGATAGCAGTTCTGATCCGGAGCTGCGACACTCGGGGTTGAACGTCATCGTGGAGACCCTTGATTCGAAAAAGGCTCCAGGTATTCATAGAATCGATAATCGGTTAGTTAAAAGAGTATGGGAAAACGCGGCGCATGAGATACTCGCGATCTTTAATCGCTGTCTGCGCACGGGCCACTTTCCGAAGATTTGGAAAGTGGGGAGGCTTAAAGTTATACCGTATAGTATTGGGAAATCGCCTAGCGACCCAAAATTTTACAGACCCATTACACTCCTTCCATCCTTCGGGAAGTTGCTCGAGCGAGTAGTGGCGGCGCGCTTATTGGCGCAACTATCTCATTCGCCGGGTTCCGAGAGACAATACGGTTTTCGGCCCGGAGTATCAATATCAGACGCGATTTGTTCAGCCTTATCCTGAGTCGATTCGTGCCCGGATAAATATGTTTTGGGTATTTTCCTGGATATCTCCGGCGCGTTTGACAATACCTGGTGGCCAGCCATCTTATCCGCGTTAGAATCCCGGGGAGTGTCAGCGGACCTCCACCGGATTATTATGGATTATTTTTGTGATCGAGTTGTCTTTTTGCAGGACGGAGACATTGAAGTAAGAAAAATGTTGACCAGGGGCTGCCCGCAAGGCTCGGTCCTTGGACCAATCCTGTGGACTGTGATGTTCGATGGCATACTCGCGATGCCGGATGCCGATGCAGGGATACGGTACCATCGCTTATACTGACAACACGCTGCTGTTGGTCGGAGGATCGAGCCGAGGAGAGCTAGAGAACCGGGCGGCGGACTCCCTCGTCAAGCTACATGACTGGGGCACCAAGAACAAGCTTTGCTTTGCCCCACAAAAGTCCGGGGCTGTCCTCTTCAAGGGCAGGCTGGCGAGGTAGCCGTCTGTGACTATGGCTGGCGCTAGAATCGGCGTACGGGATCAGGTGACTTACCTGGGCATGGTCCTCAATGCGCGACGGAGCTTCTTAATGCAGGCGCGATACATCGGTGAGAGGGCTCGGGTAGCCTTCCATGCCATGGCCCCGCTTACCCGTGCCGGTTGGGGGCTGAATAACTCGACCCTCAAGCTGATGTATACGGCAATATACCTTGGTTTATTGGCCTATGCACCATCGGATTGGGCTTCGTGGTACGTCGGGGTCCAACAAGTTAGACGGGTGATGCTCAGATCGCAGCGTGTGCCGCTGATGGCGCTGACCAAGGCCTACAGGACCTGCTCAACGAATGCGTTACCGGTTTTTGAGATCGTCGTTGCTCACTGGCAGTCTCCCGATTCAAAGGGGGAAACGACTAGATTATTCTTTCCCGATGTTTCCGAGCGGTTACGTAAGAACTGGCTCGTTTCTGACTACTACGTTTCCCAATTTTTAAAGGGACATGGCGTATTTCGTGCCAGTCTTCTCAGATTTGCCTTACGAGATAGCCCGGCGTGTACGCAGGACATGAATCATGTTCTATTCCACTGTAGTGAGCACGACGATGCGCGTAGAGTTTTGTTAGAGAGCATGCGTCTGAATATTAAAGTAGAATCACGCGGACACTTAGAACGTGGTATCTTTAATCACCGAGACTTGGTTGAGAATGGACCGATCTTTGAGTCATTTAGAGCGTTTGCTAAAAGCGTTCTAGAAAAAAATGGAGGTACTAAATGATTCATTGAAGAGGTACAAACTCTAATCCTGTTGGGTGGAAGCGCTGTGATTGTAGATACAGGACACTATTAGGGGACTTTCAAAGGTCCCCTTTTTGTATGAGGTGGGTCGTTACGGGCCCCAGGATGGGCCCTGAGACAACCCGGGTGGAATGGTGGGAATAGATGGGAAGAGGTATAGAGATGATCGATAGGTTTTGATGTGTTGTGAGTTTCAAAGTCGGCAAATTTTAGAGGTCCAAGTCTCAAGGCTCATTAAAGCTTAATGCATAAAATTTATGATTCTCTATAATGGCGATTATAACTTTGCTTACACTTTCTTCTAACGGAAGCAAGTAAGGGAACGTGTGAGGGCGGGAAATCGGATGAGGGTGTAAACGATCACGCCGACACTACACATCCGTATGTACACGGCGCAAGTAATGTCATATGTATTAAGTACCTACTTTGTTTTGCTGAGGTCTGTATCCGTGATTACTATTTAGTGATGTCATTTGATATTTCCGGTAAGTCCTTGAAATTATTATTAGTTTGAAATAACAGAGTTACAGATATGCATTTTGATTACGTCTTTGTATTATTTTCAGAAAACAGTTATAATCAATTCGAACTTACTTCCATCGAAAATAATGAAGAAATATAACCACAATGCGTATTTGTGCCACCGTTCTCAGAAGCGTTGCTTTGAAACCAGTAAAACTGATACGCCACTCAAAAACGGTTTGTCCTAATTTATCTGAGCGACCATCTGAATTCTTTGAAGGTAAATTGGAGAACTTAAAAAAGATTAAACTTGAAGCTTTGCGTCTTCGGAAAAAACATCAGTCGAGTCGTTTGCAGTATCGAAATTGATAACCCAATCATAAAACTACACACAATACAAGAATCACCAGCCAAATCTTGGTTGACGGTAGCTGTTGAAGAAGTTTTAGGTAGAAAGCCAAAAAGAAAATACAAAAAATATCTTTATCGAATAACACAGTAAAAGTTCGAAATGAAATTGTTTTGAATGACATTAAGGAGAAGCTAGTTTCAAAAGTAAAAAAAAATTGCCATCTAAAAAATTGCAGCGGGATGAATCGACAGACGCTTCTAGTTGCAATCAGTTGCTCGTGTTTATACGGGTTTTAGACGAAAACAGCTCCATTAAAGATGAATTATTGATATTGCAGAAAGTGGAAACGACCTCTAAAGTTATTAAGCTCGTGAATATAATAGCGAAGTATTTTGAGAAATATAACGTTATAAGGAAAAAACTCGCCAATTTTTCTACGGCCATGTTAGGATCACGCTTCGGTCTAGCACTGAATTCCAAAATGATAAGCACTGTAAGGATGCGTTTGAATAAATTTCTGTTGACAAGTCCTGGTGTAAAAAAACTATTTCATATCTTCCTTTTTATTTCATATCTTAATTCGGGGATTCGCTTTCGTGAGGATCTTATGCTCTTCTCCACAAAGTATCTACGCTAGCGTTATTTTTATGCTTCCCCTTCGTGACCCACCAAGAGACCAAAAGATTTTAATTTAAATATCCACATAAAAGTATGTATTATAATAAAATGGAAACTATAACTTTTGACATTAATGCCTTAATTGCATTGTAAATATTATTAGTCAGTGACTATTTGTGAGAACTATGAAGCTGATTATTTTTAAATAAGAACTCCACGTTCAGGGAAAAAGGCGTTAACTTTTTTCTTAGGTGTAGTTTGACTTCTAATCGATTTCTATATTTATTTTTTTAGGAACAAGAGTGCTGAAAACCCTGCTTCATATTTATAGTTCGTGACAAAAGGCATTAACAATTTTATCGCTTGGTCTGCTAAAACTGGGTACCTACTTTTGACAATAAGATGACTAAAAATCTATTAATAGTTTTCTCTCGACTTTATCCTTGAGTGCTGTGTAATATGACAGTTTAATTAGAGTCGACATTTGATTCTAAGAAATTAGTCTCGGATTCTAAATTAACTGAAAACGGGTTTCTTGTCGATGACTTGTTGTTGTTGATTGGATGAAAATATTACTTCAGATTATTCTCTGCAGTCTGTTCATTGGTAATAGTTGAAATGTCATGTAGCTATGAACTCATCTTGGACGCTTTTTCCCATTCTGTAAGCTTTGTAATTCCCTGTTTCGGAACGAAGTGACCATAAATTAAAAGCTTTTTTATTGCAGCTTCCACTTTCTCTAATACTTTAGATACAGTTACATTGCTACATTGTACCTACTTTTATTAACCAATTAACATCATGAAATATGTCCTTAAATTATCATAATTACTATAATACCACAATTAATATAATTACTATAATATCACATCTCTAGTTGTTGGGGCATGTTGTTCTACGAACACGGAAACTTTTTCCTTCAATTTAATATGCCTCTTTAAGTCATTCCCTCTTGACATCCTTTACACCACACAATGCAAAAGGAGATGTTCGTGTTCACTTCCCGTTTTTTGCACAGAACAGAGAATATTCTTGATTTCAGTGGACGAGATTTAACATATTTAATAAATGTTACACATTCTTGCGTTCGTTCCGCTGAGAAGCAATGGCATTTTCTTGATCGCCAATGCCGCTCTGCGAATGCTATAGTGCATCTTAACACAATCTGAAGCTACGGCTTTTACTCTTGGATAAAATCAAGAACGGCCACCTGACATTGCGCGTGCTCCATCGCTATTCAATCCCACACGCTTCTTCTATTTTATGTCAGAGGTTGAAAAAATGCAAACTCTTCGTGAGTTGTATCGTCAAAATTGTACCATACAAAATACATCAGATTTACGTTATCCGATACGTCTGTAGTTTCACCAACTTCCAAGCAAGAATGACACAATTCAGGTGACCTACAACTATTTTTTTCAATATTATCTGCCATATCCACAATTCTGCGCTTCACCGCATTGTTTGATGATGGTAACAAATTTTCTTCATTTTCTTGTTTTTTTGACGTATTCGGGATGATACCATTTTCATTTCTGGAAGTATTAATTTCTCACCAATTGTTTGTGGATGAGAAATAAATTTTGATATTTCGCAAGAACCAATACCAGGTTTTCAGTTTGAGCGATCTGTGACAAAATCGAAGCTATATTTTTTTTAACTTTTAACTGCCTTATAATATAATATTTTCGGTTCCAGGATTCCTTCTTGTTATTTTTATGAGTATTTCTCTGTACATATACGGCTGTTTGTTAGAACCAGTATCACAACTTTTACTTGACTGAACATCACTCGATTATTGGTTTGTGATACCATCGGAACTGGTACTTTGTTTTATATGAACTTGTACTTATCCATTGCTATATTAAATGCAGGTAATCGTAATCACGCACAGAAAGACACGCACCCTTTATACTAGAAACGCACAAACTGAAAGTGCGATTGGCAGAGAGGAATGGTGCGAGAGGGATTCGGGGCGCGGTATGAACAAAAGAGAAGCTAGCTAACGCGGGCTGCATCATGTCAGCAGCGGTGTTCGCATCAATGAAAGAACACTATATAACTTGATAATTTACGAGTATGATAATAAATAATAGACAATGCTGCGACCCGGTATTTTATTTTCGTAATCCGGTACTGGCCTGCGACCTACCATTTGGGATAAGCTGATCTATGCGAGCAAGGGTTATAATTAAAAAAAAGTCAGGAATCGCTTAGGAGCAAGTGATTATATTCGCGTAGATCTGAACAACAGTATTAGCCCCAAAATTGCCCACTTGTAAAAAGGATACAAGCTCAAAAAGACATTGATTTTCTATTAACATTTTTTTATAAAAAATACCCAAATGTTGTTCTAAGTTTAATATAAAATTAAATTTTTTGATTAATGTTTATTTTTCAATTAACAGATTTATTATTTTATCCTGAGAGTCCCTACTACAATCAAAAAAGTCCTAGTGGTTCCAGACCAAAAAAGATAGGAATCACTGAATTAAGGGTACTAAAAACGTTCACAATAGATCTTGTAAAGGAGCTCATATTGGCAACAGTCGCTTATAATGGCCATTGTAAGCAGTTGTGGGGTTAACAGAGAATTTTTTTTGAGAAAACATACTGACATTATAAAAATACCAATCACAACATAAATAAGATCAAAAGTATAACATGTCATATGTCATGTTATACTTTTGATCTTGTTTATTTTATTATTTTATGACTGGACTATTCAACATATTAAATCATTGTAATTACTTAGAAGTCATTGCATGTTTTAATGTTTATAAAATTGCATCACACTAAGAGATAGAAAAAATATAATATATCCAAGAGACCGATAACTTGAGAACATAAATAAAAACTGTGTAATACAATATGTAATAACATAATGAAAACTATGTAATAACATAATGAAAACTATGTAATAACATAATGAAAACTATGTAATACAATATGTAATAACATAAATGAAAACTATGTAATACAACATGTAAAAAAATATGATATATCCAAGAGACCGATAACTTAGAGAACATAAATGGAAACTATGTAATACAATATGTAATAACATAATGAAAACTAGGTAATACAATATGTAATAACATAATGAAAACTATGTAATACAATATGTAATAACATAAATGAAAACTATGTAATACAACATATAAAAAAATATGATATATCCAAGAGACCGATAACTTAGAGAACATAAATGGAAACTATGTAATACAATATGTAATAACATAATGAAAACTATGTAATACAATATGTAATAACATAATGAAAACTATGTAATACAATATGTAATAACATTAATGAAAACTATGTAATACAACATGTAAAAAAATATGATATATCCAAGAGACCGATAACTTAGAGAACATAAATGAAAACTATGTAATACAATATGTCCCAAGTGTGAGACTGATGGAGACGTCTTTATACATGTACGTATATTTTAGTGTATATAATGATGCACACATCGATACCAAATTCTAACACGTTTCTTTGGGATAGATTATTCATTTTATTTAAATCAACAAACACATTGTAGAACAAATATTTAGTGGCAATTACCTTCGCGAGAAGTGTCCCGATCTATAAATAAGTTTTTGAATTTAGGATATAAACTCAAATAAGGAAGAAATTTACAACCGCATTAACCTATACCTTTCTTTCGCTTATACCTTTCTCTGTCACCAGCAATACTGGGGTAAGTTGTAATGATATCTCATTGTATCGAATTTATGTATTGGTACACTAGACATCGTCTGACAAAAGGCACTACTCTTATGGGAAATAATATAAATAAGAACATTGAATGAAGTTTAAGTACTTATTGTAAATCGTAAGTACTTATTGTAAATTGTCAATAAGGGATTAATTTCTTGATGTAGTATTATTTCTACTTTCTTTAAGTTCTTTACCACGACCTAGGTTTCGTTGTATTACAACATCTTCAGGTGTGCTATTAGCAAAGATTTTTTTAACTTTGCTAACAGCCCACCTGAAGATGTTGTAATACAACGAAACCTAGGTCGTGGTAAAGAACTTAAAGAGAGTAGAAATAATACTACATCACGTAGTTTCATTTAATTGTGAATTATAGATAGTTTGCTTGTGTTAAATATACAGTATTGAGAAATTTTATATGATCATTGTTGATATGATTATCATTCAACATGCTTCTTTTTTGTAAATCCCTTAAATGTCCACCGTGGATTCCGCCATGTGCATATGCTTTGCACTCACTTATACCATGATAGCATGGAAACAGACTGACGGAGAATGCAGACTCAATGCATGTTTACATTTTCCTAGTTCCAGACAGTAACTGTATAACGATGGAAGAGATTTGCTATTCGAGGGATGGAAAATTTCGCTAGCTCCAATCGTATTAACACCCCTCATATTGCACTTCTCCACATAACCACTGCCATGTTTTCATGCTTTACGTTCACTTATGCTACTGCAACTAAGAGATATAGGGGAAGAGAATCCATAACTCCAGTTTCGCAATTAAATTATTTGTAAATATTTGGCTCCTCTTTTTTCAGTATACATATTTAGACCTATGGCAAAAATGCAACCTTATAATTTTGTTATATCCATCTGTTTGTCTGATTGTTCGTTTTTCACACCATCATAGATCAGTTTAAGACCTTGCCAAAAATGGAACTTCACGGTGAATAATTTTTTCTAGTGGACCCCATATCATGATGAAGTGTTATAAAATGCAACCGAAATGGTTTAGTGACATTTTTTATATTACCTCTTGTTCCTCAGATAACCAAAATACACCAAAATGTGTTGTAATATCTCAAATTTTAACCACATATACCAAAAATCTGAATAAATCAAGACAATGGCATAATAAGTAGATAGTTTAATGCAAAACCGTTTCAGTCAATTTGCTTCAATTAATTAAAGGAATATAGGTATAAACATATACATGAGAAGAAGTCATTATTCTAACATATATGAAAGTTAAACTAGATAATACCATGTTGCCTTAAAATTTTTATGTGCACCTATGTGTGTATGGAACTATTATAGTACAAGTTCTCCATGCACTTGACACATTTTTTGCAACGATGACAATTTTTCTGTTCTAAATTATTTTCTTCAGTCAGATATTCAGTCATAACATCAGCAATTTTTCTATTCCCAATTGTTTTCATCAATCAGCCACTCGCTCGTAGAATCAACATTTCTCTGTTCCCAATTAATTTCGCCAGTCAGCCACAATTTCCCTATTACCAGTTGTTTTCGTCAATCAGCCACTCGCTCATACAATCAACATTTTTCTGTTCTCATTTGATTTTGCTTGTCAGCCACTTGCTCGTAGAACCGACAATTTTTCCATTCACTAATGTATTCGTCAATCAGCCACTTGCCCACAAAATCGAAATTTTTTTATTCCCAAATTGTTTTCTTATAGAATTGACAACTTTTCTATGTGTAATTAATTGCGTCATTCATCCGCTCATTCCGAGAATCAACAACTTTTCGTCCTGATTGATTTCATCTGTTAGCCACTTATTTGCTTACATCCAATAATACATGGTTTGACTGTTTTGGTTTAAGTAAAGTGTATAACATAAAACTTCCGCATTATTATGTTTCCTTGACTACATCATACAGTTTTACCAACATAGCTGAGTCTCCATATGATAAGGTGATATGATTTATGACCAGTGCCACTCAGGAGACTACATCAGTAAAACATCATAATACATAACCAGTATCATATGTTGACACTTGGCTTGTGTCACTGATACATAACCACAAATCATAATACATAAGTGTGCGTAAACAATATATGAAATGGTGGATGTGTCATGCTTGTGCACATTGTTTAAATTGAAAACGAAAATAATTGTATGAAGCATAACTCCGAGAGTAATATGTGAAAAAACAGTTTTCGCGCGTTATTCTTGAATTTATTTCGCAATGTTAAAAATAAAATTTTTCTATTACCACCGGTTGGAAAAAATTACTATTTTCAATTATTATATTTTCATTTTGGAGCTATAATAAATACTCTGTTTGTTTGTTTACCATTACATTTATAATAAAACCAAACAATATAATAAAACCGGTCAAATATCATCGTGACCGGTATTAAATAGACTTCCATAATTATATTATTAATATATACTTATCTCTTGAAATTGTCAATGGAATTCAATCAAAATAATTTTAATTGCAAGTTAAAATGAAATACTCTCCCTAGAATTTGACCAGATTTTATAAATCTCCTGTTCAAAAATTAGAGAGATGTCACTTTTGAGAAAAATTACCATTTGGCATTTTTTTTACCTTAATTTTATTTTTAAAGACCTGTAAATTGACATTCAGAAAAATTAAATCATCCCACTTTACACGTTAGGGAAAATACCCCACGTGTACATAGATATTAAAACTGTAAGAACTATTAGGACAGTTGGAGAAACATATACTGTAAGAACTATTAGGTGTGTAAAACTGTAAGAACTATTAGGAAAGTTGGAGAAAGAGATACTAAAACTGTAAGAACTATTAGGACAGTTGGAGAAACATGATAAGTTTACAACATCATCCTAAAAATCAAACAAGTAAATCACGCTAGAACATTAATAGATTGGAATTGTCCTAATAGTTGGCATTGTCTTTAGTCCATAGCTGGAATTATCCATTTAAGCATTTATTGTGGTCTATTATATTTTAAAACTACAAGCATGACTGTGAATTTAAAAACGTATGTTTTAATTGTTGACTAGAATTATTTACAAACATTATTTTACAAACATTGTCTTACAACATTATTTTTCATTGGCTTTGCAACAGACCAGAGCCCTGTCATGAAGCATTTTCAATTCAGCCAGGTTTCTCTATCAATTACCTCACATTATCTTGAGGCCTTTTTAATTTGTGAAAAGTCCCACCTTAGTGCAATTTGCACAAATGGACAAAACTTAAAACATCTAGGTGACTTAGGTTATTACAGTACATAAATCGAGTCTTCAGTTCGCATATAATATGAACTAATTTAGAGCTGGAATATGCAATTAGAGAGAAAAGTGTATTTTTTATTACATGTATTGGCATATGCATACGTATAGAAGAACTGTCGCTACAGAAGTGATATGTTGCAAATAAATTAGAATTGAATAGATTGATTCTAAAAGATTCATTAAAAAAAAATAATTGAATTTAAAAAAAATTTGACTTGACTCCATAAAAAAATTAATGAAACTTGGATAGTGGCCAAGACAAAAAAACAGCTTAAACAGTGAAAACATTATAGGTCCACACTGCAAAAAAACAATTCCATCAGAAAAGCCTTCTCATTCATATTTTTTGGAGATAACTTTTATTGAATATTTTTCCAAAGAAGTAACTATGTATTTATTGGTTAATACTACGCTAATTTCTTAGACTAAGTACCTGAAAACATTCAGGAAAACAACCAAGTATGGCAAAAAAGAAAATATTATTTTATAAGGATAACAGGCATATTGTCTTGTTTCATTAATGCAGAGTATACAAAAAACTGTGTTCACAAAGAAACAAATTGCAAACATTTTTCAATTTATGGATCTACACCTCACATCTATCTTGGCAAACACTCTTATTTACAACTTGAAGATAATTAAAATTGATTATGTAAATATGTAAAGCTATATGTTTGTATATAAAATAAACAAAAGAATGAGATTAGAACTGTGTTTTTCACAATTGCTAAGGAGATATGAAGTTTTGAGTCATAAAAAATGCAATTTTCCTTGTAGAATAATTCAAACATTACATATATGAACAACATAATTTATATGACTTATATAAAGATGAGTGTAAATAAAACATTAACAACTAGCGCCACAAGAAACACTGGCGCATATGTGACTGTAATTCGTATTTCAAATTCTGAGAAAAAATATGTTTTATTACTTATTTCATATAGTTGGCATACGAGAATAGTTTTACCTGCCAACTCGAATCAGAAAAAACATGTTTTTTTAATGTTCATCCGTTTTTAATGGTAACAAAAACGGCAAATTTTCAATCTGCGTCATATATATTTTTAGCCGAATTCAATTAAAAAAATAGTATATTATAAATACTAAAAAGTGGGAATCAAAATGTTCGTGCTTCTACTGAACGTTTTCATTATGTTGAAACTAATAAAAATGGTTAAAACGTATCACTTATGTTTTTTTAACTACTTTCATTAAAAAAATGTATAGGTATGCGATTCATAATGACATGTGTCCTAGAATGCAAAATTAATATATTGTTTTAAAGAAATCATAATTAAATACAGAAAATTCAGTGCAATTGCTTTAAAATAAATGATCTTACGTATTTATTCGTTAATGACATAAAAATACGGTATGTCGTATAAGTTACAATATTAAAAGTAATTGAATATCAAAAATCACTTCACGAAAGCAATCGTTAAAAAAATATTTGCGCGAGTCCTATATATGCATGTGTTATAAACAAACGAATAGTATTTTATAAGAAAGACATGCTTATCACGTACAATATGTTTAAATAGTAGTAATAGTCTTTATAAAATGAAAGACCCGCACTAAAATTTATGTTTATACTTATAAATATTTTTCATAAATAAATACGTTTATTTATTAAGAATATTTCTTTGACTATACTTTTAACATAGTTCATGGAATAAAATGAAAATTTACAATGAGCTGAATCAAAAAACAAAATACATGATTCGAAAATAATGAATGCTGAAGCTTTAAAAAAAAGTTTTTTTTGCTACGACGTTGGCTAACTGTCGAAATGTCATTCGTATGCGGTTCGCACCGTGTTCAACTGTCATTGGTCATTTTGTTTTATACAATCGTTCATAAATGCGATTGTTAAAACTTCAATATTTTTTATTATTAATACATTAAGTAAGTGTGTTTTTTACAACTATCCTTATTTAAAATGTCTAACATAGTGATTTCATATACAAAAAACCCTATTTCTTATTATACACAAAGCTGCTTTAGAGTGACATATCAATTTCGGGTCCTTTAATTTCTTTACTTCATAATTTGATTAATGACGACTTTTGTTTTGAATCGTACAAAGAGCATGTAATTATGACGATTAACTTGCCTTCATATTTTTGTGGCGTAATAATGAACAGTTTGTTTTCCTAAAATTGCAGGTATGGGCATCGCACGTAAATCCATATTTGTGTGGTTTATTCTAAGCATATTTTTTGCATATCTTGCCGCAAACGATTTGCCGAAACGAGAGGAGAAAAAGTCAAAATCCGTCACCACATTTCTGAGTGCCAAATGGGAAGCAACGCCGCTGCTTTTAGAGTTGGCGGAATATCTGGCTGGAGAGAGTTCCGATTTATTTTGGTCCTTCCTTCAAGATGTGAATAAGCTGAAGACGCCCATCGATGATTTAGGTATGATCAGTTAAATAAACTACCTTCGAGACCTCTGTATCACTATAAAAATCCATTCCACAGAATTTCTCAAGATATAACCTTGTTGATATTTATTTTGTCACTTAAACTTCACAGAACTATATTACGTCTCACACTTTTGTCTTAGACATTGGTTTTTGTTTTAAATTACATATAATATGTTCAAGCTTGCAGTCATAATTAATTTGTTTCACATTATTACATTCTCCACTCCAAAGTGCCTTGATCTAAATTTAAAAAAATATTTTCTTTCCAAGGATATTTTAACCCTAACTACTTAATAATATATGAGAAAATGAGTTTGGTTTCTTTGTCTCTCCTTCACGCCTCATATACTCAACTGATCTTTCTGAAATTTTATGTAAATATTGTCTGTGTCCTGAAGATAAATATAGGATACTTTTTACCCTGAAGTAGGATTTATTAAAATGCATATGTGAATTTGTTTGTTTTTTCTCACTTTCATTCAACTGCTCTATCAATCGCTGGGTTATAGTTTTACAAATCATAGACTATGGTTAACTTCTGTGGACTTCAGTCTTCTTTCTTTTCATACTATTTCTTTGATTCTGCTCATTTTGGGCTTGTTAATAATTTCCAATGTTTTGATGCTAATATTTTTTCCATTTTCCATGTGAATAAAGGCACAGGGCAACATGATATATAATATTTAAAGTGAGTCAGTGTGTTTCAAATCTTTATGTATTGATAGGGTATTAATATAAAGAAATATCTAACTAATGTATGTTATGGTTGTCGAGTTAAAAATCATCATTAACAATGTTTGTCATAAATTGGGTTTAAATATTTTTATTTACTGATTGAAATAAAAAACCTGTCAAGAATGAGTAGAACTTGCACTATGAAAGTTCTGTACACATTTAAGCACATAGACATTTAAGGGTAGATATTATTTATAATTAAACTATTTACAAATATTAATTTTTCACAACGTAAATATTTTGCCTACTATATCTTTCACCAGGCGTAAAAAATAAATATGAAAATGTAGAATTCCACATAGAATCAGAAAACATTGATTTTTGGATTTTTCTCTTTACTTGATATTATTAGACCTCCCATTATTTTGACTTCCAAGACTGTAGGTCGACCAGAAGTACCCTAGAGGTTTTGATAGTCAGTAAGTAGGAAGAAAATATACTTTAAAGGGCAAACAACAAAAAGATATGTTTTTGTTGTGTGAACCAGAAAACTAAGTAACTTTAAGGTCTCAGTATATACTATGTTAATTTCAACTTTATATCTCAAGCTGTTAAGAAAAAGGTTGTTGACAGGCAGATGGACGGACGGACAACCTAGTGACCTTATAAGGGTTAAATTTTTTCATTTTAGGGACAGAACCTTAAAAATAATGTATTTTAAAGTTTGCAGCTAAAAACCATAACACAAATTATCCAACATTGAGAAAGCATAATGTCAAAATGTACCACGCGGATCATAGTATACTAATAGATTAACGAACTTCAATTAATTGTATGAGCAAGATTGCGTTATGCCATAAATTCAATTTCATAAAGAAATATTTATCTGTAACTATAGAATAACGCTGAATATAATAAATTTGTGAAAGAGATAGAACCTCCCTTTTTCAATTCAATTATTTTTTGAAGCATCGTGACATTATAGAATTTATATGTCTTAGAGTTTATGTGTGATTGAGTGTGACATTATCACATGACTACCATGGTATTTTTCCCGAAAATGTAAAACACGTTTTTCGGGAAAATACTATAATTTTATATCAGATTTATGTTGAATCATTTCAAAACATTTTTTAAAAAATTGTCAAATATGCTATTGTTCATCTTTCTATTAGAAATAGCTGTGTGACCACACTGTATGAACTAGTGTAATATACTACTGTATTTCGAAAGCATGAATGTTCAGTGTTGTAAGTATAGTTCAGTTCACTTGAAAAAAGTGGACCACACAATTTATTGCAAATGAATGTGTACAAAATGTTACGAATATACAATTCAATGAATTTAGTTCATTTTTAGTATAGTTCAAAGAGTAGACTTGTAATGGTACAAAGAACAAATTTTGTACTTTTCGCTCTCAGTGAAAGCTAACCTAGAATAGGTTAGGATAGGTTTTTAGGTTGAATTCGATCAGTAAACAATCTTAGGCAGAACAAATTGAATCTGAATCAAGTCAACCCAAATAGAAGCGTAAGAAGATCAAACCCAACAAGAAACAATTCCACAAATCAATAAAAACCAGCTAAGTGCTAGTCGGACTCGCACACGAAGGGTTCCATAGCACCAAACCATATTAAACTTATTTAGTATACAATAAGGTATAAGCTGTTGGGTGACGATTATTGTTGCAGTCAGTACCAAAAATATCTGTTATATCAAAAACTAAAGTAAATGTTATGTTCTACTACCTTCATATTTTTCAGAATTTTACACACGTTAGTTGAAAAATTAGAGGTGGGAGAACCTATTCAGAGTTTAGAAGCGCATATCTCAACATCTATTGATTTAAATAAAAAAAGTTATTTTGGAACCCCTATGTAATATTTAAGACCTATCTAACGATACCCCGCATGCCTATGCGCACTGGATTTTTTATCCCTCAGTTGCATGTATGGAGTGCCACCCCTATTATAATTTTTTTCATAATTTCACTATTACATTGATAGTATTATACACTCAGTACATTCATAGAAGATGCCTATCATCCAAGTTTTATCTATATAGCGCCAATAATCTCTGAGTAAAGATAGACATACAGACAGAACCAAATAATGCTTCCACAAAGGCATTTAATTTTTAACAATAGAATAAAATCTCATGTATTTCGAATCATCTGTGGAAACAAAAGAATATGCCATCGTTTATTTAAGTGCTGATAATATTGTTATTCATATGTTTAGTGATCAGCACAATTTTTCATTACGACTAGTGCTTGTAATGTGTCAAAAAGCATAACCTTTAAAAATAACAAAAGTAGTAGTGATGAAAAAGGTTTGACAATATAAAAAATTATACTTACGTTCGTAATTTGAGAAAATTTCTGTTATTATACAAGCATCTATACTCTTTCTTGTACATTATGTACTTTTATACATAATGTACCCTACCTGTTTCTTCTATATACAATGTACCCTAGCAGAGTCATAAAATGGAACCAATTATAGTGTGTGGACTGATGCCGTTTATGATTGAGATAAAAAAAGATGTAATGTCTGTAGATTTCAAACTGTTATTTTATTTTATTTGATATTTTAACCTGTATCGATACGTTTTGGAAAAAAAATGTATATTTTATTTTTACAATTAATATTTAAATTTTTCAAAATGCTGATGAATCTATTGTCGACTGACTGATGAATGTATTGATGACGGACTTTTCTTTTTTTTTTTTTTTTTATTGCAATCTATCTGGATCGATATTCAACAATATTTCAGAACTTATATAAATATATTAACTTGTGCGATACTTGTCCATTGACAAGTCCGCTTCTCTCAATTAGACTATACTATTAGGTCTTGTGGGTTTTTCCGTTTATTCGCCTTTATTTAGCCTCCGTGGTATTATTGGTGCATTCATCAAGTTCTTTGCAAGTACGTTAGGGTGGTGAGCTAATCTCGTATTGTACGTTCTCGTTTGATCTTGTATCACTTGCTTAACTGTCTTTATGTTAAGGTCTATTAAAGGTATTATAAGGTATTTTAGATTGAAATCTTTGGAGGATTTCAATATTTGAGTTTGCTGATGTACCCCATAGCTGCAATCCATAACACCATATGGGCTTAATTATAACTTTATACAACAATAATTTGTTCTCCAATGATAGTTGCGAGTTTTTGTTTAACATCCAGTACATTTTGCGAACCAGTTGACCCATTGCCAGGCGTTTGGTGAAAATATGTTTCCTCCACGTTAGTCTTTTGTCAAGGTGCATTCCTAAGTACTTCGCTTCGTCCTTTTGTGGTACGTGAACTCCATTTAATGTGACTGGTGGGCAAATGCTTCGTCGATTTGTGAAAGTCACCTGGACAGATTTTGATTCATTGGCTTTGATACGCCAATCTCTAAGCCATCTCGCAATGTTATCAAGACTCTTTTGAAGCTTTTGAGTAGCCCTTGCTGGTAGAAAATCTGATGACAGAACTGCCGTATCATCAGCGAAAGTGCTTGTTATAGTCACAACAGAGGTAGGTAAGTCAGCAGTATATAGAATATACAGAGTGGGACCCAATACACTGCCGTACCACAGGGCAGTGTATTGGGACCTGCATGGATTTTGTATAATGGGGTTACTTCTTCACCTTGCTTCACGAAGTAGTGACAGTTTTCCAGGTATGACCTGACAAACTGATAGTATTCTATTGGAAGGGCTTTTTTAATTTTGTATAAGAGTCCGTCATGCCACACACGGTCAAAGGCCTGGGATATGTCCAAAAATGCTGCAGTACAATATTGTTTTTGTTCAAAAGCACTATTAATGCTGTTAACCAGCCTATGTACTTGCTCTATTGTACCATGTTGCCGTCTGAAGCCAAATTGATGATCTGGGATCAGGTTTCTTTCCTTTATTATCGGCATCAATCTGTCTAGAAACAGCATCTCCATTATTTTTGAGGGAATTGGTAACAAGCTAATGGGCCTGAAGGATTTTACATCTTCTGAGTTTTTTCCAGGTTTAGGTACCATAATAATTGAAGCAACTTTCCATTGGCTTGGTACTGATGAAGTTCTCAGGATAGAGTTATAAATGTAAGTTAAGAAAGTTACACCGTTGTCAGGCAATTCCCTCAAAATTCCAGCAGTTATCAAGTCATACCCAGGAGCCTTGTTAACATCAAGTTTTTTAATTGCTTGTTGAACTTCATGTTTAGAGAGACTTTTAATGGGAAAGCATAATTGATTCATTTGATGTGTTTCGTTTAGGAACTTTGATACAGATTCTGTCTGAGTAGAACCTTGATCGGGATTTGGCAGGAAAACATTTTGGAGATGATCAGCGAAATATGTGCTACCTATACCCTTTATTATTAGGAAGTCTAAAAGGTCAGGCTTCTTGTTTACGTCAGTGGGCCAATAAGTTGGTTCACCAGGAGATATGCAAGATAGGCTTAAGTTTTCAACAGCTCTGAGTAGCTGCCGGCCCTTTGGTGTTATTATACGTGAGCCCCAGTACGAGTGTTTGGCGTTGTAGTCGCCTCCAGCCACAAATCGGAGTCCTAAGGTGGTGAAGAATTTCTCATAATCATCCTGTTTTATCTTATTTTTCGGAGGGCTGTATACCGCTGAGATTGTGAGTGATCCAGCCCAGTCCTCAATCACTATGTTTGTGGCTTGTATTTCATTTGTGCAATAATTAGCAGTCTCGTGATGTTTTATATTGTTTTTTATTAGTATGCCGCTACCTCCACGTGCATTGCCAGCAGGGTGCATCGTATGGTAAAATGTGTATGATCGTAAATTAAAATGACTCTTTACAGTCAAGTGTGTTTCTGATATCAGAAGTATGTCTACTTTGTGTAATTCTAAAAAAGCTCTCACCTCAAGGGTTTGTTGTGACAGCCCATTGGCATTCCAGATTACAATTTTTAGTGAATCGAATTTGTCAATTTCGTCGTAAGTGTTATAAGTAAGTTGGTCATAGTAGTTAGCTGTTGCATCAATTGCTTTATCATAGTCATTAATTCCTGAATGTCGTTTCTGTCAGAGTTGATTTGAGTCATCTTTTCTTGTTTGTCAGGCTCGTTAGGTTTTCCAATCAGGATGTCACTATATTTTCTTTGAGTTTGATGTTTCAGAGGCCTTGTTGTCTGTTCAGTTGGTTGAGAAGGTGCGGGTAGTGGCAGCTGACGTTTGTGTACTATTTCGGGTTTGCCGGATAGTTTAAGTTTCTGCAGTTGTTTGTACACTTGACATCCCTTGTAGTTAGACGGATGATTTCCATCGCAAAGGACACATTTCACTTGGTCGGATCGAGTCTTCCGAGGACAATCAATTGAGAGATGATCTCCTGCACACTTAATACACTTTGGGTTTCGATGGTAATAAGTCTTAGTGTGTCCGTACTGTTGACATTTGGCACATTGGGGTATTTCTCGTTTAGGGCGGGGGGGTTCGAAAGCTATTTTACAGTTTAGGAGGCTCTTTACTTGGTATATATTTTTATTTGTGTCATTTGGTTTAAGTTCGACTATAAACATTGGCAATGGCTTTTTTGTTTTGCTTTGTTTAATATTCCAGATATTAACACAGTCATGACCCATTTCTAAAAGCTCTTCTCTGATTTCATTTAAGTCTGTTGATGCATGTATATTTTTAAGGACCACTTTGAAGTTTCTTTCATGTTTAGGCTTGTATGTATAAAATTCTGTGTTTTTTATTTCGAGCTGTTTCACTATGTGTCTATAAGCCTCTGATGTTTTTGCTTGAATTTTGACTTGCTCATTATTAATCACCTTAAGTTCATAATTATCGGTACTATGTTCTCTCAGTAAGCTGATAAGTGGTTGAATGTTTTCAACTTTATCAACGAAAATAGGGGGAGGTCTAATGGGCTTTTCTTTTTTTGTTGGACTTGATTCCTGCATATTGTCGTCCTCCAGATGAGAAAATCTGTTTGTTGTAGGTATTGGTTGGGGTTGAACCAGCCAATATGTATCTAATTTTGTTTGTTTGGCTGATCCTTTTGTACCATCGGGACTAGAGCGCAGTCTTTTCTTTCCTGTAACCTCTGTCCAATTCATGTGGTTACTGTCTTGAGAGTCATTTAAAGAGGTATTATCCTCTGGTTGTTGAGGAGTGATAATATCGTCTTCAGGTTGTTGGAGTATGGAGATTGGAATTTCACCAATAGAGTTGGATCGAGGTTTACTTTCAAACATACCCTTATGAAATATCTGTTGAGTAAATACTCTTGAAGGAGTGCCTTTGGTATTTGTTGTATCTGTATGTTGAGGTGTATTTTTATTGAGTAAATTATTCATGATAGTTCCCACGAGAAGGGCCGATATATATGGTCACTACTGAGGTGATGCCCATTCTCAGCAGAAGGCTATTTACTACGACGAGTCGCCTGGTACGTCGAGTTTGGTCGCTAGAGGCTGGCTAACCTGCCAGTCATACATCCCCTGGGCGCGTGCCACACCGTGGGATTAGGGGATTTTTTATAGAGGTTACCTTCCTCGTAGCCCAAGTGGCGAAGCTCAGGCTCCCGGTCCTGCGAAACATGACCACAGGCTTACGGTGCTGGGGCACCCCTTTCGGGCTGCACACTGGTTTTTTTGTCAGGGTTGTCTCCCTTAGCTAGATTTATCGGTTTTAAGGCGCCGACGACTCGCCTTCGCCCTTCTTACTTTGCTATCAAGGTCACGAGGTAGATGTGTTGTGCAAGACTCGCTGTTGACCATGACATTGCCCGGGGAATGGGACGACTCACAAATGTGAGTCCACTACCAGACTGCGGCGGCAATTTGGCAGTGGCAAGGACGTGTAAGATAGGACTTCATGATGTGCGTCTGATAGCCTAATCATGCACACTTAGACGTACGCTACCGGCTCTAACTCTTTTCTAGGTACATACCTACTAGCATAATTATGCACCACCGAGGCCTAACACCATTTTTCCCCCCCAATTGATGACGGATGATGAAAATTTGTTGATTGCACATGAACATAATACAATTTTATTGGTAGCTGACACTAAAAAAGCTTAAATTTGGTATTTGCTTAATGCGGTATTGATTAAAATATGTTAAATGTCGGTGTTGAAAAATTAAAAGGTTGTGCGTGTACTTATATACGCGCATTAGAAATTTTACTTCTTTGGCATAATACTTAAATAATTTATTATGAACTGTAGCTTGTGCAGTTTCAACGGGAGAATTTTTTTGGTGAAACAATAGTGTTCAGATGAGGCCATTTTTCTTTGATTTTCCTGGAAAAAGCCCATATAGTACTCCTTGTTTATTGTTTTTCTTTTTCAAACTAATCAGCTTAAATGACATCAAGTAACTGTTGTCATCACATTACCTGCCCGCGATGTCACCTTCATTTTCTTTGGAGCAGGTTCTTCATTCTCAATCCATTATTTAGAGTGAAGAAATGAAACATTCTTCACGTCTTATTGGGAAAATTCATCAAAATCAAACTTAAACACATCCAAACACTTTGTTTTGTGGTTGACAGTAAATGCAGTACCTATTACACGCAAAACTTTTTGATGTATAGATGATAGTGCTAAAATATTGATAATACGTTCAGAATTTAATACTTACTTTCTCTGTTATCTCCGTCAACTTTAAACCGTGATTGTACAAAACAATTTTATGGATATTCTCAATAATTACTAGAGTTGTTCAGTTGCTCACCCATACCGAGCTGTATCTTCTCAGCTCTTTCTCCGACTTTTGATATCAGTATATCAATTGTGAATTGCAATCAATGCAGGCATAGAGTCATCCTATACAGCGTCCAGCTTAGCTTTAATCTGACTGATCGTTTTCCCTTATGAAATAGAATTTTGATAGGGACAGATTTTCCATGTTTTGAAGAAAATTATAAACATATTGATATCTGGTAGCTCTCATGAATATACTTGTAGGTATTTGTGGTAGCTCTCATAAATTTACATTTAATGACGTTTAACGAGAGGTGGATAACGACATAATTTTTTTTAATAATGTAACCATGCTTTATATTTGTCATTCGAGGTACCAGTTCATTAGTACCTGTGTATTACCTATACTTTATTATAAATCAACGTATGTAATGCGATAGGGTCTAAGGGAGTTTTCTTATTTTAAGGAAATTATGGTGAACAATACTTTTACAATCGGCTAAAATTTTCATTATAACACTAAGCTTTGACTATATTATCCTAATCTATTCGCTTGGAAATTATCACTATACGCCTAGAAATGATTACTAGACGGATTGATAATGTGTTGATGGTATAAAGAAATGCTATATAATTACTGAAAAAATAGCTTTGCGTTTTCCACAAGCTTTTATTGTTAATTATGAGGTGCTGTCCAGAAGTCTGGAATAGGGGGGAGTTGAGAGGACTGATTACTCTCTCTTCATATAGTAATTATGAACTCATTAAAAGTATATATTTACATATTTATCAAAAAAAACATCATGTCCATATCCAATTTACAGGTTATTCCTAAAGCGTTAGACATGTGCAAATACTAAAAGTACAACAATTTACATTTCACCTAATAACATAAATAACTATTAATAAAACAGAAAAACAGAGTTTAATTAAAATTAAGGTAACTAATTATCAGATGTAAGCTACCAAGCAAATCCATAATCACATTCCTAAAGAGGTCAGTGGAACAAAAAAAGGTATTAAGATTTGACGCCTCTCACAATACTTCTTTGATTAACATACATGCGTTAAAAACTAGTGAGCGCTGCACAATATTTGTGCGCGCTCTAGGCAGATGAAATGAATTATGACTCCATACACTCACGTAACAGTCGGAAGCATAAAGTGTTATCAAACCCAAAACCGAGTGGTTATCAACTTAATTACTTAATAATTGGAAAAAATGCATGATCGTAAGCATTTCTCGTTGGCGTTGGATTGAATTACATCCGACCATATTCATTATAAAATCTGAAGGAGACAAATGAGGATAGTACCCGTATATTTTTTTATATAAAATCTTTTAAACTTTTTTGATATTTTCTCCAACATGAGTATATCAGTTGTTTCATCTGAAGACCAGATGTTGGTTGGTCTTCAAGGGTACTAAGGACTAAAAGTTGCAATGAATGCACTGTCATGGAAATTGTGGGAATGTCGCACAATAAATCTTAGCATCTGTAGTAGGCCTTCTTCTTGATTATATGCCAAATGTCAGCTTAAGATAAGATTTGTTCACGAGATATTGCCCTATGAACAAGCCAATTTTCTGGAAACTTGGGACTAGGAACAAATAAAATATTGTGCCATGATAAAATTCCTTACTAAGCAAAGAAAAACTCTTCAGACTAATAATTGAAATGGAAGCAGTTTATGGGGATCAATGTCCTGTTAAACCCATGCTTTACAAATGGTATGGTCTTTTCAAACCTGGCAGAGAACCGATTGGAGACAACTCCTATCCGTCATGGTCAGCTGGTGCGATTTAAATTTTGATGATAAGTCACAAAGTTGACTACGAGTATGTAAGAAACGTGGAATCATTAAATCTATTTTAAATATACTGATAGAGTTTCAAATAAGTTAATGCGTATATTTTTGGATCATGCCTTTCGACTGTTTGAATATATCTACGTAAATGGATTGTTGTTTGTGTTTGTTTTGTGCTATTAATATTCTTTTGGGATTTAAGATCACACAACAGCATGCAACAATCAAGGATCTTATTAATCGGTACGCAGAGTTGCCCTGTGCTGGAGAATCTTTCATTATATTTCCCGTACTCAAATGAGATAACATAAATGCTTTAACTTTCTTTCCAGAACATTAAAAAAAAATGTCACTTTTACAAAATAGAAAATTTAATTTGAATTCTTAAAGTTATTTAATACTGAAAGAAACAATGAAACAACTTTAATTTAAAATTTAAACACTCGATACTTTTAGACTTCGTTCCTATTTTAGATAATTTGTTTGAATAACGTATAATTTGCTTAAAATTTATATATGTATATATATATATATATATATATATATATATATATATATATATATATATATATATATATATATATATGCATATGTATATGTTTATATATGTATGTATACCGTACTGATTACATTCTTATCACTTTATATATAATCATTTTTTATTTCCTTATTTCTATGTTATATATT
The DNA here is from genome assembly GCA_039881145.1 of Druceiella hillmani. Lineage (NCBI taxonomy): Eukaryota > Metazoa > Arthropoda > Insecta > Lepidoptera > Hepialidae > Druceiella > Druceiella hillmani. The sequence continues at coordinate 8,625,544 of JAYKKI010000035.1, forward strand.
CATTTTAACCTACATACTCAAATGATAAATTTATATGATATAAATAAATTTTCTTGAATATAATACGAGTAGTAAAGTGTTTAGTAGACTCTAATATGATATAAATAAAGTTTTATATGATATAAATTAATTTTATATGATATAAATACATTTTCTTGAATATAATACGAGTAGTAAAATATTTAGTAGACTCTAATATGATATAAATAAAGTTTATATGATATAAATTAATTTTATATGTTATAAATAAATTTTCTTGAATATAATACGAGTAGTAAAGTATTTAGTAGACTCTAATATGATATAAATAAAGTTTTATATGATATAAATTAATTTTATATGATATAAATACATTTTCTTGAATATAATACGAGTAGTAAAATATTTAGTAGACTCTAATATGATATAAATAAAGTTTATATGATATAAATTAATTTTATATGTTATAAATAAATTTTCTTGAATATAATACGAGTAGTAAAGTATTTAGTAGACTCTAATATGATATAAATAAAGTTTTATATGATATAAATTAATTTTATATGATATAAATAAATTTTCTTGAATATAATACGAGTAGTAAAGTATTTAGTAGACTCTAATACGATATAAATAAAGTTTTATATGATATAAATCAATTTTATATGATATAAATAAATTTTCTTGAATATACGAGTAGTAAAGTATTTAGTAGACTCTAATTATATTTTTGTCATGTAAAGTTTTAAACATAAGTAATAATATAGATATGAACAAAATAACGACAAATGTTGATTGTACCTTTATTGATATGACTTAAGACAGAAGTTGTACGAAAGACGAGCTTTTTGTAGTATGTGAGCTGAATTAACGATACATTTAGGAAATAAAATATTGATAATGGAACTGAGCTGACCAACATGCTCCTATATTCATATCTACGTTTTACAAATATAGATTATCTTTCTAGAGCAAACAGAATTGAAGATCGGTGATTGAAAGATATATATTCCATTAATATTGTTTGCTGGTACTGCCAGGATTTTCTCTGGAAGCACGGGCTTTTTCACAGCTCCAATAGTAGTGAATCTCTAAGTTCGCAATCGTCTTGAGTATATTGGAGAGATGTAGCTGATGAAGTTGAACTTTTACTTTTGCAAAGTTTTTTGTGTATAGAGTAGGCAGTGATTGGGTCTCATGTGACAGTTTGACAAAGACAATATTTTATTTTAATGTAAATATAGATTTTCCAAAAATGTAAGTAGAAAATTAATTTATACGAAATGTAGGAGACTGCACTCTATTTTAATATTATGCTTAATAAAAACGTTATAATATACTATTAGTATTATTATAGTTACACCTTTTTTTGTAATAAATTGACGCACAAACCTGATCACGTTAGGGATCTTAATATCTATGTCTCATATTATTTTGCACTTGATAAGTTTTCATGACGTTTTTCACTGATGTCCCATATATAGTTACGTATATACTTAAATTTTTTGAAAGCATTGCGTAAGGTCAAAAAAGGTGTTTTAATATAATTAAGCTTTATACAAGTTCTAAATTAATTTTAAACTTACTTTGGTGTCAATCAGGTGGTCGATGGGGGGCTAGTATAAGCAGACAAGCGATTACCATTAAAGTTGGCAGATATGGCATGCACAATGCTAAGATGGTAAATTTTCGTTACATGTATAACAAGCAGGTTTTGTGGTAAAGCTGCGGTTTAAGGGAATCAACAAATATCCGGGCAACGTAGCAATTCAATACAGAATGAACTTAAAGAGTTACTAAGGCAACAATTTCATGACTCGTAAGGAGAATTAGAGAACATAAAAATAATTCGGTTGAAAACAAATTAATAGTAGTGGAAGAAATAAATAGTAGTGGGAGAAATAAATAGTAGTAGGAGAAATAAATAGTAGTGGGAGAAATAAATAGTAGTGGGAGAAATAAATAGTTGTGGGAGAAATAAATAGTAGTAGGAGAAATAAATAGTAGTGGAAGAAATAAATAGTAGTGGGAGAAATAAATAGTTGTGGGAGAAATAAATAGTAGTAGGAGAAATAAATAGTAGTGGGAGAAATAAATAGTAGTGGGAGAAATAAATAGTAGTGGGAGAAATAAATTGTCGTAGGAGAAATAAATAGTAGTGGGAGAAATAAATAGTAGTGGGAGAAATAAATAGTAGTAGGAGAAATAAATAGTTGTGGGAGAAATAAATAATAGTAGGAGAAATTAATAGTAGTGGGAGAAATAAATAGTAGTGGAAGAAATAAATAGTAGTGGGAGAAATAAATAGTTGTGGGAGAAATAAATAGTAGTGGGAGAAATAAATTGTAGGAGGAGAAATTAATAGTAGTGGAAGAAATAAATAGTAGTGGGAGAAATAAATAGTGGTAGGAGAAATAAATAGTAGTGGGAGAAATAAATAGTAGTGGGAGAAATAAATAGTAGTGGGAGAAATAAATTTCAAAATAGTTAATAATGCTAACAATAAATATCTATCCGCTTATTTCAAAAACTTTTGCCCAAGCCGATTTCATGCAATTTTTTTTTCTGCAATTCCTAGCTTTAAAGCAAGCCGATAGAAATAACTTTAGGAGTAATCAAAAATTTTATATTCTATACAGATTAATATAGCATTTTCATTTCAACATAATTACAAAAATAATATAGACGTAACTATTTATACTGCCCATTGTACAGTTGTGGCTAATTATATCAAAATTAAGGTTAAAAACCATGGAAATGAGCTGTAATGATAATCAGTATCATCAGATATAATGATAATCAGATACATCTATAAAAAACATTCGGTAACTACCATTAGATAATGTTCATCTTTTATTTACAAACACCAACACGACATAGTTGGCACTGTGGTAGAAATTTAAGTAATATAAAAAAATTTTATACAATTTAAATCTTCTGCAAAGTTTCTCAATGAACTTTGAGAAAAAAATGGAGTATTGTGAAATGTCCAGCGTAGTAAGAGAACTTTTTGCCTTAGTAAGACTATTAGATATCAGCATTTGGATCTTCTTAGCGTAAGAAAAGCCGTTGTAATGCGGGTGTTGAAAATGCTTACACCGCCTTAAAGGCAATAATGAATTGAAGCATCTAAGTACATTTTGGAACTTTGCTGTGAGAATCCTGTCCTTATTTTGGGACAAATTGTGACTTGGGATGAAACCTGAGTTCACGACTTTAAATCTGAATCTAAATGGGGTTGATGTAAAGGCATAAGAAATGTACACCAAACCTAAGTGTCAGAAAAGGCCGGGAAGGGCATAGCTACGTTTTGTTGGAATTCAGAAGAAATTGTGATGATTGGCTACATAGAAAAAATTGTCACTTTAATGGTGTAGTGTCACTATATGGTAAAAACGGAATAAAGGCGGAGAAAACTAACAAGAGCAACGTTGCAAAAGCTACTTTACTCAGGTATGGCTAACGAAGCTTTGGTTCACTACTGGTCTTGGTCCCAGCGGTCATTATCTTTTCCAAAATTTAAAAAAGTGTAATTAAAAGGAAAAACACTTCACCTAGAACGCTTGTGTAACAACTCACATGTGCTGCGCTTATTTTGTGAATTACCCGACTTTTACGACATACTAAGTATTGTTATTGATAAGTGTTGCGTATATTATGTCGACACATCAATATATTCTCATCATCTAAGTCGAGCCACACAACCTAACCCTTCTTTTGTTAGTTATAGCTCATACTTTTTTTGCTATTGACTATATACATCAAAATTAATCTTCTAGGTAAGATATATATATATTGTAAAACCACTTGTCGTCTATTGATAAAAGTTACATTCTTATCTTATATATGGCACACTTTAAATGCTTCAACATATCAATTTAATGCAGCCTGTCGTGTGAATGTTACACTTTTTATAGCAAATCGATTAGAGAATGTTGGGCATATAAAACACGTGTCGAATAAGTTTGGTAAATGTGAATCCTTCAGTGGAAGGTTGCTAAAAGAGATGGGTGTTTAAGATCACTTCCGTGACCTAGTTCAATCTAGGTCTTTGAGATTTGAGAATTAGTTCTTTTAGTTCATTTGTTGTACCTAAAAAAATTTCCTCCCGTACTTTCCAGGATTGAGATTGGCAGTCTTAATTCTTAATAGACCAGTGTATTTGAAAAGTAGACGGCTTACAAAAGTCAAAGTGACTTGGATATATGATTTAGGACTTTTATAAATATAAGTTTTATATTAATTGTTTAAATACATTAATTTTTTCAAAAATAAATACATTATATATTGCTTATATATATATCACAAAATACATTAAATTAATTGTTGAAATACATTATATATTGCTTATATATATATCACAAAATACATTAAATTAATTGTTTAAATACATTAATTGTTTCAAAAATAAATATTATCTCAATATATGCAATCACAAAATACAAACAGAATCTGATTTGTCATTTTATGATTGGGTTTATAGTAATGAAGGTTGTGTAAAACCATTATTACTATAAACCTGATCATAATAAAACAAACACTCGTAATTCACATAAAAAAACATCAAAAAAGCTAATACTAACAAGTCTTGATCAAACAACCAAGTTAATTAAACTGTTTAAACTAAATGTAAAACCTAATCTATATTGTTTCAATTATATATTACTTTTTATGAAATTTAAGAAAACTGACAACTCTGATGTATTTTTGAATCATGCACAAACAATAATATCAAGCACAACATTTATTTTTCCATGGAACAAAGGGTCTATGCTTTAAAAACCTAGACGAGACTGTAAAAAAAACAAAAAACTTAGATTGATCTAGAATGTAACCTATATCCTATTGGTTAAAATCTGTTAAGATCTGACAGATCAATTCTTTCGGATTGAAGTAAGTTCAAAATGATAGATATGTGGCCTTGAGGTCAAAAGATTTAGTTCATTTAGTATCTCACTCTCTCTTGAGACAATCGTTATTTGTCATTTTTTCTGGCAAGTAAACAGATCTGTGAAGTTAACGTTACATGTTAGTGATATATTGCAAATATTGTTTGTTTCACACTTCATGAATGACTTTTATAACTGATTTAATTTCCGTATACATAAATATATACGTTAGAATATGTATGTACCTATAAAACAGAAATTGTCGGTTGGATGTGGGTCATGTGAGGATACAATTTTAATTTGTTGTATATGTTGTATGATTTTTGGTTAAGGGAACTAATGAATGATGTAATTTCGATTTTTAACCTGTTTGGTCAAAGAGAATATTCCAGTATGTTAGTCTCTTTATGCTGTCATTCAGAAGCTCTTCTAAATTGTGGAATTTTGTTTTCGAGGATTTTTTATTTCAATAGGTTGTTAGGATCGAGCCCTTAATATGCCACAAACTTTTCTACACAACGACTTTTGACCGCGCACCATAGACGTTGCACCATGTGTTGGATAGTGTTTAACAATTCCATAAAAGTACTTCTGCAATTTGTTTACGTTGGTTTTGTTATTGAAGTCTGTAACACGTATAAATTTTTTAAGTAAACATTTTGTTTTTTTTGTCATCTGACAGATGCTGGCCTTGATTTCTATATGATCGATAAAATGTTCAGTGCAGCTATGAAAATTTGTAAGGTGATTCTTTCACAATTTTATATTGAATATTGTGCTTTTTAATCTTAACCTTTTTAGTGCCATGGTTTTTTACTCATATATACTTAAAAATGCCAAAGAAATATTTTGTTTTTCATGTCACCCTTGTCTCGAAAAAAAAACTGTATTTCTTCCAAAAATTATCCAATTTTGATAATTTTTTCGGTATTTTCTTAATAAAAACTCGTACAAGGATAATAAAATACACAGAAAATTATGGAAATATATATTGTGAACAAAAATTATAACAAAAACTGAAATCAAGATCACATCGTATTTTTGCAGTCCAGTACATCCTCCGTATCAGCAAAATAATTGTTATCGTCACTATTATCACTATCACTCAAAATTTGCATTATGCCAAATTGTGAGCGCACCACAATGTGATAATTACTAATAATATTATAATTTGAACTTTATGTAACACGTAGAAAGATAAAAAATTAGAGATGTGTGCGAGCGACCTCCCCTACCGCACGCTAAACAGCAACTGATTTCACGAGCGCCATAGTGCTCATGGCAAATTTAGTTAGTACACGCATGAGCGCGATGGCACTCTTCGGCACTCTAACGGTTAATTTGTAAAAAATAAATTACGACGTCAAAACTAAAAATGGCTATGAATGATCTCTTTTTATGGTTTCTTAAAAAAATGGTAAAAACGGAATGCTTATAATTTTATCTTGTCTGTTTTTCCATCTATCCATATGTCACAGCCATTTTACTCAGAGATTATTGGCACTATTTACGTGATATTAGGATGGTATGTGTTTTCTATGAACCACTAAAAAATTAAATGGTGTAATTATAAAAAAAATATATTAGGGGTGGCACTCCATACATGTAAATGAGGGATGAAAAAATTCATTATACATAGGCGTGTGGGGTGTTACACAAAGATAGACCTATCTAACGATAGATCTATCTAACGATAGCTCTATCTAACGATAGCTCTATCTAACGATACCCCACACGCCTATATATTAAAAATTATATAGAGGTGCCAAAATAGCTTTTTTATTTAAGTCAGTAGTCGATGAGATATGTGCTTCTAAAGACTTAAAAAGTGTGTGTTTCCCCCACTAACTTTTTAACTAACGTGTGTAAAAATTATGGTAGTAAAAAAAATTAAGGTTCTAATATGATATATTGCGTAGTTTTTGAAATATGGTATATTTTCGGTACCAACTGCAGCAATAACTTCCATTTATGTAGAATGCCAGATACACATCTTTACTGCAATCTTTTGTTATCACACAGCTTTGTTATCACCAGGAGGAACTCAACTTGTTAATGTTTTTGAAAATTTTACTTGTGAGACTGGAATATATTACTCTTTATCCAGCTATCACAAATCTATATATGCACACATATAGTTAAATAGCACCATAGTATATGTCGTCGCCGTGGTGTGTTGGGTTGATCACAAGGCTTATGGCCTTTGATGGCGCGGCACACCGTGGGGACCCAGGTTCAATTCCTGGCCGCTCGTTGAGCGGGGCTGGACTGGTGTTATGGTTGGCTGTAAGATATTGCTCTCGTAGCAATAAGTCTGCCATATGTATCAATTAGATACATTAAAGTAGATAATTAGTATACCTTAATAAAATCATGCACCGTGTATTTGGAAAACTATATTCAACTTAAAAGACGATAAATTATTGTTAAATTTACTGTTAGCTTTAATTATCATTACATCTAAATCAAAAGATGATGATAACATAGGATGACCTTCTAAAATTGTCGTCCTACAACCGCTCAACTGTCAAACTATACTTACAAAAGTCAAAATGTATGCGAAATAAGTTTAATATTATTTGTTAGGTGTTACGGTATCTTTAGTGCGGAAGTCCGACTCGCACTTGGCCGGTTTTATTTGACTTATTTTCAAAATAATATTAAGGGACATAGAGGTTATTAAGTGTGGGACAGAGGAGTCATCAATTATATTATTGTAGCTGTATCATTATGTATTAATCAACTTCTCAAATACGTAAGCCACAGTTTATGTATCTGTCTCGCGATCTGGACTAGCCTCTGATCTCTGTGCGCGGATGCATTCTGTAGAAGTATTTTATGAGTACTGGAGCATACATCTTAATACTAATACCCTACATCTAAATTTACATTCTAATACCCTAGCCTGCAATTTTTGTCTACGGCTTCATTTGGATGAATTTTTTGTTCGTCCACTCGTTAACGACCGTGATCAACGGCTAATCATGTCACGGTAATCAGTTGGTTGATATGTTTTTTATTTATTTTCCAGTTTTTTAAAGCACTAGTAATATTTAATAATTAACCGTACTTCAATTTCTTTCTTAAGCTCTATGCAATATCATAATAAAAACTTCATTTGAATTAAAACTGTGGTTTTTATGTGATATTAGCACATAAAAACCAGTGTTAATTCAAATGAGGGTTTTATTAATTGAAATTTGACAGTTAAAATATGATTGACACAAATATATGTTCATTTGGGTGATGACTATTTATAAGACTCATTGTATATCGCCCATAATATTATTAAACCGTGTACTAGATTCACTGGATTCAATCAATAAATTGTGATGCTAAATAATGTTATAAATATTAATATTAAACGTTATTTTATTAAAACAAATTCAGTAATTTAAAGGACAAAAAAGGAAACCCTTGCTGTCGATTACACAAAACTCAGGTGTATAAAACCTTTTAGAAAAATATTCAATATCATGGGATGTTTCACTGTGATGGTCCATTTTAATTTTTTATTTACTTACACATATATATATCGGTACGTTACAGATAACCTACTCGTAATGATAAAGTATTAATGCCATCAAAAAATTTAAAATTATAGATTAAATGTGAATACAAAATTACACAAGACTACAAAAGATAACAACGATATACTTCGACAAATTTACTTTCACTCATGGGCAAATCACACTCTGGTGCGACGGCTATCAGGTGGTTAAACAGTTGAACACGTATGAAGTCCAAACCTGTATATGCTATTCAGTACATATCATTTGCTTTGTAATGCAATGGAATGAAATAGTTGCAATAAAGCGACAGTAAATACAGACAGTAAAGAAATATAGTTTTTCTAGCGTGACGCTTAAATGTGAAAGAGGAAGTAAATAAAACATATAGAAAATAAATTAAACTTCTGCAATTATTTAGCATAAGAATCCTTAAGAAAAAACAACATGACTTGTAAATAACAAGTCATTTTTAAGCAAATTTTAATATTATTTTGCAGTATAGAATACATATTTTAAATACATAGTACGGTAGTATTTTTTTTATAATAACTAAGGCTTTCACTCTTGTTTGACTGTATATTTTTAATTACTGACCATCCTTAGTTTGACTGATTGTTTATCTAATTGCCAATGACTTAGTAAACTTTTTAATAAAAAAACAACATACAAAAATAGCATTTTTTTTGTCACAAATACAGAATAAATTCATATTATACTACTAACGTGAATACAAGAAAAAGTTGACAACACCCAAACTACCTTTTTCATTTGTTTACAAATATTCTCTTTTGAAATTGAATTAGGTATTGACATGTGTAACTTGGCTTTATGCTATGCAATTTATAACTCATGACTCGGATGCTGGCAACTAGCTGGTAGACTCGCGCATGATTTACAAAATGTAAACAGTGTGACTTTATTTTATAAACTTCATAACTGAAACGTAACTTTTAAGATTACGTGAGGGATTAAGAAATGTGGTTGTATTTAATACGAATTATAGTTCTGATACAGTAAAGATTTTTATATGAAGTTGGGTTATTATATGTACGAAATATTTTTTGTAAATCATGTTGAGTAAAATTTTATCTTAAATTTAGTTGAGAAAGTTGACTTAAGTACAATTGTTGTTTTTATTTTTTCATTGGGCAAAGTAATTTGTTTATACTTTTGTTAGATTTGTGTAAAACTTTTTACAATACAAAATCACTAGTCGTGTTTGTAATAATTCCATGCTCCATAGTTGTAAACAAATATATTAAGAGTGTATTTTGCGTTAATTAAAGAGTTTGAAGGGTTAAGTGATAATATATAAATATTATCTAGTCATCGTAAAATATTTTTGGGAAATAAGTTAGATTTATAGAAAAAAACCTTTTATTCCATTTTACACTCAAAACTTTTTGAAAATTTTGACAGTAATAACTTCCGACCCAATAAAATTTTGATAAGTTCCAAAAAAGTAAAATTGTCGTAGACCGAAAGGGATGTTTCACCATGATGGTCTATTTTAATTTTTTATTTACTTACCCATACGTTTATCGGTACGTTACAGATAACCTATTCGTAATGATAAAGTATTAATGCCATCACAAAATTTAAAATTATAGATTAAACGTGAATACAAAAGTACACAAGACTACAAAAGATAACAACGATATATTTCGACAAATTTACTTTCACTCATCATGAGCAAATCACACTCTGGTGCGACGGCTATCAGGTGGTTGAACAGTTGAATACCGCGGGAAACTTGAGAGTTTCAGTATAATTCTTCGTTTCTAGAAAGTATTATTAGATAGGTGTTATATGATTACACGATCGCAGGAATTGTTGTGTATAAAAAATGAACTTTACGTAAAAAAATATGGCATAGAATTCTTTTTAAAGTTAGATGATAAATTTCGTAAACACAACGTCTCTTCTGAGTGCAAAGAATACGAAACATAGCATTGCCAGAAAGAAATCGGTATGAAGTAGAAAAGGAAAGTAACCATACTCTCTTATATGTATATATCGGAGGAACGTCTTTTCAACACATTCAGTCATAGGTATTAATTCAATTGATACTGTATCCTATAAATATGTAGGAAGAAACTAGAAAATGCCATATAATATTATTGAAATCATACATTTATGCAGAGTCATTAAATATACTTGGTAGGTGATGTGGGAAAATGCGAGAAGCAGCACCTCAGCAACTTTTTGTACGGAGTACATTCTATTATTGGAATGTGTATCAATTTGGAAATAATAAACGACTGGAAAATTAATTGTGGTATATGCGTTCATATACCACAGCGGTGGTAGTTTAAAAATAAAAAAAATATTGTTTATTACTACGTTTACATAAGCCTCTCGTATCCTGCAAAATTACAATATAATCGGTTTTAAACTGAAAGAAGTATGAATGGATATAGTGACATTGGGGCGGATAGAAGGAGATGACAAAAGCGTGTGGTTTCCGGTTTTGCCATTTGCAAACGGACGCCTTAAATTACTTATTTATTTACGTCAAACATTAATGTACACATAACATTATATAACGATTCATTTGGCGGACTTACTGCTACATTAGTAACGTATACCAGTCAATCACAATAGTTAAATATGAGACTTTACTAATGTGGAAGAATGTAAAAGATATTCCATAGAGATAAACCTACTCTATCAACGTTGACAATTTAAAAAAAGCCAAAATATATAAAAAAAAAGTATAAATCAAAACAAGACGAAACATAAATTGTTTTCATAACAGGAAATGTGTTTAAATTAAAAAAATAATAAAAATGTCTAAAGTTTTGTTATAGGTATCCACAATTTTAATACTTTTGTATTTTATACGGATTTAAAATAACAGCATTTCATTACAAGTTCATTGTTCAGATGGAGCGAAAAACAATTGTTTTTTAATATCGTGATGGAATATTTATTTCCATAATTTTCTTTGTATTTTATTATCCTTGTACAAGTTTTTATTAAGTAAACACCGAAAAAATTATTAAAATTGGATAATTTTTGGAAGAGATATAGTTTTTTTTTCGAGACAAAAGATTTCTTTGGCATTTTTAAGTATATATGAGTAAAAAACAGTGGCACTAAAACGGTTAAGGTTCATTCTAGGGAACATAATAAAGCCTTTATTTAATGTCAGCACACACTGATACAATTATTATTAATATGAACTAATATGTACATTATTTAAGAATAATACAATAATAAAGGACTATCTGTTATTATAACAATCAGGTTTAACAACGCAATCTATCGGTTTTTTATTTTGTTTCTAGGGATTTAAAATAAGAAAAAGTTAATTTGATTTTCTCAAAAATACGTCTAATGATTTTTTTAAATTCTCCACTTTATTAGTACTTTACTTATTCAATATGACATAACTGGTTTCCCCATAAAAAAATCTGTTAAACGTTTTTTATTAAAATTTAAATTTGTGCTTTTCCTGTTACAAAAGAAAGTATGTGCGGCATCTCCATGCTATATATTATTTAACATTTTCAATAATCTTCCCACTCCATCGTTCTCTGCTTCTGACTTCAAACTCCATTATATCTCCATTTCAATTACAAAATTTATTAGCATACTAGATTTTGCTCACGTAGATTTTTGTTCAAGACTGCCAGTATTCTGTAACTATTACAACATAATCTGTTTTGCACATTTAATAAACATGTTGTACTCTTTATTGACATGTTGTAGTTGCAAACCTGAATGTCTGACTAAAAGCTGAGTTTTATCCTACAGGAATTATCTTATTTCAGGGGTTAAAAATACCTTATATGTTAAATCGAATCATTAACTATATTCTGAGCTTCATGTCAATCTGTCCAGTATTTAGGCGTGATTGAGTAACAAACATACAAACTTTTGTATTTATTATAGTAGGGCCAATTTCATTTGAAAACACAAGAATGCACTTCTTTTACCTTAAAATATAGAATTCCATCGTGAATCATTCACTGTCAATGCAACGAGACTATGAAATTAACGTGACTCAATTCTACGCAGTACGTCTACAATGCCTGTGTTTACAAGTTATTGCAAATCATATTATCCCCCATAACATGGCGGTTTTCTATCCATATGTTGTCCCTTTCCTTATCCACACCCTAATCCTGATATGTCATATGCCCTATTATAATTTGTATGTCTTGTTGAATTATATATCAGTTCAATTATCTACTTTTATATTTGTGAATGTCAAGTTTTTTTTTATTTAAAAATACAAATTCACTGCTATTATCATGACACTAATTTTTACACTTTTTGCTATTATCATGACACAAATTTTTGCATTTACCACGACACTACTTTTTACACTTTTGTGAAAAGTGTTGTGAATGTGGTTGGCCATAAAAGATTGCTTCCAAAGCAGTAGTAGTAAATCTGCCATTTGATTACTAAAGTTGACTGTAAGAGATTGCTCTCGTAGCAATACGTCATATGTATCAATTAGATACATTCTTCTTCTTCTTCAATGGCTTGACGACCCAGGATGGGCAGATGGCCCTTCTGCAGAATCAACTCCCGAGATCTCCTGTTCTTGGCCAGAGACATCCAGTTCATTATACTTAGGATTTTAAGTCTTTTTCCAGGCAGTCGAGCCATCTAAATTTAGTTCTTCCTCTTACTAATTAGATACATTAAACTATATAAATAAATAAAATACATAAATTGTAAATAAATATGTAAATAAATAAATAAATAAATAAATGTTTTTTGAGTAGAGACAAAAGGACTGACTTTTTTAAAAAAACACAAAAAAAAATTTGATGTGGATAAATAAAAAAATTTGGATTCAAGAGCATGATGGGGTTGGGTAGGAGTGAAAATGATTTTGTTTAGAATTTTTGTCTGTTTATTTGTTAGAGCAGTGCGAAAACTACTGGCTCCATTTGAAGGGGACTGTCACTGGGATAAGGCTTGGAGTTCAGATTAACATTAAGTTATCTTTTGTTCTTATCAAATTTTCTTTCTGTTCATCTGTTTGTTGGAATAGCACACGAAAATTAGTTCAGTTTTAATTAGGCTTTCACTATTCCCAAGCCACCCCCTGAGTCTTCTTAGATCACTTTCAGAGGCCCGTAATCTATCTCATACAAAAGAAAGGGCATTTGGAAGTCCCCTAATAGTGTCCCATATCTATTATCCCTCAAGATATAGAAGTTTCGGGACGTATATTAGCATTTTGAGACAAAAGACACATTACGTTACGTTCTATTGTAGTGAGCATGACAATGGACATAGAGTTATGATTGAGAGCATGCATCAACGTAGAAGTAAAGTAGAATAATACAAATTTTTGGGTTATTGCATTTTAGTTATTGCTACCATATGGCCGGAAACAGTGGGACGGTGTCAATTTATTCTTAATGCCACTTTCTGTTGCGTCATATCTTGATTCTGATCTTTCTTCACCTAAAAACTACTCCCCAGAAACGGATAAGGCCAAATATGACACAGCTATAGCGGTGGCGGCCAATCTGCTGGCTCCCTCTCAACTACGACTTCTTAAGTTAGCGCTTGCGGCCCACGTCACGTCTCCAGCGGTCCGCATGTTCACCGAGATTGCAGGCCGGAGCGGTGCAGCTGACGCCGGATGTGACACTTTTGTGCAGGTTGCGGGCAAGCTGCTGTGTCTGGATGAGGACATAGAGAGCGTTATGCTGGCAGTGGATCAGTATGATGCGGTGAGTTAAGTTACAGTTTTAGTAGATTGTGCAGACTATTTGTTTATAAACTTCTATACACAATTTTTGACAGCTCTCTTTTCTTTTAATCAACCGTAATATTTAATTTGGGGTTTGTCATAATGATTTAATAAATATTTATAAATTGCTAAATATTTGTATATATATTTGTTCACACAAAGTTTGTCGATTGTGTAGTAAACGAAACTAAAAGAAGCGAAAATCTTTGAAGTTATATCACTTATGAAAATGGTATTGCAAATAAACGTTATGTCAACAGATGGCAGATCCTAGGTTTTGACTGCTTCATCATTAGTGGATTGTTAACATATAGGTTAATTGCGATAGCGCAAGTTACTTTACATCTAACGCCATCTATTGGAGGTAGCCAGGAATGGGTATTAAAATTATTCAACATTATTTTAACCTTAATACGCTAACACTATTTTAACATTTACTCAGCCTGGTTTAGTGACAAAAATAATGGGAAGATGGTAAAAAATATTTAAAAGGTTTTACATCGTAATTTGGAGCAATTAAAAATTTTTCTTTTGGGAAAATTTGTTTCGGGCTTACGAGACACATCTGCCATTGTAGAAGATCCTGTATAGCAAAATACTTTACAGGATCTTATAACGTCATAAAGGAACACGGTGTAATTTTATGCGTATTGTGTTATTTATCCATTGGTTAGTAGAAACATTTTTAACTGAACAACTTTTTTTGAGTTTGTACATATTTAATTGTTGTACAAAATATTTCAAGTTACTCGTTTTATTCATTATAACAGTTTTGCAAACACAGTATTTTTTCATCTAACAATAGGTGTGTGTGCAATAGGTTTAATATAGTTGTGCTATCTATTGCCATGTTGTAGAACTAAATTTTTATTATTGACTAAAAATACTGAGTTGACTAAAAATATGTTAAGAGAATTATGCTATTCATAATCTGCTGCAGACATGCACACAGTAAAGAAAATATTTGTAATTCCTTCTAACCGTCTAATTCCGAATGTTTCGATTCAGTGGTGGTAGGACATTGCTGAATGTCCTATATTCTCAAAGTAGGACTCAACAAAAGCACCCTAGTGGCAGCAGAAGTTAACACTAAATTCTAGTGCTTCATTTCACTGACTCTGTGTCAGGCTTTAGGAGTCGTATCCAGACTTACGGAACCTCTCCTTATGACAAGTTCATGTACAAATAATTATTCAGACGGAGTATATTCTTATTTCATTACATTCTTATTTCAGACGGAGTATAGAATAGACACGTACAGCCTGGACCACCGATACCCCAATTGCGACAACAAGTCTTTGACAGCTGTACTCTACGGCGAGTTGGGCACTGCAGATTTCTCTACAAAGCATAATATTCTAGTCAGATATGCGGATAAGGGTTTTATCGATTACGTTGTGCGGTGGAATGTTAAGGTAATTTTTAACTTTTTTTTAACTTTTTTTTTATTTTATTTGGTGATATTTAAAAAAACTTGGCTATGTCTTAATTAGATGATAGTATAAGTAGATGCTGTATGAAATATAGGGGGAAGTGCTGTACACATAAATAACTTCTGAACATATCTTATAAATAACTTCTGATCATTCTGAACTGCTTATGACGTGTGCAATCCATGTCGACAGTGGCGTACAGTACTTTTTAGGTAAGACAAGTTACCAAAATAGGCACATATAAAAAAAGACTATTTTTATTTTATTGTTACCAAAGTTCTTACCAATTTAATTCTTTCCAGCTTTATGCGTTTTGTTTCTTTTATTACTAATATCATTTCTGATGGCCAAAGGTCAAAAATTATACAACATAAACATATATGTTTAATGCAGGTGTAATGTAAATTGTGAACCGAACCAACACATTGAGGTCCAGTACATCCACACTTTACGTTAATATCTTATCATTTATTTCTCTAGATATCCTGTTATGATGCTTTTTATCGAATTTGTCAAATTATTTCGATTCGAACAAATGCAGTTTAACAATAATGAAAATTTCACTGTTGTAAAATATACATAAAAAATTATATATTTAACAAAAGTAATTTTCGTAAGTGATTGTTTAATAACAAAAAGTTCATTTGAAGAAATGTTTCCCGAGTATATTGTGTTTTTGCAAAATACTTGTTAATATTTTTTTGTCATAATTGCCTTTTTAGTGACACTAAACATTGAATATGCAGATACAGGCAAGAATAATTGTATAAAAAAAAGTTATGAAAAGTTCATAAAGCATTTTTCAAATCAATTTTTTTTCGCAGCGGTATTTTTTATGGAGTATATGGTTTTTTATGTATATTCTTTTGTTTACAGAAAGAAAAATGTGAAATTGTCGTCAAGATAGTATAATATTTTATTCAAAATACCAACTCTCGGGTTACCGCAAATATTGATTGCATATGAAAATGGAGTACAGTGCATTTATTAAGAACATGTAATTTTAAAATTGGCTTTGGTCTATCATTCAGTCTAATATTATGAGATTGTTCATGCAGCAATGCATGGTATAATACCATTTTAATTTATACACATTCACAATAAAAAACTAATAAAATAGATATAAACTGGGAATTTGTGTGTGTGTGTGTGTGATGCACTAATTGATGAAATAAATACACAGCATTGTTTCATTCTGAATATAGCAGTAGTAAGCTATACAAAGTATATAGCAGTAGTAAGCTATACAAAGATAGCTTACTTTCTCCCTATAAATTTCAAACGCTGAAATGACGAAATCAATTTTAGTTTCTTACAAAAACTGAACGAGAAGTTACTTGTAATTTCCTAGTTTGTGAGGTAGGCATGAAGTTTGTACATTTAATCTAAAATTACACACACTGGTAACATTCAGTTTGTGCATGTGAACTACAGATCATATATTAAATTTAAATATGTTTAAATGTTCATAAATATTATGGTGTACATATGTCAGATGTTCAGGGCAACCTACGTCTAGTTGTTTACATGTCAAACAATTTGTAACGGAAAATCAATGTGATAGTATTTGAGGAGAAGGAAGCCAGCCAATAGTATAATCAATCTTAAGAATTCATTCACATCGCCTATGCGGGGACATGTTTGGTATGGAGCAAGCTTTACGTTACTAATATAATATAGGTTTATTGAAATTGTGAGACGAGTTCACTTTAACAAAAATGCAAATTTCATTGTTTTGTTTCTAACAAGTACATAATAAAACGATAAAATAGGCTGCAGTTACAATTATTACATTATAAAAAATTGGTTTGAAAAAAATTTAGTTAATTTTTTTGTATTGTTAAAGTGCTTTCCACTATTTTCCCTTTAAATTTATAGTTGAATACACACACTTAACACACAAATAAATACAAATGTTAACAACAACAGCTAAATAAGAGTAAAATAAGTGTTTAAAAAAGTTTCAGAGGTATAAAACATTTCCGATTAATATAATATATTTGAAGTCTGTACACATATGTGTATATACTTTGAATTCATTAAAAATTTAATATTTTCTCAAAATGTTTCACATGTTTCGAGTTTTGTGTGGTTGATAATAGGGTCTTTTTGTAATCAAAATTTTACAATACTCGTGAGTAAAATAATGGTGTAATATTGATATTCATAACTTTATTTAACATTACAGTTTCTTAAGTTAATGTAGTGATTATAAGATATTGGATGAAATAAAATGAGTTCTGTCTCGAATGATTGAATATATATTTGTGCCAATTATTCGTTCTTTTTTGAAATAGTACAGAATATAGTTATTGTTAAATGAAAAGAAAATATCTGACATTTTGATTTATGAAATTTTTCTTATAATTAATACAAAATAATGGGTTCAATTCGTTTTTGTTAGTTCGTTTTGCGATGTTAGCTCATGTTTTTTGCGAAGGGCAGAGTGTTTTTATCTGCCCATCACGTTAATGACCACGTGTTGTTTAATATTGGAGAGTCTTATAATATTCAAAGGCATGAAACGTTTTTGTATAGACTGTTTATATTACTTGAATGTAACTGAATAATTGGATTAGTTTCCAAAGTCATTATTGGAAAATAAAAAACCTGACTATGCAATGACAGCAAAAGAAAAAATAAAAGTTTTATAAACTGTCAAAATGTCTTTAAGCAATGATAAATTTATATTGATCATTTAACCTGCACATAATCACTTAAAGTAACTGAATAATTTAATTAGTTTCCAAAAAGTCATAATTGGAAAATAAAAAACTGGCTATGCAATGACAGAAAAGAAAAAATAAAAGTTTTATAAACTGTCAAAATGTCTTTAAGCAATGATAAATTTATATTTATCATCTAACCTGCACATCATCACTTAAAGTAACTGAATAATTTAATTAGTTTCCAAAAAGTCATTATTGGAAAATAAAAAACTGGCTATGCAATGACAGAAAAGAAAAAATAAAAGTTTTATAAACTGTCAAAATGTCTTTAAGCAATGATAAATTTATATTGATAATCTAACCTGCACATCATCACTTAAAGTAACTGAATAATTTAATTAGTTTCCAAAAAGTCATTATTGGAAAATAAAAAACTGGCTATGCAATGACAGAAAAGAAAAAATAAAAGTTTTATAAACTGTCAAAATGTCTTTAAGCAATGATAAATTTATATTGATCATCTAACCTGCACATCATCACTTAAAGTAACTGAATAATTTAATTAGTTTCCAAAAAGTAATTATTGGAAAATAAAAAACAGGAAAGAAAAAACAAAAGTTTTATGAACTGTCAAAATGTCTTTAAGCAATGATAAATTTATAGTGATCATTTAACCTGCACATCATCACTTAAAGAATTTTGAAAGCGTTATGATTTGTTTCTTTTTCTTTATTTTTGCAAAGTCCATTTTTTTATTTAAAAAGAATTTTGTTTACTTCATACGTTTTTGTTAAATAACTTCTTTTTAAGTCATTTCTTTAAATATCTATAAAAACCCATTTATAGACTATATTCTCTGCATGCTAATATACTATGTATACAAGTACCAAATGCTCTACTCTTTTCTACTGAGCAATATATGCATGTCTATACTATAGCCGATTAGTCTATGCAGGGTCTGTCACATTCCAAATAAGATCTCATAATCAGTGATACTTATGAAATTAAGACGAATCAAATGATACCTCACATTGGAAGATTTGTCTAGCCATTCAGTATGCAGGAGGGTATAAAAACCTTGACGTATAAACAAACACACAAAAAATATTAACTCCTTTTCACTTTGTGCAGTCGGGTATTAAGGGTGAGTAACTAGTAAAGGACCTAAAATTGTTGGCTAGAACATTGAGGAAATTTCATTATATTTAAATTAGAGTGACCAACCAAAAGTAGCCGTTATATGAGAAGAAAGTAATATCCACAAAGTAGTTTATTCAAATATAAACAAGTGGCTATCCAATGAATTTCATATACTGCACAATAAAAATGTACTTTATATAAGTGAGAATTTTAAGCTGCTATCAAATCAAAGTACATCTTTTCTTTAACAAAAAGTTTGGCCTCCGGCAACAAGTATTAAGTTATCGTTAAAAATGAATTAATTTAACTTCTCACAGATTACAATATCATCTTCCAAACTCATTTTAATAATATTAATATAAAAACATGAAACAGAGCTCAACAAAAACATATGCAAAAATCTTTACCTTCAAACTATTAGAAATGTCATTATTTTTTTTTTTGTTGCTAAATAGTAAATGTCAACCTGACATATGTTGCAACTTCATGTTAAAGCTCGGCTTTTGCTCAGAATTGTAATTAATGTAAATGTTAATAATCATAATCACCATCTCACCCAGAGAGTATACATTTTGCAACTTTTCATTCTAAGTGTGAAAGAGCAAGATTTGTTTGTTGTCAAATAACAAATGTCAACTCGACATTTATTGCAACTTCATGTCAGGATTAAAATGTTGATCAATTTGAATAATCATTACGGATATATACGGTTGAGATTATATATTTGCAACCTTTCGTTAAAAATGTAAAAGAGCAAGATATATTTAAAATCCACCACATGTGACACATGTAACTATATACCTATTGTATATGTGATATACAATAGGTATATATGATATATATATGTATATACCTATTTCGTAGCTATCTACTCTATAGACTTATCTATATATAACCAGTCTTTCTGTAAATCATTTCAATAGCTTTTTGAAAAAGAGGCTCGAATGGAATTTTAGAGGTCAGTAATAAATAAATTTATTTATAATTAAAATTTGTTTTTTCCAGCCGCGTGGTAAACACCTTCTCCGCCTCTCGGGTTATGGCGTGGAACTGCAATTAAAGAGTACTGAGTATAAGAGCCAGGATGATGCGCCAGCGGCTGGAGATCAGGCTGCGACCAGTGGCGAGGGTACTGTGGAGGAGGAAGATGAGAATGACCCTCAGAATCAAGTGGAAGGCTTCAACTTTGGAAAACTCAAGTGAGTACTTGTTTTGAGCTATTTCTTTTATTCATTAAGTAATGAATTTAAAAATGAAACACGACAACTATATTTATATCATTATAATATTTATTCTACTAGAAATATTTAAAAAGGCTTTAGTTTTTATTTCAAGGACAGGATATTTACAGGCGAAAGTATATTTTGTGAAAAGATGTACTTTTGAGTCTTTTTTTCTCAAAAATATACTCAAAAGTACATGTTTTGACGAAATATCACAAATATATTTTCTATTTATTTTTTTTTTTCACTGAAAAACAATTGGTGGAACATGAAATTTGTTACTTTTATACCAATTTTGCTACTAAGTCTATCAAAAAAATACTCAAAAGAGCTAAAAATAAACAACTCACACAACACTTGTTTCGCTACCGGATCGCTTACGAGGAGTTGTGATAGCTACTGTGCGGGCTGTCATAATGAAAATTATGTCACTACAAGCTCCGTTACGAGAATGCGTACTGGAATTCTAGTTATATAGTTCAAGTCCTATTTTTTCTCTGCTACATTTAAACGTTAACCAACGAGAAAGTCGCATTTTGTCACGTGGGAATGTCTCTACTTACAACTGCCGATAGTTGATAGACTTGATTACAGAAGGTTATTACATGTTAACAAAAAATGAGCGTTATTTGTATATGATATTTTAAAAATTGGATCAACAATTGGTATTGAATTTTCAATAAAAGAGTTATGTAAATAACTTTTGTACCAAATAACTTTATTAACACTGTGTATATGACACAATGTTCAGGAATAAATGTCGGACAAAGAAAGACGTTATTCATTGACTAAAAAATAGTTGATTGTCATCAAAATTAAATTTAAAAGATGACTCTTTTGTTCAATAACTTCAAAATAATATTCATAATTATTTGTCATTTTTTTCATACACACGATACTTGCGTGCGTCAATCAGCACCGCTCGGATTAATGTAGTGGTTGCGTACAGCTAGCGTGGGCTTGTGTGCGTGCGTTAGCAGTGTTGGGTGTGTTAAAAAGAGTTATGTGTAATATTTTTTTTGCACTCATTTAGAAAAAAAGACGTATTTTACGTTTTATTTCAACAACAGTTTATTCCTTTATAGCCAGCAAATAGCGAATAAATGTTGGAGAAAGAAAGACTTTCTCCAACATTTATTCTCTGACACCGTGTATAATGTAAATTAATAAATAATTTATGGTTTTCACGTAAGTTTAATAACCAGTATTAATCGAATTACATAATTGAGATATTTAGAACTATTTACAAATCCAACTCAACTGCGCACATCATGTGCAGCCTATATCATAAAACAGCCATTACAATCTCCAGCAGCAAGCTGCAACAGCGCGTTTAGAACCCAGCAGCGACATCAAGTGAGCAACCCAGTAGCAAAGCAAGGCTTAATATAACTTAAGTATTCTTGAGACTTTCGCTACATTATGCTAGGAAAGACACGTTAGGCAATATATTTAGATAGTAAAAAATAAAGTTAACATTTGTCAATGAGGTCCGTGCAAAATGCACAGTGCCCTGTATTGCAATTTCTTCTTAACAGTTTATTATTCGCTGTATTTTTCATTGCATAAATATTTTTAACGTCACACTTCTGTGCCCATTTAAGTACATAAAAAACTTTTAAAGATTTAAAGGCTAATAAACTAGCACAATCCCTGTGCGAGAAACGTAGCGCTCACTTGAAAACAACAGAAATAAGAGCTTTTGGTTACATATCCATCCACGCTTCGCGTTGTTATGTCTTCACTATTTCTCTGAATATCTAGCTTAATGCTTTTTATAAAAACACATCAAAATTAAAAAAATTTTAATTAACAAGAATGATTGCATAGAGGTTAAAAATGTGATATTTGAGGGCTCTTTTTCTATAGTAAAAACACTTTCATATCAATTTTTTTTTAATTTGTACGTGGTTTGTTATGAACATTCTTTCATTTACAGCATTACAGCATATATTTTATTCAAAATACAGCTTTCGGCTAGCGTAAATGTTTATCGCACATGTAAATGTTATTCAATACATTTATTAGGAATATGTAGTTTCGGAATTGGCGTCACTCTACCATTCACAATTATATTATTTTTACAATAAAATATAAATTGGAAAAAATTTCACTTGGAAAACCTATAAAGCAACAGACATTTCTATCACGACGAAAATGCGCGTTCGAAACAAGTAAACTAATAAAATAAACGCAAACGGGAGATAAAAGCTAATTTCAATTCACTGCCAAATGTAATAGGTGTATTTATGAAATGGAAAGCCAGCTACTTTTACTCTGTTTTTAGATTGTTTACTCCGCACACGTGACATTCATAAATGACAGGAGAGATTGGTTATTATACACAGTAAATTGTTATTATCACAATCTGTGTGTGTATGTGAGTGGTATATAATATGCTCGACCCATAAGCTGAGAAGCACTAGCTTGCATTCACCTTAGAAATCAGCTACTTGAAATGAAGTAATAAATTTTACTTTCTCATAGAAAAGTTTTGTAACGTGAAGTTTTCTGTACTTTTATACTTTCAGAGATAGGAATGAAGTTTCTACATTTCAATTTGCATAACTAGTAGCGTTCGGTTTGTGCATTTGGGCTACAAATCATTGCGCATTTCGCTTGAATACCATAAATTAAATATGTTTAAATGTTCATAAATATGTGATGTATTTATGTCAGATTTTCAAGGCAAGCTACATACGTGTAATTGCTTATAAGAAGCTACACACCACTGAATTGTACACAGTAAAATATACAAAAAAGTTCCCACAGTACATGACAGTTGTTTTATATTGTTTCTTATAAGCATTGCTAAGTTGGACGGTACTACAGTATACTGAATGAACTATTACAGTGGCTGAACCATTTAAAAAACCGTTAATAAATTAGTTGTAAACAACAATTATTTAAAAAAATGAAAGAAAATGCAATCAGTACCTCTTTTTTGCCCAGGCAAAGCCAGGAAAGGCAGCTAGTTGATTTATGAAAAAAAAAATTTTTTATTTGTATTGTCAACTAGAAACCTCTTTCCGGCGCTTCGCTCGCCGCTGGAACGCTTCCGCCGCCATCTGTCGGAGGCGAGCGAGGAGCTGGCGCCGTTGAAGGTGTGGCAAATGCAGGCATTAAGCATGCAGGCGGCAGCGGCTGTGATAGATGCAGCAGATGCTGGCGGCGACGAGCCGTTGAGGGTGCTGACGAGTATTGCACAGAATTTCCCCATGCAGGTGAGTCACTTGTTGGTGGTTGTTGAGGTTTTATTTTTGATACTGCTATTTTTTTTTGCTCATAAGGGTAAAAGCTTAAATAACAAATTGTCTATTAGAAAAATTAATTTTTCTTTAAAATCATTTACAAGATAATAATGCTTTTAAGTTAATATTTTATAACAATTAAATGTTTCTAATTAATAATATTTATGACTGAATAGTATATTTAGTAAAATAACATAGCGCGTTCAATATGTTTATAATATCGTTTTTAAGATTAAATTTGTTTGTTTGGCTATAGCTCTATTTATTTTTGTAGCTTGCTCCACTCATTTGTGTATCTTGCTTTACATATTTTATACATTTTTTACAGCATTATACAATAACTTAAATTTCCTTTCCACCAGACAAAGTCCCTGATCCACGTAGCAGTCCCACGTGCACTCCGAGAAGAAGTGTTACATAACCAGGAGATATGGACATCATGGTTAGGTGCCCGGGGCACCTCCGATGTATTGCTTATGGTGGCTGGCGCCCAGCACGATGCAGAGGAAGCTGATATAATGTCCTTGCTAGCTGCTCTGCGAGAGGACGTTGGGCCCATGACTGCATTGTATGCTATGGGTGAGATTTTTTATTCCAATATTTTATTAATGACTCTCTGTGGTGCAGGGGTAATTTTTTCATTAACTATTTAACTAGGAATGTCTGCTATAACTTTTAATTAGTGTATCTTAACCGTTTTAGAGCCATGGTATTTTACTCATATATACTTTAAAATACCAAAGAAATCTTTTGTTTTTGATGTCATTTACCCTTGTCTCGGAAAAAAACTGTATCTCTTCCAAAAATTATCCGATTTTAATAATTTTTTCGATGTTTTCTTAATAAAAACTTGTACAATGATAATAAAATACAAAGAAAATTATGGAAATATATATTGTGAACAAAAATTGAAATCAATGTCACATCATATTTTCGCAGTCCGGTACATCCTCCGTATCAGCAAAATAATTGTTATCGTCACTATCAGTCAAAATTAGCATTACGCCAAATTGTGAGCGCACCACAATGTCACTTCCACTATCACTTTCTTGACAACTTAAAAAACGATCATTTTCACTCGAATTATTTTCGTATTCCGACATTATGGGTTAAAAATTTTCTTTTCCTGGATCCTTTTTATATTATAATTACTAGTAATATTATAATTTGAACTTTATGTAACATGTAGGAAGATAAAAAATTAGCGATGTGTGCGAGCGACATCCCCTGCCGCGCACTAAACCACAACTGATTTCACTAGCGCCATCGCGCTCGTGGCAAATTTTGTTAGTATGTGCACGAGCACGATGGCGCTCGTCGGCACTCAAACGGTTAAACACACTAAGTATAATCCTAATAACATAACAAAAAAATTTTGTTTGTTTGTCTGTTCTTTAGGAATTAACACAAAAAGTACTATTCCTATTGATATACAAATTCGTAATATGATAGCTCATAGATTCCAAATTGCCATAGGCTATATACATACGTTGTATTATTTTTGAAATATTGTTAATAACGTCGACGAATTCAGAGAAGAAGCTTAAAAAGCTTTCGTGATGAATGCTTACAAAATTATTACCAATATACTAATAATATGTATGGGGGAATTTTAGTACTTGAAAAGGCCTAAATGAAAGTCCATGCCGTTACCTATTTTTAAATTAAAAAAAAGTGTAGATTAAAAATGAAATAAATAACCATAAAATAAAAAATAAAATGTTAATTTTATGCTTTTTTGATGGACAAAAATGATCGTTGATGGATAAAATAAAAATCACATTTTATAATTTGAATTGGTAGTTTAATGGAAAATGAAAAGATTTTAATAAAATAAATGAAAGTAGAAATACACATTTTAGTGACATTCGGTGCGATGTATACGTGGATGGAAAAAGGGGAACAGAAGAAGAGAAACGGGTACAAGGGTATCACATCACGACCCATTATTATATTTTTGTTAATCATAATAAAGCACGGAACTATGTTCATAATGGAAAAAACACGGAACAAAAAATCTTAATCAACTTAATTGTACTCTAATTCAGTTTTCGTACGGGGCCACTAGTAGACTGAATTGGCTTTTTTTATTGCATCCTACTATGGCAATATAATATATTTAAAAGATTCACCACCAGTCGCAGCCCGATCTCGACTGCTGGTATATCACCCTGTCTCTTAGACTCCATGCTCTTTAACTGCAGTTCCACACCACATCCCGAGAAATGAAGAAGGGTAGCTAGGACAAAAAATATTATTTTAAAATAATTTTTTTTATTATTTCCTCCCAAATTCGTTTTATAGCTCTTTTTTAAAAAGATATTAAAATTATAAATAAAAAAACTGGTTACATATAGATAGGTATGTGTTCATATAGTTACGTATACCACGTGATTGGCTTTATATTTCATGTGTTTTTGCACTTAAAGTGATAGGTTGCAAAATGTATTTTTGCATATAATTTGATGCAAATCGTAATTTCTCGCAAATGTCCGGCTTTAAAAAAAATATTAATTTTAAATAATTTTTTTTATTATTTCCTCCCAAATTCCTTCTATAGCTCTTTTTTAAAAGCTATTAAAATTATAAATGAAAAAACTGGTTACATATAAATAGGTCTGTGTTAATATAGTTACGTATACCACGTGATTGGCTTTATATTTCATGTGTTTTTGCACTTAAAATGAAAGGTTGCAAAATGTATTTTTGCATTAAATTTGATGCAAATCGTAATTTCCAGCAAATGTCCGGCTTTAATATGAAGTGGAAATAAATGTAAAGTTGACATTTGTCACTTGCGTCATTTTCTGATTTTGTATCATAACAATAAAACTAATTAAGGTAAACTCTTAGAAAGTGATTATCGTTTCATCGTGCAGGTCTCCCTAATAAGCTCATCACCTCACTCCTCTCTTTGGACTTGGCGGACGGTGCATCATCAGACGAATACGCCTTAGACATACGCCACACAGCTGTCACTTGGCTTAATGATATCGAGACAGACGAGCGCTACCGGCGCTGGCCATCTAGCTACATGGAACTTCTCCGACCCATGTATCCTGGCATGTTGAGGAATTTAAGGAGGAATATTTATAACTTTGTGAGTAATTTTAAATATGAAAAATAGTAAAACGTAAAACAAATAAAGATAATTGAAGAGAAATAATGTTCAATAAAAGTCAACTGTGAAGGCTTTTTCTCATATTTTAATCTTATATTATAAGCAATCACGTGATGCACTGAACGTGTTAACAGTACATCAATTAAAGAGTGGGATCCATAGAAAAAGTGCTCATAAAATTTGGGAAAAATCAAACTAATACCTGGTAACATTCAACATTTTTTACCGGAGGTTTACCTCAATTCTTTTTCTGTTTCCTTCTAGATTTCCATAATTTTCAGAAATATAAAGTTGGCAATTTTGAGGTTTTTAGTAGAAAATCACTGATTTTCTATTATAACCAATATTTTTATACAAGCACAAAGTTTTTTCATCATGTATTTTATTAATTACACATATCAAACATACACATTGAATATATATATATATATATATATATATATATATATATATATATATATATATATATATATATACGTACGTACGTACGTACATACATACATACACACGCACACGCACATTTTCTTCAATTTGAATGAAATTCTGTAAATTTTAATAAAAACTTGTTCCAAAAATACTTTTGTTGAACTTTTTCCTTTTTTGAAATGTTTATAGGACAACTTTTGGTGAACTTTTTCCTTTTTTTAAATGTTTATAGGACAACTTTTGGTGAACTTTTTCCTTTTTTTAAATGTTTATAGGACAACTTTTGGTGAACTTTTTCCTTTTTTTAAATGTTTATAGGACAACTATTGTTCAAATTTTTCCTTTTTTGAAATGTTTATAGGAAAACTTTTGGTGAACTTTTTCCTTTTTTTAAATGTTTATAGGACAACTATTGTTGAAATTTTTCCTTTTTTGAAATGTTTATAGGACAACTTTTGGTGAACTTTTTCCTTTTTTTAAATGTTTATAGGACAACTATTGTTGAAATTTTTCCTTTTTTGAAATGTTTATAGGAAAACTTTTGGTGAACTTTTTCCTTTTTTTAAATGTTTATAGGACAACTATTGTTGAAATTTTTCCTTTTTTGAAATGTTTATAGGACAACTTTTGGTGAACTTTTTCCTTTTTTTAAATGTTTATAGGACAACTATTGTTGAAATTTTTCCTTTTTTGAAATGTTTATAGGACAACTTTTGGTGAACTTTTTCCTTTTTTGAAATGTTTATATTCAACTATGATATACTATTATACAATTAATTCATTTTTATATTGCATAAGAAACAATAACAGGCATAGGATGTATATTCATATTTTAATTGTAGATCGTAGTAATCGACCCCACCTCTGCACAATCTCGGGCGGCCCTCCAACTATCTGACACACTGCTACGACACGGCACGCCAGTGCGCGTGGGTCTGGTATTAGCTGCAGTTGCACCAGGCAATGAGGCGGTGGGTGATGCTGTTCGTAGCGCCTTCAACTATGTAGCACAGGCTAGCGACTCGAATAAGGATGCGTTTACATTTTTAGAAAAGGTGAGTTGTTTTGTCCATCTTTCATTTTTATTTTAAGTTTTAAAGTTTTTTTTATCTGATTCCTATTACAAGAATGTGGTTGTGGATTCAATTTTCTCTTAAATTTTTAAAAGTCAGTATTAAGGCTTCCATATTTTTTAAAATAAAAAAAGGATTGTAGGGTGTCAGTTGAGGTTAATGGAAGCAAAGACAATGATAATTGTACTCCCTGTAGGTGCGTGCTGTGTCATAGAGTAGCACGCCAACCTCCAGTTTTGATGATAGAAGTAATTATAAACGCTCTAAATCTTTCTCTAAAAATATATTTTAAATGTTTAAAATGATGTAAATATGATTTAAATTTACCTTGAAAAAAGACATTCGTCTACAACTATTGGTCTGTACGCATGTATATACATATGAGGACACGCTACAGGCTGCATTTCTTGACCGATTTTGGTTATTAATTTGTCTATCGATTGGTCAACTATCAGAATAGAAACTTACTAGTTTTCAGAATGATTTATCAAATAGTTAAATTTTTTTACCAAACTTTTTTCACGCTTGGCGACTGTTCTCGGCCTTAGGTTTATGGATATCGTCTTGCCCTGACTCTTTGCACGCAGCCGTTTAAATTTTTTATAATTAAAAAAAAATGCGGTTTCTTTTTTGATTTTACCAATGATTTTTAATATTTTTGTGTCTGTCGATCTGAATCTGTTTTCAATACGTATACCATGAGAAAATTAAGATACCATTTTTAAGAAAACTTAATGTAGTTATAATTTGTGTCTTAGGTCAATATCTAAGGAACAGTTTATTACACTACATCATCCAAAGACCGAACAGAAAAAACGGTATCAAGAATTTTATTTTATTGACTGTATTCATACGCTTATCCAGTTCGAGGACATAGAAGAATATTTCATTGGGCTACTCTGATTATTTGGAAGATAATAATTACTACATTACTACTTAAAAGCACTCGGTTCATTACTACTTCATTATTTAACAAGGACGACTGTTTTTTTTTCGTAAGCAATCGTCGTAATTTTCAGTACATTAACCGTTAGAGTGCCGACGAGCGCCATCACGCTCGTGCGCGTACTAACCAAATTTGCCAAGAGCGTGATGGCGCTCGCGAAATCAGTTGCTGTTTAGTGAATAGTATTTATTTATTACTAATGCACTAATTGCTATCTACAGGACTCTAGGGTGACTTCCTGGTAGCAACCTGTAAAGAAAAACATAGACAGAAACCCACAGGAAAAATAAACAGAATTCTAGTATGTAAGATAAATATGATATTAAACTTTAACTGAAATTCTGTTTCCAGTTATTGTCATCGATGAAGGGACCCATTCTCACAATGGAGGAGTTAAAGAAACAGCTGAGTACCGTGGTTAAGTCGGGCGTTAGTGTGGAAGATGTTATCTCCGAGGATTCAGAATATAATTTTGGCAAACAGCTCGCTGCCGAGTTTGTGGCAAAGATTGGATCTGGCAGATTCCCCGAGGTTGGTTTATAGTCTTGTCATTTCTAGCTAATTATTTTGGTTAAATATAAAAACCGACTTTAATCGTGTAAAAATTATTATGTAGGAACCACAAAATGGTTGTTTTATATGCTCTTGACTAATACACGAAGGTTTTCCTTCTTCATACAGATATCTCCTAATTTTATTTTTGCCTCAAGCAGCCACCCTGAACGAAAGTCATCAGTACCATTTTTATTTAGAAGATGTCCATCCCTAGAAATTTTATCCATCTTTCTTTTCTTTTATGCTTCAATTAATTGTTATTTTGTTTTTATTTTATCAAGTTTATGGTTATTGCTTTTACCCTGTTTTGTCTTTGGTAATAAGAAGTGCGCATTAAGCAAACAGGAGTCCAGTCATTAAACTATTTCGCCTTCGATAACATGGCGTACATGTTAGACAAAAGCATTCTTAGTACCAATTATAAATTGACTTGTTATGTCCATATTTTCTAAAGTTTATCGTTATTGTTTTTACTCTGTTTTATCTTTGATAATAAGGAGTGTTTATTAAACAAACAGGAGTCCAGTCATTAACCTATTTTGCCTCTGGTAACATGGCGTACGTATTAGGCAAAACATTCTTGGTACCACTTTTGGACTGACTTGTTATGTCGATATTTTACATAACAAGTCAGTCCTAAATTGGTACCATTAAGTTTATGACTATTGTTTTACCCTGTTTTGTCTTTGGCGATAATATATAAGTATAAATATATAAGGAATAAATATATAAGGGATGCATATTAAGCAAACAGGAGTCCAGTCATTAACGTATTTTCCTCTGGTAACATAGCGTACAAATTAGGTAAACAGGTGTAATCAAAAAATTATCTCATAATGTACGTATCAACACGTTATATAAATTCATTTATTAGGCCTTGGTGAATGGGGTCCCGCTCTCAGACGCGAGTGACCCGGGCATGCTGCAGTCGGCCGATTTGCTCGAAGAAGCCCTCGTTACTGCTCTCTCACGTCACACGGCACGCGTCCAACGAGCCGTCTTCCGAGGCGAGCTGAAGGATACAGACGATGCAGTGGAGTTTATCATGAACCAGCCTCACGTTCTACCTAGGTGTGTTTTATATATGATTGTTACAACAGTACATAATATTAAAAGGGAGAAAGAATAGATAATAACACATTCGTACACGTTCATGACACGATACAAAGCCGTATCCAATTCTTACACGTAGATGACATGTTACGATGCTGTACCTAATTCGTAACGTACATGCGTGTCCTTTTATTCCTTCTTCATATCATCTTGAGGCACTTTTAAAACAATTTTTGCTTAATTTTATGATACTATAATTTTAAAATTTTTTTAAATAAAGTGACACTGAATTAATTTTTAAATATTATTCAATTAAAGAGACAAAAACATTTGGATGAAAATCGTGTTGATTTTTTACTTTTATGGATTAAATTATCATACTGGAAATTTTTTTTAATATTTCTTTATAGATATTGCCATATGTTCACAAGTGAAAAGTTATAGATATATTAGCTTTGGAAATTGTTAATGATAGCTATGAAAGTATGATATATATGCTGTTCTTCATGTGATATTGAATATCATTGCTTTACAGTGTTTCCTGGATCTATATTATGGAAAACATCCAAAATTTCGAATCCATTTTAATTTTCTACTTGTGTCAATATTCTAGTGTTACTAAGTAGTTTATTACAATATTTGAATGTGAAAGTTATGAAGGAACAAACAAAGAAACGAGATCAGGAACGATCATTTATATATATAATATTTTGTATGACAAAAATATATTATTATCTACATCCTATTCCGTTGCACTTTTTAATTATTAAAATATAAAGAATTTCCCAAGTGAACATGCTATTCCCAAGCAACAAACAATTCATAGTGATGTAACAAATCATAGTAACGAAAATAACACGATAAAACCATTGTTTACTGCGTGCATTCTGCTTTACGTATCCTTTTGCCGATTTTGATATATTGAATATATTTGGAATTAATTTTGTAGAAATGTATTATTCACAATTAAATGAAACTACGTGATGTAGTATTATTTCTACTTTCTTTAAGTTCTTTACCACGACCTAGGTTTTGTTGTATTACAACATCTTCAGGTGGGCTATTAGCAAAGATTATCTTTTGACGTATCGAATAGATACTTCAAAAAAAGTCTTGAACATTCCCAAACTCTCATTTTGCGCTTACTCAATATTTTTGGGTGAAATGTGTACATTTCCGTACAAAGAAATAATAATTAATATTACGTAAATATACAATTTTTGTAACAATATATTCATTACATAAAATTGGTATTACGTAATGAAATATGTAAACTTAGAATGGTTGTAAAATATTTTTAGCACTTGTGACAGTCTGATATTATTTCCGTACTTTTGTCATCCTTTAGGCTCAATAACCGTATCTTAACTGTGGAACCCTCGCAATACCTTGACGTGTCTGGGACGCCAGCCCCTCGCCAGGTCTTCACTCCTGATCAGCTTCCAGCATTGCTCAACCTTTCCCCTCGCGATGCAGTTGCCAGCGCTCTTCATCTTGTGCGCTACTTCCTTAAACCGAGTAAGTCGGGTGCAGCAGAGAAGATCACACAGACTGTGTGGGTGGTGGGAGATTTGAAGGATAAGAAGACAAGGGATCTGTTGAAGTCTGGCTTGGATTATATGGTGAGAATATGTAAATAGCACTTTTCGGTTTTTTAACTCCGTATTTTTAACCTTCTAGGCGAGGTGAGCAGAATTGGAAAGAGATAGATTCCAAAATCCTTTCAATTTTCACTCAAATATCTATATTTTGGTCAGCTTCTAATCTTCATCCACATTCTAAAGTTGTCTTAATTATGGAAATTAAAAAAATGTTCAGTGTACTCTGAGTGGTTCGCTCAAAACACGTCTGAAATCGTATTATTCAATAGCGTTGCCACGCACTTAGAAAAACTTGAAAACCTGGAAATACCATGGGATTACCCCTTGAAATATCATGGAAAGTAATTTTCATAACATTTCTGGAATTTAGTTGAATAATCTACCCATGTATTGAAATAATTTCTGGGTTTAATTCTGATTGTAAAAAAAATAAGTTAGTTGAAATAAATAATAAACTAATATTACAATACAATGCGTAGTGTAGTACAATATGTGCAAGAAAGATAATGCGTGCCCGGCAATTTCTCTGCACCCAAAAGATATAATTAATTGAAAAGAATGTTTAGTTTCGCAAATGTTTTTCTTTGTTTGTTTTCATAAATGTAATAATAAATTTCACGCAAGTTCGTGGAGTATTTGCATCTCTGGTATCTATTATATCTATCTGGTTTATTGCTATTAACTTGCTTGTATAAATTTTTTATATTCTAGCTAATCCTAATATTTTAGTCACATTGTGTTTACCTGTAAGAGATAGCTCTTGCAGCACTAAGTATGCCATTTGCATAATGAGCTTTTTCAGTTGCACTAAACAAATAAATAAAAGCAAGCGAGATATTGGAACGAGATGCAAGTTTGTTTTCTTTCACTGAACCTTACACTTGACTTCATTCATAACTTTCTATTTTTGGAAGTTCCTCTGTCGCAATATGATATCAAGTAATTAAGCAAATAAAAAAAGTGGTTTTTCTTATCTGTTTGAAAAATATATAATTATAAAGTATTGGCTTCCATATGAGCTATATAAATTGAAATCTATATCATCAAAAACTTGATCATTTTTTCAATTTTGTTCATTTAATACTTTGACTGCAACTTCAGTCATATATGATTGATACTACAGCTTCCCAGGACGCCTCGTCATCTCGTTTTTAACTTACACAGGTCAGATTTTACATGCATTTATTAAAAAAATTACAAAAAGTGGAACCAGTTTTTAAACAAAGGACCATTTTTCTACTGGTCCATTTGCGTGAATAACAAAAAAATATATTACCCCATTTTATACCTGGGGAAACTACTATGTTTTTGTATCGAGATACATTAAGCACTTTCGTATGACCCTCATGCTTAAAATATATCATTTCTGAAGACGGTGATGCACTGGTGATCGAATTTGTGATGTGACTATCCTGCAGCCTCCCGATCCCGGATACTGCGTCAAAGTGTGATTAGCACTCAAACTGCTATTAGTCACAAATAAGTATGTTAACATACTGTTTTACTAATGGTCGTTAAACACCCATGAAGATGTACTTTATAGTGATCTCATACACTATTTTTTTATGATCTGAGTGAATGAATCTTTCTACATTAAGACGAATTCCCTATGTCAATTAGGGGAGGATGTTTTAAGGAAAAAAAACCGATTAGATACTAAATTATTGAATATATTTGACGTTAATTTTGTAGAAATTCATTATTCATAATTAAATGAAACTACGTGATGTAGTATTATTTCTACTTTCTTTAATTTCTTTACCACGACATAGGTTTCGTTGTATTACAACATCTTCAGGTGGGATATTAGCAAAGATATAGGAATATTTGCTAATAGCCCACCTGAAGATGTTGTAATACAACGAAACCTAGGTCGTGGTAAAGAACTTAAAGAAAGTAGAAATAATACTACATCACGTAGTTTCATTTAATTGTGAATACTAAATTATATCGCAAAATTAATCATTTATCTCTAATAACTAATAAATGAAATTTTAATTTTTGTGTTGCAGCGTGGGACGGGTGGCGTACGCGTGGCGTTCATTCCCAACACGGAAGGTAGGAGCGAAGATCAGACTCTCAACAAGGTGGTGCTTGCTGCATTAGCAGTACTAGAACCTTCCAAAGCCACTGACTATGTCACCGCACTGTTGGCAGATGAGGGATGTCATTTAAAAAAAAGTTGTGATATACTGGTGAGTTTAGTTATTGTTATTGTTTATTTTGTATTAACCCTTTGGGTGTTACGTGTTTTTAACAGTTACTGCTCTCGGCGAGCAGCGCCACTTAAATGTAAATACCTAGGTTAAAATGAAATAAATATATAGAAAATTATACATAATAGGAAAGAGATTTAAATATCAAGTCAAATAGTAATACAGTCGTCTATAGTGTTTGTTTGTTTTTACTGCTGTGATTTGTTGAATGTTGTGTGTGGTTATGTTTTGTTCCGAATGTTTTGTGTTTGTGATTATAGAACGAATGTACATGTTTATCTATTATTTGATGCATAGTTATTATTGATGTAATGTCTATTTTGTATTTATTCATATATTTTTGTGATAAACAATGTA
Source organism: Druceiella hillmani (assembly GCA_039881145.1). Taxonomy (NCBI): domain Eukaryota; kingdom Metazoa; phylum Arthropoda; class Insecta; order Lepidoptera; family Hepialidae; genus Druceiella; species Druceiella hillmani. The sequence continues at coordinate 8,660,713 of JAYKKI010000035.1, forward strand.
TTTTCTTGTAAAACTGACAAAATATATGAAGACAGCGTGAAAACCCAAAGGAATACTGTTTTAAATTTGTTATTTTGGTTTACCGTTGAAATGGGTATACCGTTTTAAATTTGTTATTTTGGTTTACCGTTGAAATGGGTATACTGTTTTAAATTTGTTAATTTGTTTATTTTTTCTGTGATTTGTTATTTTTTTGACAATATATTTTTTTGTTATTGTTGTAAACATCCTTTTATGCTTGCTTATAATGGTATATAACGTTTTTGGTATATTTCCATTTATGAATAAGCAAACACATCATTTTAAAACCTTTATTTTTTGCACTTCTCTAAGCTATTGAAAGTTTTAAAGTATTTAAAATATTTTATGGCATAATTTTTTTTCACATCGAATTGCATAATGGCATTACTTTTTGGATTTGCATTTCGTTACAGTGGTTTCTTAAGTTTGTTATTTTCTTTTGTCGTATTTTGCAGATGGAACCGAGATGGCTCACCAAAACTTAACTATAACATAAATTTTTATTAGATTAAGTTATTTTTTTGTTTATTTACTTGTTTAGACTTTTATTTGTTTAGACTTTTTTATGGTGATAACAAAAATTGCATTTTATAAAGACTTCTTTAAGAAACCTTTCTTATTACACAGACGGGAGAATTTTTTTTCGTTATTTATTATACCCGTAATTACACAAGCGTGGTACAAATATTTAGAATGTTTTATAACTAAACTTCTTCTGTGAATACATAAAAAATTTCATTATAATAAAATCAATATTTTCGGAATTGCCGATTATTATATTAATATTTTCTAGTAAGACTTTTTATAATTTAAATTTCACAGTTGGATGTAGTAAAAAAAATCATCTTAAATTTTCAAACAATTTCTATAGTTACTGCTAGCCTTTAACTCCTTTGGTGTAGTCGCTTTGTTAATTAGTAGATAAAACAGTAGTCTAAAAGAACTACTATTGAGAAGACTATTAAAAGAACTAAGAATCTCTTTAGTGTTCTAGTTATAACTGAATTATATGTAGGAATAAAGGAAATATAGGAATTAAATATAAGAATGAAGGGAATGTAGGAATTTTATACATGTATGTAGGGAATATAGGTATTATTTATAAGAATAAAACAAATATAGGAAATGTATATAGAAATAAAGGGGATATAGGAAATATATATAGGAATAAAACGAATATAGGAAATGTATATAGAAATAAAGGGGATATAGGAAATATATATAGGAATAAAACGAATATAGGAAATGTATATAGAAATAAAGGGGATATAGGAAATATATATAGGAATAAAACGAATATAGGAATTATATATAGGAATAAAGGTAGCGTAGGAATTATGTAAAGGAATCAATAGAATATAAGAAGTTTATTTACATATAAAGGTAATGTATATTCCTCCTTTTGTTGTGTTTTTTAAAGTGAAAGCCGCACTTTTTATTAATTAACTGATTTGGGAGTAGTAACTATACTTCATAACATACCAAAAGAGAATGTTTGTAAACAAAGCAAAATGACAGCTCAGGTATTGAAAACCTTTTTCTTGTGATCATCTCAATGATATAATTCAGATTTCTTTGGTATTTGTAATTATAAATTTTTTAGTAGTATTGATATTTAATATTTTATAACTAAAATCTATGGCACAAGCTGACGAAGAGCTACTGGACTCACTTTTTGCAAGCACAAGTGGTACTGAATTGATAATCCGCAAGAGCGCCGGAGTTGGCAATCGCTTTTATTTTCATAGAAGCTGGTATAGAACATTTATGCACAAATTGCCATAAAAATTTGGCAACTTTGACTTAACACCAAAGAGTTCACATTTGTGCCGTAGTAAAATCCACCTACGAGAATGTAGCTACATTATTTAAGAATAGACACAATGAAATAAAAATTGATATATCTTTATAATTTTGATTTAATATGCGAAATATCGGTGTGCTTTTTTGGTAAACGAGGTTATTTTGAGATATTTTTTTCTTATGTTTGAAATGTAATTTAGAAAAAATATCGAATGATAAAATAGTATAAAGACCATTCTACATCCTGGTATTTTAATATGATGTCTAAATTTGGTAGTTATGGAGTATTATGGGAAACCAAATGACCATTTTCGCCTATTTGTGAAATCCACCCCTTAACAGCATCTGATGTGCATTAATATTTTTAAAATTTAATTAGTGATAAAAACATTTAAATGAATGCGAAAAATGCTACGAAAGCTCACTATGTGTGCACACAATTTTTTTAACATTGAAAGGAAAATTTAAACTTAATCATTAGTTAAAAAAATTGTCATGTCCGTTTGTAATCAGCATAAATTAAAATAAGAGTCAAGAGGAGGCATACATTTGTGGAACCTTTCTTGAGGTATTTTAAAAAAGTTCGCCAGCCTTCAGTTACGACGTAATACCACCAAAAGTTGTAATTAAAGAGTAATATGCCATTCGTCTCCATCTTCTCTAAATTGACAGTATTAGTTATTTAGTATCTTCAGGCTATTGAGCATAACCCCACTTTGACATCTAAACAAAGTAAAAATAAAAATTGAACTATATTATTTTCGCCAGCCGGAGTTAGTACCGGCTCTGAACAAGTACGAATGGGTGCTGAAGCCGGCGCGAGTTTTGTGTGTGCGCGCTCTTCATCTGAAAAAGCCTGGTGCAAGGGCTGTTCTACACAATGGACGTTTGCTGGGACCACTCGGTGACGAAGAGATATTTGACGAGGAGGATTTCGGATTGCTGGAGAGGTATGAAAATTAACTTGATTGTCTATTGGGTATTGAAGGAAAATGTTGGGAAAATTGTTTATGATTTAGGAAGTACTTTGTAAATGAATAAAGCGTTTATGAGATTTTACGTATGAAGTTAGACTTTTTATAACTGAATTTAATTTTTAATAACCTTTTTAAAAATGTATTCAACGCAGGCTCAACGTAAAAATAATAATATATAACTTAATTAAAATAGAGAAAGGATACTGGCAAATATTTTTTTAGATAATTAAAAAGAAAACATCTCAACGATTGGTAATCAAGAAAGGACAAAAATTAAAATAACTGTTTGCAACAATAATATAAAACAGAAAACCATTTTATTAAAAACATTATATTTTTAATGGATATATAGAATTGTCAATCAGAAATAAAAATAATAATAAAAACCTAAGAAAGTACGTAAAAACTTTCTAGAAATTATTTAAAAAAATAATCAACACCGATTGCTAAATTTAATTTGTGTTAATTAAAAATAAACTATTAATTGACAATAACATTTGTTCTGTTTCTGTCAGAATGAACGTCTTTTTCGCTTTTTTCACTTTTACGTCACTTTTTTCGATGATACTATTATCTGAGGCATCTCCTACCTGGTTTTCTTTTATAATTAATATCTTTTAGCATGGATCAGTACAAGAATATATCTATCCTTGAAATAAAATATGTTGATCGATAATCAATATATACAGTGTCTGGGAATAAATGTCGGACAAAGAAAGACGTTAGTCTACTGAAAAATAGTTGATTGTCGTTAAAATAAAATTTGAACAGAAAATTGAAAATAATACTCATAATTACTTGTCATCACACGAGATACTTGCGCACATTATTCAGTGCAGCTCAGGGGAATAACCCGCAAACAGCTACGAAGACATCTAGCTGCCCGGGTAAGCACCCCACTCCAGGCAAGTATTGGGTGTGTTAAAAAGAGTCATGTTTAATATTTTTTTGCACACAATTAGAAAAAGGGAGTGTTTTATGTTTCATTTCAACGACAATTTATTCCTTTATAGCCAACGAATAGCGTCTTTCTTTGTCCGACACTTATTCCTGGACACCATGTATAATATTAGTGCTGTCGACCTCAGTGTGGATAACTTTTAATTTACCCACAAACTCGTATTTAACATATATTTTTATTCTAAATTTTGTTCCTTTTATATTTTGGACATATTACAATACCTTATCTTACTGAATGTAGTAATAGTGAATATTAATATATAAAATGTCATATGTAATGTCTGTCTTCCTATAAGTCTCAATTATTTCAATGGTAAACAAAACAGTTTATGTTAAATTATTCATATAACCACTATGTTCATATTTTATAAACTAAAATTAATTTCACGAACTATACACTGTGTCCGGGAATAGATGTCGAACAAAGAAAGACGCTACTCATTGGTTATAAAGAAATAAATTTTCATCGAAATAAAACATAAAACAAGCCCTTTTTCTAATTGAGTGAAAAAAAATATTAGACAACTCTTTTTAACACAACCAATACTTGTCCGGAATGCGGTTTTTGGGTTATTCCCCCGAGCGGCACTGAACAATGTGTGCAAGTATCGTGTGTACAAAAAATTTATTTCCAATTTTCTGAAAAAAAATGTCATCTTTTAAATTTTATTTTAACGACAATCATCTTTTTTTCAATCAAGGAATAACGTCTTTCCTTATTCGATACTTACTCCCGGATACTGTGTATATAATTCGCTCTTTTCGAGTTTTACATCGCTTTTTTCAACGATCCTGTCGGGGCTGCGAGTTTCATAGATTAGTATGTTACATCTGTGTATAAAGGATGGAACGAGATACAATTGTTTCGTCTTGCTGGTTCAAAGAATTCTGTAGAAATAGCATTTTTCAAATTATTATGAAAAATAACATGACTTTCCATAGAAAAAACAAGATGTCTCATTTGTTTGGTTGACAATTTAAATAAAATGTCTAAGGGATTTGCTTATATTTTCTGTTATTTTTATTCTTGTAACACTTGATCCCAACACTATTATGGACTTTTGCCGGCCTCCTTTATCTAAGACCTCTAGACTTATGTTAAAAAAAATTGTCTTTTGATGTTAAAATAAATACCACCCACACTATCTATTCGCTTATTTATATAATATGTTGTATCGCTGACAGTGCACTTTTTTATGTCTCAATTTGAGAAATTACAGGAAAACTTTTATGTAGTCGTAAAGAAATCAATAGTAGACGTTGGAGACTTAAAATTCAAAATTTATTTTAATTTTTAAAGGAATGTAGCGGAAGGGAATGTATTTTTATTTTTTTATACATCCTCATGCTTTTCCCTCTGGCTTTGTAAAGGTAATTCAGAGGTGTCCCACCAGTAATAATGGAAGATCATCAAGTGACTTGTCGTTAGATTCAATTGGCCTCGCATTATTATGAGTAGCGCATTCATTCTATCTTTGTGAACACTTGTTTATTAGGAAGCTGTATACGCGTGGTGTGTCACATAATTTGTTCATTGCTCAAAAATGCTCATTATTGGTACAGGAAAATTCAACTGATAATGTTTAAAATACCTTAACAATATTGTCATAGGAGACAAAAGTTGCACCTATGCGTAGTACAATCCCGTAACTAAAGAGCAGTCAACCGTATGGGTGTTCTGAGGTGACGACACCCTCACAAAAGTCATTAGTGCAAGAAAAACAGATGGTCGCTATATTTTATTAAAACCGGTTGTGTGGTGACTCGAGAATTATGTGACAGAGAATTTCAAATGGTATACAATTGTTTGTTTACTAAAATTTTTTGATGAGATGTAGAAAACCAACAATATACATAAATAAAATAGATGAAAGAGTTTTTAAATTTATTTCTGGAGGCGTTAAAAGATTTTGAATAAAAAATGACACTTAATTTTACAACATTTGAACACAAAAAACTATATATCATCATCATCAAATATATTAATACGCTAAGGTTAAGATGTTACGCTCCCTTTTTAGAAAAAACCTCACAACTAATCCACATAAATTATATATCATTTTATAGATAATTGCTTGCTCTACCGGCATCCACAACTAAAAAATTTATTATTGCTATTGTTTTTGCAAATTAATTAATTATTAAAATTATATACACAAAACAGCAATGCTGCCATCTAACGGCTCAACGTCAATATGATTGACGGTCGGTAAAATTGTTGTTTAATTTCAAATCCACTCACGTATAAATAAAGTGGCGCTTTAGCTCAATGCTTTTGATACTTGCGCCTCTATATGTCAATTTTAGTAAAATATTTGTTTGATCTGTCATCTGAGCTTCATAATGGAATAAATAATAATGCGAAGACTTCGCACGGGTCACGCTAGTATATCAATAAAAAGAATCAAATAAAAGTTATCAAGTGATATTATTTTTTTAAAACTAATGTGATTTTTTTAACAGCAGTTACTATGTTTTCTATATGTGACTAAATGATATCCCTACCTTGTTTCGAAGGATAGGTACAGTTAGACACTTTCTATATATTACTACATGGCTATATAGGTAACATTTTATTGATTATAGATACGCAAACCAAGCATATGGAGATAAGATCGCGGAGATATTAGCGCCAAAGTCAAAGTCTACCAAAACTAATGATGTCTCCGACGATTTTGATGATGGTATGTATGAAGATTTTTTATTATATTCTTCTGTGTGATGCAGAAAATTATTGTGTTCTAACTCTTTCTCTTTTCAGAACTTTTAGGTATGATAACCGTAAGTAAGAGAAAACATGAAATATAACATTTTTTTTCTACACACCAAGATCAGTTTGTGTAACCACCAAGACCACATCTCTAGGACTTTTATAATGTAATTATAGCCGTTAAAAATGTGAATATTTTTTTTATTTGCTTCGATGTATACAGTTCAAAGCATACGAAACTAATATTAATCATAAAACGGACTAAATATTTGATTCAATTTCCATGAACAAGTAATTCCTTTTCCATTAACAGTCAGAGTTCCCAGTTTTTAGCTACAGAATCTATCTATATATCTTTCAGATACAGAATTGATGCCGGAAATAACGGCCGACTTCCTGCTGAAGATAACGTCAGTGCTGGCTTCGCGGCCAGCTCGGACGAGATCACAATTACCTGCCGGCTTGCAGACTGAACACTCGGTTGTCACGCTACCACCGCTCTATAGCCAGGTACGTGTCTTTGAAGCCATGCGATTTGTTGACATGCTAAGGATATGTCATTAAATATACAAATTTTTACAATTATATGTTATGAAATATTTTACAATTATAATATTGGCACCTCCAAGGAAGAACATTGTAACTCTCTTTTTGATTCATTTTGAGTTATAATGTCAATAAATGATGCTTTGAAATCTAGTACTTTTTATGACTTCTTCAAATTTTATCACGTTCTAGAAAATCGCGAAAAATTAAATGAGCCGAATCGTGTCCAAGCTGTAGCATTTTACGTAAAAACGTCATGTTCTCCGATTTCTTTGCATCTTTGCAGGAATTTAGTCAAAGAAATAGTCTTTTATTTTGATAAAATGTGTTGTCTTTATCAATACAAAGAATGTTTGTGGAATGTTCCTTCATTTCTAGTCGTATTTTCGTCTCATCTCAGGACCAATATCAACTTTACAGCTATAATATTTTGATTTTTGTTATTGAAGCCAATATCGCTTAGGCACTTTTTTGGTTCTCCTTGATCACCCCTTTCCTCTGATTATTGTATCCATCAAATCTGGTCATGTTTCATCTCATATAGTCCAATATTTCTGGAAAAATATAATTTTTTAATTTTGTAAAGTCGTAAAATTTTGATTAATGTTATTAAAGCCAATATCACTTGAGGTCTTATTAGAATTATTTTAAGGGTTTTCCATGGACACCTAGACCAGCATCCTAGCTTCACACATTCACGAGGTAGACTGCCTGTAAAATATATGTATACTTTTATATCTCTGTTTTGTTTGCACATGGCTGCTATGCTTTTAGATTACTTCAATTTTTCAAATAACCGAGCTAGCAAGAATTTTTTAAGAGTAAACATTCTGAATTTAATCTGTAATTTCATATCAGGCTATTATTCACAGAGTTATCGCGCCAGGAAATTCGGCATAATTAAGTTGCTTCGAAAATGTTGAGCTGCTGTCAAACCGAATTTATAGACGTTTTCAGATCAAAAATGATTTGCAATGTGATGATTGCCTGATGATCATACGCTGTAAGATGTTACTGTTTTAATGACTACAAAAATGGATATGTTTTATTGTTAATGGATGTTGTAAATCCAAAATTGATACGTTTGTGATCTAATAACTTTGCACCCAAACTAGTTGCTATCAATGGAACCAGGCAAATATAGTTTTATTTAAGTCATCAATCGGACAAATGAGAAATCTTGTGTGTTTTTATGAATTTAGGTTATGTTTTTTTATAAATTTAAGTTATATTTTCACAATAGTTTGTAAACATTATTTCTACGGAACTCTTTGAATCAGCAAGATGACACAGAGTACAGATTGTATCTCGTTATATACTCCATGTACAGATCTAACTAGTCAGCAGTGGCGGCTCGTGGCCAAAAAATATAATGGTTCACTAATTAAACGTTTTTTCACTGTTTCCGTTAAATGTGTTACGTTCGTTACGCCTGTTTCAGCCTATGTTGTATTTCCACCAAATGTTAGGCATCGAAAAAAATTAAAATGCATTTAGTACCTTAAGTACCTTAGTTATTTTTGTCGTATAAATTATGGTTAAAATACCATTGAAATTGTTTATTTTTAGATTAGCATTTCTGTTTTATTTTTAAAACATTTCTAAGTACACTAATACGTTTAACAAACTTTTTACGTGTTTAACATTACATTATCATCTGAGAATATGGAATTTAATAACAGTACTACGTTTATTGGGTCAAAAAAAAGTAACCCATGTAAGCAAGGTGCAAACCGTATAGTTTAATTGAGACTTTACATATTCGTATTTCAACATACACTCTGTTCACTAGTTGTTGCAGATAAAAAAGTATATTTGATTAAATTTAATATTGCTGATGATAGATTAGACTGATATCACCTCCGTTTACTTCCTGATGAATGAAATAGTTATTGCTGCCAAGAAAATTAATAATAATAAAGGAACGGGCCCAGATCATATACTTTTATTAATCTAGGGCCTAGATAAGATCAGACCTATTTTATAAAAAATTACTTCATTTGTCCATGTCCTGTCTCAGCAACAGGCAGCAATCAGTTAAAATTAACTGTTTTAAATTACTGTATATTCTCTGACTTCAGGAATGTTCCAAGGTTTTATACTCGGAACCATAATAAGACCATTCATTTGTGTCTGTTGGTTTGCCTGTTAAAGCCGTTTTTCTTAGAAATGGCTTGATAACTTTAAATTTGGCATGTCAATATTATTAAACAATGACCAAGCATGTGACCGTACATGCGAAACTAAATCATACAACAAACAAACGACGAACCAAACTTAGCCCACGAAGTAACGAAGCCAGTCCCGTGTAATGCATGACCGAGCTCCAGTTTTGTCATAGTATGCGTGTTTGTGGCTTGTTTCCTATCTGCTGACTCATCTATTTTATGCCGTAAAAAAATTGAATAGCAGTATGCGTACGGAGGTTGTGCACGAAAGCAAGGGACATAGCTACTTGTACATGCTTATTAATCTATCTACTATTTATGCTATTAATCTGTCTCTAATTTGTATTATTATTAGGTATCTTGTAGTGTAGCCAATGAGTGTGAATCATGTATTTTATTTTTTGGATCTTATATTTGTGTTTAAATTTATTGGTGTTTCTGCGCACAAATGAACTTAAAGAGAAGTCGCCGCCGCTAATCAGGAAACTTGTAAGCCCAACAGAGTCGTTGGCAAAACCCATTAATACTCAAAATGAGCGAATAAAGTTAATTTTCACAATAAAAATAAGATGCTAACAGTATATTTATAATTAATTTAGGATACAACAAAACGAGCGATTGATTTAGGATACAACAAAACGAGCGATTGATATTATTTTTTATGATTATTTTTAAAAAATTATTACGTACGAATTCACGGGCACGGAAACTATAATATAAATCAAAAATAAATTTGCATTCCAGGAGCCAGCAGCTGACGTGGTAGTGGTACTGGATCCGGCTTCAACAGCCGCACAGCGTCTAGGTCCACTACTGTTAGTGCTTCGCAAGGTCCTCAATTGCAACATTCGATTATTCCTCAATCCTGTCGACAAAAATTCCGACATGCCGCTAAAAAGGTGAGCAGATTGTGACCGGTGAATTCCAGAATGTAAATAATCAAGGCATTCCTCAAAATTGTCCTATTATTATATAAAGTAAATTTTTTCAGGGTTATCAGAACAATTTATACATATAATGAAAAGTAAAATAAAAAAATTTCACAGCGTTACGGGTATTTTAAAAAAGAGGCCTGAAGCCTCTTTTTTGGTTGTCGCGGATAATCTTGATTCATTTAAACGAAATAACTCATGGAAACTTATCAGTAAAGAGTCGATTCACCTAAAGACTAACGACTCTAATGAATCAGTAGAACTGTCCCGAGCGAGACTCTGCAACACATTTGATTCTTAATCAAATAGTTCTTGTATCCGGAAAAAAATTCAAACAAATAGAATTCAAACGCACAAAATAAATGCTGTAGCCCAATGTCCTACTAATTAATATCAGACCACAAATAGCTGGTTTGCTCAAAGAGATTGCTCTGATAGCAATAAGGCCGATAAATGAATTGTATACGTTAAAGTACATAAATAAATATCGATACTAGATAAACGGATACGATACATAAACGAATACTAGAAAACGACAAAACTGTGAAAAATAACAATTACGAAATAATTTCAATACGAACGATAATTACAATAACAAAATCATACCGATGTAATATCGATATCTTACATCAGATACAAATACATATTCTTCAAATATTCATATTCACTTAGTTTTAACACTACTTCCTTATGAAATCAGATTCGAGTGGGTTTTGTGAATATTTGTTACCCACTCAATCCACGTAATTACTTATACGTTATAGTACATAAATAAATATTGTACAGTCCACGTAATTGGTTACGAGAAGAAAAGTGATGCATGTACCTAATAGACGATGGCTTAGTTTCTTTTCACTCTCTCTGCACAATTCTTTATTAAATAGAAAGGGATGCATCTAATACAAGAAAATAATACTTACTAAAGAATAATGATCATTAAGATGAGTGGAGTAACGAGTCACAAGCTTTGCGTCCATTATTTGTTCGTCAAAATAATGACGAATCAAAAGTTAAATGAAACAATAAGGTCTCAAGTGAGTCATTTAGCTTATTGAATCAGTGTACTGTATTGGTTCTTTTGATTCGCTCACTCACCTGTTACTCTCGTCTACTTCAGAGAACTCTAAGTCCTAAGGTGGGCCCTAGACTTACTATAACATTGCACAATACTTTTATTATGCTATAATATTGTATGACGTATTGAACCCAAATGATCAAATATTTATCATTAATATTGATGGCCCATAAGAGTCAATGTTTTCGTTTGAGCAAGACTTCTGAAGTATATTGTCGCAATATGTCAGACCAAGATTTGACTGCAGCTATCGTGTTAGTGTTTAAATGTAAAAAAACAAAAACGTCGCTACTCAAGAGAATGGTCCAAGAAAAGGCGAAAATATATTCACGAACATTTTTTAAATTACTTGCTGTTAATTTAGGTAAAAGACATCATGTATGCATTTGACAATGAACGCCCTTTCTTTAAGTTTTCTCAGTTTCTTTGCCATTTCTTAATGCAAATGTGTGAGAAGTCCTCATGCTTTGAACGCTGAACGTAGTCTAAAAAATATTGCTGAATATCAATTCTATACGGTGCAATAATATTTAAATCCTCTTAAATTTTTAAACAAAACTTCGATATTAATCCTAAATGGTCAAAAAGATTGCATAATTCGTAATATTGTGCAATATGATTGATTGTGTAGGGTACGCCTAACTAATATTATGAATGTGAAAGTATTATTATTTGCTTGTTGTATTATTATTTACATAGTTTTGGACATTAATAAAAGGTAGTACGGAATAATATATAGGATAGTTTTCATTCCAGAACAAGGCACAGCCTTTCAAGAAATAGTAAGACCTTTCTTAGCATGCTAGATGCTAGATGATGCTTACTTTTCTTGAATTAACAACTTCCATATTAAATCATCTCTATTTTTTTACGACACCGTTCTGATTATTGTAAAGTACCAGTTACGGAATACTCAAATTTGGTCATAAATTAATTTTAGACCAACAAAGTCAGCTAGCTGCCACTAGTAAACTAAAATCATGAAATCAACTGTTATTGATATTTTTTGTCTGTCTGAAATCTCATAACAAACATGATGTTTTTCTCAGTATGATGGCAAAAAGTTGAGAAATAATGTTTGTTTGTTTATACTCGTGCCACAAAAAATAAAAACAGTCAAACGCGTCTCAGAACACGCGCAAAGCAGAATTACGTAGGTTCTACATTACTTGAAACACTTGTGTATGTTAGCCAAAATAATTCTAATCAAATGCTAGGTACTTACAATTTTTTTACATTTTTCAAATCTATAATCGAAAAATTGAAAAGAGAGACATTGCACATAAATTTGAAGCTTATGAATGGATGGACAGATGGACAGACATGGTAAAAGTTGTAAGGGGTTTCTTGTTCCACTACAAAAATATAAAAAACTTCATAGTTGATTTCACCGTTTATCAAATTTGGCATCGGTTTTTTTAGCTGTTTCTTTTGACGAGTAAAGAATAATGGTGGACAAATAATGTTTTAACAAGTAAATTATAGTGTTTAACCAGTATGTACCTTCTGGTGATGTGACAAAATTCTCTTTATGGTTAATCGATGACATTCTGTCATGGTCCCAAGAAAATTATTGTCACAGCTCTTCCAGCTGTTAGTCACTCTGAACATTTTAAGATAGTCCATCGTCTTAATGTGTCAGAGCGTCGATTCCTGCTTTTTTCATAGCCATAGTGATGAACCTAGATTTCACCTCCGATATCAAATTTCATAATTTATTTGTAATTTTTAGCAGAGTTCCAAAAATTATTACAGCCTTTAACGTATGTCTGTTTTTGAGTTAGCCCGAACAAATGCGGATTTTTTTTGTAACGTATCTAGATTGTAAATCATCATCATCATCATCATCATCATATATATTAATACGCTAAGGTTAAGATGTTACTCCCCCTTTTTAGAAAAAACCTCACAACTAATCCACATAAATTATATATCATTTTATAGATAATTGCTTGCTCTACCGGCATCCACAACTAAAAAATTTATTATTGCTATTGTTTTTGCAAATTAATTAATTATTAAAATTATATACACAAAACGGCAATGCTGCCATCTAACGGCTCAACGTCAATATGATTGACGGTCGGTAAAATTTTTGTTTAATTTCAAAGCCACTCACGTATAAATAAAGTGGCGCTTTAGCTCAACGCTTTTGATACTTGCGCCTCTATATGTCAATTTTAGTAAAATATTTGTTTGATCTGTCATCTGAGCTTCATAATGGAATAAAAACGTAATAAGCAGTGTGCAAAATTAGAAATGAATTGAATACCTGCAATCAATTTTGATTTATTAAATTGAGTTGAATAATTTATAATGCGAAGACTTTGCACGGGTCACGCTAGTAAAGTGTATAATACTGAAGTGAGTACAAAGGAGATGCTTCTCTTCAAGTCGTGTGTAGAATACGATGTAAGATAATAGAAGTCTAGATAATGAATATTGAAGAATTTGTTGACTGTGATACGTCCATTTGTACATAAAAATATGGCTGAAACTAGAGACGGCAATACACAAAACTTGAGACAACATGTCACCATAAAGACAGCATCAAAGCGTGCAGAGATCTCTGCGGACCGCACTGGGTGATGACTCCACCACTCGAACCGAAGCATTGCAGTGCGCAAAGCTGCAACCATTACTGTGTCCTGACTTTGTCCTCAATTCCTAATATTTGTCTTACATTTTGTGATTTGTAATTTTTTTTCTGCGCTTTAATAATATGTGGTTATCGCCATAAGTTCAGCTACAATACCAACTGAAAGATTGATAAATTCTGTTATTTTGGTAGTTTTTACCAGAGCAAGTTTCAATAAAATTTTTTGACATTTTTGTCAGTTACGACTTTGAACAACTTATACGAGCATTGGCTATCTTCCATACTTCCTCTTGCTCTTATAAATTTGGTTGATCACTTCTGATTCGTTTGACCGCTTCTCTTTTATTTGCTGAATAATAAGTAGTAAACTTTCCGTGAATAGAATCTACTTTTGTACGTTTTTCCTTTTTTTGTTCTTTTATGGTATAGTTTCTTGTTTTGTTTCATTTTTTCCTTTAATGCTGTAGGATTGTAGCATAATGACAAATAGTCTATAAATCTTCATCAGAGTATGGGCTCTTTAATACATAAAGAATTTTTTAAATTGGACAAGTAGGTCCAGAGTTTACAAAACAAAAAAACACAAACAAAAAACTTCATCACTGCTCTGCCCCTATTAATCATACTCTGATGATATATATACTTTAACTTTCCTCAAAGCATAGGCTTTTGTCACGCAGAAGGAATTTTGGAATCAGATGTGTGGTCTCAGAGGTTAGTAGGAACAAAAAATTAAAAAAACTTTTCCGCTGTATATATTTCTATATATCATTCCGAAAGGTTCACGTAACGCATTGACACTAACGAAAACGATTATACTAATTGCATCACGAGATAAATAATATCTATTTAAGACATAACACTTTTGTATGACTAGGAGCATGAAACAAACTAGGTTTACTTTCTTGACTGTTTGCTATTCACTGATGTGCTGAATTGCCCTCAACATAGCTATTCGCAATATATCTTATCTTCTCAATACTTCTCATCACACAGTAGCTACTCATCGGACATAGCCATATATATAGTTTAATTTATAACAAAATTGTCTAATTATGATTTCAAACAGAAAGTTCATTATAAACTAAGTTTGTAAAAACAAAATGAACAATCACTTCTCATGCCTCTTGTCTCAGTTTCTACCGTTACGTGTTGGAGCCGGAACCGACATTCACTCGTACAGGCGCAGCGTCCCCTGGACCACTGGCTCGATTCTCTCGTCTGCCACACGCCCCTCTTCTCTCGCTGCAGCTTCGCACTCCCGCCAATTGGCTCGTGGAGAGCGTCCGTTCTGTTTACGACCTTGATAACATACGATTGGCCGACGTGGATAATGTGGTGCATAGGTAAGTGTATTTTTTAACTTAAGGGACTCCAACAATTTATTTTGATGGTATTTTAAGAAGTTGAAGACTATCTTTGGTTAATCATTTTAATGAATTGAACCAAAAAGTGTACACGCTATGTTTATTTAATGTACTATATATAGCTGTAGTCCTAGCGAAAATAATTGTCCCAAGCTTTAAATTGAGATGCGTGGATCAAAGTGTGCTGATGGTTTTTTTAATCATGCTGTATAATGTTAGTCTAGCAAGATACAAACAGGCAACCGATTCTATAATTTCTCCATTGACCGAAAAAAAACAATGCAAATGGTCATGTTTCATAAAATACGCGATATATACACACCTGTTAGCCAACTTTGGTTTTAGGAAAGACAACCTTTATTAAACTTATCTCTTTATTCACCAGCGAGTTTGAACTCGAGTACCTTCTTGTTGAGGGTCATGCGTGGGACGCTCTGAGTGGCACTCCACCGCGTGGCTTACAATTGACGCTGGGCACTGCAACACAACCCGATCTCATGGACACTATTGTGATGGCAAATCTGGGCTACTTCCAGCTCAAGGCCAACCCTGGTGCGTGGATTCTGAGGCTGAGGCCAGGACGGAGTGCCGATATTTATGATATTGTCGGGTGAGTTTGTTTTTGAAAGTGATATTTATCTATGCTCAGTGGGCAAGTGCGAAAACACAAGATATAGCAAAACGCATTGTGTTTTTTAGTAGCAAAATAATTGGTTATTCTTACTGAAGTCGGACAATACTGAGTGCGATCAGTATTTAGTGAGTTAATACTTTGTAGTATCGTGTTGAAATACTTTTAAGAAATTATATTTGTATTGAAGGCTCTTCACAAACAATTTCTTTTAGAGATGCAGCAGAGCCAGAAAGTAGGAATTTTATTGTTTTTTTTTATATGGAACTATATTAATAAAAAACAATGTATGTCAAATATATTGTTTTTTATTAATATAGTTTCATTAATGTAGTGTTATGAAGGTCGCTCATGATTAATTTAATAAAAAAAACGAGCAGTTTCTTCTGAACCGTGAACTGTACGACCCATCAAATTTGAGCTTGTTTCACTTGTCTGAAATAGTTCTTTGATAATGAACGTGATCAGAAATTTCTTACTATTTAGTACATTTAAAATAGAGATTTTTCTATTAAATTTCCTACAATTTTTTTACGTATATAATTTTTTTTATGTTTTCTTGTTTTTTTATGTTCAATATTTAACAATTAATGTTTTTATTTTTATATTCAATGTTCGGTGGCAGAAAAGTGTGAGTTGTTACATCAGAAAAACTATAACAAATATCTTGTTACGAAAACATAATTTTTATAAAAAAATTAACTGTAAGTGGTCTTTGTAATTGTCTAACACAACGTTTACTATAAGTTTTCTTTCAATTAAATTAAGGTTAATCGGGAAAAATTTACCTCTGCAAAAATATATTTATTCAACTGAAATTTGATTAAATTGAGAGTATAAGATGATCGAGACGAAGTTCAAAATTATCTTAACACGATGAGAGTTTTAAGACGATTGTGAACAGTGGTGTTTTCAGAAAATTTTAGATTCTAAATCCGTCATGTTCTCCGAATCAGCAGTGTAATGGTGAATGTATTTATAAAAAATAATGTTATATTTGTGAGTAGATTATTTTTTTGTCAATAAATCCCTTACCCGATTATAATAACTTCTATGGCAAGTCAATATAAACTTAGCAAATATTTAAGATAAGACAAATGCCGACATTAAGCAGAAATAATTTTTGAAAAAGTGTGAGTAGGGAAAATAGCCAGAAATTGCAAATGGGCCGTGAATAAGTGTTGTTTGACCAAATTTGCTGAATGTTGCGATTAATGGCTAAACAAAATTGATACAGAAGATTACATTCGATACAATCATATTCGGTACTCGACAGTAATTAATTATTAATCAATCACTTACACACGGTAACATACTTAATCATTAATAAACAAAAGTTTTAAATTATCAGTAATACAGTAATATTACTTTACACCTATAATTAACAGTCAGTGGTACAATTTTCATATTAAAATAAACTTAGAAAAATATTAACCAATTTTTGATGTCTTCCCATCTAATTCATAATCGTAATATTTAGGAACATCTGTAATTTTACAACATCCTCAGTCTTCTCCTAATTTTTAATTTTTTATGCAAAAATATTTGGTCATATCCGCCAACTCAATCAGAAACTCGCTTCAGGGACTGCCCTTTAACTTGCCATATATTGATATGGGTACTTTGTGCTAAATATTTAATTGGAGTAGCCTCAAAGCATAGGTACATTTGGCGTTACACATAAGGCATAGGTAGGACAAATCTTGATGTCCCGAAAATTCAGGATACCTCACAGAAAGCGAGATATCTCTAATGATACTAGCTGTAAACCACCAGAATATGTCACTTTTTATACAATATATAAATGAGATAAAATGTTTAGAAATATACAAAGCAATGTCTAAATATTTTGATTAAAATCAATAATTAAATTTGTTTAAATCCACAGTCACGAGAATACAGATACGCCGGCTGGCAGCACAGATATTCAGGTGCTGGTATCATCATTCCGCAGCCACGTCCTGAAGTTGCGCGTTGCCAAAAAGGAGGGTAAGCAGGGAGTGGATCTCCTCGCTGAAGACAATGAAGCACAGGGTGGCATATGGAACTCTATAGCTAGGTAATTACCTTTTTAATCTTGTTAAAGTGGGGTACTCATGGGATGGTACTGCACGTTTAAAAAGCTTTATTCAATTTGTTACATTCTTATGTATTTCTCAATGAATTGAGTTCTTTAGGTTATTTTTAGGAACTAGGGATGCTTTTTACTATTACATTTCAATTTATATAACTTACTAAAGCGTATGTCAAAATCAACACAGCAAAAAGCAATGACAACAACAATACGACAGTTTCGTTTTTACTGCACATGTCAATTTATATGTCCTTGTGACTTTGAGCGTGATAGTAATTTCTAGCATATTTTATGTAAGTGCAATCAAATGGAAACTGACAAAATTCTCAAATATTTGAGGATATTTATCGCCAAAAAGGTATTTTTATTCACACATAATTTTTACGACGTAATTTAGTTACAATGCTAATACATATTAATAAAATATATACCATTTTTGAAACAATACAGCCAACGAATCAATTAAACCATTTGTATCGTTTTAATTACAATCTTAGTTTGTATTGATTTAAATAAATTAGATAGGCTCTGAACAAACAAAACATGTCATAATTTGGTATCTATGTGTTTGTCATTGTGCACACCGAAACATATGTACATGTATAAAGATATTAAACACTCCATCTCTTTCACACTCATGACATGTCATACCATTTCCATATCTTAGTGCCATTTTGTAAACATTAAAAAGACTGTATGAAGTCACTTATATACAGTATGTAAATTAACTAAAAGGCACCACTTCAACCACTCGTGCAATTGGGTATTTGACTAATTTTTTTTTATTTCATTAATTATATTTTCAAGGTACAAGCTGATGAAGAGTGAAAATTTTTTTTGATAATCTTAAAAATTAACCAAGTTATAAAAGTTTAAATTTAACCTTTGGAGAAGGACAGCAATACTGTGTTGTGAGGTCATTTTTAATATTGCACATTATATTCTATGGGAGGAAAAGAGATAGGGATATACCCAACTCTATCCGTATCTTCAAATTTAGAAGCCTACAACTGGCTTATTTTTCAATCAATTTTTGAATTTTTTTCAAAACTGGTTTTTAATTAACTTAGATTTCACAATATTGTATGAAAAATATAAAAATTTAGAATGAGTCAACTACCGTAAATCATATGTAATTTGGCAAAATGTTATTTTTTTAAATTAGTCGCCTAGTTTATAAAATAATTAAAGTTTAAACTTTGTATGAAATCATAATTATGTGTAAATTAACACCCTGTGAAATTACTGCGAAATGTCAATTTGGCAACGTGGAAT
The DNA here is from genome assembly GCA_039881145.1 of Druceiella hillmani. NCBI lineage: Eukaryota > Metazoa > Arthropoda > Insecta > Lepidoptera > Hepialidae > Druceiella > Druceiella hillmani. Next base: position 8,679,851 of record JAYKKI010000035.1, read on the forward strand.
GTACCTGTTGTCCGTTGGTCTAATGTCAGATGAATTGTCATTATGAAAATATTAAAAAGATGTGCGCTTAATTCAATACATTTACTTCCTTTTATAATATATACATTTTCTAAGTACGCATTTCATTACAAAATTAATTTGTGCACGTGTACACAATAATTACAATTCTAATTATTTTGTTTTACAATGTATTTACGTACTTAACTAAGCATGATTTGGGTACAACATAACCTAAGAGCATCGCCAGTATTATTATTGCATTTGGCATACACTGAAATCGTGTTCAAATATTCGTTCGTACTAAAAAACTACATATTCCCTAATTCTACTGACTTGATATTACAAATATTTAATAAAACCAAGTGACGAGCATTGAACACAAATCAACTGTCATTTCGCAAAACTAACTATCTCTTCAAAAAGATTCAAACGATCTGATTGGTTGTAGGCATTTATGAGGGTTGCCATATTAAATAATAAATAATCCACGAGGTTTACTTTGAAATCACAATTAAAATTAGAGTAATATTATTTAATAAGAAGCCAATAATAATTTATCTAAAAGACAAATAAAAAAATACTGTATTAATAGTTATACTGATAAGTTTGTTTTAAAAATCAATGAGTGTTTTTTATAATATTAAATATTTGATTGAATTATGGATGGATATTAAAGATTTTCAAATGGCAACAATTTTTATTTATGAATTGTAAATAAGCTTAATCTTGAAATTGAATTGGTTTTTCTTTTTTTAACTTTTTTTATAAAACTACGAATGAAGGGATAGTTAGAAAAGTCAAAGTCACCATCGATCGCTAAAAAGGTAATCATGCAATATTGCCACATTTCTTACGTTTATCGAAATAAAAGATATATATTAAGACAATTTTCAAATTTCAGTAAAAAGTGGTGATTTAAAAAAAAATAGGTGTATTGCAATCTAGACATGTGCGCTATTACAGATTGAAGTGGTGCCCTTTATATACAGTACCTATAATTATGTTGAACTCTATGAAATAAATCATAGAAGATTGCAAAGACAACAGTCGTTACATTACAATTGGAGTTTTTGGATTTCTAAAATGAGTATGAAATCTTATTGGCTCTTACGTTTGACCGAAAAAAATTCTCTTGTCTGACATAAGCAAGTCGCGCATACATTTGTGACTAAATACAATCTATTGTGAATGTTTTTTGTTCACATATGTTCGCATGATTTATTAAGTGTATTTATATCTGTGTATTTATATTTCTCTATTTGTATTCAAGTATTTTCTTCAATTTACACATAGAATATATTGCATTCACTGGTCCGCTCTTTTATTTATTTATGTACTTTAATGTATCTAATTGATATATATGGTGGACTTGTTGCTACGAAAGCAATCTCTTACAGCCAATCAGAACACCGGTCTAGCCCCGCTCGACGAACACCTGGGAATTGTACCCGAGTCCCCGGTGCGCAGCGCAATCGAAGGCCATATGCCTTTTGATCAACCCAATACACCATGGTGACGACGGTTCTTTTTAGTTTTGAAATTGAATTGATCACTTATAAGTATTCGCCAGTGTCTCACAAGATGGTGCCGTGATGATGAGCTATGAGTGATTTTAAGATATTGAATACCAAGAAATATAGTATCATTTTAAATGTTTTTTGCCACAGATGTTAATTGTAGAATATTTGGTTATCTTATTCATGACACATACGTTCATGTCAAGTTTGCTCCATAATCTCTTTGAAGTTTACTACAATATAACATATAAAAATAATCCTAAAAATTGGCCGTTTCTCATGCATAGTATGTGGGTATGTAAAGCTTTTTACTCAAATGTTCACTATATTTTATCTCTAATTTTGAAATCCTTTTTGGTATTTCGGGTCTTAAAAATTTTGATCGATTTTACAAATTCAATATGGCAGGTCTAATATCAATAAAGCTTTGTCATCAATTGTTTTCTCGCTTAAAATGGAAATATTTACATAGGTCCTCACAGAGGCATTTCGGGTGGTGCATTTAGTGTTTAGGCATTAAGACGTGCAATTCAAATACATTACACTGTATGTAAGAGTGGTGTGATATGAGAATTTGTATAGTTACAATGCACGCCTCAAGTTTTGAATGCGAAATGTACTGTGCGCACATGTGTCTCCGAGTGTGTACCCTAAGCTTTAATTAGTTTCCATTACATACACTTAAATATATTTTATAATTATGATTATAGTCAAATTGTACGTTGATTCTGCCTTTTTCTTAATTGTATGTTGTATAAGTTATACCCGACAATTTTGACAGTTTGTCATCGTCTCAAGAAAAGTTCTTATGCTTAACTTAATATACTAGACTAACACTTAATTGGCAGTCCTGAAAGAGTGACAAAGTAACTTAATAACCTGTGATGTTAATTGACTATTTTTTCAGTACCGAAAACAGTAAACTAGCATTATCGTATAAATGAATGAACAAAGTCTATACTTCTAAGTTCTCTGTGCATTTCTTTCTAATTTCAGTTCTTTTGGTGGAGGCGAAACAGAAACTGAAGCAGTTGACGAGACAATCAACATATTCTCGGTGGCGTCGGGGCATCTCTACGAGCGCTTCCTGCGCATCATGATGCTCTCAGTGCTTAAGCACACCAAGTCGCCTGTTAAGTTCTGGTTCCTCAAGAACTATCTCAGCCCGTCGCTTCTCGTGAGTATATTAATGATCAGAGACCAGACATAGAACAGAGCTTTACACTCAGATTAATGTAAATAGTGAAAAAGTAAAGAAAAAAAACTATAAATAAAATTTTTGTCTGTATGAATGTCATGCAAAAATTACAGGATAGGTTTGGATAGGGTTTTTTGATATTGTGCAGCTTAGTGTTTCAGTAGTTCTGTCTTGCAATATGATTCATTATTCGCAAGCTAGAAAAATCTCATATACATTATATACTGACATGTATGTCGTATATGCACGACAGAAGTAAAAATTATTGTGTTATGTGCACGTTATACAAAACAAGCATACTTTAGAGATAGTATATCAAATAAAATTACAGAATCATGAAAAATAAAATAATGGGATCGAATTAAGAAACGATAATTTAAAAACTTCGAAATTAAGAACGATCAAGTCGTACAAGCTACATGTATTTTGCGTAGCGTCGAGAAACATTAAGAATGCGTAGAAAAAAAAGAGAAACAACCAAAGGTACATAGCTACTGACGTTATACTGACACTCACCCACGTCACGCACTAGTTTAGTTATGTATATTTTTTTCATGTTGAGGTACCAATAAGAAGTTTCACTTGAAGTGCCTACTAATAATCGCAATATGGTTAACCGTGTTAATTGAACTAGTTCCCGCAAGGGAAGTCGGTAGGTAACAAGCTAGCAATTAATACAACCATATAATACATACAACCTTGTTTGACGTAATAGATAAATTTCTGAGACAAACATGTTACGTGAAATTCAATTGGGTTCTTTGAAAATACGAGGAAAACGTAAATGATTAAAAATTACCGGAATGTGTACAAAAATTTATTACATAAAAAATCAATAATACCCAATGCAGATGATGGACAATAGTCAAAGAAAATAGAATGTGAGATGCGAAGTCTTACAAAAATCAGTCTAGGAAAAACAAATCGGTCACATGTCGATGGAGAATGGAGACATTTAGTCAGTGTTTGTTTTTCATATGCATTGAGTCGATGGAAATTCAGAAACTGACCAACAAAACACAACAAAACACAGTTGTCATCCGCTGGGTTCATTACCTACAAAATTTGTTCGTCCGCGTCGCACGTTAGACAGAATTCAAATTATATTGATTAGATTGTTCCCAACAGATCTTTGGGTTCGGCAAGACCACTGAGTACATTTCACAACATTACGTTAGTTATTTTTGTTTTTGTAATATTTGTCTTATTTGCCAAAATATATCCGATAAAAAGGCAGTAACTTTTTTTTATCTATAATGCATTATAAGCATCTATTGAGTTAAATTTATTTTACCGTTCAAGTGCCTGAGGGCCCATTATCGGACGAGAAATTTATGCAAAATCTAGATGGGGTGTTTTACATCTAGATGCTAATTTTAAACCGAGGGTTTACAGGTTTAATCTAATATTCACAAATAGTATACCCTTTAATGTTTAAACTTTTATGTGTATCTAAACTATCCTTGTTTAATTGGTATTTAACGGTTTTTTTTTATTTCTATACTGATACCTTTAAAAGTCATTAAACTAAAATAATATGGTATCCACAGGACATCCTGCCGTATATGTCGAAGGAATATGGTTTCGAGTACTCGCTGGTGCAGTATCAGTGGCCAAGGTGGCTGCAGCGGCAGCGTGACCGTCAGCGCACCATCTGGGGCTACAAGATACTCTTCCTTGATGTACTCTTTCCTCTACAGCTCAAGAAGATCATATTCGTGGACGCCGATCAGGTAGGGATAAGCGACTTCTTGGATTTAACACTGTCACTGTCTTTGAGATTAACTTTGTCAATTATGATAAGTTGTGGAATATGAAAAATATAATCATATAAACGATCAATCAAAACTTTATATTGTCAGAGATCTTTTCAAAACTAGTGCATTATTATGTCTCTAATGTTAACGTTATTCGATTTACAGTATCAATTTTATTACAAGTGTAATGAAAATCTGTTCTGAAATTTGTTTTTTTTCTATTTACAATCAGCTAGATAGCTATTATTAAATTTTTTTACATCTTATGAACGATTTCAGAAATTGAGCACATCCAATGACGTGACATTTCCCATATTAGTATAGCTTCAGAATCAGATCAAAGCTAGTCTTGACCTTCTCAATCGGAATATACTTTGATCAGCATCCATAAGTGCTCTAGCTAATTGGTTTGAGTGATGTTCCAGTCTTTGTTTGTAGCCTTTGAGGGATAAGTTAACCTGTTCTTTTACAGTGGGCATCTCAGTATATTCGTGTATTTCTGTATTTTTAATAAACCATGGGGCATTTATTAAGGTTTTTAGGTTTTAGGACGAACAACATTGGAGTGGCTTGCCGTTCCCCACAGCTCAATTCCATACGTCCAGACTGGTTTTATTACACTCTTGTAAATAAGCAGTTCTCAATCTGTTCTGAAATAGTTTTATTTTAATGATATTCCACAAAAAATACATAATGTATGTATTCTAGCGTATGATAAGTAAGTATTTATCAGTAGAATCGATGTGATGAGCAATTAATGTTTCACATTATGGTAACACTCTTATCTGCAACTGTCAATGTGACATAACAATTAATTTGCTCATTCTTCTTGTGTTTACGCATCATCATAAGCCTGTAACTATCCCCTACTGGACATAGGCCTTTCCCAAGATGCATCACTACACAAGATTCTCAGCCTTTCGGATTCAATCACTTCCCGTCAACTTTTTTACGTCGTTAGTTCATCTGGCTTCAAGGCTCAATGTCTTCACTTGAGAATTCTTCTACCTTATTGGTTTTCAGGTCTTCAGCAAATATAACTTGCCTTGCTTCAGTTGGCTTATGTTAAGTACAAGGTCGATTTGGTTGATTAAAATGTTATCTTTCAGAGACACCCTGAGTATAGTTTTTTCTCTCGCTTGCTGAGGGACTATATCTATGAACCAGACCAGTTGTGAGAATCCATGTTTCAGTGCCATAGGTCATTATGGGCATAATGCACTGATTATAAACATTTGTTGTTAGCGACTGTGGAATTGGCGACGTGAAGATCCGACACATAAAAGTTTTAAATTTTTTAATTGTATATCAGTCTCACGTTACATACGCTATACATTATGAAGTAATAATATAACTTCCGTTAAAGTTTTTATTTAACTTTTTTTCAAAAAAGGCACTTCACTTAACTTTTTCCTGAATTATTATTTTAGACTTTCAATGACTCTAACTTTAATACGTATTAGTGTTTTTTGATAGGCTGCCCGTCTAGTCCATCATGGGTATTATTTGCTACAATACCTGGACGGTTTGCTTATTTATTGTTTAGTTAGCTGTTTAGAAGTGAAATATTGTGAGAAACTTCTGGTATAGTTCGGTTATTAAACATTAAGTTACAAACAGATGATATCTCAGAAAATGCAGATGGTTATCGGTATGCTTATTTCGTTCGTTAATTAAAGTAAATTTTGTTATTTAACAGGAATAAGTTTACAACATGAGCAATCTTTCACGAGTGAACAGAATTGTCAGGCAAATTTATGATGATATGCAAAGGACTCCTTTGCAAAGAAAATAGAAAATTTTGTTGTCGGGTAACGGAAGAGGGTTTTGTACAACCGATTCTTTAATATTTTACTAACAAAAAAACTATTGGGCAATAAAGGAAAAAAAGCAGTGTTTTTGGGTTCACAATGCAACGAACCGATAGCAACATAATGACTGCGCTAAGTATGTTTAAAGATAGGTACAGAACCAATGGTTAGCGACCTAGTGGCCGTGCCATATCTGTTTAGAGACTTGCTCAACCGAAGTGGCTCAGGGTAGGTTGATGTGGAAGTTTTCATGCACAGAAGTTTCTAATCAAAAAGGTACTGTATCAGTGTGACAATGATTAACCATAAAGTAGTTTGCTGCAACCTGGTTAATTTTTATAACTATTTTTATTTCCAGAAGTTCCAGCTCGTATGCTTTTATGCTGCTGACCATATTTGCATGCTTTCAATGACAGAAAGTTCTCGTCAATTATTTATTAGTTGTATTCTTTTTATTACAGTATTTACAATCTATGACACTATTAGTTCTTTATAGTTATCGTACTGAGTACGTTCCACTAGCCGCTCGCAATGCTCGCGCCCACGACCACGATCATATTTATTCCACTGCTTGTCAACATTGTAACTGTCAAGTCCAAGTGGAATGAGATAGGAACATTGCGTATTCGTAACTATGAGTAAATGGCGGGTATTGGACGAAAATCAAAAGATTATATTTTTTACTATATTAGAGATTATATTTATTACGTTAGATAATAATTTAGACTTACAGTAATTATAAAAGTGCAATTTAATTTCTATAAAAATTTGATGATGGTATGTTTTGCGTCTTTTGGTGTCACCTTTATTTCTATTAGGTACGTCTCAAAACTACATAAAGTGATTCTCTCCGTCACTATGTTTAATCTTCGCAGATTATATAAATATATTTACGTAAATTTCATGTATCAATGTGTCAAAGTCAAATTGACAGATAAAGGACCTCAACGACCCACCTCGATATGTGTGTCGTTGCAGTCATTAACAATGATGGTATCAATAGCGTTTTGATCACGGCGACAACGACCGCGATCGCCAAGTGGTACGATTTAGTGAGCGTTTTGAGCGTTGCGATCATCTAGTGGAACGCACTCACTACGCTTATAAGCGATCACTCTTTACGATAATGTCATTTATATTTATGGAAAGCATTTTTAAACGCTTTGAAAATGAAAGCCTGAAAGTAAAATTTTGATTGAAAAATGAAGGATGATTATATTGAGTTTTGACAAATTTGTTACACAGATTGTTCGCGCTGATCTGAAAGACCTGGTCAACCTAGATCTGGGTGGTGCGCCTTATGGCTACACACCATTCTGCGACAGTCGCAAGGAAATGGAGGGATTCAGGTGAGTGCAGATTAAGTTTTACGACTAAACAGCAAAATAGTTTTTAATTTTATTTGAATTTTTTTGTTTTGCCTTAAGAGATAAGTTGATTTAGATGGTGTTGCAGAAGTGCGTGTTTGAAGTAATGCGGTGGAAGAGGAGGGTAAAGCTACGATGGAAAGAGAGAGTGTAAACTTTTGAAGGGGTTTCCCCTTCTAAAGTTTACACTTTGCATTTGTTCACACTTTAACATTACTTACTCAATATTTAGTAATAAAGCGAGTACTTGTCAGGTGTAAAATGTGATGTGATATAGTGGAAGTCCAGGTAGCGTATTAATTTTGTTGATTTCGGCATGTGATTGTCGATTTTATACACAAAAAATGCTGCCAAAACTAAAGACGGTGATACACGAAACTTGGAACAGCGTATCACAACAGAGATGGACGATTTCTGCACGAGACAGCGTACACTGCGGCTGAAGAAAATGGCTTCACTGCTTTGCATTTCGTCGCCGAACGCCAATGGATGCAGATTTCTCTGCGTGCACACAGGGGTGTGATGGCTCTTGCGAAGCGTGCTTGCTGGCTTTTCCCTTTATTACTATTATTTGGGATTGTCTTTTGTTCTGTTATTAGACATTGTGTTCTGCGCTTTACAATAAGTGGTCATTACCGTTTGATAGGTGAGGTAAGGGCAGCTACAGTAACAGTACGATATTGTTTACAAGAGTGTAAACGTACTAAAATAAAGTAGAATTCGCACTACGAGGGTTCTGTACACATTTAAGTATTTATAAACATTTAATATTTCTATTAAACTATTTACAAAATTTTAATTTTCAGAACGTAAATATATTGCTTATATTATATCTTTCACAGATGTATATTTAAAAAAAAAATGTATTTGCACGTAAGTTTAGAAATCATTGATTTTGGAATTTTTCCTCGTTACTTGTGCTATAAGACCTACCATACACCGACTTTCAAGATTGAAGGTTGACCAGAAGTGCCCTATTAGGTTTTGATGACGATAAAAATAACAAAAATATATGCCTTAAAGAGCTATACCTTTTTGTAGCGTAAACTTGAAATTTTAACAGCAATGTGAGGCTTTAGGCTTTATTGTACGGCATACGTTCAGAAAGAGGGCTTAAACTGGCAGACAGATAGACAGATGGACAACAAAGTGATATATAAGGGTTACTTTTTTATTTTGAGCATAGGAACCCTAAAAATTTAGCGACAACTTAGTAATAGTACCTAAGTAACAACGAACCTAAGTAATGGTACTTAATAATAAAATTTCACTTCACTAAATTATCTAACACCACATTCTTCAGAGTATAATTATATATATATATATATATATATATATATAGAAACTTGGTATGTATGATCATATTTATTAATTGAATTTTTTTATACTCAAGTTAGTTGAGTGATTCTCTTCTCTTATGGTAAATAGCACAATGTCAATTGTTGTATTGGGTTATTGATATTTTTGGGGTTCCGTTCCTCAAAAGGAAAAAAGGAATCCTTATAGGATCACTTCGTTATCTATCTGTGTCAAGACCCCTTTTCTCAGGAATGCGTGGAGGTATCAAGTTGAAATTAATATTAAATATTACGGTCTACGGTCCCTTGGAGCTGTTAAGAAAAGCTTCAAGCTTCTAAGTAAACACAATAAAAAAATACGGCCATTTATGCCGCATATTTTGACACACGCAAATTCATCAAAACCCATAAGGCCTCACAGCAAAACTAAAGGAACACATCTGAAAATCGTTACTTTGCAGTTATGTCATATAAAAAACATATTTTTTTATTACCTATGCTTCTGATAGGGATATAAATAGGCAATATATTTTCGTTCTGAAAAATGGAACCCTCGTAGTGCAAGATCCACTCGTTGTTGACAAGTTTTTTAATGTTTAAAGACATTTTTTTTCTTGTAAACAAGCTATTTATTACGAAATAGCCTTGTTTGCTACTAAGTTAATAATTAAGGCAACAGTATGTAATAAAATCTGGTCACCACAGCGTTATAGCAAGTTGAAAATATTAAACATTTAAGAATATTTAAGTTTGAATACCTCAAACTGAAAACCTGTTTCCTGTAGTATTTAAGTTCAAAATTAAAATTACATATTTTGCACCTCCAACATATACTTTCCTAACTTTGGTGACACTCCTCCCTCTCACGTGGGACACAGAAATTACATAAAATGTTTCTAATACTCTGTTGCGGTAATGTCTAGAAAAAAATATAATATTATTATTTACAACTGGTAAAAGTACACCTTATTCTAATAATACATCTTTCTAATAATTTCATCCTATTGTACGGTAAGAAAGTTTTTATGTAAAGCGTTTGTACAGCAGAGTTGTGAAGAGAATGACATTGTTGTTCGCCTGTTTCACTTGAGTCGGTCTGTTGTCTCAAGAATGTATACAAAGTTCTGGGAGACTGATGCCCTCACTCGGTGACTAGGTTCTGGCTGGTATTTGTCAACTTTGGTGGTGGACAATCGTTTTATCATCTCTACTATGTTGTGGAATTGCCATCTGACTTGTATCGTTGTATGGAAGGAACTGAGAAGAGTTTGAGGGGTGGCTGTCGGTCAGTGGACTGTTAGTGGAACAACAGTTAAAGCAAACCAACTTCATTCCAAAGTGGCCTGTCACAAGCCATTGATTAACCCAAAGTCACCGGAAAGCACACAGCATATTTGCTATGTGAGAAAACCTTGATTAGAGCTTCAAAGAATAGTGGTTTCTCCTGTTCACTGGTGAATATAGAATATGTCTACATGGAAGTGAGAGAAGAGAGTCAGGTGACCAGTGGAGTACTTTGTATAGTACTTTTTCTCCAAAACAAATATATTGGAGACAAATGTTTGACCTACGACTCAAGTATGATGTGGGCTGATATTTCCGTAGAGGGAAGATTAGCCCTCGTTCTTGTGGCAGCGGAGGCCATATTTTCCTGCATCATGTCATTCCAGATGCGAGATGTATCAGGGATAACTTTGCGTTAGTGCACAACAATGCATGGTATCACATGTCATGTAGCTTTCGGCAGTTTCTTAACGAAGTCAGTGTGTGGACCGTGGATTGGCCAGCACTCAGCCCAGCTATGAACCTTATTGAACAATTTTAGGCCGAACTCAAACGAAGGGTTCAGAAATACAGCGCTTTCCAACGTCAATGTGCATAAAATGGCACTGTTAGAGGAATGGAAACTGATTCTTCTAGCGACAACCAAGAAATTGGTTAGATCCATGTGAAGTCGCTTACAAACTGCAATTATAGCTAGGCAATTCAAAGTCAAAAAAAAAATAAATCAAATATTGGTTTTTTTTTGTTTTTTCTTACAATTTTTGTTTCATATTAATGAAACTCCTTTGTAAATTTCCATTTTTTTCTATATTTTTGTTCAAGTATTTCAAAGTAAAGAAACACTTTTTAGAGAAAATTATATTATTTTAATGCTGAGAATGGAAGCTTTAAAGTGGTATATTTTACTTTAGTATCTATATATTTTATACGAACTAATTATTTCAAGTGTATATATTAATGTTTAGTTTTAGTGCCATGGTCTTTTACTCATATATACTTAAAAATGTTAAAGAAATCTTTTGTTTTTGATGTCATTTACCATTGTCTCGAAAAAAAAAACTCTCCTAAAAATTATCCAATTTTAATAATTTTTTCGGTGTTTTCTTAATAAAAACTTATTCAAGGGTAATAAAATACAAAGAAAATTATGGAAATATATATTGTGAACAAAAATTATAACAAAAACTGAAATCAAGGTCACCGTCATTTTCGCAGTCCGGTGCATCCTCCGTATCAGCAAAATAATTGTTATCGTCACTATTATCACTATCACTCAAAATTTGCGTTACCCCAAATTATGAGTGCACCAAAATGTCACTCCCACTATCACTTTCTTCACAACTTGAAAAACGAGCACGATGGCGCTCGTCGGCACTCTAACGGTTAATATACATAGATATGTATAAAAAAGAATCTTCCATTTGTTTACACATATCCAGAAGTTTCAAGAAATTGACGGACGTTGCTAAAACAATAGAGATTGTCATGTTTTACTAAGATATTTTTCAAAAAATGGCAGCGACAGCCGGAAAGATTTATGCAAGACCTCAGAATCAGAAAACGGAACCTTGGTCACGCATGCGTATGTTAAAATTATAACGTTAGTGTTAAATGGTGATATTTTATTATTTACATCACAATATTGCTATCAGGCTTTTGATGGATGTTTCTATATCCGGCTTATGGTAACAGTCACCTCTAGATAATTTACTTAATTTTATTCTTAATATGCTTTTCACTTTAGGTTCTGGAAGCAAGGGTACTGGCGCAATCACCTACAGGGCCGACGGTACCATATCTCGGCGCTATATGTGGTGGATCTTAAGAGGTTCAGGCGGATAGCGGCCGGCGACAGACTCCGTGGGCAGTACCAGGCACTCAGCCAGGACCCCAACAGTTTGAGTAATTTAGGTCGGTGTTGTGAATTTATCAGTTTATTGAACGCATTGTTTTTATCTCATTATGACAAGGAAATTTTTGAGGTGTACATACCGGTGATTTTGCTGTTATATAATAAAATTCTCTACGTAAACACTCCTCGAATAAACTACATTTAGTGATCATAACTTTGCCGTTTTTCACTGAGCTATGTGTTGAGGAATTCAGTAGATAAATCTTTATGCAGTAGACTTCAGCAAGTGATAATGCTTAGTAGTCAACTCAGTTATCTGAAGATTCATTAATATATGGTCAAAATATCATGAACTCTCGTTTTAAAGTGAAAAGTGAAAAAAGCCATAACAATGACACCAACATGACAGCCAACTTTCTGTATCATTTAATGTATATATATGGATTCTCATACAGATCTCTGAAAACTTTCCTGAATGGATACAGAACAAACTTACTTGAATTGAAACTTCTTAAATCCTTTTAAGTCAATGTCTGTTAGTTTCCATATGGTCACTCATTCGAATACAGGTCGTACTCAATATTGTTTAAGATTGAAAATGATCAGTTGGGCTTAGGTGCTTTAAAAATTTTATCGTATAAATGTTTAAATGCAAATCACAGTTAGCCATGAATCAAAGTATAGTTCCTGCAGATAAGCAAAAATTATATCATTACAGATCAGGACTTGCCCAACAATATGATTCACCAGGTGGGCATCAAGTCGCTGCCGCAGGAGTGGCTTTGGTGTGAAACGTGGTGTGACGAGGCCAGTAAGCAGTATGCCAAAACAATTGATCTGGTGAGGAGGCAAACTTTCCATATTCAAACATCATCACGATTCACTGATTAATTTATTATAATAGGGCTACCAATATATCACATGTTATCAATGTGTGACGTGTGTGATACAATGAATATAAGAGTAAGTCTTAAATATATTCTCATTACATTATAAATTTACACTATCTACACTAAAATAATTAAGAGAAATGTGAATTACTGCGTCTTCGGAATATAACGCCCCAACGCACTGAAACTATTTCAAAAATTCTTACCCTGTTGGATAGATTGTACCCTCCGGCAGGAGATATGCTTTCTTGTATACATTTTTTTAATATCCAATACTTTTAATGAGGGGCACATCGGTTGGCTTGCCCTGTGTTGGATATAAAATGCACTTTAGTGAAATCTTTGGAATAATATTGCACTGTTCATGGAAGAAGGTGCCAGAGGTTGGAGTTCTGCCTGCTGATCCGCGAGAGGTATTTTATTTCCATCCTACCGCCCAAGGGAAGAACCTATGGAGGCAGCGTTTCTACAATAACTGCCCTCACTGTCCGGACACCCAACTCTATCCCAATCACATCTTCAATTGTCCTGAAATACTGGCCAAACTCTCTGCCATTGCACCGGATCTCCCGGACTCTCTCTTATACTCTACTAGTGGGGGACATAGCCAAGGCTGTACTGAACACTTTTGGTCCCATCTGACTTTCTTTGTGCACTACATGGATACGACACCAACCAACTAGCGAAATCTTATTTAAATCAAACAATATCGCCGACACTGTCGTCGACATTATTGATAAACATCTGTCAAATATTTTTTGTAAATTTTTTTATTTATTACACTTTTTCATTTGTCTTAAGTACTTCTTACACTTTTCTCTTACACTTTTTCATTTGTCTTGAGTACTTCTTACACTTTTCTCTTACACTTTTTCATTTGTCTTAAGTATTTCTTACAATTTTCTCTTACACTTTTTCATTTGTCTTAAGTAGTTCTTAGTTTTATTTATCATTTGACTATGTTCTTATCTATTTTTATTATTCTTACCTTTATTTTATGTGTAGTGGCAACAAAATTTGAAATGTCGTTTGAAACCATCCGTAACAGTTAATGTATCATAGACAATTTGTCTCTTGAGTAAACAGATTACAAAAGTTCATGAAAAAGATTGAGTGAACAGTTTGTCTTTGCCAGCTGTCAAAATCTACGTTTGTCAAACACTCCTATGATTGTGGAGATGTGTATTATCCTGATGTTAATGGAGAATATTTAAACGAAGTAGAACACCTTCAGAATTTATGCATCTCGTTTCGGCCTATAATCATATTTCTTAAACAAAGTCACATCTCAAATGTATCGAGATATGTGATCGATGCCAACTTCATATACTTACACTTCTCTTTAATATATTAAAAAATTCTCCGAGTTTGAATTATCTTACTGGCACATTTAAAACCTTGTTTGTTACAGTCTTGGGTTAAACTCTAAAAGCTTGGTCACCCTATTTATTACCAAACATATCGCTACTTTTTAATTCTTAACTGCCCAAGCAGTGGAACTTTGTGATCAACTGGCTCTTCGCCTACTCCTCCTGTGCTCTAGTCTTGTCTTCTTCCATCCTAATTTTTGTGAATATTTGTATTATGATTTTTTTTTTACTTTTTTAAATGGACTGTTTTTATTTTATATTTATCTTAAAAGTATGTTTTGTGGAAAATGCTTATTAAACCCATTTTAAAAAGTATGCAATCCTGCAATACTTATCACTAGTGAGATATACTGGAATATACATGGTGTCTGGGAATAAATGTTGGACAAAGAAAGACGCTATTTGCTGGCTATAAAGGAATAAATTGTCGTTGAAATAAAATGTAAAACACATCCTTTCTATAATTGAGTGCAAAAAAATATTACACATAACTCTTTTTAACACACCTAATACCGCTAAAGCACGCACACAAGCTCACGCTAGCCGTACGCCACCACTAAATTAACCCGAGTGGTGCTGATTCACATGCGCAAATATCATGTGTATGAAAAAAATTACAAATAAATTATGAAAATTATTTTGATGACAATAAACTATTTTTTAGTCTACGAATAATGTCTTTCTTTGTCCAACATTTCTTCCCGGGACACCGTGTATGTGATACAACCCGTCAATGTCAGTGGGGACGGAAGATGTAGGGAAAGTGATCACAGTGTTGTCATTCATAAAAAACTGCATTGAGTGTGACCATAAAACCTTTTAATTACACATGAAGAAGATGAAGACATTCAAAGCATATATGGTTGTTCACTACTCATTTCTCCTAAAAAGAACACTACTCTAACCATGTTGGGTGGAAGCACTGTGATTGTAGATACGGAACACTATTAGGGGACCTTCGACATTCCCTTCTTTTGTATGAGGTGGGTCATTACGAGCCCCAGGAGGGGCTTTGAGACAACCAGGGTGGGAATGGCGGGAATAGGCTCTAATGTCTGGGTTTCTGATTTCCCAAAAAGATGGCAGATTTGTAGAGGGATCCGAGTACAATATAATCTTCACGTGCGCTTCTCAGAAATTTGTGGAAAACTGGCATTTTAAATTTTTATGACAATTTTTATATAACTTTTTACTAGGTCATATATTCACATAATGAAAAATAATATTTAATTACGCATCCTTGAATGTTTAATATGGATCCATAACAGGTTTTTACCTATTCTTTGCAGTGTAACAATCCAATGACGAAGGAGGCAAAGCTTTCAGCGGCCATGCGGATTGTCCCCGAGTGGTCGGAATATGATCAGGAGGTCAAGAACCTGCAAGCAAAGGTGCGGCGCGGCCTCTATCAGGGCGGTGATCAGGAGCAGGTCAGTACATTTCCCAAGAATCATCTGCTAAGTGAGCTAAGTGAAAAGAAGCATCTAGGAAATGGAATTGACTCGTTTGGTTTTGGTACAAGAATTGAGTGGAAATTTGACTTGTTACAACCACTGATCTCTATTATACTGGTAACCTTGACTGGCTATACGGTATAAAATGACAGCTATTTTTTGTGCCTACTTGAAGCACCTGCAGCACCACTGATCGTCCTGAGAACTAAATTTAAAATATAATTAAATATTCTCACAATTTTCCTTTGTATCAATATATCATACCGATACTACCTATACAATGAATTGATATATCATATCGATACAATCGATACAATGAATTGATATATCCAAAACAATGATTGCCCTACTAATATAATGAATCGATATATCATATCGATGCAATTGATGCAATGTATCGATACAATTAATTGTGATATGCTCATATCGGAATTCATTATATCCAATCATGATAATGTTACATTGTTTCACGACACTAGACATCACCATCACTTTAAGATGAATTTGGTGAATTTTTACACTTATTTTGGGTGATATTGGACTCAAACGCGAAGGAGGCATCAGAAGAATGTGTCAGATCAGATACATTATTTAATTTACATTTATCTTACATTAAAGTTGACAAACGAGTGAATAAATAAATAATTCGTTGACCCAAAAAGGATATATGAGCGAACAATACAAATACATCTTCCCTTGGTTCACTTGGTGTCCAAAAATAAAGCTGGTTTAACTGTACCTTTTCCACGTTTATTGGTAGAGTTATTATTCCGCCCAGCCTGTAAAAATAATCAAGGTAAACCTCCGACAGTATTAAACTTCTCCACGGTATGAAAAGACTTAAATTTCTTATATATAAAACGAGAACATAATTTTCTGATTTACAAGATCAATTTAAGGAATCTTTGATACGGTTGGTATCAAATAATTTTAATAAACACTTTCAT
The DNA here is from genome assembly GCA_039881145.1 of Druceiella hillmani. Lineage (NCBI taxonomy): Eukaryota > Metazoa > Arthropoda > Insecta > Lepidoptera > Hepialidae > Druceiella > Druceiella hillmani. The sequence goes on from JAYKKI010000035.1 coordinate 8,696,596, forward strand.
ATATTAGTATAACAAATTAAAACAAAATATATAGATATAGATCTGAATGCAGTAATAAAAAAGTATTGACTTTAAAATTTCGTATAATAACTTTTGAAATTTCATATAATAACACCTATAATATGTATAGGTGTTATTATACGAAATTTTTTGACACAAAAAATTTGGGGTCGCTAATGATTGCAATCAATTAATTCTTTTGTAATGTTACTCGTGTTTTTGATATATCTAATTTTTTATTCCCACCCATAGAAACTTTCAATTATAATCGACACTGATTACCGGGTTATTAGATTTTATAAATAAATCAATGAAAATTTGATGTGCTATATACAACTTTAGTCTATCGAAGTTTTTATCAATTTATTTGTCACCCTGTCTCATACCTAACATTAGTTCCGTGGACGCTCACCAGTGCGGACGCTCACTATCAGCGCCAAAATGGCGGAGAATCAAATTGTTTCATTATGACTGTGCAAAGCCTTCCATATCATCATCATCATATATATTAATACGCTAAGGTTAAGATGTTACTCTCCCTTTTTAGAAAAAACCTCACAACTAATCCACATAAATTATATATCATTTTATAGATAATTGCTTGCTCTACCGGCATCCACAACTAAAAAATTTATTATTGCTATTGTTTTTGCAAATTAATTAATTATTAAAATTATATACACAAAACAGCAATGCTGCCATCTAACGGCTCAACGTCAATATGATTGACGGTCGGTAAAATTTTTGTTTAATTTCAAATCCACTCACGTATAAATAAAGTGGCGCTTTAGCTCAACGCTTTTGATACTTGCACCTCTATATGTCAATTTTAGTATAATATTTGTTTGATCTGTCATCTGAGCTTCATAATGGAATAAAAACGTAATAAGCAGTGTGCAAAATTAGAAATGAATTGAATACCTGCAATCAATTTTGATTTATTAAATTGAGTTGAATAATTTATAATGCGAAGACTTCGCACGGGTCACGCTAGTACTAGTATAATAGAGGGTAGTGGTTAACATTGAATGGATCTATTGGCTTTGATTTATTTTAGATGAACTTAACTTACTACCTGTAAATACTTACTTATGTAAATGCTGGGTGTTTATGAGAAAAAAATTAAAACTGTCATATTTTTTCAGGAACCAGAACAAGTTTACCACAGTCATGATGCGGACGCCAAACCTGACAGCGGTAAGTGTTTATTCTCATTTAAAGTATCAAATTGTGTTAAAGTTGTGTTGTTATTAAGCTGTGATGCAGAAAGCTACCTAGTCAAAAGGCGAGTTGCGTTACTTTTCGTTACAAGGGCATTTAAAAATTTCTTTTGGCTTCAAAAGAGATTTTGTTTTTTTGATCTTATTATGTCTTTATATCTGTACGTACGACTATGCCCTGTGGTACATAATAAAGCACTTCAGCAAGAGTACATTTTTTGCTATTTCCCTGTTTTTTTAAAACAAAGAATATCCATAAAAACCAAGGTATTTAACAATATTAAAGCTGCTTACAATGATTTATTAAAAAAATTTATTTAAAAAGCATTTTAACTAGCTGTCGTGCTATTTTATAATGTTTTTTGGTTTTTTTTCTTTTCTTTACATCAATATTTAACAAATTATGTTCTTATATTTAGAATCCAGTGTTTAGTGAAATAAAACTTAAATTAAGCCAAAAAACTACAACAAGTGATTAGTCGCAAAATGATAATTTTTCTGGAAAAAATGTTATACTCTGATTTTTTTTTTTAAATAAGCCGTGAGTGGCACTTGTAACTACCCAAAACAAAACGTATTATAAATTTTCTTAAAATGAAAGTGACTTGTTACACTGACGATCAGATTCCTCCATTGAAAGTGTTTATTTTTTTTTTACACCACTAAGGCCAAACAATTTCCATAAATTAAGTTCCAGGGAGGCAATGTGATTTTTCTGAAATATTTAATTAACATTATTAAAACGGTTTGTTGTTGGTTTTAAAATATTATTCCAATAGCAATACTTTCATGAATTTTTCTTAAAATTAAAAAAAATATTAACAATCCACAGTCGCAGAAGGTGGTCACCAAACAGAAGATGTTCACACAGAGTTATGATGAAACGAGCGCTCATCACGCATCAGTAGGGTAAGCGGGAAGTCAGAGACGAGTGCGGCCTAGGAGGCGGGCCGCTACCACCGAGTTTTTTAGTCGAGGGATATCCTGTGATGATGCATACCTCGCTCTTATGCTTTTGATGCAAAATATAAACAAACAAAATGCTGTAAAATAGTTATGTCGTGTGGATAATTTGGTGGGGGGGGGTGTGTTCATACTATAAGAAGGCAGAAAAATATATTTTTATAATATTGTCAAGAATTGAAATAATGGTTTTTGTATCAATAAAAAACGTAGGAATAGTCTCGTAAGCGGTATAAACAGCAGGGTGGCCCAATTCTGACAAAATAATTTTTTTTTACTTTGGAAAAGATATATTGTCTTACCAGTAATGCCTCGAGGGTGGTGACAGCACGCTACACTACAAACAAACGCTAGTCTGCAAATTTGCCAATTTGTATATGAAAGCGTGAAAATATTAAAATTGTGAAAATAATGAAATATTAGTCACGTTACGTATGTAATAATGTTGGTAGTGTTAATTTGACGTTAGTTAATTAGTCAATATTGCATTCGGAATAAGAAAATTGTACTTAAAAGCTTGAATTTCTACCTATAATTTCCATCACTATATGTTGCAAACGCCTACAGGGTAATTAGAAAATCCAAATACTTTTCCGCGATAATCAATTGACAAATAGTTTTAAATGTTTTATACCATTTTAAAATGTGCAGTGTTAAATTTTATAATATAATCTACTAAAATTGTAACAGGGTGAATTCGGTTCATTGAAAATATTTAAAAAGAAAGTGATTGATTTAGCATACAGAATGATGATAGAAGCCAGAAAAACTTTTTAGAATTTTTGTCTGTCTATCTGTATGTTAATTTGAGCGGGTATCATGCAAAATCGACTGGCCGGATTTTGATGAAATTTGATATGGTAATAGTATATGCAATATATGAGAGAAAAAAAAGATTTTTTTCTAATTACATGCGAATAAAGTCGTAGGCACAGCCAGTGTTAAAGGTTTATTTTGCTGCCTATCTAAAAACTAATGGAGAAAAATATATAGATAAATGTGTAAGATAGATATTAAGATTCTTCAGGAAAAACATGGAATATTAATAAAGGACAAATTAGACAAAATAAAATTTTAATGTTTAGAAATTAAATAAAATCGAAGTATATTTTTATAAGAAAATACGCTATTGTTGTAACAGAATTCGTAAACTTTCTAAGCATCAAAATTAGATTTTTTCTAATTTGTCTTTTATCAAAATTTCTTGTTCGGTCCGAGCAATCTTCATATACAAACTGCTGTTAACTGCTGAAGCTAAGGTTTGACAATATCTATGACTTACACATTAAACAACCCTCCCACCACCCCTCCTCCCCCTCCCCCTCCGGACACAATTAGTTTCATCGACTCCGAATACAATTCGTTTCATCGACTTTCAAATCACAACGATGCTATACTGTCGCTTTTTCGTTTCATTGATTTTCAAATCACAACGATGCTAAAGAAGTTTTCACTTCAAAAGTTCCTTAATTCATTTTCCGTTATTAGAACAATCTGTCAAATTTAAAAAAAAATTGGATTGTGAACAAAAGCGTTACATAAAATAAAGTGGGGTTACATAAAATAAATTCGCAATGTGAATGTCAATTTGTTTGTTTAAATTTTGCTCAAGAGCTGCGAGTGGGGTAGAGACATCGTGTATCATTCCAGTAACGGTAGGACTTGTCGGATTTCGTTTCGTAAATTTTTTTGTGTAAGTTTCGCATTGTAAATAGTTTTGTAAATGTTATTCTTTCTGCTCCGTGTAAACAGTGCTTCGGCAAAGTTGGGTTAACCAAAGCTGTCGCGGAGTACGTTTTAAATTAATGTTTTCATGCGTCTCAGCGCGGAATATAGATGTACGTAATACGGCTTATGTATTTGTAAAACTTCAAGATCAAATCACACACACAAGTATTTTATTTGTGACAGCTTTTGTTAATGTGACTATAGACTTAATAAAATGCAATTTATTTAATTTCTCTATGGCCGTGGTATCTGCACTAGAAAATGTAATTTTAATATAATAAAACGTAAAAATCTACATCGTTGTTTTAAATAACAGATTCCCTGCAAATTTATGTATAATATGTAACAGGTTATTTTATGTGAAAAAAATGTTTTCGTCAGTCCACAATGAAGACACTTATTTTTGTAATTAAATGCATTGTCAGCCATTCAGCTCTATGTTGTATCATATTTCTTTATGAATAGCATAAATATTACGGAGTTATTAGCCTTTAGGCAGATGTCCGCATGTTGTATCATCGTGGGACTTTTGTTTTGACAGCTACGTACTTAATTCACTTTACGGAAAGGTAGCTAAAAGAGTGGACGTTACAGTTGACTTTATAGGTTATTTAAATATTTATTTTGGTAATTTATAAATTTAGCCTTACTAGTATAATTAATTGAAAGATAAATGACTGATTTGTATAGATGCATTATAAAAATTATGTATTAAATTGGACACCAACAAACGTCATTGTCTATTCCTTCCATAAAAAGCATTTTGCCTTTGCAGAAATGCTTGTAAAAGGTGTACCCAAGAACTGAAAGATATTTCAGAACCATTTACTTTACCAAATAGGACTTTCGACTATCTAGATATGTAACAAAATTTTGACAATTTTCGGCTGATGTTGAAAGTGACATGTGAATAAACCTTACTTTACGTGCAACAAAACAAAATAATGTATAAAAATACATATCCTTTCGTGCACAAATAAAGTACAGAACTGTTAACGTTGACAAAGTAGCTCCATCCTTGTCTTTCTGCTTGTAAAATTTTATGATGTTATTCTTTTCTCTCAAGTGAATTTTAACGAAAAATAAAGGCAAGGATAGTGTCAGTGTGATATGACATACCGATTTTTAAAGTAAACATTAAGACAACCGATATTGTTGTGCGTTAACTAACGTATTTTTAAAATGCAATAATTATTGCTTGAACGAATGTATAGAGAATGTCAAGCATTTTTTTTGTATCGTAGAATTTTGTGTTGAGTGGAGTTTTCTTAAATATTTTTGCCAAACCACACGTTTGCGGACCACAGAGTGGGGTAACGGAATCGACTGCATTGCTCGCTGTAGCAGAAATGGAAATATCTAAGGGCTCCTGTTAAATATTGTCATAGATAATATAATTTAGTTACGTATATAGTCATAATTACCTTTGGAACAAGTGCAGTTTAACAAAAATGCAAATTTCACAGATCTGTTAATGACAGAATATACATATAAAAACGAAGTATTTTAAAAAAATTACTCTTTTTCTGTATTTCAATTTTTTTTCATAATTATCACTTTAAATTTATAATTGGATACTAAATATTTAACAAACCTATGAATACGAGTTAAATAAGAGATTAAATAAAAACTTACAAAATTTTAACCTCTTAAACTCGCGCGTGAGTCACGAGATGCGTGTGTAAAAGTTGTGAGACGTGAATATAAATGTACTCACGTCTCGTCTTAAGAGAGACTCGTATCATGTGACGAGCACGACACGAAACGAGCCGCTAATGTATTTGAGGCATCAAAAGATGACGTCTATCTCACTTAATATTGAGAGAAACATGCAATTTTGCCAGTCGTAAAAATTTATTATTAAATCTTTGGTTAATGGTTTTTTTTCCACACATGACATGATAGTTATTATATATTAAATTGTAAAAATACTTCAAGAAATAATAAATTCTAATTTTACAGATTTCCAACATTATATTGGAAATTAGCTGCTATAAAAATGCATTCCTTCTGACATTGTTTGTGGTTGAAATGTTATAATATTGGTAATACGTTTATAATTTTAGCTGAAAAGAAAAGGATATTTTATATTCCGGGTACGGACAACTGAAACCTTGTTATTATTCGTTAATAAAAGCATTTATTTAGATATTTTTCTCTAGATTTACAATAAATAACAAGACAAACAATGTTATCTAATATAACAAACTTTATTGAAACCACAAATAATACTTACTTTTCTTCAACAAAAATAACCAACTTATACGTAGTTAGGAACACAATATAAAGAAAAAAATGGATATATTATAAATCACAGCTGATGTCTTTTGTTATTTTTATTTTATTCACATAAACATTTACCAGAGCCGTTAATTTGAAGCGTACAAATAAAATTGAAGCGCCTATAAAGCTGCGGACGCTAGGCGGCGCTGATGTCACGTACCCAGCCGATACGCTAAGTAAATGATACAACATAGGGCTGAATAATCTTTGGTATTTACATTGACAAGATGGCACCTAAGCTAGTCAAATGTCAGTGGTTGCCAATTTGCGGTCATAATTTTTTTTTCATTCATAAATATTGTTCCTGCCATTGTGAATAAAAAATGAATTTTATATAGAATATTGTTTTTTCAAAAATATGCTTGGTTAAAGCAAAAAAAAATAGATAATAAAAATGTTAGGCTTAAAAACCAAAATTAATTGTCTATATGATTTTTTTTTTGTTATTCTTTGGAATATTTTCTGTAAAATAGGACTATTTGATATCTATATGAAATACATGAAAAAAAGTAGTTTAATGAAAATGAGAGAGGAAAAGGAAATTTCTGAGCTTTCTTTTATTTAATATTGAATAAGTGGTTAGAAAATTTGAATGCGCCGAAAAAGTTTTTCGTTATAGGTTTTTTAAATATAAATAATAAAAGTTTTTTAATATTGAGTAATGTTAATGTCGCCCCAAATAAACCCTTTTTCAAGGTTAGTATTTATGGATATAATATATATAGGAGTTTACGGCCAGTAACGTCAAATATGTTTTATTCTTCTATAATGGCTTCGTAAGGTTGGACAGTATAAAATTAAAATGTAATATTTACGATTTGTGCTCCTATTACGAGTAAGTAAACTATTTCTGGATTAAAAACTATATTTTTTAAATATCCCTATCTTAAAAACTTCGTTTTATTTATATTTTCTTTCTTTATCTTTAACAATTTTTTCAAATATTTATGTTGTACAAAGACATTAAATAAAATTTTAATACCTGGCAACACTAAAAGCTGTCATTATACAACTGTCATTTAAATTGTCAATGTACACAACTATTTCCATGAGGACGATCCTTGCGTAATGTTTATTTTGTTTGGTATTATTTTGTTTATTAATGGGGACTACCACTGTGATGATCCAAAGCAACGGAGTTTTCCATGATGCATTCCTATGTTGTCCCATATTGTCTAACTCTTTCCTATGATTATAACATGTTGTAGCATCTAGAGTTAAATTTTAATTATGGGAAAGTACGTTACTTAACAAAGTTATTAACAGACTGGAGTTCCTTCGAGAATTTGAGCGGAAGGTTTGAAAATTTTCTTGAAATTCTAAGTTTCGATCGTTTTTTTATCATTGCATATAGGTAATTTCCGTTTTTTATTTTTCACAAAATGGTGGCCATTTTTTTGAAAATACAAAATACAGATTTAAAATGTCTAAAAAAAGTTGTTGTTTAAAGAAAAACACAATCGAATGTTAAATTAAGTTTACTTATCCCATTTCGTAAATTCTGAACTTCTAAGATGGTCTCGCATTTCTCGCAACATAATCATGATTATGTCAATTATAAAAAAATAGACTAAGGGGTGAACTCTATAATTTTCCGAAAGACCCTAGACGCACAGCCCTAGTAGACGCCTCCTCCCTACATGCCTCTTCAGAAATATTGATTACTACAAATTTTTTTATGAAATCTAGTCAAGAAAATACTTGCAGATAATTTTTTTTTTAAATCCTTATCATGGTGGTGTTTAAGATTAGAGAATGCGTGTCACTAAAAGTTGTTTAATAAACGCCATTTTTTATTGCTCAAAATGTTTTCATTTTAGTTCGTAATTTATGTAATTCGTGCAGATAAAATTAAAAGGGCGCTTAAATCAATATTTGTTTATTATCGTAATTGATTCAGTTTATTTAATTACAATTACTTTTGCTTTTCCAAACTAAGGTAGTGATTTTGTTTTCATTATTTTTTCAATAAAACATTATAAATAAATTTTCTTAATACGAGTACAAATATCTTAAGAATATCATTATTTATTTTTTTTAAGTGATCTCCATAATGATTTATGAAAGGTATTGACAATATTGAGATTATTAATAAAAATAGCTAGTGTTCTTAGATAGAAAAACCACCAAATATCTTTCAGTAATAAGGTTACAACTGAACCGTAAAAATCTCGGAAGGTTATGTACCCCTGAAAGTCTTGCATTTTGTTATACAGGAGTAACAAAGAAAGTGTCTTTTATTCATAAAATTGGTTCTGTGCATCAGACTGATTACATAAAATTTGAAGCGTGTTTCTATAAAAAGAATTTAATTTTTTCCCTGGGATCACAATTTTCACGGTAATTTTTTCAGAAAAGGTTTGTCATATAGTTCCTTAACCTTTTCACTCAGTTTCATGCACAGAATCACTTGTATGAATAAGAGAAGACATGTTTATCCTGTAGATATGTATACACAGATGTAACAAAGAACATATCTGTTATTCGTACAGGTAAATTCTGTGCATCGAACTAGAGTATATTTAAAGCATGTTCCTATAAAAAAATGTAAGTACTTTTTTTCTTTGTATATCACCTTTGAGAGTGATTTTTTTTATTCAGCTTGAAGCACGGAATTACCAGTATAAATAATAATTATGTTCTTTGGAGCAACCTGTATAATCATAATGTATAATTGGTTAAATGAATTGAAGTGAACATATCGCCGTTTCTTGTAATTTTGCTGCCCGTTGGGGTTTCATAATATTTTAGCCAAATCTAGTTAAATGTCAATCACAGGTGTCTATCGCTTGTTGTTTTATTTTATATGTATGTAATCATATGATTGAATAAACTGTACTAAATACTTTGAGTTAGTTTTTTGTTTTATTTCGTACTAGCACCTGCCTATGTTTTATTTGTTCTTATCAACTATATTTGTTAGCATTTTCGCTCTAATTGGTTATTAGCACTGACCTATGTTATACTAGCATGTTGGACAAGTTACACAATATAAAATGACAGCTTTTTGTGCCTATTTGAAGCGCCACCACGAAAGTCCCGGGAACTAAATTTGACATTTAGTTAGAGATGTCCACAATTTTTCTTTTTATCAATATATTATATCACAATTCATTGTATCGATACATGATAATATCACATTGTTTTGTATTGATACTTTCGATATTTTATTTTATTATCAGACTTACAAATAAAATTTTGAAAAATTTGCCTGTTTATGGTTTTAATTTGTATTAAAAGAAAAACAATAAAGCCGCCACTGACAGCTTTATAATAATAAAGAATGGCTTATTCATGTTGTTAAGCTTTCCAAAAGCTACAAACAAAATGGATTTATAATAGCATAATATGCATAAATTTGAACTTACATAATTACGACAAAGAATTTGATGTCGAGAGCTTTTAACGGTTAATTTTCTTATCAGTTCATGTTGTTTACAACTTTTTGGCATTTTAACCATATTTATAAAGACAGACAATATTTAGATAAAAATCCATTAAGATAATAAATGCCTTCTCAAGATTTTTTTCCGTTGTTTGAAAATGGCTATGAATGGCATTATTATTTGAAAATAAGAATACTTCGTATTTAAGGAGTTATTGGTTTTTTTTCTAATAATAAAGAATGTATTATACGTATTGTTAAACCTTCCAAAATGTACAAATTACGTGGATCAAAACTAAAACAATATGCATAAATGTGAACGTATGACAAGGTATTGGTACTTCTCACCACGAATCTTGTCACTATTTTTTTCTAATGTTTTTAATTTACTTTGGAATAGAGACTAAACTAAAATAAAAACATTAGATAAAATGGTATCACGATTGCTATACTATGGATTCGGTGAATTTTTCACACTTATTTTGGACGAGACCAGATTCTAACGCGAATGACACGTCGAAACATGTATATGTATATTAAGATTTATGAAGATGTGTAGTATATTAAGATTTATCATACAAGCCAATTGAAAAAAAATTAGTATGACGATTGTTTAGTCACGTACCAATCTGTACCACAAAATTTCATTTTAATCATAGAAATGGGGTAGCACTCGTTCAAAAAAAGAGAGCTTATTCAACAATACCTTCTGCAGGTTTATTTGTTAGTCATTATTCCGCCACGTTTATAAAAATAATGAAGTTAAAGCTTCAATGTAATTAAACTTTCCTGTAGTATTAACTAGAAAAGTATTTAAAAGTCTTATATATAAAATGAGAATATTGTTTCCTGATTTGTAACATTCAATTTAGGGTATCTTTAGAATCCGACGGGTAATACATTCCTTCTGTTACTCTTTTACGACTTTTCCCTTTACGTCTTGTGTACTCTCCAGTTTGCCAGTATTGTTTAACATTGTTAAAAATCACAGACTTGGAAACTCATAATGTTTGAGGCACTTCATTGTAAGTGTAACAATTTTCAATTAAAGTTACGGCTTTTGACACTTGAGCAATGCTGAGATCCGGTATTATCACTTAAATTTATGAAATAACGTTCCCTTAACACAATGATAAAAATTTGTTGACAAAAACAACAAAAATAAAGTGTTTGTTGCAAAATTTCTTAAACTGCTCAATATTGAATACTGTATTCAAGAAAGATATTAACAGATAACAAAAAAAAACAAAACTCGTCAATAAATCCTCCTTTTAACAAATTACGTATGCTGGTATAGATGGCCAGTGCGAAAGGAGAAAAATTTTTTTTATTGAACTGTCCTTTTGCGTTCCTCTAAATATGTCCATGCGTGTATATGGAAATTGATTTTTATGCATTGGAACGTTGAATGTTTACCCAAAAATGTTTGTATCCGAGTTTTGCGTAATCGATGGCAAGGGTTGTCTATTTTTTCTCCTCTAAATTTTACATTTCATATTAATAAAATAATGGTGAAATATTAGTATTTATAAAATGATTTAATGTGGCAATTTATCAAATTAATATATCATTTAATGATTTTATGACTGAAATGCAATGAGTTTTGAGAATAGACGTCGACTGATTGGATATATATTTGTGCCAACCATATTTGACTATCAAATTGGTTTGTTTACAAACGTTCTCTTGAAATGGAACGGGCTATACTTTATATGGAACTCTTTTAGTGCGTGTTCTATTATTTTGTATGTAAAGAGTTTGATTAATGTCTTTTATATATTAAAATCATTCTATAAATCTATAATTAAAATAAATATTAACAAGTTTGTATCTGTGCACAAAGCATTAGAAAATCACCAAGCCAATTTTATTGAAACCGTGCAGTTGTATACATTAGACGTTTGATAATTATTTCCAACGGAAGCTATCGCACTCCTCATTACGGTTGGGCAGATAATTAATAAATTACTGTTTAATAATTTAGAAGCGACATTTGTTTTTTTATAATGCATCTGATATAATTCTCCACTAGATTGAGATATTTATTTTATATTTAATGTTTTTAATTTAATAACACATTTGCATAGGGACCGTATAAATGCTGTCAGCTCCATTTGGAAGCAAATAAATAAACATTGGGTTACTACGTGGGAATGAACAATGTTGACAAACCATCGATAATTACTAATAGTCAAACTCAAAACAACTATGCACCAGTGAATTAGCGAAACAGGAGAACTTAAGGCTAACTGCTTCTTAAACTGTTACTGATATATAAAATGTGTTTAAAGCCAGGTTGTTATAAAATACAGCAAGCCGGATTCTGTGTATTCCTAAGAACAAATTAAGACATTTATAATCAATATTTTTTTGGTATTTCGCCCTGTTCTTGAAATACAATATTTTAACTGTAAGGTGACGCTTAATAATCCACACCGGAGGCCATGCGTCATTATCGAAGCGATACACAATGCGACACATCGAACACCTTATTCGGTTTTTAATATTGATCGATACGAGTGATACTATATTAAATATCGATAATACTGGTAAATCAGTGTTGTTTTATACTCTTTTCATGTGATAAAAAAATTGTTAAAAACAAATTATAAAAGCATAAAAAAAAATTTTAATTGAAAAGTAAAATATTCCACATCAAAAATTGTTATAGATATGTTTCGTCTTTTATTTCCGAGAGAAATCCAAAAAAATTCTGACTGTACCAGTTAACCAACCTCCTGTATACACACGTATGTAGAGAACTCGGCAACAGAGGCAGAAGTCAATGATGGAATTGTCGATATCGAAAGAGGATATTTTGTTTTTAACATCGATGTTTCGAAGTCAAAAGTGGTCCATACACATATGTATCTGTCTAACGGATATGTAGTCTAAGCACGTCCATTGGTAACCATACATCCACCTACACATGTTATTCTTTGGTAGTGGAAGCGCTCAGTTGTATTCAGCACAGTGCCGGTTAATAGGAAAAAATTGGGTAACAATGTCATGAGATGGAAAAACAAAAAACAAAATATTTTCATCTAAAAATGGTTTTTGGAGAGGAAAAATATACTGACTTGTTGAAATAATTGGAAACCAACGAGCCTTCTGAATTTGTTCCCGATAACCGCATTAACCAACGCGACAATCGAGCGGCCGTGTATTCATAACCCCTGGCGTGACAACCGACGGCCGCACAAAGGGATCACATAGAGATAAGAGACGTCACAACACTGCAAAAATTATCATCGATCAGTACAGTACAGGATGGAGTTCACTCCGCAGTTCGCTACAGTAGTTTAAGCAATACTCAACTTTATAAGCACTATTTATTAACAAAGAAATTGTCTTAAACGAACGAGGACATTTGTAATCGACCCAGCAAGCTCTTTCCATACTTCATAGTAAAACGCCCGGACGTGATCACCGTTTGTGGTGCCACCATCAAAGATGGGTTTGTGTATGTTACCGTCCAATCCACCCAACTGTTACTCAATTAACCTCAAATTGAACAGTGAATTGGCATTTATGGACTTTTATCAACTCCAAAATGTAAATTTAAATATGGCTTTCGTATTACCGAATCAAATAGAAAACTATAGAGGGGGGTGTGAATTTTCGTAAAGTGTGTTTGGAGGGCTTTGAACTTCTGAAAGTTAACAGTCAAGGGAGACTTTTAGAATGCCAAACAGATATTACTTTCAGTAAGTTTAACTCCCTACATATATTTTGTCCTCCTAAATTTAGGAAGAAAGCCCCAAAGTTGGCATCGCTGACTCCGCATAAATCCCAGCGAGGCACGCACGGCTCGAATTTTTCCTGCTACACATTGGCGAGCCACACATGGACCGCGAGCATACTACCCTACACGCGCGGATGTGTCTGTCGTTGGACATGTTATGAACAGATCCACCGGACATATCCATACCTGGTGGTGGGGTGACTTATTCATTTCAAAGTCGACCATCGTCAATGTTTTGATAACATCAATCATTTTTCGTTTGTGAAGACCCCAAAGCGCACATAATATAATCCTTTAAAATTATGTATAATGTATTAATATGTGTGTTGCTTAAAAGAAACTTGCTTGAATGGATCATTCACCTATTGCAACTCTCAAGAATTTAAGTTTCATTAACAGCCCGTATGTTTGTACTGTGAAAAGCAGACGAACGAAAATGATTGATGAATATTAATAGACATTATTCCTAAATACCTACATTTTTTCGTCAAAGTATTCAAATACTTATTTATTAAAAAAATACAGTGTTTAACTTTTTTTTGAAGCGAAAACTTCTTTCGGCGCACCAGCGCACTTTTTCTGAGTAATGAACGAATCGGTGATGTGACGCTGGCCGTCAAGCTTGGGTTGCTGAAGCTGTATCGGGTAAACTCGGCTCACTTCGGCACCGGCCAAGTGACCTACTTTTTTAGGAGCACCTTGGGCACTTTTTTTAGAAATTTAATTGCATTTGAATCTTAAGTATTTTGAGTATAATTTAATATAGGTAATACGCGAATGTTATTGTATACAATCAATGTAATAATTCAAGTATATATAGTTAGTGTTTAATATTTTATTGGAGAGTAGTTAAATATAATACGCGTATGTTATTGAATATAATCCGTGTAATAATTCAAGTGTATGTAGTTAATATTTTCTTCGAGAGTATTTAAATATAATACGCGTATGTTACTTTACATAATCAGTGTAATATTTCAAGTGTATAACAGTTAGTGCTTAATATTTTATTGGAGAGTAGTTTAATATAATACGCGTATGTTATTGTATATAATCAGTGTAATTATTCAAGTGTAAGAATATATGGCGAAAAAGTAATACCAAAAAAATCAGGATGAAATGAATGCTCTGCAACATATATATATATATATATATATATATATATATATATATATATATATATATATATATATATATATATATATATATATATTTATATATAAATATACATATATATATATGTATATATATATATATATATATATATATATATATATATATATATATATATATATTTATATATATATGTAGGTACCTGATCTGAATCTGATTTCCCGTTTGAGATTTAATTTCGTCCCATTATTAATATACGTGGTTTTAAGGACATTCTTTTCACCCTTAATTTTTTATATTCCTCCAACATTTATAGGTTAAAAACATATTTCTGTTTATCAAAAGAAAATATTCCAACGACATTGATAGATAAATACCAAAGGATTCTTATTTATACAAAGGTTTTGCAGCAAAATTTATTATCCTACGAACGTTTGTTGGAAGGAGAGGGGAGGGGCTTATACACATATAGGGATAAACATACAAGCAAAAAACATAAAGGTAGCCTAAAAATGTTTAAATAAAAAAAAAAAGTAAAATACCTATATGTTTGTCAATATCAATGCATTGTTTATTGCTTTCAAAAAATAGATAAAATATATTATTTTCAACCATTGGTGAGATAAATATGAAAGGAGCGCGAATGAAATGAAAATACTTATGTAAGTTGGTCATATCATAAACGTGACAAAATCTAATTCTTAAATAGAATTAAAATGTCTGCTCACAGCCGGTGAATGATAAAAATCTTATTGAAATAAAAGGTCGAAACGAAGTCAATTTAAATTATTACGAAAACGGTTTTACTTTGAAACAAAATTCAATATTTACATGTATATATGTGTGTGTGAGTGCGTGTGCGTGTGCATGTGCGTGTGCGTGTGCATGTGCGTGTGCGTGTACGTGTGTGTGTGCGTGTGTGTGTGCGTGTGCGTGTGTGTGCGCGCGTCATTGAGCATAAAGAGGTTTGAGTTTGGTTACGAGTAAATATAAGATTAGACTTTTCGAAAAGTAAACAAAGCATTGCTTTTATGTTCTATTAAAATGTTTTTATACATAAACGCTGTCGATGCTTGACGCTAAAATGACAGCAGTGTAAACAAAACTTTCTTTATTTATCACCAGAAGGTTATTTATTAGTAAATATCTACCTAACAGAGTAACCCATGAGAACTCGCGTTCTTAAACATTACGTGAGCACTCGCGCATACAGTATTTTGCTCACTTTTAAAAAATAGGGAAATTTAAATATGAAACGTACATGGTAGTATATTTTTTATTGTAAATGTAATAAAATACATGTTATAGTATTAACTAATTATTTATTTTTGGAAAAAAAAGTATAAACCTTTATTACAATATTAACATTGAGGAACTTAAATTTGCTAGTCTTCTGTCTTAGAAAAATTTTTTTTTAAGAAAAATGAAAAATTTACAACATTCCATAAAAACAACTTAATCTTCGTCATATCGGCACCTTCTCTGGAGTGCCGTCACCGCAGGGAGAGAATTTAAAGATGTATAGAACAATATTTCCCGCGCTAAAAGTAAGCAGTATTGCTAGCACGTAAAAAAAATTAAAAAATATATAGTGATGGCAACATTTCGTCGAGTTTTATATGCGTTCCTACAGCCCCTGTAGAGAGGCAGCTTATTATGTAATCCTATTAGAAGTGTCAAAACTTTCCGATGTCGCAGCTTATTGTATTCTTGTCTAAACTTTGTGATGTCAAGACTTTTACATAATTTATAATGGAATCTTGTTTTATACGTTTATAATTAACGTAAATAAATATTGGAGGGTTGAATGAAGAGTTTACGTAGTGGAGATGAATTTTCGAGAAAAATATGCAAAAAACGATGCTATCAAAATATGTCCGGCACTATTTATGACTTTTCGAGATTTATTTTTCATAATATGTATTATTATCATTTTGAAAATACAGTTTCTAAGATTCGAGTTATGAAAATCACAACTATATAAATACTATATTTGCTATTGAATATATTTGGAGTTAATTTTGAAGAAATTCATTATTCACAATTAAATGAAACTACGTGATATAGTATTATTTCTACTTTCTTTAAGTTCTTTACCACGACCTAGGTTTCGTTGTACTACAACATTATATAAATAAATAGTTATGGCAACATTTATGTTGCCATAACATAAATAGTTTTGATAACCTACAAACGAGAAGGAGAATGAATTATTACAAATCTTCCTATAGGTATAATTCATGATTCAATCACAATGGGCTTAGTTCTTGGTTCTATTAATATGGGCATAGTTCATCATTCAATGACTATGAGCACAGTTCATGATTCAATTATTATTTTGGGCATAATTTACGACTCAATTACTATCGGAATAGTTCAAGATTCATTTACTACGGGTAAAGTTCGTGATTCAGTTATTATGGATATATAAGATTTAAACACTGTGGCACAGCTCATGATTCAATTACTATGGCAATAGTTCGTGATTCAATTACTATGAGTATAGTTCACAACTCGATTACTGTGGGCGTCTTTCATGATTTAATTACTATGGGTATAGTTCATGAGTCGATTACTATGTGCATAGTTCATGGCACAATTACTATGGACATAGTTCATGACTCAATTACTATAGCACAGTTCATGACTCAATTATTATGGTCATAGTTCATGGCTTAATTACTACGTTTGTATTTCATTACTATGGGCATAGTTCATGATTCAAATACTATGGGCACAGTTCATGATTCAATTACTATTTTGATCATAATTCATGACTCCATTACTATCGGTATAGTTTAACTTTAGTTTACTACGGGTATATTTCGTGATTCAGTTATTGTAAGTATAGTTCATGATTCAGTTACCACGGATATAGTTCAAGGTTTAACTACTATAGGCACAGTTCATGATTCAATTACTATGGCAATAGTTCATGAATCAATTAGTATGAACATAGTTCACAACTCAGTTACTGTGCACATAGTTCATGACTCAGTTACTATGCGCATAGTTCATGAGTCGATTACTATGTACATAGTTCATGACTCAATTACTATGGGCATAGTTCATGACTCAATTATTGTGGTCATAGCTCATGACTAAAATACTATATGTGTATTTTACGGCTCAATTATAATAAACATAGTTCATAACACAATTACTATAGGCATAGTTCATTATTTAAACATACAGGTCACTTGTAATCCGAGATATATATAATTCCTGTGAGGTGAAAATTCAGAACTAGAATTTGACAATATATGCTTATTTATAATCATTCCGCTCGATATCGAAAACTTTATTATCCATATTCAATAGCTAGAAACGCTTAGTCAAGTCAGCCATATTTACATTAGAAAGAGGCAGCCATCGTTAACTTAGAAACAATATAAAATGATGTTACCTGAACAATGCGACAAACCTGTAGCACACTATACATTTTTCATAATATGTTTGTATATTATTATTTTTCATTTCAATATTTCGAAATCTTTATTATCTGTATTCCATAGCTAGAAAATTTTAGTCAAATTGGCCATATAAACATTAGAAAGAGGCAGCTATCGTTAATTTGAAAACACTTTGGATTCCGCAAGAAAATGAAAACTGTTTCATGTCTGAATCCGAAACGGTTTTTGAAATTATTATATAGAAAGCAATGTACTTATTTTCATTTCTTTTTCTATACTCCTTTAATCCTTACCGCAGTAATCTATCATTTCGTCTAACTCCAAAAAACAATATTTCTCGAAGTATAGGCTTGCTAACACAAATAGACTTTTTTAAATTGGACTAGTGACTCCAAGTTCCAGTACATGCAAATAAATAAACAAACAAACTTTTCTATACATGTTTTTTCCACTTTTATTTAATACAAATATTAAATAAAAGTTTTTCTATACATATAATATATGTTAGTATAGATAAATTGGTTAAAGACAATTAACTTCAAGTTTTCGGTTGCATTCCATCAAACGAAACGTGTCAAAATAGACCTCTAGTACGGACTCTTCTACTGTGCGGGTTCCGTCTTGTAACGAAGACAAATAAACCTTGTCTTAAATTTAGTTCAGGAAGAATGAGAACTATGACCTAGAAAACGAACCCCGTTCCTCTTGTCTGACTACTCAATTACACGTCAATTTAACAAGAAATTCAACTACAGTCATTGCGAAATAAATGCGCCATCTATGATATTTAAAAAAAAATAATTTTCAAGTTTTGAACTACGTACCACAGATGGCGCTGCCCATTGTTGTAGCTGCCCATTGACGTAGGGTTGACATTCAGCAAATCTAAAAAGAAATGACGGTGAATTATTTACGAATAATATATATTGTAAATATTAAATAAATGTGGACGTATGATAAATGACATTGTTTCATCATCATCACCCGCCCGGCTGCTCCCTCGTCCAGCTGTAATAGGTCTACCGCCGAATATACCCAAAGCGGATTACGCTCGTAGCGTGATGCGAGATCGCAAAGTTATTTTAATAAAAAATAGAACAGGTAGAACTAAACAAATTTTCACTTCAAAAAGTTAAAAACATATAAGTAGTTTAAAAGTTAAAAACAGCTAAACGAAGGAGCAGAACATCTGCACACAACGGAGGCCGAGAATAATCACAGAGCACAAAAAAAAGAGATTTTGTATTATAAAAATTAATCTGTTTAGCAAGTAATTTGCGAAAATCAATAATCTTCTATTCTGATAATCGATCAATCAACTAAAAAAATGTTTATTATAAATTGCCCGAGTTATAGTAACTTTTATCGTCAAAACTTGAAGTTGACGAGCTAGTCGACAATATGGCACACAGCCCGTAGAATGTGCAATATCATTTCAGCATTTCAATACGAAAAATACTTACAGAACCCAGAGTACTCGAATCTAAACACGTTAGTTATCTCTAATCATAAAGACGAAGCCCTTAAATTGAAAGTTACGTGTCTATTTATGTCACACAAGAAAATCTCTGGGATAACGAAAGCTATCGACTTGAAATATTAAATAGTCCTAGAACTTTTCACGTATAACAATTTAATTAATTTTTTAATTTACTCCTCAAGAATTGATTTTCATATATAGCCCCCGGTATGTAGTTTTATGAGGAGTAAAATCGGAAGTTCGGGGCGTACGATGCTTAGAGCTTTAAAAAAGTATAACCGTTAGGTGGCCTCTCCGCGCAACGTTTCTACGCATCTTTACAGTGAGATATCAATATGTTTAATTGACATTTTCTTACGGCGTAATCGCAATGACTGAGTGTGACACACGTAGTTTACTATCGTTCGCTTATTTCAAAATGTAATATTTAAATGTCATTATGTGTGGATATTTGGTGTCTTCTATTCTATAAAATTAAACAGTCTCTTTTAATCTCAACTTCTTAGTTTGACGTTACTAATGTTTTTAATTTTGTTGTATAAATTTGATCTTGTTCATTTGTGTTTTATTTGAAAATAATTATATTATAAGCATTTTTTTATTAAAGAATTTTCCATTTACATTTAATGATACCGATATTGTGTTACCTATTTTATACATTCCAACATAATCGTAATTAAGGAATAAACTCCAGTCGCGCGTCAGAGTTGACGCGCACAATTTTTTTCTATACGATTTTATTTACTGGAATTAATAAAAACCACGAACATTTTATAATAACAAGTCTATGAGTCTATAATGTTTGAAGTGAATTTCCCTTTCGGCTTTGGACATTTTTTTATTCGTAATGCTTGGCAGCTGGTACGCAATGATATTTTTTCGGAGTCGGAAAAATGTACCTCGAGATAAGCTTTCTTTAAGTTTAAACATGCGCCTCGAGGAAAAGTTATTCGATCCAAATCGGCACAGTATCAATCGCTTTGTTTTAATATATAGACGGTACTTATTGCTTTTGTTTAAGATCGGTGAAACAGTTTCGGAGATCTGGCTGAAAATGGATTTTTTTTCTGTAAACTCGATTTTCACTGACAGGTCATGCGAACAGTACAAAATGGCTGCCAACTTATTGTAGCTATGGTTACGTTGTTTGACAGTTCAGATTCCAGAGTTTTAATTTCGGTAATACGTCTATTTTTGGAGAGATGTTATTCTAAGTTAATACTCGTTATTCACGATTTAATAAATATATTTTAATTTTATAAATTGTATTGATTTTTCACAGAACTCGATGCGACGAATGAATTATATAACTGTATGAAAGCAGTTATTGAAGACAATAAAATTTGGAGGCGAATTAAAAAATCAAATGACTGCATGAAAAAATTATGACCTATTTCATAATATGAAGAAAACTTGATTTATGGAACGTGCATTTTGTAGGAAGTTTGTTATGACGTGTTTCCTGCCAGAAAAAAGGAAATTGACGTGTTTCCCGCCAAACTGTTCGTTTTGAATATGGATGTAGCATAATTGATTATAACAATCAGTTTATAAAAATAAACAATCGTTGCTTATTAATTGCAGCAGGCTTAAAAAAAACACTAAAACATTAACAATGTACCTACACACTCTCCCCACTCTTTACTCTCCTTCCCCGTGTCTTAATATGTATACAGTCGAACCTAGGAAAGCCAAAGTTCAAGAAGCCAGGAATTTTTTTTTGCTTATGGACATTTTTCAGTTAGCCAGTTTCTCATTTATAAACGTGCAAAAGTGGCTTCTCTCATTTATAGCGGTATAAGAAAATACAGGAAACCGTGATAGATAGATATGTAAACGTTATTTTTAGTTGATCTTGGTACGAAGGCAACTTAAAATTTAGAAAAGAAATACACATTGCTTTAAAAAAAAAGTAACATTTTATTATAGTGATCATCTATTTACTTAATAAAATCCATTTGTTTCTTTCGCGTTTCTGTTTTGGTGTTATGAACATATTTTTTAAGCTCACAAATATTTCCAAAAATTGCCTTATCAGTACCTACCCACCGGTGAAAAAGCTGAGAAAAGCCAGTTAAAAATCAGAAATTCCGGTGGAGCGTTTCTAGCGTATTTGGAACTTTTTGTTTCTTTGAAATGGGCTTTATTTCGGTATCTAATGTCCATTTTGCTTTAACCTCTTCTTTTTCACTGTTAATTCCGTCCTTGTACGTGCTCAGACAATTCCAAACAATTTCGTCATTCATGCGTCCTCCGGCAATAGCCATATTGCCATCAATCTCTACAAAGTCTTCGAATGTTGGCGTTGATATGACTCATTTCGTGAGATACACGCTTGGACTATTCCTCATTGCTGAGCGGAACTCCATCATAATTTTTCTCTAACACAAAGTCATTATGTTTATTCGCACCGGTTAAAACACAGCTTTCTTAAAGTCTCCTCCGAAATCCTGAAATTACTGAAAATGCTCTGAGTAATGCGGAAATGTTACAGGATTTATGGAATCTTTGCATTATATGATCATGTAAAAGGTTGATTCTGGCAAGCCATACTCATTCTGTACTTCGTTTAACGATATACCATCCTTGCGTTTACAGTTTACCATTTTATCATAACTAAACGAAAATACTTTCGTTGTACATTTCGATATTCTATGAACGACAGGAATCTTCTTTAGCAATTGACACTTACCAGTTGTAGTAAATCTGACAAAAAGGTTCCACGAAATTTAGAATACGGTATAAAAACAATGACCTGATATAAATAAAGATGTTTGATTTGTTATAATTTGCTAGACGAACAACAGGTGCAGACGCATATATGGCGGCACAAAGTTTAAAGGTGCAGACGCATATGTGGCGGCACAAAGTTTAAAGGTGAAGACGCATATGTGGCGGCACAAGTTTAAAGGTGCAGATGCATATGTGTCGGCACAAGTTTAAAGGTGCAGACGCAAATGTGGCGGCACAAAGTTTAAAGGTGCAGACGCATATGTTTCGACACAAAGGTTATAGGTGCAGACGCATATGGGGCGGCACAAAGGTTAAAGGTGCAGATGCATATGTGACGGCACATAAGATTTAGAACACGTCATCAGCAGTAGAAATTCCGTTCCCAATTATAAAAGTCCAGATGTGAAATATGTCTCTTTCATATAGAGATTTGTATTTTCTCACCTATAGTTTTCGAGAGTGAAATTGGTGGCACGAAGTAATTAATCTCACTCATAGAATTTTTTCACTCATAGATTTGTACTTTCTCACGTATATGTACTTCGAGAGTTAAAATGACGGCACCTGGTGATTATTCTCACTCATAGAATTTTCTTTGGAATAGATTGGCGTATTTATACAATTATAAATTAGAATTTTAAAATGAAAAAAAAATGTGTTTGTTTGCGCAAATATTTTGAGTGAACTAAAATATACTTTATCACAGCGTTCACATTCGATTGCGAGTAGCTACGTCGTCTACTTAGATCCAGTTTCATGTTTGACTAAACAGTTCGATAGTTTTCTTTCTCTTTCACGTAACGTCAAAACATATACTTTTATCTCATTTTATTTTTTTCCTAATATATATGTGAATATAAAATATTTATATATATATATATATATATATATATATATATATATATATATATATATATATATATATATATATATATATTATTAGGGTGTCCCTTATATCACCGATTTTTTTTTCTTTTAAATATTGTAACGCATACCCTCTAATTCTTTTTATAGTACTAAAGGCTACCTTCGTGCAAAATTTCATCGTCATATGACAATGGCAACCCGTGCCGACAAGGCATCATTGTTTTTCTAAACAACGGTTTTAGAAGACTTAGTTGCATGTAAGCTATATTATGATCAAAATACATATTTTATAATAGAAAACAGTGGAAGATTAATTTAGGTTATGTATTTATTTATAAAATTGAAAAAGATATATAATTCAGGTTTCAGGATACTTTTTTTTTAAAGTATCTTTCTTGCAATCTGGGTACAACTTTCTGTGTTCTTGTACACAACGTAACAAGAACTGTTTTTGTTCTTCTGCAGCAGTTATTAATCCATGAAAATCTTGCATGAGCTTCACGCCTCTCTCTGTTGTATCATTGACTGCCTTCAAGTGCACAACTTTTTTTTTAACTTCCTGAAAGGAAGGGATCTGTTCCCATGAAGAGACGTCTTCTTGGAGAAAAGCGTTATCAATTTTTAACTGCGATAATAAATTTGTGCTCTTGATGGTCATGAAATCACTCAAACGTTTTCCTAAAACAATGAAAGAAATATATTAACAAAATTATCACATTTTCTAATGATAAAATGAAAAAAAAAACACTTACTCGACTCACCGTACAAAGTAGCAGATATTTCTTCCTTCGATGGAATATATCTCTTCCCAAAATCATACAAACTTTCCCTTTGTAAATTCGATACGATATCAGCTTTGGTTTGTGTATCAACTTCATCATCAAATAATGAAAATAAAACTATTTCTTCTGATAAATACCATAAGTGTTGACTGAACTTAATCAGAGCTGCTTTAGAAATCACTTGGTCGACTGTTTCGTAGTTTTTCAATGTTTTTAAGAAACATAAATCTTGATTCGGGGCTTTTACCGCCAAATTGCACTCAAGCCAGGGCTTTACATAAGCCATTGCAATAAATAAGCAAACATATTGCAGTGCTCGTTTGTCCTTAGCACTCATTTTAAACTGTGATTGCAGCAAACATATCTTTAAAGAGTAAATAGCTCTTGTCATCCATCTTGCCTGATGCATGGCGCCAGGTGGTCTGATTTTAAATTTCTTTTCATTATCTCCCCCCAAAAACACTATACACAGTTCAATCAACTCCTGATAATCGTCACGTATAATAGATTTCAGTAGTTCTTTTTTATAATAATTAATAAGTTCGTTAATCATCGTTTCACAAAAATATTTGTTTACGAAATCAGTACATGTTTCGGTAGCAGTTGCATTAACGTTCTTCCAATTGTCTCTAAATTTTTTAAATAACGGGATATCGGGACTGCTAGTAACTTGATGGATCTTTGATTCAAACACACATTTCAGTACTAGTTCATACATATGATGGCGGCAAGCAAAAAGTAACAATTCCCTTTCTAATTTTTGCTCCAAGAGCACACAAGCTCCATTTAAGCGGCCTGTATTAGACGCCGTTGAGCCGAGATCCCAATCAGAAAGGGCATTTAAAACAGCTTCAGCTTGATCTTTGCCAGTAGAACTATCGAGTTTTGGCACTGCTAGAAGTTGGTCTTTTTCTCCAAATGAAATGAGAATTGGCAGGCGTTCTTCTTTTGAACCTGCCACTGTCCTTCCTCTTTTTGTAGCAGATACCGAAGTCACGGATTGCGATTGCGAGGTGGAAGGTAAATTTTCTTCCAAACTTTCATCAGAACTGGTAGACTGTTCGTGAATGTCTTGAGGTGGGATAGCGGTGTCTGATGTCAATAAATTCATATCAGTCAAATGCTTTAGTCTTTTTTCCTCTTCTCCTAATTTTCTCTGCCTTACTCTTTCTTCTTTCTCAACTAACTTTTTGTCAACACCCGCTAAGCAACCCGAACGCCCTGGCTCTCTTTGTTTTTGTAAAAATATTTTGTCTTTCTCTATTTTGATTCTTTGTAGAGCATCGGCATGCGCGATATCAAATAAATTATCTAAATCTTTTTGGAACTTCTCCTCGCGGTGCTTATAAACGTCCTGTGTTTTTTTACAGTTTTTTGTAGCTCTCTTCAAACATGGTAAAGATCCACAAGTTTTTTCACACAATTAGGTACAGCTCTGGTAGGTATTCTAGCTTTTTCCCAAAATATGATGCACTCACGAATCACAAGATTTGCACTTTCATTGACAGTCAATTTTACCTTGCGAATATTAAAAAACAGAACTGAGAGAACTTGACGATTAGACGGCAACTTTGCACCCGTTATTTGGTGATTTATCTCACCAACCAAGAAAATATTTTTCTTATTACTTCTAAATTCCACTGACATCTTGAAAATAAACTATTATGTACGTTAATTAAGCAATACGCCGGTGAAAACTCGGAAACAAATGACTACAAGAGCGAGTACGCGCCGGTCATCCGCGTTACTTGTATGAACATGTTTCGCGGCCAACTCGGCACGGGATGCGGTGCTTCAAATAAGATAAATATTTATTTTCGAGTGTTTTATGGCCAAATGAAAAAAATTAGAAGGTATGCGTTACAAAATAAAAACTTTGAAAAATAAGGGACACCCTAATATATATATATATATATATATATATATATATATATATATATATATATATATATATATATATATATATATATATATATATATATACATCAACAATTCTGTTAATATATAATAGTTATATTTGAATGACATAAATTATCTATATCGGTGTTTCACAGACTATTGAATTGTGCGTTCTCGTTCACCCAGATTTTACACAATACTTTCATTGGTAAATGACAAAAGTGGTATGACCACATCATGATATTGCATTTGATGGGAATTGTAGGAAAGGTATAGTCAAGGCGTAGACTTCCAAAATGTTTTAAAAAAAAGTGTGCACGTCTCCGTATAAATATATAAAGTGGCTAATTTTCTCGAAAGTCCGCCATTTTTCTACAGTTAGTCTGTTGATTTGGATCATTTCCTGCGTCCTGTAATTTAACAAAAAACTCCTATTTTTGATCAGGGCACCGCGTTATACACTTTTAATTATTGGTAGAAAGAAAATTATTTACTTTCAAATTTATATTTAAGTAGATTTATTTTTAATAAATAAAAATGCGGCTTTTCACTGAAATGTAATATTATGTTTAAGAGAAAAGTATAAAATTATTTTGTTTTTTTAATTATTTCATATTTTAACTTTATTAGATTTAATCGATTTCTTAACAATAAAAATTATTTATGTCTATTATTTATTTATGTCGTCTCTCTGCAGGTTATTAATCCTCCTTTTGAAAACCCGACATCTCTTTCAAGAAGTGAAACTTCTTTTCTTGTCATACTAAATATATTTCTATAATTTAGTTTTTAGTTCAATAGTCAAACTTGAAATTGATCTTTTTTTGTACATTATCTGTATAAGAATAAAGTTATACAGATTAAAATTTATCTAAAGCAGTTTACATACCACGAAATACACAGACAATACCAGTGTTCATATTAATGCCACGTTTTGCCGTGTAAACGCGTACTTGCCTTGTAACCAATATCGCTCAAAATGAGCTCTTAATTTATCGAGTTATTCGTCGACCGGAACGCTTGATGTAAGTTTATCCTCGAGAATACTAAATCACGCGTTTGTTTAATGCTTTGAACTAAATTTACCCAACAGCTGACAGGGTAATCTGTTTCGAGTGCAGTGAACAATCCACATCGAAATGTATTGCGACATTATTTCTAATTTATTGTTCAAGCAAAGACAATGCTGACATTTCGAATGATATATGTCTACGGTCTCCTCATGAACTAGATCTAATTATAGATACTTGAAAGGGTACTATCCACGTAACTCGGTGTGACTATGGATGATAATCAAACATTTCATAAGGACAATCATCAAAACTTACCAGAAAATCTAAATTTTGCAGAGATTTGTCAGGTAATTGCAGAGATTTGTCAAACAAAGACTAAATTTTGCAGAGATTTGTCAAGCAAAGACAATGGTGATGTTTCGAATGATTTATGTCTATGGTCTCCTCATAAACTAGATCTAATTATAGATACTTGAAAGAGTACTATCCACGTAACTCGGTGTGATTATGGATGATAATCAAACATTTCATAAGGACAATCATCAAAACTTACCAGAAAATCTAAATTTTGCAGAGATTTGTCATGAAATTGCCTTGATTTTCGTGACACTGAATTTGTCGTGACTTTACTTTATTTTACTCACACGTAGCATTCTTGAAACGAATGAAACAACGTTTGTGCATTCGATAAAAAAAATTAATAAGGAAATTGTTAGTTTTAAAAGAATTGAAAACTTTCCTAACTAAAAGACTCGTTGGGACAAATCATACGAAAATAAACTCGAACTTAACTATTAGCTACCGAGAAGTTCCTATGAGAACTTCCCATTTCCATCATCAGACCCAATATATCACAATATATTACAAAAGGACTCCCTATGACAAATCAAACGAGTTTAAACTCGATGGGTTTCCTATCAGCAATTGAGAAATTCTATGAACGCTTTCTATTTCCAGCATCACGTCAGCTTGATAATACCACAATATAATTGTATTGCCATCCGCCTTGCATAAGTTAGGAAAGTTTGAAATCTATATGACAATTGGAAGTAGATGAAGATTAACTTGCTATATTTGTTTATATGCTATGTAGTCACATATAAGTAATGCTAATAAAAGCTTTTTAGAAATATATTAGAGGTTTATGTCATAAAATGTCTTATTTTTATATTATACAAAATTCAAATTTTTTTCACGAAATTATGACTATCCATCTTTACTGAGTTATATACGGATTCGAACTCCTAAACCAACTCGTGGCCGTCTCTTATTTCATTTCAATATCGCACGAACAAACGCCGGTACCAGAGCACCGCTACGGCGTTTGTGCGATTTGTTAATAAAAAGATGTTCAAACTTGACATCCTTGCAAGTCCACGCCCCCAGTTTCGATCAGATGTGAAGATTTTTTTCTTCTTTCTTCTTGGTTAGCACTACAACCTATTACAGTTGTCTCGACAAGCTTTCTCCAGCGGATCCGGTCAGCTTCAACCGCCCGCCAGCGTTGAGTTTTTAAAAGTTTAAAATCATTCTCGACACAATCGAACCATCTTCTGCGAGGTGTTCCTCTTTTTCTGGTTGCCCTCCTCATTGGCAAAGGTCACTTTCGTAACGGGTTGTTATCTTCAAATCTAAAAATGTGACCAAACCATCTGACACGAAATGATTTAATGACTTGGACAATACTTGGTTGTTTAAATTTTCTATAAATTTCATGATTGAAAAAAAAATTCTCGATTTGTTATTTTCTTTGAAAAGGCCAAATATTTTACGAAGAATTTAAAAAAAAAAAATAAGATATCTTCATTTGCTTTTGCTAAAGGCCAACATTCACTGCCATATAGAATTATTGGTCCAATAAGAGTAGTACAAATATTAATCTTTGTTTCCTGTTTTAAAAGTTTAGACTTCAGAAAATTCCTTTGGCTGAAATAACACCTATTAGCCATATACATATCAATTTCTAGCTTGATATGGTTTCTATTAGTAATGACAGTACCAAGATATGTAAAACGGTCAACACATTCGGTCAACTCATCTCTTTGTTACCACTATGAATTTTGTCTTTCCCTCATTTATGGGTAGTCCAATATCCTTAGCTGCAGCCTCTAGCAAAATAAAGGCATCCACAACAGCCTGTTTGCTTGTGCCGATAATGTCAATATCATCTGCATAAGCCAAAATCTGTAAGGACTTCTGGATAATTGTACCTGTTGTTATAATTCCAGCGTCTCTAATTGCTTTTGTCAAGAGCAATGTTAAAAAACAAGCATGCAAGAGCATCGCCCTGTTTTAGGCCTATTTTAGTGCAAAAAGCTTCTGAGATTTCCGACATAATTTTAACTCTTTTTAGAGTCAGGTGAAGAACAGGCTCAGCGAAATTTATGCACAGTTAATAAATCAGTCATTTTAATTTTCATCATATTTTATTAATGGTTAGTCCAAATTAGTTAACTGGAGTACCTTGCATATATAACTTATAATCTAGAATTGCAGCTTTATTTAATTAATATGTTAATTATATATTAATTCATATCGAATTTATATATTTTTCTTTGTAAATTAATTTAATTAAAAAAGACAATATTTTGTTTGAACTACAATTAAATACAAATATAAATGTCGCATTTATGTTTGTTTTTAATTGTCTGTTTTATAAATATGTATATTTTTTATTGGTTTTTTTTGTGGAATCGAATATAATAAAATAAAAATAGATAAAAAAAATTCCATTCTCAAATGACTTAGATTGTTTTTAATCATGCATCTTTTCAAACTGTTAAATATGTTTGTTGATAACACCTTGAGTCTGACTTTGGTGCTATGTTATTCGCCTTGCTGTTGCACGGAAAGACAAAGTGATAGTTTATTTTATCTACCTACAGTGCGTACGAATATATTGCAGCACTTACATGTTACTCATACATTTTAGTTATCGCATTAGGGCGGTGTTATTGTGAAATGTTAGCTGGTCATCCATAATCACGTCGATATCACACGACGACAGTACTCTTTCAAGTACCTATATTTTGATTTAGTTTATAATTATGCACAAAGGAGACAATAGATATAAATCATTCGAAACATTAGCATTGTCTTTGCTCGAATAATAAATTACAAATAATGTTGCAATATATTTTGGTGCGGATTGTTCGCAACGTTCAGAACAGATTACACTGTCAGCTGTTGGGTAAATTTAGTTCAAAGCATTAAACAAACGCGCGATTTAATATTCGCGAGGATAAACTTACACCAAGCGTTCCAGTCGACAAATAACTCGATAAATTAGGAGCTTATTGTTAGCGATTTTGGTTAAAAGTTATGTTGCGCGTAACAAACGCATAGCATAAATATAAACAATGGATCTTGTCTGTATGTTTGGCCGTATCTCGTAGCGAGCGTTGCGAGATTTGCGCGATCTTCATTTTTTGTATGTTCTATTGGCCGATTTGTCAGAATTTGTTTTACATTTTGGGCCTTTCTTTATTTGGATATGTTTAACACTTTATGTCAATTTATAGGTTGGAATATGAATAATAATATGCACAGTTAAAGATAATTGTTTCCGTTGAAATGTTATGACAATTTGATATTTACCGGGGCACTTTGTAAATGATTAACGAAAAATAAATTATTTTTAGAGATGAAATAGAGCACTAATTGCAATTACAAACAAAAAAAGATTAAATCGAGTTTTAATTGCAATTACAAACAAAAGAGATGAAATCGAACTCCAATTGTAATTAAAAACAAAAGAGATGAAATCGAAGTCTAATTGTAATTACAAACAAAAGAGATGAAATCGAAGTCTAATTGTAATTACAAACAAAAAAAGATTAAATCGAGTTTTAATTGCAATTACAAACATAAGAGACGAAATCGAACTCCAATTGTAATTAAAAACAAAAGAGATGAAATCGAAGTCTAATTGTAATTATAAACAAAAGAGATGAAATCGAAGTCTAATTGTAATTACAAACAAAAGAGATGAAATCGAAGTCTAATTGTAATTACAAACAAAAGAGATGAAATCGAAGTCTAATTGTAATTACAAACAAAAGAGATGAAATCGAAGTCTAATTGTAATTACAAACAAAAGAGATGAAATCGAAGTCTAATTGTAATTACAAACAAAAGAGTTGAAATCGAGGTCTAATTGCAATTACAGAAAAAGAGATGAAATTGAAGTCTAATTGTAATCACAAACAAAAGAGATGAAATCGAAATCTAATTGTAATTACAAACAAAAGAGATGAAATCGAAGTCTGATTGTAATTACAAACAAAAGAGATGAAATCGAAGTCTAATTGTAATTACAAACAAAAGAGATGAAATCGAGGTTTAATTGTTACTACAAAAAAATTAATGAAATCGAAGTCTAATTGTAATTGCAAACAAAAGATATAAAATCGTGGTCTAATTGTGATTAAAAAACGAAAGAGATGAAAATCAGGTTTAATTGTTATTACAAACAAAATGAATGAAATCGAAGTCTAATTGCAATTACAAACAAAAGAGATGAAATCGAAGTCTGATGGTAATTACAAACAAAAAAGATAAAATTGAGGTTTAATTATTATCATAAAAAAATGAATGAAATCGAGGTCTAATTGTAATTACAAAAAAAAAACAAATGAAATCGAAGTCTAATTGTAATTACAAACAAAAGAGATGAAATCGAGGTCTAATTGTAATTACAAAAAAAAACAAATGAAATCGAAGTCTAATTGTAATTACAAACAAAAGAGATGAAATCGAAGTCTGATTGTAATTACAAACAAAAGAGATGAAATCGAAGTCTAATTGTAATTACAAACAAAAGAGATGAAATCGAGGTTTAATTGTTACTACAAAAAAATTAATGAAATCGAAGTCTAATTGCAAACAAAAGAGATAAAATCGTGATCCAATTGTAATTAAAAACGAAAGAGATGAAATTCAGGTTTAATTGTTATTACAAACAAAATGAATGAAATCGAAGTCCAATTGCAATTACAAACAAAAGAGATGAAATCGAAGTCTGATGGTAATTACAACAAAAAAGACAAAATTGAGGTTTAATTATTATCACAAAAAAAAAGAATGAAATCTAGGTCTAATTGTAATTACAAAAAAAAACAAATGAAATCGAAATCTAATCGTAATTACAAACAAAAATACATTCTCGCTCGTATGCGACTTTGTGTATCATTTCTGTCAGAAGTGTTGAGAATAGCTCAATTAAATTTGTCGGTTTGGCAAATAAATAAACATGGAAGTATTTAAAATGTGACAAAAAGAAACTAATCGGCTCCTAATCTGACTTTGGTAACGTAGCGGTTCAGAAACTCATCCCTTAAGATTTTAATACTTTCCCAAAGTAAATGTTATATTAAATATTTCAAAGTAAATATTCAGTATATAAAGTGGACAGTTTGTTCGTTAATTTGTTGGCTCGCGCTGTTTTTTAGACTAGTATTTGAGTGAAATTATAAGTTATATGTCACAACGGATACAGTTCATGGGGCTAGAGCAATAATGAAAAATGTATCAGAAGTCATATCAGAAAATATATTGACTGATTATTCTGAGTATTCCTATCGATTTAACCCCGATCTCTACCACTTATGACGTTTAGTGAACGGAACAGAGGCGTTTAGTGACCGCGGAGGGAGGGAGGGGGGAGAGGCTTCCCAATTAGAAGCAAGCCGCACGTCTCACTCCCGTATGCACCACACACGGTCAGCACTCTCAGTCGGATTTACTGACAGTTAAAAACGTATTTTGTACGGATACTTTAGGAATTGGTCCGCGCAATGGGGTACGGTCAGTAAAGTAGACTCTTATTCCGACTCGACTGACAGTTAATGAGAAATAGAAATACGTTTTTAACTGTTGATAAGTTCGACTGACAGTCTTGACCGTGTATGGTACATATGGGCGTTAGGCGATCGGTTTCCGACGCAACAGACGTGTCCCAGTGAATGCTTTTGAACGCGATTTATTTTTTATTGTTGACATAGTATAGTATCTTTCAAATGTCAATTTTTTCTACGGTGTGCACAGCTAGTATTGGGCAAAAAATGAAGACTTTAATCATAATTAGTTAGAATGCTGTAAAATAATGTTGGCCATCCGGTAGTAATTAAAAAAAGAAAATTTTCAAGTCCGAAACCACAAAACATGCTAGGACATGCATAAGTGATTTCTCCATTCCAAGGTACTCCATGTTTATACATGACTTTATCTCTTATTGATGGAACATCTTTATAAAGGTTTTTTATGCGATCAACTTAACCCTTTGTGCACCTCTTGCCCTGTCTTTGAAACAAATTATACAAACTACATATGTATAAGGGATGTTACAGATGACGGTTTTTGTGATATCTACGGATGCGGATACTAATTTTGCAATATCAATATTTTCAAAAGCGGATACGAACGCGGATATTTAAAAAAACCGCAAGCCGTCACGGGACGCCTAGCAGATGTGAAACATCGTGTTCGTACAAGTAATATGCATAAAAGACAAGATTATTACAGGAACGAAATATAGCATAATGAAAAAATAAAGTATTACGAATTTCTTACAGAAAATGGTGACTTTATTTAATAAACATTTATTTACAATTAATACAAAAATAATAAAGCACAGGTTATGTGTACCATAGTAAACAACAGCGTCGAACTGAGTGAGGAGGGGGTCGCGTAGTCGGTTGCGCATGGCGACATGTCGCCATACCGTACACTCTACTATATATAGACTATATATATATATATATATATATATATATATATATATATATATGTATATACCTTAGTATAGCGTGGCGACCCGTCGCCACGGCAAGCGTCGCTACGCCAACGATCCGGTTTATACCTGCGCCTATAGATGTTTCACATCAAAAAACGATTTCAGATATGTTTAATTCTATTAACGTTTCTGAAACTTTGGAGAAACTTATAAATTATCTACATGTTAAATGGAAGACTGTAAGCAAATCACTTTTATTTAGAAATATACTATAAAAAGTAAAAATTATATAAATTTAACGAGTTAGGTAATCTCAGTTTATACAAAACATTATATTGAAATAAATAAATGGTTACGTCACTATATTAATTTATAAGTTACATTTATAACTTATGAGCGAACTAAAAAGGTATTAATGAACGAAGTGGAGCGTGCGGTAATTACGAAAATAACATATTAGTGAACCAAGCGTAGCGGGCGGTAATTAGAAAACAACGTATTAGCGAACGAAGCGGAGCGTACGGTAATTACGAAAACAAAGTATTAGCGAATGAAGCGGAGCGTGCGGTAATTACGAAAACAACGTATTAGCGAACAAAGCGGAGCGTACGGTAATTGCGAAAACAATGTATTAGCGAACGAAGCGGAGCGTGCGATAATTACGAAAACAACGTATTAGTGACCGAAGCGGAGCGTATTAGCGTACGAAGCGGAACGTGAAAATTGCTTGTCACTACGTACTAATATCCACAATCGCACTCCGCAACGATTGATATGGATGCGGATACGAATGCGGACCATAAATATTATGCGGATGCTTCACGATTGCGGATATAGATGCAAGCGTTTATAACATCTTTAATATGTATGTACATCCTTTAACATTCCAAGAGATCTAAACTAACGTATCGATGTAGGTTTTAATAAAATTGATTACATCATTTCTATGATATCAAAACAAAGAGACAAACTTACATATTTAAATATTAATTACTAGCTTTGGTCTGCTCAACCGAAAAAATGAAGATGAAATTTAAAACATAATGTTTTCGTGAAAAAATCCAATTTTAGCATTTAAAATGACAAATATTGTTATCATAATATGTTATTAGACTCTTATGTTTACGCCGTTATCCTAATGGGGTAATTTTTATATATATCAGAAAAAATCCATTTTGGAATAAATGTGTACGTGTGTAAATGTATCCAGTACTGATTTCCATAAGACAGGCTACATGTATGCAAAATTTCAAAAAGATTGGTCAAATAGTTGAGGCGTAAAATCAAAACACATAAACGACTTTCGCATTTATAATATTTTTATTGTTAAATTGAGTTTCATATTTATACCAGCGTGTTTCACAGCACTAGCCCACGTTAAAGAATGTCATCAAACTGGATTTTATTGCTCACCATTTTAAAAATAAATCACTTTTTTTATTATGTAGGTAGTTTTATTTTCGTACCAAGATCAATGTTGCCAGTTTAAGAATCCCTGAATAACTTCATTAGCAGCGCTCGCATAAATCGTTAACGTTGCCAGCTTAACTATTTGATCGACAAATTTTTAGTTAAGACTAAATTTTGCGACCAATTTTTAGTTGAGACTAAATTTAGTTAAGACTAAATTTTGCGACAAATTTTTAGTTAAGACTAAATTTTGTGACAAATTTTTAGTTAAGACTAAATTTTGCGACAAATTTTTAGTCAAGACTAAAATTTGCGACAAATTTTTAGTTTAGACTAAATTTTGCGACAAATTTTTAGTTAAAACTAAATTTAGTTAAGACTAAAATTTGCGACAAATTTTTAGTTAAGACTAAATTTTGCGACAAATTTTTAGTTAAGACTAAATTTAGTTAAGACTAAAATTTGCGACAAATTTTTAGTTTAGGCTAAATTTTGCGACAAATTTTTAGTTAAGACTAAAATTTGCGAAAATTTTTTAGTTAAGACTAAATTTTGCGACAAATTTTTAGTTAAGACTAAATTTTGCGACAAATTTTTAGTTAAGACTAAATTTTACGACAAATTTTTAGTTAAGACTAAATTTTGCGACAAATTTTCAGTTAAGACTAAATTTAGTTAAGACTAAATTTTGCGACAAATTTTTAGTTAAGACTAAATTTTGCGACAAATTTTTAGTTAAGACTAAAATTTGCGACAAATTTTTAGTTAAGACTAAATTTAGTTGAGACTAAATTTTGCGACAAATTTTTAGTTAAGACTAATTTTAGTTAAGACTAAACTTTGCGACAAATTTTTAATTAAGACTAAATTTTGAGACAAATTTTTAGCTAAGACTAAATTTAGTTAAGACTAAATTTTGCAACAAATTTTTAGTTAAGACTAAATTTTGCGACAAATTTTTAGTTAAGACTAAATTTAGTTAAGACTGAATTTTGCGACAAATTTTTAGTTAAGACTAAATTTAGTTAAGACTAAATTTTGCGACAAATTTTTAGTTAAGACTAAATTTAGTTAAGACTAAAATTTGCGACAAATTTTTAGTTAAGACTAAAATTAGCGACAAATTTTTAGTTAAGACTAAATTTAGTTAAGTCTAAATTTTGCGACGAATTTTAGTTAAGACTAAATTTTACGACAAATTTTTAGTTAAGACTAAATTTAATTAAGACTAAATTTTGCGACAAATTTTCAGTTAAGACTAAATTTAGTTAAGACTAAATTTTGCGACAAATTTTTAGTTAGGACTAAATTTTGCGTCAAATTTTTATTTAAGACTAAAATTTGCGACAAATTTTTAGTTAAGACTAATTTTAGTTAAGACTAAATTTTGCGACAAATTTTTAGTTAAGACTAAATTTTGCGACAAACTTTTAGTTAAGACTAAATTTAATTAAGACTAAATTTTGCGACAAATTTTTAGATAAGACTAAATTTAGTTAAGTCTAAATTTTGCGACGAATTTTAGTTAAGACTAAATTTTACGACAAATTTTTAGTTAAGACTAAATTTAATTAAGACTAAATTTTGCGACAAATTTTCAGTTAAGACTAAATTTAGTTAAGACTAAATTTTGCGACAAATTTTTAGTTAGGACTAAATTTTGCGTCAAATTTTTATTTAAGACTAAAATTTGCGACAAATTTTTAGTGAAGACTAATTTTAGTTAAGACTAAATTTTGCGACAAATTTTTAGTTAAGACTAAATTTTGCGACAAACTTTTAGTTAAGACTAAATTTAATTAAGACTAAATTTTGCGACAAATTTTTAGTTAAGACTAAATTTAGTTAAGAATAAATTTTGCGACAAATTTTTAGTTAAGACTAAATTTTGCTACAAATTTTTAGTTAAGACTAAATTTAGTTGAGACTAAATTTTGAGACAAATTTTTAGTTAAGACTTATTTTACTTAAGACCAAAAGTTGCGACAAATTTTTAGTTAAGACTAAATTTTGCGACAAACTTTTAGTTAGGACTAAATTTAGTTAAGACTAAATTTTTGCGACAAATTTTTAGTTCAGACTAAATTTAGTTAAGACTAAATTTTGCGACAAATTTTTAGTTAAGACTAAATTTTGCGACAAATTTTTAGTTAAGACTAAATTTTGCGACAAATTTTTAGGTAAGACTAAATTTAGTTAAGACTGAATTTTGCGACAAATTTTTAGTTAAGACTAAATTTTGCGACAAATTTTTAGTTAAGACTAAATTTTGCGACAAATTTTTAGTTAAGACTAAATTTTGCAACAAATTTTTAGTTAAGACTAAATTTTGCGACAAATTTTTAGTTAGGACTAAATTTTGCGTCAAATTTTTAGTTAAGACTAAAATTTGCGACTAATTTTTAGTTAAGGCTAAATTTAGTTAAGATTAAATTTTGCGACAAATTTTTAGTTAAGACTAAATTTAGTTAAGACTAAATTTTGCGACAAATTTTTAGTTGACTAAATTTTGCGACAAATTTTTAATTAAGACTAAATTTTGCGACAAATTTTTAGTTAAGACTAAATTTATTTGAGACTAAATTTTGTGACAAATTTTTAGTTAAGACTAATTTTAGTTAAGACTAAAATTTGCGACAAATTTTTAATTAAGACTAAATTTAGTTAAGACTAAATTTTGCGACAAATTTTTAGTTAAGACTAAATTTAGTTAGGACTAAATTTTGCGACAAATTTTTAGTTAAGACTGAATTTTGCGACAAATTTTTAGTTAAGACTAAATTTAGTTAAGACTAAATTTTGCGACAAATTTTTAGTTAAGACTAAATTTAGTTAAGACTAAATTTACGACAAATTTTTAGTTAAGACTAAATTTAATTAAGACTAAATTTTGCGACAAATTTTCATTTAAGACTAAATTTAGTTAAGACTAAATTTTGCGACAAATTTTTAGTTAAGACTGAATTTTGCGACAAATTTTTAGTTAAGACTAAATTTAATTAAGACTAAATTTTGCGACAAATTTTCAGTTAAGACTAAATTTAGTTAAGACTAAATTTTGCGACAAATTTTTAGTTAAGACTAAATTTTGCGTCAAATTTTTAGTTAAGACTAAAATTTGCGACAAATTTTTAGTTAAGACTAAATTTTGCGACAAATTTTTAGTTAGGACTAATTTTAGTTAAGACTAAATTTTGCGACAAATTCTTAGTTAAGACTAAATTTTGCGACAAACTTTTAGTTAAGACTAAATTTAGTTAAGACTAAATTTTGCGACAAATTTTTAGTTAAGACTAAATTTTGCGACAAATTTTTAGTTAGGACTAAATTTTGCTACAAATTTTTAGTTAAGACTAAATTTAGTTGAGACTAAATTTTGAGACAAATTTTTAGTTAAGACTTATTTTAGTTAAGACCAAAAGTTGCGACAAATTTTTAGTTAAGACTAAATTTTGCGACAAATTTTTAGTTAAGACTAAATTTAGTTAAGACTAAATTTTGCGACAAATTTTTAGTTAAGACTAAAATTTGCGACAAATTTTTAGTTAGGACTAAAATTAGCGACAAATTTTTAGTTAAGACTAAATTTAGTTAAGTCTAAATTTTGCGACGAATTTTAGTTAAGACTAAATTTTACGACAAACTTTTAGTTAAGACTAAATTTTGCGACAAATTTTTAGTTAAGACTAAATTTTGCGACAAATTTTTAGTTAAGACTAAATTTTGCAACAAATTTTTAGTTAAGACTAAATTTAGTTAAGACTAAATTTTGCGACAAATTTTTAGTTGACTAAATTTTGCGACAAATTTTTAATTAAGACTAAATTTTGCGACAAATTTTTAGTTAAGACTAAATTTAGTTGAGACTAAATTTTGTGACAAATTTTTAGTTAAGACTAATTTTAGTTAAGACTAAAATTTGCGACAAATTTTTAATTAAGACTAAATTTAGTTAAGACTAAATTTTGCGACAAATTTTTAGTTAAGACTAAATTTAGTTAAGACTAAATTTTGCGACAAATTTTTAGTTAAGACTGAATTTTGCGACAAATTTTTAGTTAAGACTAAATTTAGTTAAGACTAAATTTTGCGACAAATTTTTAGTTAAGACTAAATTTAGTTAAGACTAAATTTACGACAAATTTTTAGTTAAGACTAAATTTAATTAAGACTAAATTTTGCGACAAATTTTCATTTAAGACTAAATTTAGTTAAGACTAAATTTTGCGACAAATTTTTAGTTAAGACTGAATTTTGCGACAAATTTTTAGTTAAGACTAAATTTAATTAAGACTAAATTTTGCGACAAATTTTCAGTTAAGACTAAATTTAGTTAAGACTAAATTTTGCGACAAATTTTTAGTTAAGACTAATTTTAGTTAAGACTAAATTTTGCGACAAATTTTTAGTTAAGACTAAATTTTGCGACAAACTTTTAGTTAAGACTAAATTTAATTAAGACTAAATTTTGCGACAAATTTTTAGATAAGACTAAATTTAGTTAAGTCTAAATTTTGCGACGAATTTTAGTTAAGACTAAATTTTACGACAAATTTTTAGTTAGGACTAAATTTAGTTAAGACTAAATTTTTGCGACAAATTTTTAGTTCAGACTAAATTTAGTTAAGACTAAATTTTGCGACAAATTTTTAGTTAAGACTAAATTTTGCGACAAATTTTTAGTTAAGACTAAATTTTGCGACAAATTTTTAGGTAAGACTAAATTTAGTTAAGACTGAATTTTGCGACAAATTTTCAGTTAAGACTAAATTTAGTTAAGACTAAATTTTGCGACAAATTTTTAGTTAGGACTAAATTTTGCGTCAAATTTTTATTTAAGACTAAAATTTGCGACAAATTTTTAGTGAAGACTAATTTTAGTTAAGACTAAATTTTGCGACAAATTTTTAGTTAAGACTAAATTTTGCGACAAACTTTTAGTTAAGACTAAATTTAATTAAGACTAAATTTTGCGACAAATTTTTAGTTAAGACTAAATTTAGTTAAGAATAAATTTTGCGACAAATTTTTAGTTAAGACTAAATTTTGCTACAAATTTTTAGTTAAGACTAAATTTAGTTGAGACTAAATTTTGAGACAAATTTTTAGTTAAGACTTATTTTACTTAAGACCAAAAGTTGCGACAAATTTTTAGTTAAGACTAAATTTTGCGACAAACTTTTAGTTAGGACTAAATTTAGTTAAGACTAAATTTTTGCGACAAATTTTTAGTTCAGACTAAATTTAGTTAAGACTAAATTTTGCGACAAATTTTTAGTTAAGACTAAATTTTGCGACAAATTTTTAGTTAAGACTAAATTTTGCGACAAATTTTTAGGTAAGACTAAATTTAGTTAAGACTGAATTTTGCGACAAATTTTTAGTTAAGACTAAATTTTGCGACAAATTTTTAGTTAAGACTAAATTTTGCGACAAATTTTTAGTTAAGACTAAATTTTGCAACAAATTTTTAGTTAAGACTAAATTTTGCGACAAATTTTTAGTTAGGACTAAATTTTGCGTCAAATTTTTAGTTAAGACTAAAATTTGCGACTAATTTTTAGTTAAGGCTAAATTTAGTTAAGATTAAATTTTGCGACAAATTTTTAGTTAAGACTAAATTTAGTTAAGACTAAATTTTGCGACAAATTTTTAGTTGACTAAATTTTGCGACAAATTTTTAATTAAGACTAAATTTTGCGACAAATTTTTAGTTAAGACTAAATTTATTTGAGACTAAATTTTGTGACAAATTTTTAGTTAAGACTAATTTTAGTTAAGACTAAAATTTGCGACAAATTTTTAATTAAGACTAAATTTAGTTAAGACTAAATTTTGCGACAAATTTTTAGTTAAGACTAAATTTAGTTAGGACTAAATTTTGCGACAAATTTTTAGTTAAGACTGAATTTTGCGACAAATTTTTAGTTAAGACTAAATTTAGTTAAGACTAAATTTTGCGACAAATTTTTAGTTAAGACTAAATTTAGTTAAGACTAAATTTACGACAAATTTTTAGTTAAGACTAAATTTAATTAAGACTAAATTTTGCGACAAATTTTCATTTAAG
Organism: Druceiella hillmani; assembly: GCA_039881145.1. Taxonomy (NCBI): domain Eukaryota; kingdom Metazoa; phylum Arthropoda; class Insecta; order Lepidoptera; family Hepialidae; genus Druceiella; species Druceiella hillmani. Next base: position 8,737,433 of record JAYKKI010000035.1, read on the forward strand.
ACTAAATTTAGTTAAGACTAAATTTTGCGACAAATTTTTAGTTAAGACTGAATTTTGCGACAAATTTTTAGTTAAGACTAAATTTAATTAAGACTAAATTTTGCGACAAATTTTCAGTTAAGACTAAATTTAGTTAAGACTAAATTTTGCGACAAATTTTTAGTTAAGACTAAATTTTGCGTCAAATTTTTAGTTAAGACTAAAATTTGCGACAAATTTTTAGTTAAGACTAAATTTTGCGACAAATTTTTAGTTAGGACTAATTTTAGTTAAGACTAAATTTTGCGACAAATTCTTAGTTAAGACTAAATTTTGCGACAAACTTTTAGTTAAGACTAAATTTAGTTAAGACTAAATTTTGCGACAAATTTTTAGTTAAGACTAAATTTTGCGACAAATTTTTAGTTAGGACTAAATTTTGCTACAAATTTTTAGTTAAGACTAAATTTAGTTGAGACTAAATTTTGAGACAAATTTTTAGTTAAGACTTATTTTAGTTAAGACCAAAAGTTGCGACAAATTTTTAGTTAAGACTAAATTTTGCGACAAATTTTTAGTTAAGACTAAATTTAGTTAAGACTAAATTTTGCGACAAATTTTTAGTTAAGACTAAAATTTGCGACAAATTTTTAGTTAGGACTAAAATTAGCGACAAATTTTTAGTTAAGACTAAATTTAGTTAAGTCTAAATTTTGCGACGAATTTTAGTTAAGACTAAATTTTACGACAAACTTTTAGTTAAGACTAAATTTTGCGACAAATTTTTAGTTAAGACTAAATTTTGCGACAAATTTTTAGTTAAGACTAAATTTTGCAACAAATTTTTAGTTAAGACTAAATTTAGTTAAGACTAAATTTTGCGACAAATTTTTAGTTGACTAAATTTTGCGACAAATTTTTAATTAAGACTAAATTTTGCGACAAATTTTTAGTTAAGACTAAATTTAGTTGAGACTAAATTTTGTGACAAATTTTTAGTTAAGACTAATTTTAGTTAAGACTAAAATTTGCGACAAATTTTTAATTAAGACTAAATTTAGTTAAGACTAAATTTTGCGACAAATTTTTAGTTAAGACTAAATTTAGTTAAGACTAAATTTTGCGACAAATTTTTAGTTAAGACTGAATTTTGCGACAAATTTTTAGTTAAGACTAAATTTAGTTAAGACTAAATTTTGCGACAAATTTTTAGTTAAGACTAAATTTAGTTAAGACTAAATTTACGACAAATTTTTAGTTAAGACTAAATTTAATTAAGACTAAATTTTGCGACAAATTTTCATTTAAGACTAAATTTAGTTAAGACTAAATTTTGCGACAAATTTTTAGTTAAGACTGAATTTTGCGACAAATTTTTAGTTAAGACTAAATTTAATTAAGACTAAATTTTGCGACAAATTTTCAGTTAAGACTAAATTTAGTTAAGACTAAATTTTGCGACAAATTTTTAGTTAGGACTAAATTTTGCGTCAAATTTTTAGTTAAGACTAAAATTTGCGACAAATTTTTAGTTAAGACTAAATTTTGCGACAAATTTTTAGTTAGGACTAATTTTAGTTAAGACTAAATTTTGCGACAAATTCTTAGTTAAGACTAAATTTTGCGACAAACTTTTAGTTAAGACTAAATTTAGTTAAGACTAAATTTTGCGACAAATTTTTAGTTAAGACTAAATTTTGCGACAAATTTTTAGTTAGGACTAAATTTTGCTACAAATTTTTAGTTAAGACTAAATTTAGTTGAGACTAAATTTTGAGACAAATTTTTAGTTAGGACTTATTTTAGTTAAGACCAAAAGTTGCGACAAATTTTTAGTTAAGACTAAATTTTGCGACAAATTTTTAGTTAAGACTAAATTTAGTTAAGACTAAATTTTGCGACAAATTTTTAGTTAAGACTAAATTTAGTTAAGACTAAAATTTGCGACAAATTTTTAGTTAGGACTAAAATTAGCGACAAATTTTTAGTTAAGACTAAATTTAGTTAAGTCTAAATTTTGCGACGAATTTTAGTTAAGACTAAATTTTGCGACAAATTTTTAGTTAGGACTAAATTTTGCGTCAAATTTTTAGTTAAGACTAAAATTTGCGACAAATTTTTAGTTAAGACTAAATTTTGCGACAAATTTTTAGTTAAGACTAAATTTTGCGACAAATTTTTAGTTAAGACTAAATTTTGCGACAAACTTTTAGTTAAGACTAAATTTAGTTAAGACTAAATTTTTATTTTTAGTTAAGACTAAATTTAGTTAAGAATAAATTTTGCGACAAATTTTTAGTTAAGACTAAATTTTGCTACAAATTTTTAGTTAAGACTAAATTTAGTTGAGACTAAATTTTGAGACAAATTTTTAGTTAAGACTTATTTTAGTTAAGACCAAAAGTTGTGACAAATTTTTAGTTAAGACTAAATTTTGCGACAAACTTTTAGTTAGGACTAAATTTAGTTAAGACTAAATTTTTGCGACAAATTTTTAGTTCAGACTAAATTTAGTTAAGACTAAATTTTGCGACAAATTTTTAGTTAAGACTAAATTTTGCGACAAATTTTTAGTTAAGACTAAATTTTGCGACAAATTTTTAGGTAAGACTAAATTTAGTTAAGACTGACTTTTGCGACAAATTTTTAGTTAAGGCTAAATTTAGTTAAGATTAAATTTTGCGACAAATTTTTAGTTAAGACTAAATTTAGTTAAGACTAAATTTTGCGACAAATTTTTAGTTGACTAAATTTTGCGACAAATTTTTAATTAACACTAAATTTTGCGACAAATTTTTAGTTAAGACTAAATTTTGCGACAAATTTTTAGTTAAGACTAAATTTTGCAACAAATTTTTAGTTAAGACTAAATTTTGCGACAAATTTTTAGTTAGGACTAAATTTTGCGTCAAATTTTTAGTTAAGACTAAAATTTGCGACTAATTTTTAGTTAAGGCTAAATTTAGTTAAGATTAAATTTTGCGACAAATTTTTAGTTAAGACTAAATTTAGTTAAGACTAAATTTTGCGACAAATTTTTAGTTGACTAAATTTTGCGACAAATTTTTAATTAAGACTAAATTTTGCGACAAATTTTTAGTTAAGACTAAATTTATTTGAGACTAAATTTTGTGACAAATTTTTAGTTAAGACTAATTTTAGTTAAGACTAAAATTTGCGACAAATTTTTAATTAAGACTAAATTTAGTTAAGACTAAATTTTGCGACAAATTTTTAGTTAAGACTAAATTTAGTTAGGACTAAATTTTGCGACAAATTTTTAGTTAAGACTGAATTTTGCGACAAATTTTTAGTTAAGACTAAATTTAATTAAGACTAAATTTTGCGACAAATTTTCAGTTAAGACTAAATTTAGTTAAGACTAAATTTTGCGACAAATTTTTAGTTAGGACTAAATTTTGCGTCAAATTTTTAGTTAAGACTAAAATTTGCGACAAATTTTTAGTTAAGACTAAATTTTGCGACAAATTTTTAGTTAGGACTAATTTTAGTTAAGACTAAATTTTGCGACAAATTCTTAGTTAAGACTAAATTTTGCGACAAACTTTTAGTTAAGACTAAATTTAGTTAAGACTAAATTTTGCGACAAATTTTTAGTTAAGACTAAATTTTGCGACAAATTTTTAGTTAGGACTAAATTTTGCTACAAATTTTTAGTTAAGACTAAATTTAGTTGAGACTAAATTTTGAGACAAATTTTTAGTTAAGACTTATTTTAGTTAAGACCAAAAGTTGCGACAAATTTTTAGTTAAGACTAAATTTTGCGACAAATTTTTAGTTAAGACTAAATTTAGTTAAGACTAAATTTTGCGACAAATTTTTAGTTAAGACTAAAATTTGCGACAAATTTTTAGTTAGGACTAAAATTAGCGACAAATTTTTAGTTAAGACTAAATTTAGTTAAGTCTAAATTTTGCGACGAATTTTAGTTAAGACTAAATTTTACGACAAACTTTTAGTTAAGACTAAATTTTGCGACAAATTTTTAGTTAAGACTAAATTTTGCGACAAATTTTTAGTTAAGACTAAATTTTGCAACAAATTTTTAGTTAAGACTAAATTTAGTTAAGACTAAATTTTGCGACAAATTTTTAGTTGACTAAATTTTGCGACAAATTTTTAATTAAGACTAAATTTTGCGACAAATTTTTAGTTAAGACTAAATTTAGTTGAGACTAAATTTTGTGACAAATTTTTAGTTAAGACTAATTTTAGTTAAGACTAAAATTTGCGACAAATTTTTAATTAAGACTAAATTTAGTTAAGACTAAATTTTGCGACAAATTTTTAGTTAAGACTAAATTTAGTTAAGACTAAATTTTGCGACAAATTTTTAGTTAAGACTGAATTTTGCGACAAATTTTTAGTTAAGACTAAATTTAGTTAAGACTAAATTTTGCGACAAATTTTTAGTTAAGACTAAATTTAGTTAAGACTAAATTTACGACAAATTTTTAGTTAAGACTAAATTTAATTAAGACTAAATTTTGCGACAAATTTTCATTTAAGACTAAATTTTGCGACAAATTTTTAGTTAAGACTGAATTTTGCGACAAATTTTTAGTTAAGACTAAATTTAATTAAGACTAAATTTTGCGACAAATTTTCAGTTAAGACTAAATTTAGTTAAGACTAAATTTTGCGACAAATTTTTAGTTAGGACTAAATTTTGCGTCAAATTTTTAGTTAAGACTAAAATTTGCGACAAATTTTTAGTTAAGACTAAATTTTGCGACAAATTTTTAGTTAGGACTAATTTTAGTTAAGACTAAATTTTGCGACAAATTCTTAGTTAAGACTAAATTTTGCGACAAACTTTTAGTTAAGACTAAATTTAGTTAAGACTAAATTTTGCGACAAATTTTTAGTTAAGACTAAATTTTGCGACAAATTTTTAGTTAGGACTAAATTTTGCTACAAATTTTTAGTTAAGACTAAATTTAGTTGAGACTAAATTTTGAGACAAATTTTTAGTTAAGACTTATTTTAGTTAAGACCAAAAGTTGCGACAAATTTTTAGTTAAGACTAAATTTTGCGACAAATTTTTAGTTAAGACTAAATTTAGTTAAGACTAAATTTTGCGACAAATTTTTAGTTAAGACTAAATTTAGTTAAGACTAAAATTTGCGACAAATTTTTAGTTAGGACTAAAATTAGCGACAAATTTTTAGTTAAGACTAAATTTAGTTAAGTCTAAATTTTGCGACGAATTTTAGTTAAGACTAAATTTTACGACAAATTTTTAGTTAGGACTAAATTTAATTAAGACTAAATTTTGCGACAAATTTTCAGTTAAGACTAAATTTTGCGACAAATTTTTAGTTAGGACTAAATTTTGCGTCAAATTTTTAGTTAAGACTAAAATTTGCGACAAATTTTTAGTTAAGACTAAATTTTGCGACAAATTTTTAGTTAAGACTAAATTTTGCGACAAATTTTTAGTTAAGACTAAATTTTGCGACAAACTTTTAGTTAAGACTAAATTTAGTTAAGACTAAATTTTTATTTTTAGTTAAGACTAAATTTAGTTAAGAATAAATTTTGCGACAAATTTTTAGTTAAGACTAAATTTTGCTACAAATTTTTAGTTAAGACTAAATTTAGTTGAGACTAAATTTTGAGACAAATTTTTAGTTAAGACTTATTTTAGTTAAGACCAAAAGTTGTGACAAATTTTTAGTTAAGACTAAATTTTACGACAAACTTTTAGTTAGGACTAAATTTAGTTAAGACTAAATTTTTGCGACAAATTTTTAGTTCAGACTAAATTTAGTTAAGACTAAATTTTGCGACAAATTTTTAGTTAAGACTAAATTTTGCGACAAATTTTTAGTTAAGACTAAATTTTGCGACAAATTTTTAGGTAAGACTAAATTTAGTTAAGACTGACTTTTGCGACAAATTTTTAGTTAAGGCTAAATTTAGTTAAGATTAAATTTTGCGACAAATTTTTAGTTAAGACTAAATTTAGTTAAGACTAAATTTTGCGACAAATTTTTAGTTGACTAAATTTTGCGACAAATTTTTAATTAACACTAAATTTTGCGACAAATTTTTAGTTAAGACTAAATTTAGTTGAGACTAAATTTTGTGACAAATTTTTAGTTAAGACTAATTTTAGTTAAGACTAAAATTTGCGACAAATTTTTAATTAAGACTAAATTTAGTTAAGACTAAATTTTGCGACAAATTTTTAGTTAAGACTAAATTTTGCGACAAATTTTTAGTTAAGACTGAATTTTGCGACAAATTTTTAGTTAAGACTAAATTTAGTTAAGACTAAATTTTGCGACAAATTTTTAGTTAAGACTAAATTTACGACAAATTTTTAGTTAAGACTAAATTTAATTAAGACTAAATTTGGCGACAAATTTTCAGTTAAGACTAAATTTAGTTAAGACTAAATTTTGCGACAAATTTTTAGTTAGGACTAAATTTTGCGTCAAATTTTTAGTTAAGACTAAAATTTGCGACAAATTTTTAGTTAGGACTAAATTTTGCGACAAATTTTTAGTTAAGACTAATTTTAGTTAAGACTAAATTTTGCGACAAATTTTTAGTTAAGACTAAATTTTGCGACAAACTTTTAGTTAAGATTAAATTTAGTTAAGACTAAATTTTGCGACAAATTTTTAGTTAAGACTAAATTTTGCGACAAATTTTTAGTTAGGACTAAATTTTGCTACAAATTTTTAGTTAAGACTAAATTTTGAGACAAATTTTTAGTTAAGACTTATTTTAGTTAAGACCAAAAGTTGCGACAAATTTTTAGTTAAGACTAAATTTTGCGACAAACTTTTAGTTAGGACTAAATTTAGTTAAGACTAAATTTTTGCGACAAATTTTTAGTTCAGACTAAATTTTGCGACAAATTTTTAGTTAGGACTAAATTTTGCTACAAATTTTTAGTTAAGACTAAATTTAGTTGAGACTAAATTTTGAGACAAATTTTTAGTTAAGACTTATTTTAGTTAAGACCAAAAGTTGCGACAAATTTTTAGTTAAGACTAAATTTTGCGACAAACTTTTAGTTAGGACTAAATTTAGTTAAGACTAAATTTTTGCGACAAATTTTTAGTTCAGACTAAATTTAGTTAAGACTAAATTTTGCGACAAATTTTTAGTTAAGACTAAATTTTGCGACAAATTTTTAGGTAAGACTAAATTTAGTTAAGGCTGAATTTTGCGACAAATTTTTAGTTAAGACTAAATTTTGCGACAAATTTTTAGTTAAGACTAAATTTTGCGACAAATTTTTAGTTAAGACTAAATTTTGCAACAAATTTTTAGTTAAGACTAAATTTAGTTAAGACTAAATTTTGCGACAAATTTTTAGTTAAGACTATATTTTGCGTCAAATTTTTAGTTAAGACTAGAATTTGCGACAAATTTTTAGTTAAGACTAAATTTAGTTGAGACTAAATTTTGCGACAAATTTTTAGTTAAGACTAATTTTAGTTAAGACTAAAATTTGCGACAAATTTTTAATTAAGACTAAATTTAGTTAAGACTAAATTTTGAGACAAATTTTTAGCTAAGACTAAATTTAGTTAAGACTAAATTTTGCGACAAATTTTTAGTTAAGACTAAATTTAGTTAAGACTGAATTTTGCGACAAATTTTTAGTTAAGACTAAATTTAGTTAAGACTAAATTTTGCGACAAATTTTTAGTTAAGACTAAATTTACGACAAATTTTTAGTTAAGACTAAATTTAATTAAGACTAAATTTGGCGACAAATTTTCATTTAAGACTAAATTTAGTTAAGACTAAATTTTGCGAAAAATTTTTAGTTAAGACTGAATTTTGCGACAAATTTTTAGTTAAGACTAAATTTAATTAAGACTAAATTTTGCGACAAATTTTCAGTTAAGACTAAATTTAGTTAAGACTAAATTTTTCGACAAATTTTTAGTTAGGACTAAATTTTGCGTCAAATTTTTAGTTAAGACTAAAATTTGCGACAAATTTTTAGTTAAGACTAAATTTTGCGACAAATTTTTAGTTAAGACTAAATTTAATTAAGACTAAATTTGGCGACAAATTTTCATTTAAGACTAAATTTAGTTAATACTAAATTTTGCGAAAAATTTTTAGTTAAGACTGAATTTTGCGACAAATTTTTAGTTAAGACTAAATTTAATTAAGACTAAATTTTGCGACAAATTTTCAGTTAAGACTAAATTTAGTTAAGACTAAATTTTGCGACAAATTTTTAGTTAGGACTAAATTTTGCGTCAAATTTTTAGTTAAGACTAAAATTTGCGACAAATTTTTAGTTAAGACTAAATTTTGCGACAAATTTTTAGTTAAGACTAATTTTAGTTAAGACTAAATTTTGCGACAAATTTTTAGTTAAGACTAAATTTTGCGACAAACTTTTAGTTAAGACTAAATTTAGTTAAGACTAAATTTTGCGACAAATTTTTAGTTAAGACTAAATTTTGCGACAAATTTTTAGTTAGGACTAAATTTTGCTACCAATTTTTAGTTAAGACTAAATTTAGTTGAGACTAAATTTTGAGACAAATTTTTAGTTAAGACTTATTTTAGTTAAGACCAAAAGTTGCGACAAATTTTTAGTTAAGACTAAATTTTGCGACAAACTTTTAGTTAGGACTAAATTTAGTTAAGACTAAATTTTTGCGACAAATTTTAAGTTCAGACTAAATTTTGCGACAAATTTTTAGTTAGGACTAAATTTTGCTACAAATTTTTAGTTAAGACTAAATTTAGTTGAGACTAAATTTTGAGACAAATTTTTAGTTAAGACTTATTTTAGTTAAGACCAAAAGTTGCGACAAATTTTTAGTCAAGACTAAATTTTGCGACAAACTTTTAGTTAGGACTAAATTTAGTTAAGACTAAATTTTTGCGACAAATTTTTAGTTCAGACTAAATTTAGTTAAGACTAAATTTTGCGACAAATTTTTAGTTAAGACTGAATTTTGCGACAAATTTTTAGGTAAGACTAAATTTAGTTAAGGCTGAATTTTGCGACAAATTTTTAGTTAAGACTAAATTTTGCGCCAAATTTTTAGTTAAGACTAAATTTTGCGACAAATTTTTAGTTAAGACTAAATTTTGCAACAAATTTTTAGTTAAGACTAAATTTAGTTAAGACTAAATTTTGCGACAAATTTTTAGTTAAGACTATATTTTGCGTCAAATTTTTAGTTAAGACTAAAATTTGCGACAAATTTTTAGTTAAGACTAAATTTAGTTGAGACTAAATTTTGCGACAAATTTTTAGTTAAGACTAATTTTAGTTAAGACTAAAATTTGCGACAAATTTTTAATTAAGACTAAATTTAGTTAAGACTAAATTTTGAGACAAATTTTTAGCTAAGACTAAATTTATTTAAGACTAAATTTTGCGACAAATTTTTAGTTAGGACTAAATTTAGTTAAGACTGAATTTTGCGACAAATTTTTAGTTAAGACTAAATTTAGTTAAGACTAAATTTTGCGACAAATTTTTAGTTAAGACTAAATTTAGTTAAGATTAAAATTTGCGACAAATTTTTACTTAAGACTAAAATTAGCGACAAATTTTTAGTTAAGACTAAATTTAGTTAAGTCTAAATTTTGCGACGAATTTTAGTTAAGACTAAATTTTAAGACAAATTTTTAGTTAAGACTAAATTTTGCGACAAATTTTCAGTTAAGACTAAATTTAGTTAAGACTAAATTTTGCGACAAATTTTTAGTTAGGACTAAATTTTGCATCAAATTTTTAGTTAAGACTAAAATTTGCGACAAATTTTTAGTTAAGACTAAATTTTGCGACAAATTTTTAGTTAAGACTAATTTTAGTTAAGACTAAATTTTGCGACAAATTTTTAGTTAAGACTAAATTTTGCGACAAACTTTTAGTTGAGACTAAATTTAGTTAAGACTAAATTTTGCGACAAATTTTTAGTTAAGACTAAATTTTGCGACAAATTTTTAGTTAAGACTAAATTTTGCTACAAATTTTTAGTTAAGACTAAATTTAGTTGAGACTAAATTTTGAGACAAATTTTTAGTTAAGACTTATTTTAGTTAAGACCAAAAGTTGCGACAAATTTTTAGTTAACACTAAATTTTGCGACAAACTTTTAGTTAGGACTAAATTTAGTTAAGACTAAATTTTTGCGACAAATTTTTAGTTCAGACTAAATTTAGTTAAGACTAAATTTTGCGACAAATTTTTAGTTAAGACTAAATTTTGCGACAAATTTTTAGTTAAGACTAAATTTTGCGACAAATTTTTAGGTAAGACTAAATTTAGTTAAGACTGAATTTTGCGACAAATTTTTAGTTAGGACTAAATTTTGCGACAAATTTTTAGTTAGACTAAATTTAGTTAAGACTAAATTTTGCGACAAACTTTTAGTTAAGACTAAATTTTGCAACAAATTTTTAGTTAAGACTAAATTTAGTTAAGACTAAATTTTGCGACAAATTTTTAGTTAAGACTAAATTTTGCGTCAAATTTTTAGTTAAGACTAAAATTTGCGACTAATTTTTAGTTAAGGCTAAATTTAGTTAAGATTAATTATTGCGACAAATTTTTAGTTAAGACTAAATTTAGTTAAGACTAAATTTTGCGACAAATTTTTAGTTGACTAAATTTTGCGACAAATTTTTAATTAGGACTAAATTTTGCGACAAATTTTTAGTTAAGACTAAATTTAGTTGAGACTAAATTTTGTGACAAATTTTTAGTTAAGACTAATTTTAGTTAAGACTAAAATTTGCGACAAATTTTTAATTAAGACTAAATTTAGTTAAGACTAAATTTTGCGACAAATTTTTAGTTAAGACTAAATTTAGTTAAGACTAAATTTTGCGACAAATTTTTAGTTAAGACTGAATTTTGCGACAAATTTTTAGTTAAGACTAAATTTTGCTACAAATTTTTAGTTAAGACTAAATTTAGTTGAGACTAAATTTTGAGACAAATTTTTAGTTAAGACTTATTTTAGTTAAGACCAAAAGTTGCGACAAATTTTCAGTTAACACTAAATTTTGCGACAAACTTTTAGTTAGGACTAAATTTAGTTAAGACTAAATTTTTGCGACAAATTTTTAGTTCAGACTAAATTTAGTTAAGACTAAATTTTGCGACAAATTTTTAGTTAAGACTAAATTTTGCGTCAAATTTTTAGTTAAGACTAAATTTTGCGACAAATTTTTAGGTAAGACTAAATTTAGTTAAGACTGAATTTTGCGACAAATTTTTAGTTAAGACTAAATTTAGTTAAGACTAAATTTTGCGACAAATTTTTAGTTAGACTAAATTTAGTTAAGACTAAATTTTGCGACAAATTTTTAGTTAAGACTAAATTTTGCAACAAATTTTTAGTTAAGACTAAATTTAGTTAAGACTAAATTTTGCGACAAATTTTTAGTTAAGACTAAATTTTGCGTCAAATTTTTAGTTAAGACTAAAATTTGCGACTAATTTTTAATTAAGGCTAAATTTAGTTAAGATTAATTATTGCGACAAATTTTTAGTTAAGACTAAATTTAGTTAAGACTAAATTTTGCGACAAATTTTTAGTTGACTAAATTTTGCGACAAATTTTTAATTAGGACTAAATTTTGCGACAAATTTTTAGTTAGGACTAAATTTTGCTACAAATTTTTAGTTAAGACTAAATTTAGTTAAGACTAAATTTTGCGACAAATTTTTAGTTAAGACTAAATTTAGTTAAGACTAAATTTTGCGACAAATTTTTAGTTAAGACTAATTTTAGTTAAGACTAAATTTTGCGACAAATTTTTAGTTAAGACTAAATTTAATTAAGACTAAATTTGGCGACAAATTTTCATTTAAGACTAAATTTAGTTAAGACTAAATTTTGCGAAAAATTTTTAGTTAAGACTGAATTTTGCGACAAATTTTTAGTTAAGACTAAATTTAATTAAGACTAAATTTTGCGACAAATTTTCAGTTAAGACTAAATTTAGTTAAGACTAAATTTTGCGACAAATTTTTAGTTAGGACTAAATTTTGCGTCAAATTTTTAGTTAAGACTAAAATTTGCGACAAATTTTTAGTTAAGACTAAATTTTGCGACAAATTTTTAGTTAAGACTAATTTTAGTTAAGACTAAATTTTGCGACAAATTTTTAGTTAAGACTAAATTTTGCGACAAACTTTTAGTTAAGACTAAATTTAGTTAAGACTAAATTTTGCGACAAATTTTTAGTTAAGACTAAATTTTGCGACAAATTTTTAGTTAGGACTAAATTTTGCTACCAATTTTTAGTTAAGACCAAATTTAGTTGAGACTAAATTTTGAGACAAATTTTTAGTTAAGACTTATTTTAGTTAAGACCAAAAGTTGCGACAAATTTTTAGTTAAGACTAAATTTTGCGACAAACTTTTAGTTAGGACTAAATTTAGTTAAGACTAAATTTTTGCGACAAATTTTAAGTTCAGACTAAATTTTGCGACAAATTTTTAGTTAGGACTAAATTTTGCTACAAATTTTTAGTTAAGACTAAATTTAGTTGAGACTAAATTTTGAGACAAATTTTTAGTTAAGACTTATTTTAGTTAAGACCAAAAGTTGCGACAAATTTTTAGTCAAGACTAAATTTTGCGACAAACTTTTAGTTAGGACTAAATTTAGTTAAGACTAAATTTTTGCGACAAATTTTTAGTTCAGACTAAATTTAGTTAAGACTAAATTTTGCGACAAATTTTTAGTTAAGACTGAATTTTGCGACAAATTTTTAGGTAAGACTAAATTTAGTTAAGGCTGAATTTTGCGACAAATTTTTAGTTAAGACTAAATTTTGCGCCAAATTTTTAGTTAAGACTAAATTTTGCGACAAATTTTTAGTTAAGACTAAATTTTGCAACAAATTTTTAGTTAAGACTAAATTTAGTTAAGACTAAATTTTGCGACAAATTTTTAGTTAAGACTATATTTTGCGTCAAATTTTTAGTTAAGACTAAAATTTGCGACAAATTTTTAGTTAAGACTAAATTTAGTTGAGACTAAATTTTGCGACAAATTTTTAGTTAAGACTAATTTTAGTTAAGACTAAAATTTGCGACAAATTTTTAATTAAGACTAAATTTAGTTAAGACTAAATTTTGAGACAAATTTTTAGCTAAGACTAAATTTAGTTAAGACTAAATTTTGCGACAAATTTTTATTTAGGACTAAATTTAGTTAAGATTAAAATTTGCGACAAATTTTTACTTAAGACTAAAATTAGCGACAAATTTTTAGTTAAGACTAAATTTAGTTAAGTCTAAATTTTGCGACGAATTTTAGTTAAGACTAAATTTTAAGACAAATTTTTAGTTAAGACTAAATTTTGCGACAAATTTTCAGTTAAGACTAAATTTAGTTAAGACTAAATTTTGCGACAAATTTTTAGTTAGGACTAAATTTTGCATCAAATTTTTAGTTAAGACTAAAATTTGCGACAAATTTTTAGTTAAGACTAAATTTTGCGACAAATTTTTAGTTAAGACTAATTTTAGTTAAGACTAAATTTTGCGACAAATTTTTAGTTAAGACTAAATTTTGCGACAAACTTTTAGTTGAGACTAAATTTAGTTAAGACTAAATTTTGCGACAAATTTTTAGTTAAGACTAAATTTTGCGACAAATTTTTAGTTAAGACTAAATTTTGCTACAAATTTTTAGTTAGGACTAAATTTTGCGACAAATTTTTAGTTAAGACTAAATTTAGTTAAGACTAAATTTTGCGACATATTTTTAGTTAAGACTAAATTTTGCGACAAACTTTTAGTTAAGACTAAATTTTGCGACAAATTTTTAGTTAGGACTTAATTTAGTTAAGACTAAATTTTGCGACAAATTTTTAGTTAAGACTAAATTATGCGACAAATTTTTAGTTTAGACTAAAATTTGCGACAAATTTTTAGTTGAATAAGTTTTGCGACAAATTTTTAATTAAGACTAAATTTTGCGACAAATTTCTAGTTGACTAAATTTTGCGACAAATTTTTAATTAAGACTAAATTTTGCGACAAATTTTTAGTTAAGACTAAATTTTGCGACAAATTTTTAGTTAAGACTTAATTTAGTTAAGACTAAATTATGCGACAAATTTTTAGTTTAGACTAAAATTTGCGACAAATTTTTAGTTGAATAAGTTTTGCGACAAATTTTTAATTAAGACTAAATTTTGCGACAAATTTCTAGTTGACTAAATTTTGCGACAAATTTTTAATTAAGACTAAATTTTGCGACAAATTTTTAGTTAAGACTAAATTTTGCGACAAATTTTTAGTTAAGACTAAATTTTGCGACAAATTTTTAGTTAAGACTAAATTTTGCGACAAATTTTTAGTTAGACTAAATTTAGTTAAGACTAAATTTTGCGACAAATTTTTAGTTAAGAGTAAAATTTGCGAAAAATTTTTAGTTAAGACTAAATTTTGCGACAAATTTTTAGTTAAGACTAAATTTTGCGACAAATTTTTAGTTAAGACTAAATTTTGCTACAAATTTTTAGTTAAGACTAAATTTTGCGACAAACTTTTAGTTAAGACTAAATTTTGCGACAAATTTTTAGTTAAGACTAAATTTAGTTAAGACTAAATTTTGCGACATATTTTTAGTTAAGACTAAATTTTGCGACAAACTTTTAGTTAAAACTAAATTTTGCGACAAATTTTTAGTTAGGACTTAATTTAGTTAAGACTAAATTTTGCGACAAATTTTTAGTTAAGACTAAATTATGCGACAAATTTTTAGTTTAGACTAAAATTTGCGACAAATTTTTAGTTGAATAAGTTTTGCGACAAATTTCTAGTTGACTAAATTTTGCGACAAATTTTTAATTAAGACTAAATTTTGCGACAAATTTTTAGTTAAGACTAAATTTTGCGACACATTTTTAGTTAAGACTAAATTTTGCGACAAATTTTTAGTTAAGACTAAAATTTGCGACTAATTTTTAGTTAAGGCTAAATTTAGTTAAGATTAATTATTGCGACAAATTTTTAGTTAAGACTAAATTTAGTTAAGACTAAATTTTGCGACAAATTTTTAGTTGACTAAATTTTGCGACAAATTTTTAATTAGGACTAAATTTTGCGACAAATTTTTAGTTAAGACTTAATTTAGTTGAGACTAAATTTTGCGACAAATTTTTAGTTAAGACTAAATTTAGTTAAGACTAAATTTTGCGACAAATTTTTATTTAAGACTAAATTTAGTAAAGACTAAAATTTGCGATAAGTTTTTTGTTAAGACTAAATTTAGTTAAGACTAAAATTTGCGACAAATTTTTAGTTAAGATTAAATTTAGTTAGGTCTAAATTTTGCGACGAATTTTAGTTAAGACTAAATTTTACGACAAATTTTTAGTTAAGACTAAATTTAATTAAGATTATATTTTGCAACAAATTTTCAGTTAGGACTAAATTTAGTTAAGAATAAATTTTGCGACAAATTTTTAGTTAAGACTAAATTTTGCGACAAATTTTTAGTTAGGACTAAATTTTGCGACAAATTTTTAGTTAAGACTAAAATTTGCGAAAAATTTTTAGTTAAGACTAAATTTTGCGACAAATTTTTAGTTAAGACTAAATTTTGCGACAAATTTTTAGTTAAGACTAAATTTTGCTACAAATTTTTAGTTAAGACTAAATTTTGCGACAAACTTTTAGTTAAGACTAAATTTTGCGACAAATTTTTAGTTAAGACTAAATTTAGTTAAGACTAAATTTTGCGACATATTTTTAGTTAAGACTAAATTTTGCGACAAACTTTTAGTTAAGACTAAATTTTGCGACAAATTTTTAGTTAGGACTTAATTTAGTTAAGACTAAATTTTGCGACAAATTTTTAGTTAAGACTAAATTATGCGACAAATTTTTAGTTTAGACTAAAATTTGCGACAAATTTTTAGTTGAATAAGTTTTGCGACAAATTTTTAATTAAGACTAAATTTTGCGACAAATTTCTAGTTGACTAAATTTTGCGACAAATTTTTAATTAAGACTAAATTTTGCGACAAATTTTTAGTTAAGACTAAATTTTGCGACAAATTTTTAGTTAAGACTTAATTTAGTTAAGACTAAATTATGCGACAAATTTTTAGTTTAGACTAAAATTTGCGACAAATTTTTAGTTGAATAAGTTTTGCGACAAATTTTTAATTAAGACTAAATTTTGCGACAAATTTCTAGTTGACTAAATTTTGCGACAAATTTTTAATTAAGACTAAATTTTGCGACAAATTTTTAGTTAAGACTAAATTTTGCGACAAATTTTTAGTTAAGACTAAATTTTGCGACAAATTTTTAGTTAGACTAAATTTTGCGACAAATTTTTAGTTAAGAGTAAAATTTGCGAAAAATTTTTAGTTAAGACTAAATTTTGCGACAAATTTTTAGTTAAGACTAAATTTTGCGACAAACTTTTAGTTAAAACTAAATTTTGCGACAAATTTTTAGTTAGGACTTAAATTAGTTAAGACTAAATTTTGCGACAAATTTTTAGTTAAGACTAAATTATGCGACAAATTTTTAGTTTAGACTAAAATTTGCGACAAATTTTTAGTTGAATAAGTTTTGCGACAAATTTCTAGTTGACTAAATTTTGCGACAAATTTTTAATTAAGACTAAATTTTGCGACAAATTTTTAGTTAAGACTAAATTTTGCGACACATTTTTAGTTAAGACTAAATTTTGCGACAAATTTTTAGTTAAGACTAAAATTTGCGACTAATTTTTAGTTAAGGCTAAATTTAGTTAAGATTAATTATTGCGACAAATTTTTAGTTAAGACTAAATTTAGTTAAGACTAAATTTTGCGACAAATTTTTAGTTGACTAAATTTTGCGACAAATTTTTAATTAGGACTAAATTTTGCGACAAATTTTTAGTTAAGACTTAATTTAGTTGAGACTAAATTTTGCGACAAATTTTTAGTTAAGACTAAATTTTGCGACAAATTTTTAGTTAAGACTAATTTTAGTTAAGATTAAATTTTGCGTCAAATTTTTAGTTAAGACTAAAATTTGCGACTAATTTTTAGTTAAGGCTAAATTTAGTTAAGATTAATTATTGCGACAAATTTTTAGTTAAGACTAAATTTTGCGACAAATTTTTAGTTGACTAAATTTTGCGACAAATTTTTAATTAGGACTAAATTTTGCGACAAATTTTTAGTTAAGACTAAATTTAGTTGAGACTAAATTTTGTGACAAATTTTTAGTTAAGACTAATTTTAGTTAAGACTAAAATTTGCGACAAATTTTTAATTAAGACTAAATTTAGTTAAGACTAAATTTTGCTACAAATTTTTAGTTAAGACTAAATTTAGTTAAGACTAAATTTTGCGACAAATTTTTAGTTAAGACTGAATTTTGCGACAAATTTTTAGTTAAGACTAAATTTTGCTACAAATTTTTAGTTAAGACTAAATTTAGTTGATACTAAATTTTGAGACAAATTTTTAGTTAAGACTTATTTTAGTTAAGACCAAAAGTTGCGACAAATTTTCAGTTAACACTAAATTTTGCGACAAACTTTTAGTTAGGACTAAATTTAGTTAAGACTAAATTTTTGCGACAAATTTTTAGTTCAGACTAAATTTAGTTAAGACTAAATTTTGCGACAAATTTTTAGTTAAGACTAAATTTTGCGACAAATTTTTAGTTAAGACTAAATTTTGCGACAAATTTTTAGGTAAGACTAAATTTAGTTAAGACTGAATTTTGCGACAAATTTTTAGTTAAGACTAAATTTTGCGACAAATTTTTAGTTAAACTAAATTTAGTTAAGACTAAATTTTGCGACAAATTTTTAGTTAAGACTAAATTTTGCAACAAATTTTTAGTTAAGACTAAATTTAGTTAAGACTAAATTTTGCGACAAATTTTTAGTTAAGACTAAATTTTGCGTCAAATTTTTAGTTAAGACTAAAATTTGCGACTAATTTTTAATTAAGGCTAAATTTAGTTAAGATTAATTATTGCGACAAATTTTTAGTTAAGACTTAATTTAGTTAAGACTAAATTTTGCGACAAATTTTTAGTTGACTAAATTTTGCGACAAATTTTTAATTAGGACTAAATTTTGCGACAAATTTTTAGTTAAGACTAAATTTAGTTGAGACTAAATTTTGTGACAAATTTTTAGTTAAGACTAATTTTAGTTAAGACTAAATTTTGCGACAAATTTTTAGTTAAGACTAAATTTAGTTGAGACTAAATTTTGTGACAAATTTTTAGTTAAGACTAATTTTAGTTAAGACTAAAATTTGCGACAAATTTTTAGTTAAGACTAAATTTAGTTGAGACTAAATTTTGGGACAAATTTTTAGTTAAGACTAATTTTAGTTAAGACTATAATTTGCGACAAATTTTTAGTTAAGACTAAATTTTGCGACAAACTTTTAGTTAGGACTAAATTAAGTTAAGACTAAATTTTGCCACAAATTTTTAGTTAAGACTAAATTTTGCGACAAATTTTTAGTTAAGACTGAATTTTGCGACAAACTTTTAGTTAGGACTAAATTTAGTTAAGACTAAATTTTGCGACAAATTTTTAGTTAAGACTAAATTTTGCGACAAATTTTTAGTTAAGACTAAATTTTGCGACAAATTTTTAGTTAAGACTAAATTTAGTTGAGACTAAATTTTGCGACAAATTTTTAGTTAAGACTAATTTTAGTTAAGACTAAAATTTGCGACAAATTTTTAGTTAAGACTAATTTTAGTTAAGACTAAAATTTGCGACAAATTTTTAGTTAAGACTAAATTTTGCGACAAATTTTTAGTTAAGACTAAATTTTGTGACTAATTTTTAGCCAAGACTAAATTTAGTTGAGACTAAATTTTGCGACAAATTTTTAGTTAAGACTAAATTTAGTTGAGACTAAATTTTGTGACAAATTTTTAGTTAAGACTAATTTTAGTTAAGACTAAAATTTGCGACAAATTTTTAATTAAGACTAAATTTAGTTAAGACTAAATTTTGCGACAAATTTTTAGTTAAGACTAAATTTAGTTAAGACTAAATTTTGCGACAAATTTTTAGTTAAGACTGAATTTTGCGACAAATTTTTAGTTAAGACTAAATTTTGCTACAAATTTTTAGTTAAGACTAAATTTAGTTGATACTAAATTTTGAGACAAATTTTTAGTTAAGACTTATTTTAGTTAAGACCAAAAGTTGCGACAAATTTTCAGTTAACACTAAATTTTGCGACAAACTTTTAGTTAGGACTAAATTTAGTTAAGACTAAATTTTTGCGACAAATTTTTAGTTCAGACTAAATTTAGTTAAGACTAAATTTTGCGACAAATTTTTAGTTAAGACTAAATTTTGCGACAAATTTTTAGTTAAGACTAAATTTTGCGACAAATTTTTAGGTAAGACTAAATTTAGTTAAGACTGAATTTTGCGACAAATTTTTAGTTAAGACTAAATTTTGCGACAAATTTTTAGTTAAACTAAATTTAGTTAAGACTAAATTTTGCGACAAATTTTTAGTTAAGACTAAATTTTGCAACAAATTTTTAGTTAAGACTAAATTTAGTTAAGACTAAATTTTGCGACAAATTTTTAGTTAAGACTAAATTTTGCGTCAAATTTTTAGTTAAGACTAAAATTTGCGACTAATTTTTAATTAAGGCTAAATTTAGTTAAGATTAATTATTGCGACAAATTTTTAGTTAAGACTTAATTTAGTTAAGACTAAATTTTGCGACAAATTTTTAGTTGACTAAATTTTGCGACAAATTTTTAATTAGGACTAAATTTTGCGACAAATTTTTAGTTAAGACTAAATTTAGTTGAGACTAAATTTTGTGACAAATTTTTAGTTAAGACTAATTTTAGTTAAGACTAAATTTTGCGACAAATTTTTAGTTAAGACTAAATTTAGTTGAGACTAAATTTTGTGACAAATTTTTAGTTAAGACTAATTTTAGTTAAGACTAAAATTTGCGACAAATTTTTAGTTAAGACTAAATTTAGTTGAGACTAAATTTTGGGACAAATTTTTAGTTAAGACTAATTTTAGTTAAGACTATAATTTGCGACAAATTTTTAGTTAAGACTAAATTTTGCGACAAACTTTTAGTTAGGACTAAATTTAGTTAAGACTAAATTTTGCCACAAATTTTTAGTTAAGACTAAATTTTGCGACAAATTTTTAGTTAAGACTGAATTTTGCGACAAACTTTTAGTTAGGACTAAATTTAGTTAAGACTAAATTTTGCGACAAATTTTTAGTTAAGACTAAATTTTGCGACAAATTTTTAGTTAAGACTAAATTTTGCGACAAATTTTTAGTTAAGACTAAATTTAGTTGAGACTAAATTTTGCGACAAATTTTTAGTTAAGACTAATTTTAGTTAAGACTAAAATTTGCGACAAATTTTTAGTTAAGACTAATTTTAGTTAAGACTAAAATTTGCGACAAATTTTTAGTTAAGACTAAATTTTGCGACAAATTTTTAGTTAAGACTAAATTTTGTGACTAATTTTTAGCCAAGACTAAATTTAGTTGAGACTAAATTTTGCGACAAATTTTTAGTTAAGACTAAAATTTGCGACAAATTTTTAAATAAGACTAAATTTAGTTAGGACTAAATTTTGCGACAAATTTTTAGTTAAGACTAATTTTAGTTAAGACTAAATTTTGCGTCAAATTTTTAGTTAAGACTAAATTTTGCGACAAATTTTTAGTTAGGACTAAATTTTGCGACAAATTTTTAGTTAAGACTGAATTTTGCGACAAATTTTTAGTTAAGACTAAATTTAGTTAAGACTAAATTTTGCGACAAATTTTTATTTAAGACTAAATTTAGTAAAGACTAAAATTTGCGACAAATTTTTGTTAAGACTAAATTTTGCGTCAAATTTTTAGTTAGGACTAAATTTAGTTAAGACTAAATTTTGCGACAAATTTTTAGTTAAGACTAAATTTTGCGACAAATTTTTAGTTAAGACTAAAATTTGCGAAAAATTTTTAGTTAAGACTAAATTTTGCGACAAATTTTTAGTTAAGACTAAATTTTGCGTCAAATTTTTAGTTAAGACTAAATTTTGCTACAAATTTTTAGTTAAGACTAAATTTTGCGACAAACTTTTAGTTAAGACTAAATTTTGCGACAAATTTTTAGTTAAGACTAAATTTAGTTAAGACTAAATTTTGCGACATATTTTTAGTTAAGACTAAATTTTGCGACAAACTTTTAATTAAGACTAAATTTTGCGACAAATTTTTAGTTAGGACTTAATTTAGTTAAGACTAAATTTTGCGACAAATTTTTAGTTAAGACTAAATTATGCGACAAATTTTTAGTTTAGACTAAAATTTGCGACAAATTTTTAGTTGAATAAGTTTTACGACAAATTTTTAATTAAGACTTAATTTTGCGACAAATTTCTAGTTGACTAAATTTTGCGACAAATTTTTAATAAAGACTAAATTTTGCGACAAATTTTTAGTTAAGACTAAATTTTGCCACAAATTTTTAGTTAAGACTAAATTTTGCGACAAATTTTTAGTTAAGACTTAATTTAGTTAAGACTAATTTTTGCGACAAATTTTTAGTTAAGACTAAATTTTGCGACAAATTTTCAGTTAAGACTAAATTTTGCGACAAATTTTTAGTTAAGACTAAATTTTGCTACAAATTTTTAGTTAAGACTAAATTTTGCGACAAACTTTTAGTTAAGACTAAATTTTGCGACAAATTTTTAGTTAAGACTAAATTTTGCGACATATTTTTAGTTAAGACTAAATTTTGCGACAAACTTTTAGTTAAGACTAAATTTTGCGACAAATTTTTAGTTAGGACTTAATTTAGTTAAGACTAAATTTTGCGACAAATTTTTAGTTAAGACTAAATTATGCGACAAATTTTTAGTTTAGACTAAAATTTGCGACAAATTTTTAGTTGAATAAGTTTTGCGACAAATTTCTAGTTGACTAAATTTTGCGACAAATTTTTAATTAGGACTAAATTTTGCGACAAATTTTTAGTTAAGACTAAATTTCGCGACAAATTTTTAGTTAAGACTAATTTTAGTTAAGACTAAAATTTGCGACAAATTTTTATTTAAGACTAAATTTAGTTAAGACTAAATTTTGCGACAAATTTTTAGTTAAGACTAAATTTAGTTAAGACTAAATTTTGCGACAAATTTTTAGTTAAGACTTAATTTAGTTAAGACTAAATTTTGGGGTCAAATTTTTAGTTAGGACTAAAATTTGCGACTAATTTTTAGTTAAGGCTAAATTTAGTTAAGATTAATTATTGCGACAAATTTTTAGTTAAGACTAAATTTAGTTAAGACTAAATTTTGCGACAAATTTTTAGTTGACTAAATTTTGCGACAAATTTTTAATTAGGACTAAATTTTGCGACAAATTTTTAGTTAAGACTAAATTTAGTTGAGACTAAATTTTGTGACAAATTTTTAGTTAAGACTAATTTTAGTTAAGACTAAAATTTGCGACAAATTTTTAATTAAGACTAAATTTAGTTAAGACTAAATTTTGCGACAAATTTTTAGTTAAGACTAAATTTAGTTAAGACTAAATTTTGCGACAAATTTTTAGTTAAGACTGAATTTTGCGACAAATTTTTAGTTAAGACTAAATTTTGCTACAAATTTTTAGTTAAGACTAAATTTAGTTGAGACTAAATTTTGAGACAAATTTTTAGTTAAGACTTATTTTAGTTAAGACCAAAAGTTGCGACAAATTTTCAGTTAACACTAAATTTTGCGACAAACTTTTAGTTAGGACTAAATTTAGTTAAGACTAAATTTTTGCGACAAATTTTTAGTTCAGACTAAATTTAGTTAAGACTAAATTTTGCGACAAATTTTTAGTTAAGACTAAATTTTGCGACAAATTTTTAGGTAAGACTAAATTTAGTTAAGACTGAATTTTGCGACAAATTTTTAGTTAAGACTAAATTTTGCGTCAAATTTTTAGTTAGACTAAATTTAGTTAAGACTAAATTTTGCGACAAATTTTTAGTTAAGACTAAATTTTGCAACAAATTTTTAGTTAAGACTAAATTTAGTTAAGACTAAATTTTGCGACAAATTTTTAGTTAAGACTAAATTTTGCGTCAAATTTTTAGTTAAGCCTAAAATTTGCGACTAATTTTTAATTAAGGCTAAATTTAGTTAAGATTAATTATTGCGACAAATTTTTAGTTAAGACTAAATTTAGTTAAGACTAAATTTTGCGACAAATTTTTAGTTGACTAAATTTTTCGACAAATTTTTAATTAGGACTAAATTTTGCGACAAATTTTTAGTTAAGACTAAATTTAGTTGAGACTAAATTTTGTGACAAATTTTTAGTTAAGACTGAATTTTGCGACAAATTTTTAGTTAAGACTAAATTTAGTTAAGACTAAATTTTGCGACAAATTTTTAGTTAAGACTAAATTTAGTTAAGACTAAAATTTGCGACAAATTTTTAATTAAGACTAAATTTAGCTAAGACTAAATTTTGCGACAAATTTTCATTTAAGACTAAATTTAGTTAAGGCTAAATTTTGCGACAAATTTTTAGTTAGGACTAAATTTTGCGTCAAATTTTTAGTTAAGACTCAAATATGCGACAAATTTTTAGTTGAGACTAAATTTTAGACAAATTTTTAGTTAAGACTAATTCTAGTTAAGAATAAAATTTGCGACAAATTTTTAGTTAGGACTAAATTTTGCGACATATTTTTAGTTACGACCAAATTTTGCGACAAATTTTTAGTTAAGACTAAATTTTGCGACAAATTTTTAGTTAAGACTAAATTTTGCGACAAACTTTTAGTTAAGACTAAATTTTGCGACAAATTTTTAGTTAAGACTAAATTTAGTTAAGACTAAATTTTGCGACATATTTTTAGTTAAGACTAAATTTTGCGACAAACTTTTAGTTAAGACTAAATTTTGCGACAAATTTTTAGTTAAGACTAAATTTTGTGACTAATTTTTAGCCAAGACTAAATTTAGTTGAGACTAAATTTTGCGACAAATTTTTAGTTAAGACTAAATTTTACGACAAATTTTTAGTTAAGACTAAATTTAATTAAGATTATATTTTGCAACAAATTTTCAGTTAGGACTAAATTTAGTTAAGAATAAATTTTGCGACAAATTTTTAGTTAAGACTAAATTTTGAGTCAAATTTTTAGTTAACACTAAAATTTGCGACAAATATTTAGTTAAGACTAAATTTAGTTGAGACTAAATTTTGGGACAAATTTTTAGTTAAGACTAATTTTAGTTAAGACTATAATTTGCGACAAATTTTTAGTTAAGACTAAATTTTGCGACAAACTTTTAGTTAGGACTAAATTTAGTTAAGACTAAATTTTGCCACAAATTTTTAGTTAAGACTAAATTTTGCGACAAATTTTTAGTTAAGACTGAATTTTGCGACAAACTTTTAGTTAGGACTAAATTTAGTTAAGACTAAATTTTGCGATAAATTTTTAGTTAGGACTAAATTTAGTTAAGACTAAATTTTGCGACAAATTTTTAGTTAAGACTAAAATTTGCGACAAATTTTTAGTTAAGACTAAATTTTGCGACAAATTTTTAGTTAAGACTAAATTTTGTGACTAATTTTTAGCCAAGACTAAATTTAGTTGAGACTAAATTTTGCGACAAATTTTTAGTTAAGACTAAAATTTGCGACAAATTTTTAAATAAGACTAAATTTAGTTAGGACTAAATTTTGCGACAAATTTTTAGTTAAGACTGAATTTTGCGACAAATTTTTAGTTAAGACTAAATTTAGTTAAGACTAAATTTTGCGACAAATTTTTATTTAAGACTAAATTTAGTAAAGACTAAAATTTGCGACAAATTTTTTGTTAAGACTAAATTTTGCGATAAATTTTTAGTTAGGACTAAATTTAGTTAAGACTAAATTTTGCGACAAATTTTTAGTTAAGACTAAATTTTGCGACAAATTTTTAGTTAAGACTAAAATTTGCGAAAAATTTTTAGTTAAGACTAAATTTTGCGACAAATTTTTAGTTAAGACTAAATTTTGCGACAAATTTTTAGTTAAGACTAAATTTTGTTACAAATTTTTAGTTAAGACTAAATTTTGCGACAAACTTTTAGTTAAGACTAAATTTAGCGACAAATTTTTAGTTAAGACTAAATTTAGTTAAGACTAAATTTTGCGACATATTTTTAGTTAAGACTAAATTTTGCGACAAACTTTTAGTTAAGACTAAATTTTGCGACAAATTTTTAGTTAGGACTTAATTTAGTTAAGACTAAATTTTGCGACAAATTTTTAGTTAATACTAAATTATGCGACAAATTTTTAGTTTAGACTAAAATTTGCGACAAATTTTTAGTTGAATAAGTTTTGCGACAAATTTTTAATTAAGACTAAATTTTGCGACAAATTTCTAGTTGACTAAATTTTGCGACAAATTTTTAATTAAGACTAAATTTTGCGACAAATTTTTAGTTAAGACTAAATTTTGCGACAAATTTTTAGTTAAGACTGAATTTTGCGACAAACTTTTAGTTAGGACTAAATTTAGTTAAGACTAAATTTTGCGATAAATTTTTAGTTAGGACTAAATTTAGTTAAGACTAAATTTTGCGACAAATTTTTAGTTAAGACTAAAATTTGCGACAAATTTTTAGTTAAGACTAAATTTTGCGACAAATTTTTAGTTAAGACTAAATTTTGTGACTAATTTTTAGCCAAGACTAAATTTAGTTGAGACTAAATTTTGCGACAAATTTTTAGTTAAGACTAAAATTTGCGACAAATTTTTAAATAAGACTAAATTTAGTTAGGACTAAATTTTGCGACAAATTTTTAGTTAAGACTGAATTTTGCGACAAATTTTTAGTTAAGACTAAATTTAGTTAAGACTAAATTTTGCGACAAATTTTTATTTAAGACTAAATTTAGTAAAGACTAAAATTTGCGACAAATTTTTTGTTAAGACTAAATTTTGCGATAAATTTTTAGTTAGGACTAAATTTAGTTAAGACTAAATTTTGCGACAAATTTTTAGTTAAGACTAAATTTTGCGACAAATTTTTAGTTAAGACTAAAATTTGCGAAAAATTTTTAGTTAAGACTAAATTTTGCGACAAATTTTTAGTTAAGACTAAATTTTGCGACAAATTTTTAGTTAAGACTAAATTTTGTTACAAATTTTTAGTTAAGACTAAATTTTGCGACAAACTTTTAGTTAAGACTAAATTTAGCGACAAATTTTTAGTTAAGACTAAATTTAGTTAAGACTAAATTTTGCGACATATTTTTAGTTAAGACTAAATTTTGCGACAAACTTTTAGTTAAGACTAAATTTTGCGACAAATTTTTAGTTAGGACTTAATTTAGTTAAGACTAAATTTTGCGACAAATTTTTAGTTAATACTAAATTATGCGACAAATTTTTAGTTTAGACTAAAATTTGCGACAAATTTTTAGTTGAATAAGTTTTGCGACAAATTTTTAATTAAGACTAAATTTTGCGACAAATTTCTAGTTGACTAAATTTTGCGACAAATTTTTAATTAAGACTAAATTTTGCGACAAATTTTTAGTTAAGACTAAATTTTGCGACAAATTTTTAGTTAAGACTAAATTTTGCGACAAATTTTTAGTTAAGACTTAATTTAGTTAAGACTAAATTATGCGACAAATTTTTAGTTAAGACTAAATTTTGCGACAAATTTTTAGTTTAGACTAAAATTTGCGACAAATTTTTAGTTGAATAAGTTTTGCGACAAATTTTTAATTAGGACAAAATTTTGCGACAAATTTTTAGTTAAGACTAAATTTTGCGACAAATTTTTAGTTAAGACTAAATTTTGCGACAAATTTTTAGTTAAGACTAAATTTTACGACAAATTTTTAGTTAAGACTAAATTTTGCGACAAATTTTCAGTTAAGACTAAATTTTGCGACAAATTTTTAGTTAAGACTAAATTTAGCGACAAATTTTCAATTGAGACTAAATTTAGTAAAGACTAAATTTTGCGACAAATTTTTAGTTAAGATTAAATTTTGCGACAAATTTTTAGTTAAGACTAAAATTTGCGACACGATTTTAGTTAAGACTAAATTTAGTTCAGACTAAATTTTGCGACAAATTTTTAGTTAAGACTAAAATTTGCGACAAATTTTTAATTAAGACTAAATTTAGTTAAGACTAAATTTTGCGACAAATTTTTAGTTAAGACTAAATTTAGTTAAGACTAAATTTTGCGACAAATTTTTAGTTAAGACTAAATTTAGTTAAGACTAAATTTTGCGACAAATTTTTAGTTAAGACTAAATTTTGCGACAAATTTTTAGTTAAGACTGAATTTTGCGACAAATTTTTAGTTAAGACTAAATTTAGTTAAGACTAAATTTTGCGACAAATTTTGATTTAAGACTAAATTTAGTAAAGACTAAAATTTGCGATAAGTTTTTTGTTAAGACTAAATTTAGTTAAGACTAAAATTTGCGACAAATTTTTAGTTAAGATTAAATTTAGTTAGGTCTAAATTTTGCGACGAATTTTAGTTAAGACTAAATTTTACGACAAATTTTTAGTTAAGACTAAATTTAATTAAGATTATATTTTGCAACAAATTTTCAGTTAGGACTAAATTTAGTTAAGAATAAATTTTGCGACAAATTTTTAGTTAAGACTAAATTTTGAGTCAAATTTTTAGTTAACACTAAAATTTGCGACAAATATTTAGTTAAGACTAAATTTAGTTGAGAATAAATTTTGGGACAAATTTTTAGTTAAGACTAATTTTAGTTAAGACTATAATTTGCGACAAATTTTTAGTTAAGACTAAATTTTGCGACAAACTTTTAGTTAGGACTAAATTTAGTTAAGACTAAATTTTGCCACAAATTTTTAGTTAAGACTAAATTTTGCGACAAATTTTTAGTTAAGACTGAATTTTGCGACAAACTTTTAGTTAGGACTAAATTTAGTTAAGACTAAATTTTGCGACAAATTTTTAGTTAAGACTAAATTTTGCGACAAATTTTTAGTTAAGACTAAATTTTGCGACAAATTTTTAGTTAAGACTAACTTTAGTTGAGACTAAATTTTGCGACAAATTTTTAGTTAAGACTAATTTTAGTTAAGACTAAAATTTGCGACAAATTTTTAGTTAAGACTAATTTTAGTTAAGACTAAAATTTGCGACAAATTTTTAGTTAAGACTAAATTTTGCGACAAATTTTTAGTTAAGACTAAATTTTGTGACTAATTTTTAGCCAAGACTAAATTTAGTTGAGACTAAATTTTGCGACAAATTTTTAGTTAAGACTAAAATTTGCGACAAATTTTTAAATAAGACTAAATTTAGTTAGGACTAAATTTTGCGACAAATTTTTAGTTAAGACTAAATTTAGTTAAGACTAAATTTTGCGTCAAATTTTTAGTTAAGACTAAATTTTGCGACAAATTTTTAGTTAGGACTAAATTTTGCGACAAATTTTTAGTTAAGACTGAATTTTGCGACAAATTTTTAGTTAAGACTAAATTTAGTTAAGACTAAATTTTGCGACAAATTTTTATTTAAAACTAAATTTAGTAAAGACTAAAATTTGCGACAAATTTTTTGTTAAGACTAAATTTTGCGATAAATTTTTAGTTAGGACTAAATTTAGTTAAGACTAAATTTTGCGACAAATTTTTAGTTAAGACTAAATTTTGCGACAAATTTTTAGTTAAGACTAAAATTTGCGAAAAATTTTTAGTTAAGACTAAATTTTGCGACAAATTTTTAGTTAAGACTAAATTTTGCGACAAATTTTTAGTTAAGACTAAATTTTGCGACAAATTTTTAGTTAAGACTAAATTTTGTGACTAATTTTTAGCCAAGACTAAATTTAGTTGAGACTAAATTTTGCGACAAATTTTTAGTTAAGACTAAATTTTACGACAAATTTTTAGTTAAGACTAAATTTAATTAAGATTATATTTTGCAACAAATTTTCAGTTAGGACTAAATTTTGCGACAAATTTTCAATTGAGACTAAATTTAGTAAAGACTAAATTTTGCGACAAATTTTTAGTTAAGACTAAAATTTGCGACAAGATTTTAGTTAAGACTAAATTTAGTTCAGACTAAATTTTGCGACAAATTTTTAGTTAAGACTAAAATTTGCGACAAATTTTTAATTATGACTAAATTTAGTTAAGACTAAATTTTGCGACAAATTTTTAGTTAGGACTAAATTTTGCGACAAATTTTTAGTTAAGACTAAATTTAGTTAAGACTAAATTTTGCGACAAATTTTTAGTTAAGACTAAAATTTGCGACAAATTTTTAAATAAGACTAAATTTAGTTAGGTCTAAATTTTGCGACAAATTTTTAGTTAAGACTAAATTTAGTTAAGACTAAATTTTGCGTCAAATTTTTAGTTAAGACTAAATTTTGCGACAAATTTTTAGTTAGGACTAAATTTTGCGACAAATTTTTAGTTAAGACTGAATTTTGCGACAAATTTTTAGTTAAGACTAAATTTAGTTAAGACTAAATTTTGCGACAAATTTTTATTTAAAACTAAATTTAGTAAAGACTAAAATTTGCGACAAATTTTTTGTTAAGACTAAATTTTGCGATAAATTTTTAGTTAGGACTAAATTTAGTTAAGACTAAATTTTGCGACAAATTTTTAGTTAAGACTAAATTTTGCGACAAATTTTTAGTTAAGACTAAAATTTGCGAAAAATTTTTAGTTAAGACTAAATTTTGCGACAAATTTTTAGTTAAGACTAAATTTTGCGACAAATTTTTAGTTAAGACTAAATTTTGCGACAAATTTTTAGTTAAGACTAAATTTTGTGACTAATTTTTAGCCAAGACTAAATTTAGTTGAGACTAAATTTTGCGACAAATTTTTAGTTAAGACTAAATTTTACGACAAATTTTTAGTTAAGACTAAATTTAATTAAGATTATATTTTGCAACAAATTTTCAGTTAGGACTAAATTTTGCGACAAATTTTCAATTGAGACTAAATTTAGTAAAGACTAAATTTTGCGACAAATTTTTAGTTAAGACTAAAATTTGCGACAAGATTTTAGTTAAGACTAAATTTAGTTCAGACTAAATTTTGCGACAAATTTTTAGTTAAGACTAAAATTTGCGACAAATTTTTAATTATGACTAAATTTAGTTAAGACTAAATTTTGCGACAAATTTTTAGTTAGGACTAAATTTTGCGACAAATTTTTAGTTAAGACTAAATTTAGTTAAGACTAAATTTTGCGACAAATTTTTAGTTAAGACTAAATTTTGCGACAAATTTTTAGTTAAGACTAAATTTAGTTAAGACTGAATTTTGCGACAAATTTTTATTTAAGACTAAATTTAGGAAAGACTAAAATTTGCGATAAGTTTTTTGTTAAGACTAAATTTAGTTAAGACTAAAATTTGCGACAAATTTTTAGTTAAGATTAAATTTAGTTAGGTCTAAATTTTGCGACGAATTTTAGTTAAGACTAAATTTTACGACAAATTTTTAGTTAAGACTAAATTTAATTAAGACTAAATTTTGCAACAAATTTTCAGTTAGGACTAAATTTAGTTAAGACTAGATTTTGCGACAAATTTTTAGTTAAGACTAAATTTTGCGACAAATTTTTAGTTAAGACTAAATTTTGCGACAAATTTTTAGTTAAGACTTAATTTAGTTAAGACTAAATTATGCGACAAATTTTTAGTTAAGACTAAATTTTGCGACAAATTTTTAGTTTAGACTAAAATTTGCGACAAATTTTTAGTTGAATAAGTTTTGCGACAAATTTTTAATTAGGACTAATTTTAGTTAAGACTAAAATTTGCGACAAATTTTTAATTAAGACTAAATTTAGTTAAGACTAAAATTTGCGACAAATATTTAGTTAAGACTAAATTTTGTTGAGACTAAATTTTGGGACAAATTTTTAGTTAAGACTAATTTTAGTTAAGACTATAATTTGCGACAAATTTTTAGTTAAGACTAAATTTTGCGACAAACTTTTAGTTAGGAATAAATTTAGTTAAGACTAAATTTTGCCACAAATTTTTAGTTAAGACTAAATTTTGCGAAAAATTTTTAGTTAAGACTGAATTTTGCGACAAACTTTTAGTTAGGACTAAATTTAGTTAAGACTAAATTTTGCGACAAATTTTTAGTTAAGACTAAATTTTGCGACAAATTTTTAGTTAAGACTAAATTTTGCGACAAATTTTTAGTTAAGACTAAATTTAGTTGAGACTAAATTTTGCGACAAATTTTTAGTTAAGACTAATTTTAGTTCAGACTAAATTTTGCGACAAATTTTTAGTTAAGACTAAATTTTGCGACAAATTTTTAGTTAAGACTAAATTTAGTTGAGACTAAATTTTGCGACAAATTTTTAGTTAAGACTAATTTTAGTTCAGACTAAAATTTGCGACAAATTTTTAGTTAAGACTAATTTTAGTTAAGACTAAAATTTGCGACAAATTTTTAGTTAGGACTAAATTTTGCGACAAACTTTTAGTTAGGACTAAATTTAGTTAAGACTAAATTTTGCGACAAATTTTTAGTTAAGACTAAATTTTGCGACAAATTTTTAGTTAAGACTAAATTTTGCGACAAACTTTTAGTTAGGACTAAATTTAGTTAAGACTAAATTTTGCGACAAATTTTTAGTTAAGACTAAATTTTGCGACAAATTTTTAGTTAAGACTAAATTTTGCGACAAATTTTTAGTTAAGACTAAATTTAGTTGAGACTAAATTTTGCGACAAATTTTTAGTTAAGACTAATTTTAGTTCAGACTAAATTTTGCGACAAATTTTTAGTTAAGACTAAATTTTGCGACAAATTTTTAGTTAAGACTAAATTTAGTTGAGACTAAATTTTGCGACAAATTTTTAGTTAAGACTAATTTTAGTTCAGACTAAAATTTGCGACAAATTTTTAGTTAAGACTAATTTTAGTTAAGACTAAAATTTGCGACAAATTTTTAGTTAGGACTAAATTTTGCGACAAACTTTTAGTTAGGACTAAATTTAGTTAAGACTAAATTTTGCGACAAATTTTTAGTTAAGACTAAATTTTGCGACAAATTTTTAGTTAAGACTAAATTTTGCGACAAACTTTTAGTTAGGACTAAATTTAGTTAAGACTAAATTTTGCGACAAATTTTTAGTTAAGACTAAATTTTGCGACAAATTTTTAGTTAAGACTAAATTTTGCGACAAATTTTTAGTTTAGACTAAATTTAGTTGAGACTAAATTTTGCGACAAATTTTTAGTTAAGACTAATTTTAGTTAAGACTAAAATTTGCGACAAATTTTTAGTTAAGACTAATTTTAGTTAAGACTAAAATTTGCGACAAATTTTTAGTTAAGACTAAATTTTGCGACAAATTTTTAGTTAAGACTAAATTTTGTGACTAATTTTTAGCCAAGACTAAATTTAGTTGAGACTAAATTTTGCGACAAATTTTTAGTTAAGACTAAAATTTGCGACAAATTTTTAAATAAGACTAAATTTAGTTAGGACTAAATTTTGCGACAAATTTTTAGTTAAGACTAAATTTAGTTAAGACTAAATTTTGCGTCAAATTTTTAGTTAAGACTAAATTTTGCGACAAATTTTTAGTTAGGACTAAATTTTGCGACAAATTTTTAGTTAAGACTGAATTTTGCGACAAATTTTTAGTTAAGACTAAATTTAGTTAAGACTAAATTTTGCGACAAATTTTTATTTAAGACTAAATTTAGTAAAGACTAAAATTTGCGACAAATTTTTTGTTAAGACTAAATTTTGCGATAAATTTTTAGTTAGGACTAAATTTAGTTAAGACTAAATTTTGCGACAAATTTTTAGTTAAGACTAAATTTTGCGACAAATTTTTAGTTAAGACTAAAATTTGCGAAAAATTTTTAGTTAAGACTAAATTTTGCGACAAATTTTTAGTTAAGACTAAATTTTGCGACAAATTTTTAGTTAAGACTAAATTTTGCGACAAATTTTTAGTTAAGACTAAATTTTGTGACTAATTTTTAGCCAAGACTAAATTTAGTTGAGACTAAATTTTGCGACAAATTTTTAGTTAAGACTAAATTTTACGACAAATTTTTAGTTAAGACTAAATTTAATTAAGATTATATTTTGCAACAAATTTTCAGTTAGGACTAAATTTAGTTAAGAATAAATTTTGCGACAAATTTTTAGTTAAGACTAAATTTTGAGTCAAATTTTGTGACTAATTTTGCGACAAATTTTTAGTTAAGACTAAATTTAGTTGAGACTAAATTTTGCGACAAATTTTTAGTTAAGACTAATTTTAGTTCAGACTAAATTTTGCGACAAATTTTTAGTTAAGACTAAATTTTGCGACAAATTTTTAGTTAAGACTAAATTTAGTTGAGACTAAATTTTGCGACAAATTTTTAGTTAAGACTAATTTTAGTTCAGACTAAAATTTGCGACAAATTTTTAGTTAAGACTAATTTTAGTTAAGACTAAAATTTGCGACAAATTTTTAGTTAGGACTAAATTTTGCGACAAATTTTTAGTTAAGACTAAATTTTGTGACTAATTTTTAGCCAAGACTAAATTTAGTTGAGACTAAATTTTGCGACAAATTTTTAGTTAAGACTAAATTTTGCGACAAATTTTTAGTTAAGACTAATTTTAGTTAAGATTAAAATTTGCGACAAATTTTTAGTTAAGACTAATTTTAGTTAAGACTAAAATTTGCGACAAATTTTTAGTTAAGACTAAATTTTGAGATAAATTTTTAGTTAAGACTAAATTTAGTTAAGACTAAATTTTGCGACATATTTTTAGTTAAGACTAAATTTTGCGACAAACTTTTAGTTAAGACTAAATTTTGCGACAAATTTTTAGTTAGGACTTAATTTAGTTAAGACTAAATTTTGCGACAAATTTTTAGTTAAGACTAAATTATGCGACAAATTTTTAGTTTAGACTAAAATTTGCCACAAATTTTTAGTTGAATAAGTTTTGCGACAAATTTCTAGTTGACTAAATTTTGCGACAAATTTTTAATTAAGACTAAATTTTGCGACAATTTTTTAGTTAAGACTAAATTTTGCGACAAATTTTTAGTTAAGACTAAATTTTGCGACAAATTTTTAGTTAAGACTTAATTTAGTTAAGACTAAATTTTGCGACAAATTTTTAGTTAAGACTAAATTTTGCGACAAATTTTTAGTTTAGACTAAAATTTGCGACAAATTTTTAGTTGAATAAGTTTTGCGACAAATTTATAATTAGGACAAAATTTTGCGACAAATTTTTAGTTAGGACTAAATTTTGCGACAAATTTTTAGTTAAGACTAAATTTTGCGACAAATTTTTAGTTAAGACTAAATTTTACGACAAATTTTTAGTTAAGACTAAATATTGCGACAAATTTTCAGTTAAGACTAAATTTTGCGACAAATTTTTAGTTAAGACTAAATTTTGCGACAAATTTTCAATTGAGACTAAATTTAGTAAAGACTAAATTTTGCGACAAATTTTTAGTTAAGACTAAATTTTGCGTCAAATTTTTAGTTAAGACTAAAATTTGCGACAAGATTTTAGTTAAGACTAAATTTAGTTCAGACTAAATTTTGCGACAAATTTTTAGTTAAGACTAAAATTTGCGACAAATTTTTAATTATGACTAAATTTAGTTAAGACTAAATTTTGCGACAAATTTTTAGTTAGGACTAAATTTTGCGACAAATTTTTAATTAAGACTAAATTTAGTTAGGACTAAATTTTGCGACAAATTTTTAGTTAAGACTAAATTTTGCGACAAATTTTTAGTTAAGACTAAATTTAGTTAAGACTGAATTTTGGGACAAATTTTTATTTAAGACTAAATTTAGTAAAGACTAAAATTTGCGATAAGTTTTTTGTTAAGACTAAATTTAGTTAAGACTAAAATTTGCGACAAATTTTTAGTTAAAATTAAATTTAGTTAGGTCTAAATTTTGCGACGAATTTTAGTTAAGACTAAATTTTACGACAAATTTTTAGTTAAGACTAAATTTAATTAAGACTAAATTTTGCAACAAATTTTCAGTTAGGACTAAATTTAGTTAAGACTAGATTTTGCGACAAATTTTTAGTTAAGACTAAATTTTGCGTCAAATTTTTAGTTAAGACTAAAATTTGCGACAAATATTTAGTTAAGACTAAATTTTGTTGAGACTAAATTTTGGGACAAATTTTTAGTTAAGACTAATTTTAGTTAAGACTATAATTTGCGACAAATTTTTAGTTAAGACTAAATTTTGCGACAAACTTTTAGTTAGGAATAAATTTAGTTAAGACTAAATTTTGCCACAAATTTTTAGTTAAGACTAAATTTTGCGAAAAATTTTTAGTTAAGACTGAATTTTGCGACAAACTTTTAGTTAGGACTAAATTTAGTTAAGACTAAATTTTGCGACAAATTTTTAGTTAAGACTAAATTTTGCGACAAATTTTTAGTTAAGACTAAATTTTGCGACAAATTTTTAGTTAAGACTAAATTTAGTTGAGACTAAATTTTGCGACAAATTTTTAGTTAAGACTAATTTTAGTTCAGACTAAAATTTGCGACAAATTTTTAGTTAAGACTAATTTTAGTTAAGACTAAAATTTGCGACAAATTTTTAGTTAGGACTAAATTTTGCGACAAATTTTTAGTTAAGACTAAATTTTGTGACTAATTTTTAGCCAAGACTAAATTTAGTTGAGACTAAATTTTGCGACAAATTTTTAGTTAAGACTAAATTTTGCGACAAATTTTTAGTTAAGACTAATTTTAGTTAAGATTAAAATTTGCGACAAATTTTTAGTTAAGACTAATTTTAGTTAAGACTAAAATTTGCGACAAATTTTTAGTTAAGACTAAATTTTGCGACAAATTTTTAGTTAAGACTAAATTTTGTGACTAATTTTTAGCCAAGACTAAATTTAGTTGAGACTAAATTTTGCGACAAATTTTTAGATAGGACTAAATTTTGCGTCAAATTTTTAGTTAAGACTAAAATTTGCGACAAATTTTTAGTTAAGACTAAATTTTGCGACAAATTTTTAGTTAAGACCAAATTTAGTTGAGACTAAATTTTGTGACAAATTTTTAGTTAAGACTAATTTTAGTTAAGACTAAAATTTGCGACAAATTTTTAGTTAAGACTAATTTTAGTTAAGACTAAAATTTGCGACAAATTTTTAGTTAAGACTAAATTTAATTAAGACTAAATTTTGCAACAAATTTTCAGTTAGGACTAAATTTAGTTAAGACTAGATTTTGCGACAAATTTTTAGTTAAGAATAAATTTTGCGTCAAATTTTTAGTTAAGACTAAAATTTGCGACAAATATTTAGTTAAGACTAAATTTTGTTGAGACTAAATTTTGGGACAAATTTTTAGTTAAGACTAATTTTAGTTAAGACTATAATTTGCGACAAATTTTTAGTTAAGACTAAATTTTGCGACAAACTTTTAGTTAGGAATAAATTTAGTTAAGACTAAATTTTGCCACAAATTTTTAGTTAAGACTAAATTTTGCGACAAATTTTTAGTTAAGACTGAATTTTGCGACAAACTTTTAGTTAGGACTAAATTTAGTTAAGACTAAATTTTGCGACAAATTTTTAGTTAAGACTAAATTTTGCGACAAATTTTTAGTTAAGACTAAATTTTGCGACAAATTTTTAGTTAAGACTAAATTTAGTTGAGACTAAATTTTGCGACAAATTTTTAGTTAAGACTAATTTTAGTTCAGACTAAAATTTGCGACAAATTTTTAGTTAAGACTAATTTTAGTTAAGACTAAAATTTGCGACAAATTTTTAGTTAGGACTAAATTTTGCGACAAATTTTTAGTTAAGACTAAATTTTGTGACTAATTTTTAGCCAAGACTAAATTTAGTTGAGACTAAATTTTGCGACAAATTTTTAGTTAAGACTAAATTTTGCGACAAATTTTTAGTTAAGACTAATTTTAGTTAAGATTAAAATTTGCGACAAATTTTTAGTTAAGACTAATTTTAGTTAAGACTAAAATTTGCGACAAATTTTTAGTTAAGACTAATTTTAGTTAAGACTAAAATTTGCGACAAATTTTTAGTTAGGAATAAATTTTGCGACAAATTTTTAGTTAAGACTAAATTTTGTGACTAATTTTTAGCCAAGACTAAATTTAGTTGAGACTAAATTTTGCGACAAATTTTTAGTTAAGACTAAATTTTGCGACAAATTTTTAGTTAAGACTAATTTTAGTTAAGATTAAAATTTGCGACAAATTTTTAGTTAAGACTAATTTTAGTTAAGACTAAAATTTGCGACAAATTTTTAGTTAAGACTAAATTTTGCGACAAATTTTTAGTTAAGACTAAATTTTGTGACTAATTTTTAGCCAAGACTAAATTTAGTTGAGACTAAATTTTGCGACAAATTTTTAGATAGGACTAAATTTTGCGTCAAATTTTTAGTTAAGACTAAAATTTGCGACAAATTTTTAGTTAAGACTAAATTTTGCGACAAATTTTTAGTTAAGACCAAATTTAGTTGAGACTAAATTTTGTGACAAATTTTTAGTTAAGACTAATTTTAGTTAAGACTAAAATTTGCGACAAATTTTTAGTTAAGACTAATTTTAGTTAAGACTAAAATTTGCGACAAATTTTTAGTTAAGACTAAATTTAATTAAGACTAAATTTTGCAACAAATTTTCAGTTAGGACTAAATTTAGTTAAGACTAGATTTTGCGACAAATTTTTAGTTAAGAATAAATTTTGCGTCAAATTTTTAGTTAAGACTAAAATTTGCGACAAATATTTAGTTAAGACTAAATTTTGTTGAGACTAAATTTTGGGACAAATTTTTAGTTAAGACTAATTTTAGTTAAGACTATAATTTGCGACAAATTTTTAGTTAAGACTAAATTTTGCGACAAACTTTTAGTTAGGAATAAATTTAGTTAAGACTAAATTTTGCCACAAATTTTTAGTTAAGACTAAATTTTGCGACAAATTTTTAGTTAAGACTGAATTTTGCGACAAACTTTTAGTTAGGACTAAATTTAGTTAAGACTAAATTTTGCGACAAATTTTTAGTTAAGACTAAATTTTGCGACAAATTTTTAGTTAAGACTAAATTTTGCGACAAATTTTTAGTTAAGACTAAATTTAGTTGAGACTAAATTTTGCGACAAATTTTTAGTTAAGACTAATTTTAGTTAAGACTATAATTTGCGACAAATTTTTAGTTAAGACTAAATTTTGCGACAAACTTTTAGTTAGGAATAAATTTAGTTAAGACTAAATTTTGCCACAAATTTTTAGTTAAGACTAAATTTTGCGACAAATTTTTAGTTAAGACTGAATTTTGCGACAAACTTTTAGTTAGGACTAAATTTAGTTAAGACTAAATTTTGCGACAAATTTTTAGTTAAGACTAAATTTTGCGACAAATTTTTAGTTAAGACTAAATTTTGCGACAAATTTTTAGTTAAGACTAAATTTAGTTGAGACTAAATTTTGCGACAAATTTTTAGTTAAGACTAATTTTAGTTCAGACTAAAATTTGCGACAAATTTTTAGTTAAGACTAATTTTAGTTAAGACTAAAATTTGCGACAAATTTTTAGTTAGGACTAAATTTTGCGACAAATTTTTAGTTAAGACTAAATTTTGTGACTAATTTTTAGCCAAGACTAAATTTAGTTGAGACTAAATTTTGCGACAAATTTTTAGTTAAGACTAAATTTTGCGACAAATTTTTAGTTAAGACTAATTTTAGTTAAGATTAAAATTTGCGACAAATTTTTAGTTAAGACTAATTTTAGTTAAGACTAAAATTTGCGACAAATTTTTAGTTAAGACTAATTTTAGTTAAGACTAAAATTTGCGACAAATTTTTAGTTAGGACTAAATTTTGCGACAAATTTTTAGTTAAGACTAAATTTTGTGACTAATTTTTAGCCAAGACTAAATTTAGTTGAGACTAAATTTTGCGACAAATTTTTAGTTAAGACTAAATTTTGCGACAAATTTTTAGTTAAGACTAATTTTAGTTAAGATTAAAATTTGCGACAAATTTTTAGTTAAGACTAATTTTAGTTAAGACTAAAATTTGCGACAAATTTTTAGTTAAGACTAAATTTTGAGATAAATTTTTAGTTAAGACTAAATTTAGTTAAGACTAAATTTTGCGACATATTTTTAGTTAAGACTAAATTTTGCGACAAACTTTTAGTTAAGACTAAATTTTGCGACAAATTTTTAGTTAGGACTTAATTTAGTTAAGACTAAATTTTGCGACAAATTTTTAGTTAAGACTAAATTATGCGACAAATTTTTAGTTTAGACTAAAATTTGCCACAAATTTTTAGTTGAATAAGTTTTGCGACAAATTTCTAGTTGACTAAATTTTGCGACAAATTTTTAATTAAGACTAAATTTTGCGACAAATTTTTAGTTAAGACTAAATTTTGCGACAAATTTTTAGTTAAGACTAAATTTTGCGACAAATTTTTAGTTAAGACTTAATTTAGTTAAGACTAAATTTTGCGACAAATTTTTAGTTAAGACTAAATTTTGCGACAAATTTTTAGTTTAGACTAAAATTTGCGACAAATTTTTAGTTGAATAAGTTTTGCGACAAATTTATAATTAGGACAAAATTTTGCGACAAATTTTTAGTTAGGACTAAATTTTGCGACAAATTTTTAGTTAAGACTAAATTTTGCGACAAATTTTTAGTTAAGACTAAATTTTACGACAAATTTTTAGTTAAGACTAAATATTGCGACAAATTTTCAGTTAAGACTAAATTTTGCGACAAATTTTTAGTTAAGACTAAATTTTGCGACAAATTTTCAATTGAGACTAAATTTAGTAAAGACTAAATTTTGCGACAAATTTTTAGTTAAGACTAAATTTTGCGTCAAATTTTTAGTTAAGACTAAAATTTGCGACAAGATTTTAGTTAAGACTAAATTTAGTTCAGACTAAATTTTGCGACAAATTTTTAGTTAAGACTAAAATTTGCGACAAATTTTTAATTATGACTAAATTTAGTTAAGACTAAATTTTGCGACAAATTTTTAGTTAAGACTAAATTTTGCGACAAATTTTTAGTTAAGACTAAATTTTGCGACAAATTTTTAGTTAAGACTAAATTTAGTTGAGACTAAATTTTGCGACAAATTTTTAGTTAAGACTAATTTTAGTTAAGACTATAATTTGCGACAAATTTTTAGTTAAGACTAAATTTTGCGACAAACTTTTAGTTAGGAATAAATTTAGTTAAGACTAAATTTTGCCACAAATTTTTAGTTAAGACTAAATTTTGCGACAAATTTTTAGTTAAGACTGAATTTTGCGACAAACTTTTAGTTAGGACTAAATTTAGTTAAGACTAAATTTTGCGACAAATTTTTAGTTAAGACTAAATTTTGCGACAAATTTTTAGTTAAGACTAAATTTTGCGACAAATTTTTAGTTAAGACTAAATTTAGTTGAGACTAAATTTTGCGACAAATTTTTAGTTAAGACTAATTTTAGTTCAGACTAAAATTTGCGACAAATTTTTAGTTAAGACTAATTTTAGTTAAGACTAAAATTTGCGACAAATTTTTAGTTAGGACTAAATTTTGCGACAAATTTTTAGTTAAGACTAAATTTTGTGACTAATTTTTAGCCAAGACTAAATTTAGTTGAGACTAAATTTTGCGACAAATTTTTAGTTAAGACTAAATTTTGCGACAAATTTTTAGTTAAGACTAATTTTAGTTAAGATTAAA
The DNA here is from genome assembly GCA_039881145.1 of Druceiella hillmani. NCBI lineage: Eukaryota > Metazoa > Arthropoda > Insecta > Lepidoptera > Hepialidae > Druceiella > Druceiella hillmani. The sequence continues at coordinate 8,778,206 of JAYKKI010000035.1, forward strand.
ATTTGCGACAAATTTTTAGTTAAGACTAATTTTAGTTAAGACTAAAATTTGCGACAAATTTTTAGTTAAGACTAATTTTAGTTAAGACTAAAATTTGCGACAAATTTTTAGTTAGGACTAAATTTTGCGACAAATTTTTAGTTAAGACTAAATTTTGTGACTAATTTTTAGCCAAGACTAAATTTAGTTGAGACTAAATTTTGCGACAAATTTTTAGTTAAGACTAAATTTTGCGACAAATTTTTAGTTAAGACTAATTTTAGTTAAGATTAAAATTTGCGACAAATTTTTAGTTAAGACTAATTTTAGTTAAGACTAAAATTTGCGACAAATTTTTAGTTAAGACTAAATTTTGAGATAAATTTTTAGTTAAGACTAAATTTTGCGACATATTTTTAGTTAAGACTAAATTTTGCGACAAACTTTTAGTTAAGACTAAATTTTGCGACAAATTTTTAGTTAGGACTTAATTTAGTTAAGACTAAATTTTGCGACAAATTTTTAGTTAAGACTAAATTATGCGACAAATTTTTAGTTTAGACTAAAATTTGCCACAAATTTTTAGTTGAATAAGTTTTGCGACAAATTTCTAGTTGACTAAATTTTGCGACAAATTTTTAATTAAGACTAAATTTTGCGACAAATTTTTAGTTAAGACTAAATTTTGCGACAAATTTTTAGTTAAGACTAAATTTTGCGACAAATTTTTAGTTAAGACTTAATTTAGTTAAGACTAAATTTTGCGACAAATTTTTAGTTAAGACTAAATTTTGCGACAAATTTTTAGTTTAGACTAAAATTTGCGACAAATTTTTAGTTGAATAAGTTTTGCGACAAATTTATAATTAGGACAAAATTTTGCGACAAATTTTTAGTTAGGACTAAATTTTGCGACAAAGTTTTAGTTAAGACTAAATTTTGCGACAAATTTTTAGTTAAGACTAAATTTTACGACAAATTTTTAGTTAAGACTAAATATTGCGACAAATTTTCAGTTAAGACTAAATTTTGCGACAAATTTTTAGTTAAGACTAAATTTTGCGACAAATTTTCAATTGAGACTAAATTTAGTAAAGACTAAATTTTGCGACAAATTTTTAGTTAAGACTAAATTTTGCGTCAAATTTTTAGTTAAGACTAAAATTTGCGACAAGATTTTAGTTAAGACTAAATTTAGTTCAGACTAAATTTTGCGACAAATTTTTAGTTAAGACTAAAATTTGCGACAAATTTTTAATTATGACTAAATTTAGTTAAGACTAAATTTTGCGACAAATTTTTAGTTAGGACTAAATTTTGCGACAAATTTTTAATTAAGACTAAATTTAGTTAGGACTAAATTTTGCGACAAATTTTTAGTTAAGACTAAATTTTGCGACAAATTTTTAGTTAAGACTAAATTTAGTTAAGACTGAATTTTGGGACAAATTTTTATTTAAGACTAAATTTAGTAAAGACTAAAATTTGCGATAAGTTTTTTGTTAAGACTAAATTTAGTTAAGACTAAAATTTGCGACAAATTTTTAGTTAAAATTAAATTTAGTTAGGTCTAAATTTTGCGACGAATTTTAGTTAAGACTAAATTTTACGACAAATTTTTAGTTAAGACTAAATTTAATTAAGACTAAATTTTGCAACAAATTTTCAGTTAGGACTAAATTTAGTTAAGACTAGATTTTGCGACAAATTTTTAGTTAAGACTAAATTTTGCGTCAAATTTTTAGTTAAGACTAAAATTTGCGACAAATATTTAGTTAAGACTAAATTTTGTTGAGACTAAATTTTGGGACAAATTTTTAGTTAAGACTAATTTTAGTTAAGACTATAATTTGCGACAAATTTTTAGTTAAGACTAAATTTTGCGACAAACTTTTAGTTAGGAATAAATTTAGTTAAGACTAAATTTTGCCACAAATTTTTAGTTAAGACTAAATTTTGCGAAAAATTTTTAGTTAAGACTGAATTTTGCGACAAACTTTTAGTTAGGACTAAATTTAGTTAAGACTAAATTTTGCGACAAATTTTTAGTTAAGACTAAATTTTGCGACAAATTTTTAGTTAAGACTAAATTTTGCGACAAATTTTTAGTTAAGACTAAATTTAGTTGAGACTAAATTTTGCGACAAATTTTTAGTTAAGACTAATTTTAGTTCAGACTAAAATTTGCGACAAATTTTTAGTTAAGACTAATTTTAGTTAAGACTAAAATTTGCGACAAATTTTTAGTTAGGACTAAATTTTGCGACAAATTTTTAGTTAAGACTAAATTTTGTGACTAATTTTTAGCCAAGACTAAATTTAGTTGAGACTAAATTTTGCGACAAATTTTTAGTTAAGACTAAATTTTGCGACAAATTTTTAGTTAAGACTAATTTTAGTTAAGATTAAAATTTGCGACAAATTTTTAGTTAAGACTAATTTTAGTTAAGACTAAAATTTGCGACAAATTTTTAGTTAAGACTAAATTTTGCGACAAATTTTTAGTTAAGACTAAATTTTGTGACTAATTTTTAGCCAAGACTAAATTTAGTTGAGACTAAATTTTGCGACAAATTTTTAGATAGGACTAAATTTTGCGTCAAATTTTTAGTTAAGACTAAAATTTGCGACAAATTTTTAGTTAAGACTAAATTTTGCGACAAATTTTTAGTTAAGACCAAATTTAGTTGAGACTAAATTTTGTGACAAATTTTTAGTTAAGACTAATTTTAGTTAAGACTAAAATTTGCGACAAATTTTTAGTTAAGACTAATTTTAGTTAAGACTAAAATTTGCGACAAATTTTTAGTTAAGACTAAATTTAATTAAGACTAAATTTTGCAACAAATTTTCAGTTAGGACTAAATTTAGTTAAGACTAGATTTTGCGACAAATTTTTAGTTAAGAATAAATTTTGCGTCAAATTTTTAGTTAAGACTAAAATTTGCGACAAATATTTAGTTAAGACTAAATTTTGTTGAGACTAAATTTTGGGACAAATTTTTAGTTAAGACTAATTTTAGTTAAGACTATAATTTGCGACAAATTTTTAGTTAAGACTAAATTTTGCGACAAACTTTTAGTTAGGAATAAATTTAGTTAAGACTAAATTTTGCCACAAATTTTTAGTTAAGACTAAATTTTGCGACAAATTTTTAGTTAAGACTGAATTTTGCGACAAACTTTTAGTTAGGACTAAATTTAGTTAAGACTAAATTTTGCGACAAATTTTTAGTTAAGACTAAATTTTGCGACAAATTTTTAGTTAAGACTAAATTTTGCGACAAATTTTTAGTTAAGACTAAATTTAGTTGAGACTAAATTTTGCGACAAATTTTTAGTTAAGACTAATTTTAGTTAAGACTATAATTTGCGACAAATTTTTAGTTAAGACTAAATTTTGCGACAAACTTTTAGTTAGGAATAAATTTAGTTAAGACTAAATTTTGCCACAAATTTTTAGTTAAGACTAAATTTTGCGACAAATTTTTAGTTAAGACTGAATTTTGCGACAAACTTTTAGTTAGGACTAAATTTAGTTAAGACTAAATTTTGCGACAAATTTTTAGTTAAGACTAAATTTTGCGACAAATTTTTAGTTAAGACTAAATTTTGCGACAAATTTTTAGTTAAGACTAAATTTAGTTGAGACTAAATTTTGCGACAAATTTTTAGTTAAGACTAATTTTAGTTCAGACTAAAATTTGCGACAAATTTTTAGTTAAGACTAATTTTAGTTAAGACTAAAATTTGCGACAAATTTTTAGTTAGGACTAAATTTTGCGACAAATTTTTAGTTAAGACTAAATTTTGTGACTAATTTTTAGCCAAGACTAAATTTAGTTGAGACTAAATTTTGCGACAAATTTTTAGTTAAGACTAAATTTTGCGACAAATTTTTAGTTAAGACTAATTTTAGTTAAGATTAAAATTTGCGACAAATTTTTAGTTAAGACTAATTTTAGTTAAGACTAAAATTTGCGACAAATTTTTAGTTAAGACTAAATTTTGCGACAAATTTTTAGTTAAGACTAAATTTTGTGACTAATTTTTAGCCAAGACTAAATTTAGTTGAGACTAAATTTTGCGACAAATTTTTAGTTAGGACTAAATTTTGCGTCAAATTTTTAGTTAAGACTAAAATTTGCGACAAATTTTTAGTTAAGACTAAATTTTGCGACAAATTTTTAGTTAAGACCAAATTTAGTTGAGACTAAATTTTGTGACAAATTTTTAGTTAAGACTAAAATTTGCGACAAATTTTTAGTTAAGACTAATTTTAGTTAAGACTAAAATTTGCGACAAATTTTTAGTTAAGACTAAATTTTGCGACAAATTTTTAGTTAAGACTAAATTTTGTGACTAATTTTTAGCCAAGACTAAATTTAGTTGAGACTAAATTTTGCGACAAATTTTTAGTTAAGACTAAATTTTGCGACAAATTTTTAGTTAAGACTAATTTTAGTTAAGATTAAAATTTGCGACAAATTTTTAGTTAAGACTAATTTTAGTTAAGACTAAATTTTGCGACAAATTTTTAGTTAAGACTAAATTTTGTGACTAATTTTTAGCCAAGACTAAATTTAGTTGAGACTAAATTTTGCGACAAATTTTTAGTTAGGACTAAATTTTGCGTCAAATTTTTAGTTAAGACTAAAATTTGCGACAAATTTTTAGTTAAGACTAAATTTTGCGACAAATTTTTAGTTAAAACTAATTTTAGTTAAGACTAAAATTTGCGACAAATTTTTAGTTAAGATTAAAATTTGCGACAAATTTTTAGTTAAGATTAAATTTTGCGACAAACTTTTAGTTAAGACTACATTTAGTTAAGACTAAATTTTGCGACAAATTTTTAGTTAAGACTGAATTTAGTTAAGACTAAAATTTGCGACAAATTTTTAATTAGGACTAAATTTAGTTAAGACTAAAATTAGCGACAAATTTTAATTTTTAGTTAAGACTAATTTTAGTTAAGTCTAAATTTTACGACAAATTTTTAGTTAAGACTAAATTTAATAAGGACTAAATTTTGCGACAAATTTTCAGTTAAGACTAAATTTAGTTAAGACTAAATTTTGCGACAAATTTTTAGTTAGGACTAAATTTTGCGTCAAATTTTTAGTTAAGACTAAAATTTGCGACAAATTTTTAGTTAAGACTAAATTTTGCGACAAATTTTTAGTTAAGACTAATTTTAGTTAAGACTAAAATTTGCGACAAATTTTTAGTTAAGACTAAATTTTGCGACAAACTTTTAGTTAAGACTAAATTTAGTTAAGACTAAATTTTGCGACAAATTTTTAGTTAAGACTAAATTTAGTTAAGACTTAATTTTGCGACAAATTTTTAGTTAAGACTAAATTTTGCTACAAATTTTTAGTTAAGACTAAATTTAGTTGAGACTAAATTTTGAGACAAATTTTTAGTTAAACTTATTTTAGTTAAGACTAAAAGTTGCGACAAATTTTTAGTTAAGACTAAATTTTGCGACAAACTTTTAGTTAGGACTAAATTTAGTTAAGACTAAATTTTTGCGACAAATTTTTAGTTCAGACTAAATTTAGTTAAGACTAAATTTTGCGACAAATTTTTAGTTAAGACTAAATTTTGCGACAAATTTGACAAATTTTTAGGTAAGACTAAATTTAGTTAAAACTGAATTTTGCGACAAATTTTTAGTTAAGACTAAATTTTGCGACAAATTTTTAGTTAAGACTAAATTTAGTTAAGACTAAATTTAATTAAGACTAAATTTAGTCATAACTAAATTTAGTTGAGAATAAATTTAGTTAAGACTAAATTTTGCGACAAATTTTTAGTTCAGACTAAATTTTGCGTCAAATTTTTAGTTAAGACTAAAATTTGCGATTAATTTTTGGTTAAGGCTAAATTTAGTTAAGATTAAATTTTGCGACAAATTTTTAGTTAAGACTAAATTTAGTTAAGACTAAATTTTGCGTCAAATTTTTAGTTGACTAAATTTTGCGACAAATTTTTAATAAAGACTAAATTTTGCGACAAATTTTTAGTTAAGACTAAATTTTGTGACAAATTTTTAGTCAAGACTAATTTTAGTTAAGACTAAAATTTGCGACTAATTTTTAATTAAGACTAAATTTTGCGACAAATTTTTAGTTAAGACTGAATTTTGCGACAAATTTTTAGTTAAGACTAAATTTTGCGACAAATTTTTAGTTAAGACTAAATTTAGTTAAGACTAAATTTACGACAAATTTTTAGTTAAGACTAAATTTAATTAAGACTAAATTTTGCGACAAATTTTCAGTTAAGACTAAATTTAGTTAAGACTAAATTTTGCGACAAACTTTTAGTTAAGACTACATTTAGTTAAGACTAAAATTAGCGACAAATTTTAATTTTCAGTTAAGACTAAATTTTTCGACAAATTTTTAGTTAGGACTAAATTTTGCGTCAAATTTTTAGTTAAGACTAAAATTTGCGACAAATTTTTAGTTAAGACTAAATTTTGCGACAAATTTTTAGTTAAGACTAATTTTAGTTAAGACTAAAATTTGCGACAAATTTTTAATTAAGACTAAATTTAGTTAAGACTAAATTTTGCGACAAATTTTTAGTTAAGACTAAATTTTGCGACAAATTTTTTGGTTAAGACTAAATTTAGTTAAGACTGAATTTTGCGACAAATTTTTAGTTAAGACTAAATTTTGCGACAAATTTTTAGTTAAGACTAAATTTAGTTAAGACTAAATTTACGACAAATTTTTAGTTAAGACTAAATTTTGCGACAAATTTTTAGTTAAGACTAATTTTAGTTAAGACTAAAATTTGCGACAAATTTTTAGTTAAGACTAAATTTTGCGACAAATTTTTAGCCAAGACTAAATTTGGTTGAGACTAAATTTTGCGACAAATTTTTAGTTAAGACTAAAATTTGCGACAAATTTTTAGTTAAGACTAAATTTTGCGACAAATTTTTAGTTAAGACTAATTTTAGTTAAGACTAAAATTTGCGACAAATTTTTAGTTAGGACTAAATTTACTTAAGACTAAATTTTGCGACAAATTTTTAGTTAAGACTAAAATTTGCGACAAATTTTTAGTAAAGACTAAATTTTGCGACAAATTTTTAGTTAAGACTAATTTTAGTTAAGACTAAAATTTGCGACAAATTTTTAGTTAAGACTAAATTTTGCGACAAACTTTTAGTTAGGACTAAATTTAGTTAAGACTAAATTTTTGCGACAAATTTTTAGTTCAGACTAAATTTAGTTAGGACTAAATTTTGCGTCAAATTTTTAGTTAAGAATAAAATTTGCGACAAATTTTTAGTTGAGACTAAATTTTGGACAAATTTATAGTTAAGACTAATTCTTGTTAAGACTAAAATTTGCGACAAATTTATAGTTAAGACTAAATTTTGCGACAAACTTTTAGTTAAGACTAAATTTAGTTAAGACTAAATTTTGCGACAAATTTTTAGTTAAGACTAATTTTAGTTAAGACTAAAATTTGCGACAAATTTTTAGTTAAGACTAAATTTACTAAGACTAAATTTTGCGACAAATTTTTAGTTAAGACTAAAATTTGCGACAAATTTTTAGTAAAGACTAAATTTTGCGACAAATTTTTAGTTAAGACTAATTTTAGTTAAGACTAAAATTTGCGACAAATTTTTAGTTAAGACTAAATTTTGCGACAAACTTTTAGTTAAGACTACATTTAGTTAAGACTAAATTTTGCGACAAATTTTTAGTTAAGACTGAATTTAGTTAAGACTATATTTAGTTAAGACTAAAATTTGCGACAAATTTTTAGTTAAGACTAAATTTAGTTAAGACTAAAATTAGCGACAAATTTTAATTTTTAGTTAAGACTAATTTTAGTTAAGTCTAAATTTTACGACAAATTTTTAGTTAAGACTAAATTTAATTAAGACTAAATTTTGCGACAAATTTTCAGTTAAGACTAAATTTAATTAAGACTAAATTTTGCGACAAATTTTTAGTTAGGACTAAATTTTGCGTCAAATTTTTAGTTAAGAATAAAATTTGCGACAAATTTTTAGTTTAGACTAAATTTTGGACAAATTTATAGTTAAGACTAATTCTTGTTAAGACTAAAATTTGCGACAAATTTATAGTTAAGACTAAATTTTGCGACAAACTTTTAGTTAAGACTAAATTTAGTTAAGACTAAATTTTGCGACAAATTTTTAGTTAAGACTAATTTTAGTTAAGACTAAAATTTGCGACAAATTTTTAGTTAAGACTAAATTTTGCGACAAATTTTTAGCCAAGAATAAATTTAGTTGAGACTAAATTTTGCGACAAATTTTTAGTTAAGACTAAAATTTGCGACAAATTTTTAGTTAAGACTAAATTTTGCGACAAATTTTTAGTTAAGACTAATTTTAGTTAAGACTAAAATTTGCGACAAATTTTTAGTTAAAACTAAATTTACTTAAGACTAAATTTTGCGACAAATTTTTAGTTAAGACTAAAATTTGCGACAAATTTTTAGTTAAGACTAAATTTTGCGGCAAATTTTTAGTTAAGACTAATTTTAGTTAAGACTAAAATTTGCGACAAATTTTTAGTTAAGACTAAATTTTGCGACAAACTTTTAGTTAAGACTACATTTAGTTAAGACTAAATTTTGCGACAAATTTTTAGTTAAGACTGAATTTAGTTAAGACTATATTTAGTTAAGACTAAAATTTGCGACAAATTTTTAGTTAAGACTAAATTTAGTTAAGACTAAAATTAGCGACAAATTTTAATTTTTAGTTAAGACTAATTTTAGTTAAGTCTAAATTTTACGACAAATTTTTAGTTAAGACTAAATTTAATTAAGACTAAATTTAGCGACAAATTTTCAGTTAAGACTAAATTTATTTAAGACTAAATTTTGCGACAAATTTTTAGTTAGGACTAAATTTTGCGTCAAATTTTTAGTTAAGATTAAAATTTGCGACAAATTTTTATTTAAGACTAAATTTTGGCGACAAATTTCTGGTTAAGACTAATTTTAGTTAAGACTAAAATTTGCGACAAATTTTTAGTTAAGACTAAATTTTGCGACAAACTTTTAGTTAAGACTAAATTTTGCGACAAATTTTTAGTTAAGACTAAATTTAGTTAAGACTAAATTTTGCGACAAATTTTTAGTTAAGACTAAATTTTGCTACAAATTTTTAGTTAAGACTAAATTTAGTTGAGACTAAATTTTGAGACAAATTTTTAGTTAAGACTTATTTTAGTTAAGACTAAAAGTTGCGACAAATTTTTAGTTAAGACTAAATTTTGCGACAAACTTTTAGTTAGGACTAAATTTAGTTAAGACTAAATTTTTGCGACAAATTTTTAGTTCAGACTAAATTTAGTTAGGACTAAATTTTGCGACAAATTTTTAGTTAAGTCTAAATTTTGCGACGAATTTTAGTAAAGACTAAATTTTACGACAAATTTTTAGTTAAGACTAAGTTTAATTAGTACTAAATTTTGCGACAAATTTTCAGTTAAGACTAAATTTAGTTAAGACTAAATTTTGCGACAAATTTTTAGTTAGGACTAAATTTTGCGTCAAATTTTTAGTTAAGAATAAAATTTGCGACAAATTTTTAGTTAAGACTAAATTTTGCGACAAATTTTTAGCCAAGACTAAATTTAGTTGAGACTAAATTTTGCGAAAAATTTTTAGTTAAGACTAAAATTTGCGACAAATTTTTAGTTAAGACTAAATTTTGCGACAAATTTTTAGTTAAGACTAATTTTAGTTAAGACTAAAATTTGCGACAAATTTTTAATTAAGACTAAATTTAGTTAAGACTAAATTTTGCGACAAATTTTTAGTTAAGACTAAATTTAGTTAAGACTAAATTTTGCGACAAATTTTTAGTTAAGACTGAATTTTGCGACAAATTTTTAGTTAAGACTAAATTTTGCGACAAATTTTTAGTTAAGACTAAATTTAGTTGAGACTAAATTTACGACAAATTTTTAGTTAAGACTAAATTTAATTAAGACTAAATTTTGCGACAAATTTTCAGTTAAGACTAAATTTAGTTAAGACTAAATTTTGCGACAAACTTTTAGTTAAGACTACATTTAGTTAAGACTAAATTTTGCGACAAATTTTTAGTTAGGACTGAATTTAGTTAAGACTATATTTAGTTAAGACTAAAATTTGCGACAAATTTTTAGTTAAGACTAAATTTAGTTAAGACTAAAATTAGCGACAAATTTTAATTTTCAGTTAAGACTAAATTTAGTTAAGACTAAATTTTTCGACAAATTTTTAGTTAGGACTAAATTTTGCGTCAAATTTTTAGTTAAGACTAAAATTTGCGACAAATTTTTAGTTAAGACTAAATTTTGCGACAAATTTTTAGTTAAGACTAATTTTAGTTAAGACTAAAATTTGCGACAAATTTTTAATTAAGACTAAATTTTGCGACAAATTTTTAGTTAAGACTAAATTTTGCGACAAATTTTTTGGTTAAGACTAAATTTAGTTAAGACTGAATTTTGCGACAAATTTTTAGTTAAGACTAAATTTAGTTAAGACTAAATTTTGCGACAAATTTTTAGTTAAGACTAAATTTAGTTAAGACTAAATTTACGACAAATTTTTAGTTAAGACTAAATTTTGTGACAAATTTTCAGTTAAGACTAAATTTAGTTAAGACTAAATTTTGCGACAAATTTTTAGTTAGGACTAAATTTTGCGTCAAATTTTTAGTTAAGAATAAAATTTGCGACAAATTTTTAGTTGAGACTAAATTTTGGACAAATTTATAGTTAAGACTAATTCTTGTTAAAACTAAAATTTGCGACAAATTTATAGTTAAGACTAAATTTTGCGACAAACTTTTAGTTAAGACTAAATTTAGTTAAGACTAAATTTTGAGACAAATTTTTAGTTAAGACTAATTTTAGTTAAGACTAAAATTTGCGACAAATTTTTAGTTAAGACTAAATTTTGCGACAAATTTTTAGTTAAGACTAAAATTTGCGACAAATTTTTAGTTAAGACTAAATTTACTTAAGACTAAATTTTGCGACAAATTTTTAGTTAAGACTAAAATTTGCGACAAATTTTTAGTAAAGACTAAATTTTGCGACAAATTTTTAGTTAAGACTAATTTTAGTTAAGACTAAAATTTGCGACAAATTTTTAGTTAAGACTAAATTTTGCGACAAACTTTTAGTTAAGACTACATTTAGTTAAGACTAAATTTTGCGACAAATTTTTAGTTAAGACTGAATTTAGTTAAGACTATATTTAGTTAAGACTAAAATTTGCGACAAATTTTTAGTTAAGACTAAATTTAGTTAAGACTAAAATTAGCGACAAATTTTAATTTTTAGTTAAGACTAATTTTAGTTAAGTCTAAATTTTACGACAAATTTTTAGTTAAGACTAAATTTAATTAAGACTAAATTTTGCGACAAATTTTCAGTTAAGACTAAATTTAATTAAGACTAAATTTTGCGACAAATTTTTAGTTAGGACTAAATTTTGCGTCAAATTTTTAGTTAAGAATAAAATTTGCGACAAATTTTTAGTTTAGACTAAATTTTGGACAAATTTATAGTTAAGACTAATTCTTGTTAAGACTAAAATTTGCGACAAATTTATAGTTAAGACTAAATTTTGCGACAAACTTTTAGTTAAGACTAAATTTAGTTAAGACTAAATTTTGCGACAAATTTTTAGTTAAGACTAATTTTAGTTAAGTCTAAAATTTGCGACAAATTTTTAGTTAAGACTAAATTTTGCGACAAATTTTTAGCCAAGAATAAATTTAGTTGAGACTAAATTTTGCGACAAATTTTTAGTTAAGACTAAAATTTGCGACAAATTTTTAGTTAAGACTAAATTTTGCGACAAATTTTTAGTTAAGACTAATTTTAGTTAAGACTAAAATTTGCGACAAATTTTTAGTTAAAACTAAATTTACTTAAGACTAAATTTTGCGACAAATTTTTAGTTAAGACTAAAATTTGCGACAAATTTTTAGTTAAGACTAAATTTTGCGACAAATTTTTAGTTAAGACTAATTTTAGTTAAGACTAAAATTTGCGACAAATTTTTAGTTAAGACTAAATTTTGCGACAAACTTTTAGTTAAGACTACATTTAGTTAAGACTAAATTTTGCGACAAATTTTTAGTTAAGACTGAATTTAGTTAAGACTATATTTAGTTAAGACTAAAATTTGCGACAAATTTTTAGTTAAGACTAAATTTAGTTAAGACTAAAATTAGCGACAAATTTTAATTTTTAGTTAAGACTAATTTTAGTTAAGTCTAAATTTTACGACAAATTTTTAGTTAAGACTAAATTTAATTAAGACTAAATTTAGCGACAAATTTTCAGTTAAGACTAAATTTATTTAAGACTAAATTTTGCGACAAATTTTTAGTTAGGACTAAATTTTGCGTCAAATTTTTAGTTAAGATTAAAATTTGCGACAAATTTTTATTTAAGACTAAATTTTGGCGACAAATTTCTGGTTAAGACTAATTTTAGTTAAGACTAAAATTTGCGACAAATTTTTAGTTAAGACTAAATTTTGCGACAAACTTTTAGTTAAGACTAAATTTTGCGACAAATTTTTAGTTAAGACTAAATTTAGTTAAGACTAAATTTTGCGACAAATTTTTAGTTAAGACTAAATTTTGCTACAAATTTTTAGTTAAGACTAAATTTAGTTGAGACTAAATTTTGAGACAAATTTTTAGTTAAGACTTATTTTAGTTAAGACTAAAAGTTGCGACAAATTTTTAGTTAAGACTAAATTTTGCGACAAACTTTTAGTTAAGTCTAAATTTTGCGACGAATTTTAGTAAAGACTAAATTTTACGACAAATTTTTAGTTAAGACTAAGTTTAATTAGTACTAAATTTTGCGACAAATTTTCAGTTAAGACTAAATTTAGTTAAGACTAAATTTTGCGACAAATTTTTAGTTAGGACTAAATTTTGCGTCAAATTTTTAGTTAAGAATAAAATTTGCGACAAATTTTTAGTTGAGACTAAATTTTGGACAAATTTTTAGTTAAGACTAAATTTAGTTAAGACTAAATTTTGCGACAAATTTTTAGTTAAGACTAATTTTAGTTAAGACTAAAATTTGCGACAAATTTTTAGTTAAGACTAAATTTTGGACAAATTTTTAGTTAAGACTAAATTTAGTTAAGACTAAATTTTGCGACAAATTTTTAGTTAAGACTAATTTTAGTTAAGACTAAAATTTGCGACAAATTTTTAGTTAAGACTAAATTTTGCGACAAATTTTTAGCCAAGACTAAATTTAGTTGAGACTAAATTTTGCGACAAATTTTTAGTTAAGACTAAAATTTGCGACAAATTTTTAGTTAAGACTAAATTTTGCGACAAATTTTTAGTTAAGACTAATTTTAGTTAAGACTAAAATTTGCGACAAATTTTTAATTAAGACTAAATTTAGTTAAGACTAAATTTTGCGACAAATTTTTAGTTAAGACTAAATTTAGTTAAGACTAAATTTTGCGACAAATTTTTAGTTAAGACTGAATTTTGCGACAAATTTTTAGTTAAGACTAAATTTTGCGACAAATTTTTAGTTAAGACTAAATTTAGTTAAGACTAAATTTACGACAAATTTTTAGTTAAGACTAAATTTAATTAAGACTAAATTTTGCGACAAATTTTCAGTTAAGACTAAATTTAGTTAAGACTAAATTTTGCGACAAACTTTTAGTTAAGGCTACATTTAGTTAAAACTAAATTTTGCGACAAATTTTTAGTTAAGACTGAATTTAGTTAAGACTATATTTAGTTAAGACTAAAATTTGGGACAAATTTTTAGTTAAGACTAAATTTAGTTAAGACTAAAATTAGCGACAAATTTTAATTTTCAGTTAAGACTAAATTTAGTTAAGACTAAATTTTTCGACAAATTTTTAGTTAGGACTAAATTTTGCGTCAAATTTTTAGTTAAGACTAAAATTTGCGACAAATTTTTAGTTAAGACTAAATTTTGCGACAAATTTTTAGTTAAGACTAATTTTAGTTAAGACTAAAATTTGCGACAAATTTTTAATTAAGACTAAATTTAGTTAAGACTAAATTTTGCGACAAATTTTTAGTTAAGACTAAATTTTGCGACAAATTTTTTGGTTAAGACTAAATTTAGTTAAGACTGAATTTCGCGACAAATTTTTAGTTAAGACTAAATTTAGTTAAGACTAAATTTTGCGACAAATTTTTAGTTAAGACTAAATTTAGTTAAGACTAAATTTACGACAAATTTTTAGTTAAGACTAAATTTTGCGACAAATTTTCAGTTAAGACTAAATTTAGTTAAGACTAAATTTTGCGACAAATTTTTAGTTAGGACTAAATTTTGCGTCAAATTTTTAGTTAAGAATAAAATTTGCGACAAATTTTTAGTTGAGACTAAATTTTGGACAAATTTATAGTTAAGACTAATTCTTGTTAAGACTAAAATTTGCGACAAATTTATAGTTAAGACTAAATTTTGCGACAAACTTTTAGTTAAGACTAAATTTAGTTAAGACTAAATTTTGAGACAAATTTTTAGTTAAGACTAAAATTTGCGACAAATTTTTAGTTAAGACTAAATTTTGCGACAAATTTTTAGCCAAGACTAAATTTGGTTGAGACTAAATTTTGCGACAAATTTTTAGTTAAGCCTAAAATTTGCGACAAATTTTTAGTTAAGACTAAATTTTGCGACAAATTTTTAGTTAAGACTAATTTTAGTTAAGACTAAAATTTGCGACAAATTTTTAGTTAAGACTAAATTTACTTAAGACTAAATTTTGCGACAAATTTTTAGTTAAGACTAAAATTTGCGACAAATTTTTAGTAAAGACTAAATTTTGCGACAAATTTTTAGTTAAGACTAATTTTAGTTAAGACTAAAATTTGCGACAAATTTTTAGTTAAGACGAAATTTTGCGACAAACTTTTAGTTAAGACTACATTTAGTTAAGACTAAATTTTGCGACAAATTTTTAGTTAAGACTGAATTTAGTTAAGACTATATTTAGTTAAGACTAAAATTTGCGACAAATTTTTAGTTAAGACTAAATTTAGTTAAGACTAAAATTAGCGACAAATTTTAATTTTTAGTTAAGACTAATTTTAGTTAAGTCTAAATTTTACGACAAATTTTTAGTTAAGACTAAATTTAATTAAGACTAAATTTTGCGACAAATTTTCAGTTAAGACTAAATTTAATTAAGACTAAATTTTGCGACAAATTTTTAGTTAGGACTAAATTTTGCGTCAAATTTTTAGTTAAGAATAAAATTTGCGACAAATTTTTAGTTTAGACTAAATTTTGGACAAATTTATAGTTAAGACTAATTCTTGTTAAGACTAAAATTTGCGACAAATTTATAGTTAAGACTAAATTTTGCGACAAACTTTTAGTTAAGACTAAATTTAGTTAAGACTAAATTTTGCGACAAATTTTTAGTTAAGACTAATTTTAGTTAAGTCTAAAATTTGCGACAAATTTTTAGTTAAGACTAAATTTTGCGACAAATTTTTAGCCAAGAATAAATTTAGTTGAGACTAAATTTTGCGACAAATTTTTAGTTAAGACTAAAATTTGCGACAAATTTTTAGTTAAGACTAAATTTTGCGACAAATTTTTAGTTAAGACTAATTTTAGTTAAGACTAAAATTTGCGACAAATTTTTAGTTAAAACTAAATTTACTTAAGACTAAATTTTGCGACAAATTTTTAGTTAAGACTAAAATTTGCGACAAATTTTTAGTTAAGACTAAATTTTGCGACAAATTTTTAGTTAAGACTAATTTTAGTTAAGACTAAAATTTGCGACAAATTTTTAGTTAAGACTAAATTTTGCGACAAACTTTTAGTTAAGACTACATTTAGTTAAGACTAAATTTTGCGACAAATTTTTAGTTAAGACTGAATTTAGTTAAGACTATATTTAGTTAAGACTAAAATTTGCGACAAATTTTTAGTTAAGACTAAATTTAGTTAAGACTAAAATTAGCGACAAATTTTAATTTTTAGTTAAGACTAATTTTAGTTAAGTCTAAATTTTACGACAAATTTTTAGTTAAGACTAAATTTAATTAAGACTAAATTTAGCGACAAATTTTCAGTTAAGACTAAATTTATTTAAGACTAAATTTTGCGACAAATTTTTAGTTAGGACTAAATTTTGCGTCAAATTTTTAGTTAAGATTAAAATTTGCGACAAATTTTTATTTAGGACTAAATTTTGGCGAGAAATTTCTGGTTAAGACTAATTTTAGTTAAGACTAAAATTTGCGACAAATTTTTAGTTAAGACTAAATTTTGCGACAAACTTTTAGTTAAGACTAAATTTTGCGACAAATTTTTAGTTAAGACTAAATTTAGTTAAGACTAAATTTTGCGACAAATTTTTAGTTAAGACTAAATTTTGCTACAAATTTTTAGTTAAGACTAAATTTAGTTGAGACTAAATTTTGAGACAAATTTTTAGTTAAGACTTATTTTAGTTAAGACTAAAAGTTGCGACAAATTTTTAGTTAAGACTAAATTTTGCGACAAACTTTTAGTTAGGACTAAATTTAGTTAAGACTAAATTTTTGCGACAAATTTTTAGTTCAGACTAAATTTAATTAGGACTAAATTTTGCGACAAATTTTTAGTTAAGTCTAAATTTTGCGACGAATTTTAGTAAAGACTAAATTTTACGACAAATTTTTAGTTAAGACTAAGTTTAATTAGTACTAAATTTTGCGACAAATTTTCAGTTAAGACTAAATTTTGCGACAAATTTTTAGTTAGGACTAAATTTTGCGTCAAATTTTTAGTTAAGAATAAAATTTGCGACAAATTTTTAGTTGAGACTAAATTTTGGACAAATTTTTAGTTAAGACTAAATTTAGTTAAGACTAAATTTTGCGACAAATTTTTAGTTAAGACTAATTTTAGTTAAGACTAAAATTTGCGACAAATTTTTAGTTAAGACTAAATTTTGCGACAAATTTTTAGCCAAGACTAAATTTAGTTGAGACTAAATTTTGCGACAAATTTTTAGTTAAGACTAAAATTTGCGACAAATTTTTAGTTAAGACTAAATTTTGCGACAAATTTTTAGTTAAGACTAATTTTAGTTAAGACTAAAATTTGCGACAAATTTTTAATTAAGACTAAATTTAGTTAAGACTAAATTTTGCGACAAATTTTTAGTTAAGACTAAATTTAGTTAAGACTAAATTTTGCGACAAATTTTTAGTTAAGACTGAAATTTGCGACAAATTTTTAGTTAAGACTAAATTTTGCGACAAATTTTTAGTTAAGACTAAATTTAGTTAAGACTAAATTTACGACAAATTTTTAGTTAAGACTAAATTTAATTAAGACTAAATTTTGCGACAAATTTTCAGTTAAGACTAAATTTAGTTAAGACTAAATTATGCGACAAACTTTTAGTTAAGACTACATTTAGTTAAGACTAAATTTTGCGACAAATTTTTAGTTAAGACTGAATTTAGTTAAGACTATATTTAGTTAAGACTAAAATTTGCGACAAATTTTTAGTTAAGACTAAATTTAGTTAAGACTAAAATTAGCGACAAATTTTAATTTTCAGTTAAGACTAAATTTAGTTAAGACTAAATTTTTCGACAAATTTTTAGTTAGGACTAAATTTTGCGTCAAATTTTTAGTTAAGACTAAAATTTGCGACAAATTTTTAGTTAAGACTAAATTTTGCGACAAATTTTTAGTTAAGACTAATTTTAGTTAAGACTAAAATTTGCGACAAATTTTTAATTAAGACTAAATTTAGTTAAGACTAAATTTTGCGACAAATTTTTAGTTAAGACTAAATTTTGCGACAAATTTTTTGGTTAAGACTAAATTTAGTTAAGACTGAATTTTGCGACAAATTTTTAGTTAAGACTAAATTTAGTTAAGACTAAATTTTGCGACAAATTTTTAGTTAAGACTAAATTTAGTTAAGACTAAATTTACGACAAATTTTTAGTTAAGACTAAATTTTGCGACAAATTTTCAGTTAAGACTAAATTTAGTTAAGACTAAATTTTGCGACAAATTTTTAGTTAGGACTAAATTTTGCGTCAAATTTTTAGTTAAGAATAAAATTTGCGACAAATTTTTAGTTGAGACTAAATTTTGGACAAATTTATAGTTAAGACTAATTCTTGTTAAGACTAAAATTTGCGACAAATTTATAGTTAAGACTAAATTTTGCGACAAACTTTTAGTTAAGACTAAATTTAGTTAAGACTAAATTTTGAGACAAATTTTTAGTTAAGACTAATTTTAGTTAAGACTAAAATTTGCGACAAATTTTTAGTTAAGACTAAATTTTGCGACAAATTTTTAGCCAAGACTAAATTTGGTTGAGACTAAATTTTGCGACAAATTTTTAGTTAAGACTAAAATTTGCGACAAATTTTTAGTTAAGACTAAATTTTGCGACAAATTTTTAGTTAAGACTAATTTTAGTTAAGACTAAAATTTGCGACAAATTTTTATTTAAGACTAAATTTACTTAAGACTAAATTTTGCGACAAATTTTTAGTTAAGACTAAAATTTGCGACAAATTTTTAGTAAAGACTAAATTTTGCGACAAATTTTTAGTTAAGACTAATTTTAGTTAAGACTAAAATTTGCGACAAATTTTTAGTTAAGACTAAATTTTGCGACAAACTTTTAGTTAAGACTACATTTAGTTAAGACTAAATTTTGCGACAAATTTTTAGTTAAGACTGAATTTAGTTAAGACTATATTTAGTTAAGACTAAAATTTGCGACAAATTTTTAGTTAAGACTAAATTTAGTTAAGACTAAAATTAGCGACAAATTTTAATTTTTAGTTAAGACTAATTTTAGTTAAGTCTAAATTTTACGACAAATTTTTAGTTAAGACTAAATTTAATTAAGACTAAATTTTGCGACAAATTTTCAGTTAAGACTAAATTTAATTAGGACTAAATTTTGCGACAAATTTTTAGTTAAGACTAAAATTTGCGACAAATTTTTAGTTAAGACTAAATTTTGCGACAAATTTTTAGTTAAGACTAATTTTAGTTAAGACTAAAATTTGCGACAAATTTTTAGTTAAGACTAAATTTTGCGACAAACTTTTAGTTAAGACTACATTTAGTTAAGACTAAATTTTGCGACAAATTTTTAGTTAAGACTGAATTTAGTTAAGACTATATTTAGTTAAGACTAAAATTTGCGACAAATTTTTAGTTAAGACTAAATTTAGTTAAGACTATAATTAGCGACAAATTTTAATTTTTAGTTATGACTAATTTTAGTTAAGTCTAAATTTTACGACAAATTTTTAGTTAAGACTAAATTTAATTAAGACTAAATTTAGCGACAAATTTTCAGTTAAGACTAAATTTATTTAAGACTAAATTTTGCGACAAATTTTTAGTTAGGACTAAATTTTGCGTCAAATTTTTAGTTAAGATTAAAATTTGCGACAAATTTTTATTTAAGACTAAATTTTGGCGACAAATTTCTGGTTAAGACTAATTTTAGTTAAGACTAAAATTTGCGACAAGTTTTTAGTTAAGACTAAATTTTGCTACAAATTTTTAGTTAAGACTAAATTTAGTTGAGACTAAATTTTGAGACAAATTTTTAGTTAAGACTTATTTTAGTTAAGACTAAAAGTTGCGACAAATTTTTAGTTAAGACTAAATTTTGCGACAAACTTTTAGTTAGGACTAAATTTAGTTAAGACTAAATTTTTGCGACAAATTTTTAGTTCAGACTAAATTTAGTTAGGACTAAATTTTGCGACAAATTTTTAGTTAAGTCTAAATTTTGCGACGAATTTTAGTAAAGACTAAATTTTACGACAAATTTTTAGTTAAGACTAAGTTTAATTAGTACTAAATTTTGCGACAAATTTTCAGTTAAGACTAAATTTAGTTAAGACTAAATTTTGCGACAAATTTTTAGTTAGGACTAAATTTTGCGTCAAATTTTTAGTTAAGAATAAAATTTGCGACAAATTTTTAGTTGAGACTAAATTTTGGACAAATTTTTAGTTAAGACTAAATTTAGTTAAGACTAAATTTTGCGACAAATTTTTAGTTAAGACTAATTTTAGTTAAGACTAAAATTTGCGACAAATTTTTAGTTAAGACTAAATTTTGCGACAAATTTTTAGCCAAGACTAAATTTAGTTGAGACTAAATTTTGCGACAAATTTTTAGTTAAGACTAAAATTTGCGACAAATTTTTAGTTAAGACTAAATTTTGCGACAAATTTTTAGTTAAGACTAATTTTAGTTAAGACTAAAATTTGCGACAAATTTTTAATTAAGACTAAATTTAGTTAAGACTAAATTTTGCGACAAATTTTTAGTTAAGACTAAATTTAGTTAAGACTAAATTTAGTTAAGACTAAATTTTGCGACAAATTTTTAGTTAAGACTGAATTTTGCGACAAATTTTTAGTTAAGACTAAATTTTGCGACAAATTTTTAGTTAAGACTAAATTTAGTTAAGACTAAATTTACGACAAATTTTTAGTTAAGACTAAATTTAATTAAGACTAAATTTTGCGACAAATTTTCAGTTAAGACTAAATTTAGTTAAGACTAAATTTTGCGACAAACTTTTAGTTAAGACTACATTTAGTTAAGACTAAATTTTGCGACAAATTTTTAGTTAAGACTGAATTTAGTTAAGACTATATTTAGTTAAGACTAAAATTTGCGACAGATTTTTAGTTAAGACTAAATTTAGTTAAGACTAAAATTAGCGACAAATTTTAATTTTCAGTTAAGACTAAATTTAGTTAAGACTAAATTTTTCGACAAATTTTTAGTTAGGACTAAATTTTGCGTCAAATTTTTAGTTAAGACTAAAATTTGCGACAAATTTTTAGTTAAGACTAAATTTTGCGACAAATTTTTAGTTAAGACTAATTTTAGTTAAGACTAAAATTTGCGACAAATTTTTAATTAAGACTAAATTTATTTAAGACTAAATTTTGCGACAAATTTTTAGTTAAGACTAAATTTTGCGACAAATTTTTTGGTTAAGACTAAATTTAGTTAAGACTGAATTTTGCGACAAATTTTTAGTTAAGACTAAATTTAGTTAAGACTAAATTTTGCGACAAATTTTTAGTTAAGACTAAATTTAGTTAAGACTAAATTTACGACAAATTTTTAGTTAAGACTAAATTTTGCGACAAATTTTCAGTTAAGACTAAATTTAGTTAAGACTAAATTTTGCGGCAAATTTTTAGTTAGGACTAAATTTTGCGTCAAATTTTTAGTTAAGAATAAAATTTGCGACAAATTTTTAGTTGAGACTAAATTTTGGACAAATTTATAGTTAAGACTAATTCTTGTTAAGACTAAAATTTGCGACAAATTTATAGTTAAGACTAAATTTTGCGACAAACTTTTAGTTAAGACTAAATTTAGTTAAGACTAAATTTTGAGACAAATTTTTAGTTAAGACTAAAATTTGCGACAAATTTTTAGTTAAGACTAAATTTTGCGACAAATTTTTAGCCAAGACTAAATTTGGTTGAGACTAAATTTTGCGACAAATTTTTAGTTAAGACTAAAATTTGCGACAAATTTTTAGTTAAGACTAAATTTTGCGACAAATTTTTAGTTAAGACTAATTTTAGTTAAGACTAAAATTTGCGACAAATTTTTAGTTAAGACTAAATTTACTTAAGACTAAATTTTGCGACAAATTTTTAGTTAAGACTAAAATTTGCGACAAATTTTTAGTAAAGACTAAATTTTGCGACAAATTTTTAGTTAAGACTAATTTTAGTTAAGACTAAAATTTGCGACAAATTTTTAGTTAAGACTAAATTTTGCGACAAACTTTTAGTTAAGACTACATTTAGTTAAGACTAAATTTTGCGACAAATTTTTAGTTAAGACTGAATTTAGTTAAGACTATATTTAGTTAAGACTAAAATTTGCGACAAATTTTTAGTTAAGACTAAATTTAGTTAAGACTAAAATTAGCGACAAATTTTAATTTTTAGTTAAGACTAATTTTAGTTAAGTCTAAATTTTACGACAAAATTTTAGTTAAGACTAAATTTAATTAAGACTAAATTTTGCGACAAATTTTCAGTTAAGACTAAATTTAATTAAGACTAAATTTTGCGACAAATTTTTAGTTAAGACTAAATTTAGTTAAGACTAAATTTACGACAAATTTTTAGTTAAGACTAAATTTTGCGACAAATTTTCAGTTAAGACTAAATTTAGTTAAGACTAAATTTTGCGACAAATTTTTAGTTAGGACTAAATTTTGCGTCAAATTTTTAGTTAAGAATAAAATTTGCGACAAATTTTTAGTTGAGACTAAATTTTGGACAAATTTATAGTTAAGACTAATTCTTGTTAAGACTAAAATTTGCGACAAATTTATAGTTAAGACTAAATTTGGTTGAGACTAAATTTTGCGACAAATTTTTAGTTAAGACTAAAATTTGCGACAAATATTTAGTTAAGACTAAATTTAGTTAAGACTAAAATTAGCGACAAATTTTAATTTTTAGTTAAGACTAATTTTAGTTAAGTCTAAATTTTACGACAAATTTTTAGTTAAGACTAAATTTAATTAAGACTAAATTTTGCGACAAATTTTCAGTTAAGACTAAATTTAATTAAGACTAAATTTTGCGACAAATTTTTAGTTAAGACTAAATTTAGTTAAGACTAAATTTACGACAAATTTTTAGTTAAGACTAAATTTTGCGACAAATTTTCAGTTAAGACTAAATTTAGTTAAGACTAAATTTTGCGACAAATTTTTAGTTAGGACTAAATTTTGCGTCAAATTTTTAGTTAAGAATAAAATTTGCGACAAATTTTTAGTTGAGACTAAATTTTGGACAAATTTATAGTTAAGACTAATTCTTGTTAAGACTAAAATTTGCGACAAATTTATAGTTAAGACTAAATTTGGTTGAGACTAAATTTTGCGACAAATTTTTAGTTAAGACTAAAATTTGCGACAAATTTTCAGTTAAGACTAAATTTAGTTAAGACTAAATTTTGCGACAAATTTTTAGTTAAGACTAAAATTTGCGACAAATTTTCAGTTAAGACTAAATTTTGCGACAAATTTTTAGTTAAGACTAATTTTAGTTAAGACTAAAATTTGCGACAAATTTTTAGTTAAGACTAAATTTACTTAAGACTAAATTTTGCGACAAATTTTTAGTTAAGACTAAAATTTGCGACAAATTTTTAGTAAAGACTAAATTTTGCGACAAATTTTTAGTTAAGACTAATTTTAGTTAAGACTAAAATTTGCGACAAATTTTTAGTTAAGACTAAATTTTGCGACAAACTTTTAGTTAAGACTACATTTAGTTAAGACTAAATTTTGCGACAAATTTTTAGTTAAGACTGAATTTAGTTAAGACTATATTTAGTTAAGACTAAAATTTGCGACAAATTTTTAGTTAAGACTAAATTTAGTTAAGACTAAAATTAGCGACAAATTTTAATTTTTAGTTAAGACTAATTTTAGTTAAGTCTAAATTTTGCGACAAATTTTTAGTTAAGACTAAATTTAATTAAGACTAAATTTTGCGACAAATTTTCAGTTAAGACTAAATTTAATTAAGACTAAATTTTGCGACAAATTTTTAGTTAGGACTAAATTTTGCGTCAAATTTTTAGTTAAGAATAAAATTTGCGACAAATTTTTAGTTTAGACTAAATTTTGGACAAATTTATAGTTAAGACTAATTCTTGTTAAGACTAAAATTTGCGACAAATTTATAGTTAAGACTAAATTTTGCGACAAACTTTTAGTTAAGACTAAATTTAGTTAAGACTAAATTTTGAGACAAATTTTTAGTTAAGACTAATTTTAGTTAAGACTAAAATTTGCGACAAATTTTTAGTTAAGACTAAATTTTGCGACAAATTTTTAGCCAAGAATAAATTTAGTTGAGACTAAATTTTGCGACAAATTTTTAGTTAAGACTAAAATTTGCGACAAATTTTTAGTTAAGACTAAATTTTGCGACAAATTTTTAGTTAAGACTAATTTTAGTTAAGACTAAAATTTGCGACAAATTTTTAGTTAAAACTAAATTTACCGAAGACTAAATTTTGCGACAAATTTTTAGTTAAGACTAAAATTTGCGACAAATTTTTAGTTAAGACTAAATTTTGCGACAAATTTTTAGTTAAGACTAATTTTAGTTAAGACTAAAATTTGCGACAAATTTTTAGTTAAGACTAAATTTTGCGACAAACTTTTAGTTAAGACTACATTTAGTTAAGACTAAATTTTGCGACAAATTTTTAGTTAAGACTGAATTTAGTTAAGACTATATTTAGTTAAGACTAAAATTTGCGACAAATTTTTAGTTAAGACTAAATTTAGTTAAGACTAAAATTAGCGACAAATTTTAATTTTTAGTTAAGACTAATTTTAGTTAAGTCTAAATTTTACGACAAATTTTTAGTTAAGACTAAATTTAATTAAGACTAAATTTAGCGACAAATTTTCAGTTAAGACTAAATTTATTTAAGACTAAATTTTGCGACAAATTTTTAGTTAGGACTAAATTTTGCGTCAAATTTTTAGTTAAGATTAAAATTTGCGACAAATTTTTATTTAAGACTAAATTTTGGCGACAAATTTCTGGTTAAGACTAATTTTAGTTAAGACTAAAATTTGCGACAAGTTTTTAGTTAAGACTAAATTTTGCTACAAATTTTTAGTTAAGACTAAATTTAGTTGAGACTAAATTTTGAGACAAATTTTTAGTTAAGACTTATTTTAGTTAAGACTAAAAGTTGCGACAAATTTTTAGTTAAGACTAAATTTTGCGACAAACTTTTAGTTAGGACTAAATTTAGTTAAGACTAAATTTTTGCGACAAATTTTTAGTTCAGACTAAATTTAGTTAGGACTAAATTTTGCGACAAATTTTTAGTTAAGTCTAAATTTTGCGACGAATTTTAGTAAAGACTAAATTTTACGACAAATTTTTAGTTAAGACTAAGTTTAATTAGTACTAAATTTTGTGACAAATTTTCAGTTAAGACTAAATTTAGTTAAGACTAAATTTTGCGACAAATTTTTAGTTAGGACTAAATTTTGCGTCAAATTTTTAGTTAAGAATAAAATTTGCGACAAATTTTTAGTTGAGACTAAATTTTGGACAAATTTTTAGTTAAGACTAAATTTAGTTAAGACTAAATTTTGCGACAAATTTTTAGTTAAGACTAATTTTAGTTAAGACTAAAATTTGCGACAAATTTTTAGTTAAGACTAAATTTTGCGACAAATTTTTAGCCAAGACTAAATTTAGTTGAGACTAAATTTTGCGACAAATTTTTAGTTAAGACTAAAATTTGCGACAAATTTTTAGTTAAGACTAAATTTTGCGACAAATTTTTAGTTAAGACTAATTTTAGTTAAGACTAAAATTTGCGACAAATTTTTAATTAAGACTAAATTTAGTTAGGACTAAATTTTGCGACAAATTTTTAGTTAAGACTAAATTTAGTTAAGACTAAATTTTGCGACAAATTTTTAGTTAAGACTGAATTTTGCGACAAATTTTTAGTTAAGACTAAATTTTGCGACAAATTTTTAGTTAAGACTAAATTTAGTTAAGACTAAATTTACGACAAATTTTTAGTTAAGACTAAATTTAATTAAGACTAAATTTTGCGACAAATTTTCAGTTAAGACTAAATTTAGTTAAGACTAAATTTTGCGACAAACTTTTAGTTAAGACTACATTTAGTTAAGACTAAATTTTGCGACAAATTTTTAGTTAAGACTGAATTTAGTTAAGACTATATTTAGTTAAGACTAAAATTTGCGACAAATTTTTAGTTAAGACTAAATTTAGTTAAGACTAAAATTAGCGACAAATTTTAATTTTCAGTTAAGACTAAATTTAGTTAAGACTAAATTTTTCGACAAATTTTTAGTTAGGACTAAATTTTGCGTCAAATTTTTAGTTAAGACTAAATTTTGCGACAAATTTTTAGTTAAGACTAATTTTAGTTAAGACTAAAATTTGCGACAAATTTTTAATTAAGACTAAATTTAGTTAAGACTAAATTTTGCGACAAATTTTTAGTTAAGACTAAATTTTGCGACAAATTTTTTGGTTAAGACTAAATTTAGTTAAGACTGAATTTTGCGACAAATTTTTAGTTAAGACTAAATTTAGTTAAGACTAAATTTTGCGACAAATTTTTAGTTAAGACTAAATTTAGTTAAGACTAAATTTACGACAAATTTTTAGTTAAGACTAAATTTTGCGACAAATTTTCAGTTAAGACTAAATTTAGTTAAGACTAAATTTTGCGACAAATTTTTAGTTAGGACCAAATTTTGCGTCAAATTTTTAGTTAAGAATAAAATTTGCGACAAATTTTTAGTTGAGACTAAATTTTGGACAAATTTATAGTTAAGACTAATTCTTGTTAAGACTAAAATTTGCGACAAATTTATAGTTAAGACTAAATTTTGCGACAAACTTTTAGTTAAGACTAAATTTAGTTAAGACTAAATTTTGAGACAAATTTTTAGTTAAGACTAAAATTTGCGACAAATTTTTAGTTAAGACTAAATTTTGCGACAAATTTTTAGCCAAGACTAAATTTGGTTGAGACTAAATTTTGCGACAAATTTTTAGTTAAGACTAAAATTTGCGACAAATTTTTAGTTAAGACTAAATTTTGCGACAAATTTTTAGTTAAGACTAATTTTAGTTAAGACTAAAATTTGCGACAAATTTTTAGTTAAGACTAAATTTACTTAAGACTAAATTTTGCGACAAATTTTTAGTTAAGACTAAAATTTGCGACAAATTTTTAGTAAAGACTAAATTTTGCGACAAATTTTTAGTTAAGACTAATTTTAGTTAAGACTAAAATTTGCGACAAATTTTTAGTTAAGACTAAATTTTGCGACAAACTTTTAGTTAAGACTACATTTAGTTAAGACTAAATTTTGCGACAAATTTTTAGTTAAGACTGAATTTAGTTAAGACTATATTTAGTTAAGACTAAAATTTGCGACAAATTTTTAGTTAAGACTAAATTTAGTTAAGACTAAAATTAGCCACAAATTTTAATTTTTAGTTAAGACTAATTTTAGTTAAGTCTAAATTTTACGACAAATTTTTAGTTAAGACTAAATTTAATTAAGACTAAATTTTGCGACAAATTTTCAGTTAAGACTAAATTTAATTAAGACTAAATTTTGCGACAAATTTTTAGTTAGGACTAAATTTTGCGTCAAATTTTTAATTAAGAATAAAATTTGCGACAAATTTTTAGTTTAGACTAAATTTTGGACAAATTTATAGTTAAGACTAATTCTTGTTAAGACTAAAATTTGCGACAAATTTATAGTTAAGACTAAATTTTGCGACAAACTTTTAGTTAAGACTAAATTTAGTTAAGACTAAATTTTGAGACAAATTTTTAGTTAAGACTAATTTTAG
Organism: Druceiella hillmani; assembly: GCA_039881145.1. Lineage (NCBI taxonomy): Eukaryota > Metazoa > Arthropoda > Insecta > Lepidoptera > Hepialidae > Druceiella > Druceiella hillmani. Next base: position 8,805,687 of record JAYKKI010000035.1, read on the forward strand.
TTAAGACTAAAATTTGCGACAAATTTTTAGTTAAGACTAAATTTTGCGACAAATTTTTAGCCAAGAATAAATTTAGTTGAGACTAAATTTTGCGACAAATTTTTAGTTAAAACTAAAATTTGCGACAAATTTTTAGTTAAGACTAAATTTTGCGACAAATTTTTAGTTAGGACTAATTTTAGTTAAGACTAAAATTTGCGACAAATTTTTAGTTAAAACTAAATTTACTTAAGACTAAATTTTGCGACAAATTTTTAGTTAAGACTAAAATTTGCGACAAATTTTTAGTTAAGACTAAATTTTGCGACAAATTTTTAGTTAAGACTAATTTTAGTTAAGACTAAAATTTGCGACAAATTTTTAGTTAAGACTAAATTTTGCGACAAACTTTTAGTTAAGACTACATTTAGTTAAGACTAAATTTTGCGACAAATTTTTAGTTAAGACTGAATTTAGTTAAGACTATATTTAGTTAAGACTAAAATTTGCGACAAATTTTTAGTTAAGACTAAATTTAGTTAAGACTAAAATTAGCGACAAATTTTAATTTTTAGTTAAGACTAATTTTAGTTAAGTCTAAATTTTACGACAAATTTTTAGTTAAGACTAAATTTAATTAAGACTAAATTTAGCGACAAATTTTCAGTTAAGACTAAATTTATTTAAGACTAAATTTTGCGACAAATATTTAGTTAGGACTAAATTTTGCGTCAAATTTTTAGTTAAGATTAAAATTTGCGACAAATTTTTATTTAAGACTAAATTTTGGCGACAAATTTCTGGTTAAGACTAATTTTAGTTAAGACTAAAATTTGCGACAAATTTTTAGTTAAGACTAAATTATGCGACAAACTTTTAGTTAAGACTAAATTTTGCGACAAATTTTTAGTTAAGACTACATTTAGTTAAGACTAAATTTTGCGACAAATTTTTAGTTAAGACTAAATTTTGCTACAAATTTTTAGTTAAGACTAAATTTAGTTGAGACTAAATTTTGAGACAAATTTTTAGTTAAGACTTATTTTAGTTAAGACTAAAAGTTGCGACAAATTTTTAGTTAAGACTAAATTTTGCGACAAACTTTTAGTTAGGACTAAATTTAGTTAAGACTAAATTTTTGCGACAAATTTTTAGTTCAGACTAAATTTAGTTAGGACTAAATTTTGCGACAAATTTTTAGTTAAGTCTAAATTTTGCGACGAATTTTAGTAAAGACTAAATTTTACGACAAATTTTTAGTTAAGACTAAGTTTAATTAGTACTAAATTTTGCGACAAATTTTCAGTTAAGACTAAATTTAGTTAAGACTAAATTTTGCGACAAATTTTTAGTTAGGACTAAATTTTGCGTCAAATTTTTAGTTAAGAATAAAATTTGCGACAAATTTTTAGTTGAGACTAAATTTTGGACAAATTTTTAGTTAAGACTAAATTTTGCGACAAATTTTTAGTTAAGACTAGTTTTAGTTAAGACTAAAATTTGCGACAAATTTTTAGTTAAGACTAAATTTTGCGACAAATTTTTAGTTAAGACTAATTTTAGTTAAGACTAAAATTTGCGACAAATTTTTAATTAAGACTAAATTTAGTTAAGACTAAATTTTGCGACAAATTTTTAGTTAAGACTAAATTTAGTTAAGACTAAATTTTGCGACAAATTTTTAGTTAAGACTGAATTTTGCGACAAATTTTTAGTTAAGACTAAATTTTGCGACAAATTTTTAGTTAAGACTAAATTTAGTTAAGACTAAATTTACGACAAATTTTTAGTTAAGACTAAATTTAATTAAGACTAAATTTTGCGACAAATTTTCAGTTAAGACTAAATTTAGTTAAGACTAAATTTTGCGACAAACTTTTAGTTAAGACTACATTTAGTTAAGACTAAATTTTGCGACAAATTTTTAGTTAAGACTGAATTTAGTTAAGACTATATTTAGTTAAGACTAAAATTTGCGACAAATTTTTAGTTAAGACTAAATTTAGTTAAGACTAAAATTAGCGACAAATTTTAATTTTCAGTTAAGACTAAATTTAGTTAAGACTAAATTTTTCGACAAATTTTTAGTTAGGACTAAATTTTGCGTCAAATTTTTAGTTAAGACTAAAATTTGCGACAAATTTTTAGTTAAGACTAAATTTTGCGACAAATTTTTAGTTAAGACTAATTTTAGTTAAGACTAAAATTTGCGACAAATTTTTAATTAAGACTAAATTTAGTTAAGACTAAATTTTGCGACAAATTTTTAGTTAAGACTAAATTTTGCGACAAATTTTTTGGTTAAGACTAAATTTAGTTAAGACTGAATTTTGCGACAAATTTTTAGTTAAGACTAAATTTAGTTAAGACTAAATTTTGCGACAAATTTTTAATTAAGACTAAATTTAGTTAAGACTAAATTTACGACAAATTTTTAGTTAAGACTAAATTTTGCGACAAATTTTCAGTTAAGACTAAATTTAGTTAAGACTAAATTTTGCGACAAATTTTTAGTTAGGACTAAATTTTGCGTCAAATTTTTAGTTAAGAATAAAATTTGCGACAAATTTTTAGTTGAGACTAAATTTTGGACAAATTTATAGTTAAGACTAATTCTTGTTAAGACTAAAATTTGCGACAAATTTATAGTTAAGACTAAATTTTGCGACAAACTTTTAGTTAAGACTAAATTTAGTTAAGACTAAATTTTGAGACAAATTTTTAGTTAAGACTAAAATTTGCGACAAATTTTTAGTTAAGACTAAATTTTGCGACAAATTTTTAGCCAAGACTAAATTTGGTTGAGACTAAATTTTGCGACAAATTTTTAGTTAAGACTAAAATTTGCGACAAATTTTTAGTTAAGACTAAATTTTGGGACAAATTTTTAGTTAAGACTAATTTTAGTTAAGACTAAAATTTGCGACAAATTTTTAGTTAAGACTAAATTTACTTAAGACTAAATTTTGCGACAAATTTTTAGTTAAGACTAAAATTTGCGACAAATTTTTAGTAAAGACTAAATTTTGCGACAAATTTTTAGTTAAGACTAATTTTAGTTAAGACTAAAATTTGCGACAAATTTTTAGTTAGGACTAAATTTTGCGACAAACTTTTAGTTAAGACTACATTTAGTTAAGACTAAATTTTGCGACAAATTTTTAGTTAAGACTGAATTTAGTTAAGACTATATTTAGTTAAGACTAAAATTTGCGACAAATTTTTAGTTAAGACTAAATTTAGTTAAGACTAAAATTAGCGACAAATTTTAATTTTTAGTTAAGACTAATTTTAGTTAAGTCTAAATTTTACGACAAATTTTTAGTTAAGACTAAATTTAATTAAGACTAAATTTTGCGACAAATTTTCAGTTAAGACTAAATTTAATTAAGACTAAATTTTGCGACAAATTTTTAGTTAGGACTAAATTTTGCGTCAAATTTTTAGTTAAGAATAAAATTTGCGACAAATTTTTAGTTTAGACTAAATTTTGGACAAATTTATAGTTAAGACTAATTCTTGTTAAGACTAAAATTTGCGACAAATTTATAGTTAAGACTAAATTTTGCGACAAACTTTTAGTTAAGACTAAATTTTGAGACAAATTTTTAGTTAAGACTAATTTTAGTTAAGACTAAAATTTGCGACAAATTTTTAGTTAAGACTAAATTTTGCGACAAATTTTTAGCCAAGAATAAATTTAGTTAAGACTAAATTTTGCGACAAATTTTTAGTTAAGACTAAAATTTGCGACAAATTTTTAGTTAAGACTAAATTTTGCGACAAATTTTTAGTTAAGACTAATTTTAGTTAAGACTAAAATTTGCGACAAATTTTTAGTTAAAACTAAATTTACTTAAGACTAAATTTTGCGACAAATTTTTAGTTAAGACTAAAATTTGCGACAAATTTTTAGTTAAGACTAAATTTTGCGACAAATTTTTAGTTAAGACTAATTTTAGTTAAGACTAAAATTTGCGACAAATTTTTAGTTAAGACTAAATTTTGCGACAAACTTTTAGTTAAGACTACATTTAGTTAAGACTAAATTTTGCGACAAATTTTTAGTTAAGACTGAATTTAGTTAAGACTAAATTTTGCGACAAATTTTTAGTTAAGACTAAATTTTGCTACAAATTTTTAGTTAAGACTAAATTTAGTTGAGACTAAATTTTGAGACAAATTTTTAGTTAAGACTTATTTTAGTTAAGACTAAAAGTTGCGACAAATTTTTAGTTAAGACTAAATTTTGCGACAAACTTTTAGTTAGGACTAAATTTAGTTAAGACTAAATTTTTGCGACAAATTTTTAGTTCAGACTAAATTTAGTTAGGACTAAATTTTGCGACAAATTTTTAGTTAAGTCTAAATTTTGCGACGAATTTTAGTAAAGACTAAATTTTACGACAAATTTTTAGTTAAGACTAAGTTTAATTAGTACTAAATTTTGCGACAAATTTTCAGTTACGACTAAATTTAGTTAAGACTAAATTTTGCGACAAATTTTTAGTTAGGACTAAATTTTGCGTCAAATTTTTAGTTAAGAATAAAATTTGCGACAAATTTTTAGTTAAGACTAAATTTTGGACAAATTTTTAGTTAAGACTAAATTTAGTTAAGACTAAATTTTGCGACAAATTTTTAGTTAAGACTAAAATTTGCGACAAATTTTTAGTTAAGACTAAATTTTGCGACAAATTTTTAGTTAAGACTAATTTTAGTTAAGACTAAAATTTGCGACAAATTTTTAATTAAGACTAAATTTAGTTAAGACTAAATTTTGCGACAAATTTTTAGTTAAGACTAAATTTAGTTAAGACTAAATTTTGCGACAAATTTTTAGTTAAGACTGAATTTTGCGACAAATTTTTAGTTAAGACTAAATTTTGCGACAAATTTTTAGTTAAGACTAAATTTAGTTAAGACTAAATTTACGACAAATTTTTAGTTAAGACTAAATTTAATTAAGACTAAATTTTGCGACAAATTTTCAGTTAAGACTAAATTTAGTTAAGACTAAATTTTGCGACAAACTTTTAGTTAAGACTACATTTAGTTAAGACTAAATTTTGCGACAAATTTTTAGTTAAGACTGAATTTAGTTAAGACTATATTTAGTTAAGACTAAAATTTGCGACAAATTTTTAGTTAAGACTAAATTTAGTTAAGACTAAAATTAGCGACAAATTTTAATTTTCAGTTAAGACTAAATTTAGTTAAGACTAAATTTTTCGACAAATTTTTAGTTAGGACTAAATTTTGCGTCAAATTTTTAGTTAAGACTAAAATTTGCGACAAATTTTTAGTTAAGACTAAATTTTGCGGCAAATTTTTAGTTAAGACTAATTTTAGTTAAGACTAAAATTTGCGACAAATTTTTAATTAAGACTAAATTTAGTTAGGACTAAATTTTGCGACAAATTTTTAGTTAAGACTAAATTTTGCGACAAATTTTTTGGTTAAGACTAAATTTAGTTAAGACTGAATTTTGCGACAAATTTTTAGTTAAGACTAAATTTAGTTAAGACTAAATTTTGCGACAAATTTTTAGTTAAGACTAAATTTAGTTAAGACTAAATTTACGACAAATTTTTAGTTAAGACTAAATTTTGCGACAAATTTTCAGTTAAGACTAAATTTAGTTAAGACTAAATTTTGCGACAAATTTTTAGTTAGGACTAAATTTTGCGTCAAATTTTTAGTTAAGAATAAAATTTGCGACAAATTTTTAGTTGAGACTAAATTTTGGACAAATTTATAGTTAAGACTAATTCTTGTTAAGACTAAAATTTGCGACAAATTTATAGTTAAGACTAAATTTTGCGACAAACGTTTAGTTAAGACTAAATTTAGTTAAGACTAAATTTTGACACAAATTTTTAGTTAAGACTAATTTTAGTTAAGACTAAAATTTGCGACAAATTTTTAGTTAAGACTAAATTTTGCGACAAATTTTTAGCCAAGACTAAATTTGGTTGAGACTAAATTTTGCGACAAATTTTTAGTTAAGACTAAAATTTGCGACAAATTTTTAGTTAAGACTAAATTTTGCGACAAATTTTTAGTTAAGACTAATTTTAGTTAAGACTAAAATTTGCGTCAAATTTTTAGTTAAGACTAAATTTACTTAAGACTAAATTTTGCGACAAATTTTTAGTTAAGACTAAAATTTGCGACAAATTTTTAGTAAAGACTAAATTTTGCGACAAATTTTTAGTTAAGACTAATTTTAGTTAAGACTAAAATTTGCGACAAATTTTTAGTTAAGACTAAATTTTGCGACAAACTTTTAGTTAAGACTACATTTAGTTAAGACTAAATTTTGCGACAAATTTTTAGTTAAGACTGAATTTAGTTAAGACTATATTTAGTTAAGACTAAAATTTGCGACAAATTTTTAGTTAAGACTAAATTTAGTTAAGACTAAAATTAGCGACAAATTTTAATTTTTAGTTAAGACTAATTTTAGTTAAGTCTAAATTTTACGACAAATTTTTAGTTAAGACTAAATTTAATTAAGACTAAATTTTGCGACAAATTTTTAGTTAGGACTAAATTTTGCGTCAAATTTTTAGTTAAGAATAAAATTTGCGACAAATTTTTAGTTTAGACTAAATTTTGGACAAATTTATAGTTAAGACTAATTCTTGTTAAGACTAAAATTTGCGACAAATTTATAGTTAAGACTAAATTTTGCGACAAACTTTTAGTTAAGACTAAATTTAGTTAAGACTAAATTTTGAGACAAATTTTTAGTTAAGACTAATTTTAGTTAAGACTAAAATTTGCGACAAATTTTTAGTTAAGACTAAATTTTGCGACAAATTTTTAGCCAAGAATAAATTTAGTTGAGACTAAATGTTGCGACAAATTTTTAGTTAAGACTAAAATTTGCGACAAATTTTTAGTTAAGACTAAATTTTGCGACAAATTTTAGTTAAGACTAATTTTAGTTAAGACTAAAATTTGCGACAAATTTTTAGTTAAAACTAAATTTACTTAAGACTAAATTTTGCGACAAATTTTTAGTTAAGACTAAAATTTGCGACAAATTTTTAGTTAAGACTAAATTTTGCGACAAATTTTTAGTTAAGACTAATTTTAGTTAAGACTAAAATTTGCGACAAATTTTTAGTTAAGACTAAATTTTGCGACAAACTTTTAGTTAAGACTACATTTAGTTAAGACTAAATTTTGCGACAAATTTTTAGTTAAGACTGAATTTAGTTAAGACTATATTTAGTTAAGACTAAAATTTGCGACAAATTTTTAGTTAAGACTAAATTTAGTTAAGACTAAAATTAGCGACAAATTTTAATTTTTAGTTAAGACTAATTTTAGTTAAGTCTAAATTTTACGACAAATTTTTAGTTAAGACTAAATTTAATTAAGACTAAATTTAGCGACAAATTTTCAGTTAAGACTAAATTTATTTAAGACTAAATTTTGCGACAAATTTTTAGTTAGGACTAAATTTTGCGTCAAATTTTTAGTTAAGATTAAAATTTGCGACAAATTTTTATTTAAGACTAAATTTTGGCGACAAATTTCTGGTTAAGACTAATTTTAGTTAAGACTAAAATTTGCGACAAATTTTTAGTTAAGACTAAATTTTGCGACAAACTTTTAGTTAAGACTAAATTTTGCGACAAATTTTTAGTTAAGACTAAAATTTGCGACAAATTTTTAGTTAAGACTAAATTTTGCAACAAATTTTTAGTTAAGACTAATTTTAGTTAAGACAAAAATTTGCGACAAATTTTTAGTTAAGACTAAATTTTGCGACAAACTTTTAGTTAAGACTAAATTTAGTTAAGACTAAATTTTGCGACAAATTTTTAGTTAAGACTAAATTTAGTTAAGACTAAATTTTGCGACAAATTTTTAGTTAGGACTAAATTTTGCGACAAATTTTTAGTTAAGACTAAATTTTGCTACAAATTTTTAGTTAATACTAAATTTAGTTGAGACTAAATTTTGAGACAAATTTTTAGTTAAGACTTATTTTAGTTAAGACTAAAAGTTGCGACAAATTTTTAGTTAAGACTAAATTTTGCGACAAATTTTTAGTTAGGACTAAATTTTGCGTCAAATTTTTAGTTAAGAATAAAATTTGCGACAAATTTTTAGTTGAGACTAAATTTTGGACAAATTTTTAGTTAAGACTAATTCTTGTTAAGACTAAAATTTGCGACAAATTTATAGTTAAGACTAAATTTTGCGACAAACTTTTAGTTAAGACTAAATTTAGTTAAGACTAAATTTTGCGACAAATTTTTAGTTAAGACTAAATTTACTTAAGACTAAATTTTGCGACAAATTTTTAGTTAGGACTAAAGTTAGTTAAGACTAAATTTTGCGACAAATTTTTAGTTAAGACTAATTTTAGTTAAGACAAAAATTTGCGACAAATTTTTAGTTAAGACTAAATTTTGCGACAAACTTTTAGTTAAGACTAAATTTAGTTAAGACTAAATTTTGCGACAAATTTTTAGTTAAGACTAAATTTAGTTAAGACTAAATTTTGCGACAAATTTTTAGTTAAGACTAAATTTTGCTACAAATTTTTAGTTAATACTAAATTTAGTTGAGACTAAATTTTGAGACAAATTTTTAGTTAAGACTTATTTTAGTTAAGACTAAAAGTTGCGACAAATTTTTAGTTAAGACTAAATTTTGCGACAAACTTTTAGTTAGGACTAAATTTAGTTAGGAATAAATTTTTGCGACAAATTTTTAGTTCAGACTAAATTTAGTTAGGACTAAATTTTGCGACAAATTTTTAGTTAAGACTAAATTTTGCGACAAATTTTTAGTTAAGTCTAAATTTTGCGACAAATTTTTAGGTAAGACTAAATTTAGTTAAGACTGAATTTTGCGACAAATTTTTAGTTAGGACTAAATTTTGCGACAAATTTTTAGATAAAACTAAATTTAGTTAAGACTAAATTTTGCGACAAATTTTTAGTTAAGACTAAATTTTGCAACAAATTTTTAGTTAAGACTAAATTTATTTAAGACTAAATTTTGCGACAAATTTATAGTTAAGACTAAATTTTGCGTCAAATTTTTAGTTAAGACTAAAATTTGCCACTAATTTTTAGTTAAGGCTAAATTTAGTTAAGACTGAATTTTGCGACAAATTTTAAGTTAAGACTAAATTTAGTTAAGACTAAATTTTGCGACAAATTTCTAGTTAAGACTAAATTTAGTTAAGACTAAAATTTGCGACAAATTTTTAGTTAAGACTAAATTTAGTTAAGTCTAAATTTTGCGACGAATTTTAGTTAAGACTAAATTTTACGACAAATTTTTAGTTAAGACTAAGTTTAATTAAGACTAAATTTTGCGACAAATTTTCAGTTCAGACTAAATTTAGTTAAGACTAAATTTTGCGTCAAATTTTTAGTTAGGACTAAATTTTGCGTCAAATTTTTAGTTAAGACTAAAATTTGCGACAAATTTTTAGTTAAGACTAAATTTCGCGACAAATTTTTAGTTAAGACTAATTTTAGTTAAGACTAAAATTTGCGACAAATTTTTAGTTAAGACTAAATTTAGTTAAGACTAAATTTTGCGACAAATTTTTAGTTAAGACTAAATTTTGCGACAAATTTTTAGTTAAGACTAAATTTTGTGACTAATTTTTAGCCAAGACTAAATTTAGTTGAGACTAAATTTTGCGACAAATTTTTAGTTAAGACTAAAATTTGCGACAAATTTTTAATTAAGACTAAATTTAGTTATGACTAAATTTTTCGACAAATTTTTAGTTAAGACTAAATTTTGCGTCAAATTTTTAGTTAAGACTAAATTTTGCGACAAATTTTTAGTTAAGACTAAATTTTGCGACAAATTTTTAGTTAAGACTGAATTTTGCGACAAATTTTTAGTTAAGACTAAATTTTGCGACAAATTTTTAGTTAAGACTAAATTTTGCGACAACATTTTAGTTTAGACTAAAATTTGCGACATATTTAGTTGAATAAGTTTAGCGACAAATTTTTAATTAGGACAAAATTTTGCGACAAATTTTTAGTTAAGACTAAATTTTGCGACAAATTTTTAATTAAGACTAAATTTTGCGACAAATTTTTAGTTAAGACTAAATTTTACGACAAATTTTTAGTTAAGACTAAATTTTGCGACAAATTTTCAGTTGAGACTAAATTTTGCGACAAATTTTCAATTAAGACTAAATTTAGTAAAGACTAAATTTTGCGACAAATTTTTAGTTAAGACTAAATTTTGCGTCAAATTTTTAGTTAAGACTAAAATTTGCGACAAGATTTTAGTTAAGACTAAATTTAGTTCAGACTAAATTTTGCGACAAATTTTTAGTTAAGACTAAATTTAGTTGACTAAATTTTGCGACAAATTTTTAGTTAAGACAAAATTTTGCGACAAATTTTTGGTTAAGACTAAATTTAGCGACAAATTTTTAGTTAAGACTAAATTTAGTTAGGACTAAATTTTGCGACAAATTTTTAGTTAAGACTAAATTTTGCGTCAAATTTTTAGTTAAGACTAAATTTTGCGACAAATTTTTAGTTAAGACTAAATTTTGCGACAAATTTTTAGTTAAGACTGAATTTTGCGACAAATTTTTAGTTAAGACTAAATTTTGCGACAAATTTTTAATTAAGACTAAATTTTGCGACAAATTTTTAGTTAAGACTAAATTTTACGACAAATTTTTAGTTAAGACTAAATTTTGCGACAAATTTTCAGTTGAGACTAAATTTTGCGACAAATTTTCAATTAAGACTAAATTTAGTAAAGACTAAATTTTGCGACAAATTTTTAGTTAAGACTAAATTTTGCGTCAAATTTTTAGTTAAGACTAAAATTTGCGACAAGATTTTAGTTAAGACTAAATTTAGTTCAGACTAAATTTTGCGACAAATTTTTAGTTAAGACTAAATTTAGTTAAGACTAAATTTTGCGACAAATTTTTAGTTAAGACAAAATTTTGCGACAAATTTTTAGTTAAGACTAAATTTAGCGACAAATTTTTAGTTAAGACTAAATTTAGTTAAGACTGAATTTTGCGACAAATTTTTAGTTAAGACTAAATTTAGTTAAAACTAAATTTTGCGACAAATTTTTATTTAAGACTAAATTTAGTAAAGACTAAAATTTGCGATAAGTTTTTTGTTAAGACTAAATTTAGTTAAGACTAAAATTGGCGACAAATTTTTAGTTAAGATTAAATTTAGTTAGGTCTAAATTTTGCGACGAATTTTAGTTAAGACTAAATTTTACGACAAATTTTTAGGTAAGACTATATTTAATTAAGACTAAATTTTGCAACAAATTTTCAGTTAGGACTAAATTTAGTTAAGACTAAATTTTGCGACAAATTTTTAGTTAAGACTAAATTTTGCGTCAAATTTTTAGTTAAGACTAAAATTTGCGACAAATATTTAGTTAAGACTAAATTTAGTTGAGACTAAACTTTGGGACAAATTTTTAGTTAAGACTAATTTTAGTTAAGACTATAATTTGCGACAAATTTTTAGTTAGGACTAAATTTTGCGACAAACTTTTAGTTAGGACTAAATTTTGCCACAAATTTTTAGTTAAGACTAAATTTTGCGACAAATTTTTAGTTAAGACTGAATTTTGCGACAAACTTTTAGTTAGGACTAAATTTAGTTAAGACTAAAATTTGCGACAAATTTTTAGTTAAGACTAAATTTTGCGACAAATTTTTAGTTAAGACTAAATTTTGCGACAAATTTTTAGTTAAGACTAAATTTAGTTGAGACTAAATTTTGCGACAAATTTTTAGTTAAGACTAATTTTAGTTAAGACTAAGATTTGCGACAAATTTTTAGTTAGGACTAATTTTAGTTAAGACTAAAATTTGCGACAAATTTTTAGTTAAGACTAAATTTTGCGACAAATTTTTAGTTAAGACTAAATTTTGTAACTAATTTTTAGCCAAGACTAAATTTAGTTGAGACTAAATTTTGCGACAAATTTTTAGTTAAGACTAAAATTTGCGACAAATTTTTAATTAAGACTAAATTTAGTTAGGACTAAATTTTGCGACAAATTTTTAGTTAAGACTAAATTTAGTTAAGACTAAATTTTGCGTCAAATTTTTAGTTAAGACTAAATTTTGCGACAAATTTTTAGTTAAGACTAAATTTTGCGACAAATTTTTAGTTAAGACTGAATTTTGCGACAAATTTTTAGTTAAGACTAATTTTAGTTAAGACTAAAATTTGCGACAAATTTTTAGTTAGGACTAATTTTAGTTAAGACTAAAATTTGCGACAAATTTTTAGTTAAGACTAAATTTTGCGACAAATTTTTAGTTAAGACTAAATTTTGTAACTAATTTTTAGCCAAGACTAAATTTAGTTGAGACTAAATTTTGCGACAAATTTTTAGTTAGGACTAAAATTTGCGACAAATTTTTAATTAAGACTAAATTTAGTTAGGACTAAATTTTGCGACAAATTTTTAGTTAAGACTAAATTTTGCGACAAATTTTTAGTTAAGACTGAATTTTGCGACAAATTTTTAGTTAAGACTAATTTTAGTTAAGACTAAAATTTGCGACAAATTTTTAGTTAGGACTAATTTTAGTTAAGACTAAAATTTGCGACAAATTTTTAGTTAAGACTAAATTTTGCGACAAATTTTTAGTTAAGACTAAATTTTGTAACTAATTTTTAGCCAAGACTAAATTTAGTTGAGACTAAATTTTGCGACAAATTTTTAGTTAAGACTAAAATTTGCGACAAATTTTTAATTAAGACTAAATTTAGTTAGGACTAAATTTTGCGACAAATTTTTAGTTAAGACTAAATTTTGCGTCAAATTTTTAGTTAAGACTAAATTTTGCGACAAATTTTTAGTTAAGACTAAATTTTGCGACAAATTTTTAGTTAAGACTGAATTTTGCGACAAATTTTTAGTTAAAACTAAATTTAGTTAAGACTAAATGTTTCGACAAATTTTTATTTAAGACTAAATTTAGTAAAGACTAAAATTTGCGACAAATTTTTTGTTAAGACTAAATTTTGCGACAAATTTTTAGTTAAGACTAAAATTTGCGAAAAATTTTTAGTTAAGACTAAATTTAGCGACAAATTTTTAGTTAAGACTAAATTTAGTTAAGACTGAATTTTGCGACAAATTTTTAGTTAAGACTAAATTTAGTTAAAACTAAATTTGGCGACAAATTTTTATTTAAGACTAAATTTAGTAAAGACTAAAATTTGCGATAAGTTTTTTGTTAAGACTAAATTTAGTTAAGACTAAAATTATCGACAAATTTTTAGTTAAGATTAAATTTAGTTAGGTCTAAATTTTGCGACGCATTTTAGTTAAGACTAAATTTTCCGACAAATTTTTAGGTAAGACTATATTTAATTAAGACTAAATTTTGCAACAAATTTTCAGTTAGGACTAAATTTAGTTAAGACTAAATTTTGCGACAAATTTTTAGTTAAGACTAAATTTTGCGTCAAATTTTTAGTTAAGACTAAATTTTGCGACAAATTTTTAGTTAAGACTAAATTTTGCGTCAAATTTTTAGTTAAGACTAAAATTTGCGACAAATATTTAGTTAAGACTAAATTTAGTTGAGACTAAACTTTGGGACAAATTTTTAGTTAGGACTAATTTTAGTTAAGACTATAATTTGCGACAAATTTTTAGTTAAGACTAAATTTTGCGACAAACTTTTAGTTAGGACTAAATTTTGCCACAAATTTTTAGTTAAGACTAAATTTTGCGACAAATTTTTAGTTAAGACTGAATTTTGCGACAAACTTTTAGTTAGGACTAAATTTAGTTAAGACTAAAATTTGCGACAAATTTTTAGTTAAGACTAAATTTTGCGACAAATTTTTAGTTAAGACTAAATTTTGCGACAAATTTTTAGTTAAGACTAAATTTAGTTGAGACTAAATTTTGCGACAAATTTTTAGTTAAGACTAATTTTAGTTAAGACTAAAATTTGCGACAAATTTTTAGTTAAGACTAATTTTAGTTAAGACTAAAATTTGCGACAAATTTTTAGTTAAGACTAAATTTTGCGACTAATTTTTAGTTAAGACTAAATTTTGTGACTAATTTTTAGCCAAGACTAAATTTAGTTGAGACTAAATTTTGCGACAAATTTTTAGTTAAGACTAAAATTTGCGACAAATTTTTAATTAAGACTAAATTTAGTTAGGACTAAATTTTGCGACAAATTTTTAGTTAAGACTAAATTTAGTTAAGACTAAATTTTGCGTCAAATTTTTAGTTAAGACTAAATTTTGCGACAAATTTTTAGTTAAGACTAAATTTTGCGACAAATTTTTAGTTAAGACTGAATTTTGCGACAAATTTTTAGTTAAGACTAAATTTAGTTAAAACTAAAATTTGCGACAAATTTTTTGTTAAGACTAAATTTTGCGACAAATTTTTAGTTAAGACTAAAATTTGCGAATAATTTTTATTTAAGACTAAATTTTGCGACAAATTTTTAGTTAAGATTAAATTTTGCGACAAATTTTTAGTTAAGACTATATTTTACGACAAATTTTTAGTTAAGACTAAATTTTGCGACAAATTTTTAGTTAAGACTAAATTTTGCGACAAATTTTTAGTTAAGACTAAAATTTGCGAAAAATTTTTAGTTAAGACTAAATTTAGCGACAAATTTTTAGTTAAGACTAAATTTAGTTAAGACTGAATTTTGCGACAAATTTTTAGTTAAGACTAAATTTAGTTAAAACTAAATTTTGCGACAAATTTTTATTTAAGACTAAATTTAGTAAAGACTAAAATTTGCGATAAGTTTTTTGTTAAGACTAAATTTAGTTAAGACTAAAATTATCGACAAATTTTTAGTTAAGATTAAATTTAGTTAGGTCTAAATTTTGCGACGAATTTTAGTTAAGACTAAATTTTACGACAAATTTTTAGGTAAGGCTATATTTAATTAAGACTAAATTTTGCGACAAATTTTTAGTTAAGACTGAATTTTGCGACAAACTTTTAGTTAGGACTAAATTTAGTTAGGACTAAAATTTGCGACAAATTTTTAGTTAAGACTAAATTTTGCGACAAATTTTTAGTTAAGACTAAATTTTGCGACAAATTTTTAGTTAAGACTAAATTTAGTTGAGACTAAATTTTGCGACAAATTTTTAGTTAAGACTAAATTTAGTTAAGACTAAATTTTGCGACAAATTTTTATTTAAGACTAAATTTAGTAAAGACTAAAATTTGCGACAAATTTTTTGTTAAGACTAAATTTTGCGACAAATTTTTAGTTAGGACTAAAATTTGCGAAAAATTTTTAGTTAAGACTAAATTTTGCGACAAATTTTTAGTTAAGATTAAATTTTGCGACAAATTTTTAGTTAAGACTATATTTTACGACAAATTTTTAGTTAAGACTAAATTTTGCGACAAATTTTTAGTTAAGACTAAATTTTGCGACAAATTTTTAGTTAAGACTAAAATTTGCGAAAAATTTTTAGTTAAGACTAAATTTTGCGACAAATTTTTAGTTAAGACTAAATTTTGCGACAAATTTTTAGTGAAGACTAAATTTTACGACAAATTTTTAGTTAAGACTAAATTTTGCGACAAATTTTTAGTTAAGACTAAATTTTGCGACAAATTTTTAGTTAAGACTAAATTTAGTTAGGACTAAATTTTGCGACAAATTTTTAAGTAAGACTAAATTTAGTTAAGACTAAAATTTGCGACAAATTTTTAGTTAAGACTAAATTTTGCGACTAATTTTTAGTTAAGACTAAATTTTGTGACTAATTTTTAGCCAAGACTAAATTTAGTTGAGACTAAATTTTGCGACAAATTTTTAGTTAAGACTAAAATTTGCGACAAATTTTTAATTAAGACTAAATTTAGTTAGCACTAAATTTTGCGACAAATTTTTAGTTAAGACTAAATTTAGTTAGGACTAAATTTTGCGTCAAATTTTTAGTTAAGACTAAATTTTGCGACAAATTTTTAGTTAAGACTAAATTTTGCGACAAATTTTTAGTTAAGACTAAATTTTGCGACAAATTTTTAGTTAAGACTAAATTTAGTTAAGACTAAATTTTGCGACAAATTTTTATTTAAGACTAAATTTAGTAAAGACTAAAATTTGCGACAAATTTTTTGTTAAGACTAAATTTTGCGACAAATTTTTAGTTAGGACTAAAATTTGAGAAAAATTTTTAGTTAAGACTAAATTTTGCGACAAATTTTTAGTTAAGATTAAATTTTGCGACAAATTTTTAGTTAAGACTATATTTTACGACAAATTTTTAGTTAAGACTAAATTTTGCGACAAATTTTTAGTTAAGACTAAATTTTGCGACAAATTTTTAGTTAAGACTAAAATTTGCGAAAAATTTTTAGTTAAGACTAAATTTTGCGACAAATTTTTAGTTAAGACTAAATTTTGCGACAAATTTTTAGTGAAGACTAAATTTTACGACAAATTTTTAGTTAATACTAAATTTTGCGACAAATTTTCAGTTAAAACTAAATTTAGTTAAGACTAAATTTTGCGACAAATTTTTAGTTTAGACTAAATTTTGCGACAAATTTTTAGTTAAGACTAAAATTTGCGACAAATTTTTAGTTAAGACTAAATTTTGCGACAAATTTTTAATTAAGACTAAAATTTGCGACAAATTTTTAGTTAGGACTAAATTTTGCGACAAACTTTTAGTTAAGACTAAATTTTGCGACAAATTTTTAGTTAAGACTGAATTTAGTTAAGACTATATTTAGTTAAGACTAAAATTAGCGACAAATTTTTAGTTAAGACTAATTTTAGTTAAGACTAAAATTAGCGACAAATTTTAATGTTTAGTTAAGACTAATTTTAGTTAAGTCTAAATTTTACGACAAATTTTTAGTTAAGACTAAATTTAATTAAGACTAAATTTTGCGACAAATTTTCAGTTAAGACTTAATTTAGTTAAGACTAAATTTTGCGACAAATTTTTAGTTAGGGCTAAATTTTGCGTCAAATTTTTAGTTAAGACTAAAATTTGCGACAAATTTTTAATGAAGACTAAATTTAGTTAAGACTAAATTTTGAGACAAATTTTTAGCTAAGACTAAATTTAGTTAAGACTAAATTTTGCGACAAATTTTTAGTTAAGACTAAATTTAGTTAAGACTAAATTTTAAGACAAATTTTTAGTTAAGACTAAATTTAGTTAAGACTAAATTTTGCGACAAATTTTTAGTTAAGACTAAATTTTGCGACAAATTTTTAGTTTAGACTAAAATTTGCGACAAATTTTTAGTTAAGACTAAATTTTGCGACAAATTTTTAGTTAAGACTAATTTTAGTTAAGACTAAAATTTGCGACAAATTTTTAGTTAAGACTAAATTTTGCGACAAACTTTTAGTTAAGACTACATTTAGTTAAGACTAAATTTTGCGACAAATTTTTAGTTAAGACTGAATTTAGTTAAGACTATATTTAGTTAAGACTAAAATTTGCGACAAATTTTTAGTTAAGACTAAATTTAGTTAAGACTAAAATTAGCGACAAATTTTAATTTTTAGTTAAGACTGATTTTAGTTAAGTCTAAATTTTACGACAAATTTTTAGTTAGACTAAATTTTGCGACAAATTTTTAGTTAAGACTAATTTTAGTTAAGACTAAAATTTGCGACAAATTTTTAGTTAAGACTTATTTTAGTTAAGACTAAAATTTGCGACAAATTTTTAGTTAAGACTAAATTTTGCGACAAATTTTTAGTTAAGACTAAATTTTGTGACTAATTTTTAGCCAAGACTAAATTTAGTTGAGACTAAATTTTGCGACAAATTTTTAGTTAAGACTAAAATTTGCGACAAATTTTTAATTAAGACTAAATTTAGTTATGACTAAATTTTGCGACAAATTTTTAGTTAAGACTAAATTTTGCGTCAAATTTTTAGTTAAGACTAAATTTTGCGACAAATTTTTAGTTAAGACTAAATTTTGCGACAAATTTTTAGTTAAGACTGAATTTTGCGACAAATTTTTAGTTAAGACTAAATTTTGCGACAAATTTTTAGTTAAGACTAAATTTTGCGACAAATTTTTAGTTTAGACTAAAATTTGCGACATATTTAGTTGAATAAGTTTAGCGACAAATTTTTAATTAGGACAAAATTTTGCGACAAATTTTTAGTTAAGACTAAATTTTGCGACAAATTTTTAATTAAGACTAAATTTTGCGACAAATTTTTAGTTAAGACTAAATTTTACGACAAATTTTTAGTTAAGACTAAATTTTGCGACAAATTTTCAGTTGAGACTAAATTTTGCGACAAATTTTCAATTAAGACTAAATTTAGTAAAGACTAAATTTTGCGACAAATTTTTAGTTAAGACTAAATTTTGCGTCAAATTTTTAGTTAAGACTAAAATTTGCGACAAGATTTTAGTTAAGACTAAATTTAGTTCAGACTAAATTTTGCGACAAATTTTTAGTTAAGACTAAATTTAGTTGACTAAATTTTGCGACAAATTTTTAGTTAAGACAAAATTTTGCGACAAATTTTTAGTTAGGACTAAATTTAGCGACAAATTTTTAGTTAAGACTAAATTTAGTTAGGACTAAATTTTGCGACAAATTTTTAGTTAAGACTAAATTTTGCGTCAAATTTTTAGTTAAGACTAAATTTTGCGACAAATTTTTAGTTAAGACTGAATTTTGCGACAAATTTTTAGTTAAGACTAAATTTTGCGACAAATTTTTAGTTAAGACTAAATTTTGCGACAAATTTTTAGTTTAGACTAAAATTTGCGACATATTTAGTTGAATAAGTTTAGCGACAAATTTTTAATTAGGACAAAATTTTGCGACAAATTTTTAGTTAAGACTAAATTTTGCGACAAATTTTTAATTAAGACTAAATTTTGCGACAAATTTTTAGTTAAGACTAAATTTTACGACAAATTTTTAGTTAAGACTAAATTTTGCGACAAATTTTCAGTTGAGACTAAATTTTGCGACAAATTTTCAATTAAGACTAAATTTAGTAAAGACTAAATTTTGCGACAAATTTTTAGTTAAGACTAAATTTTGCGTCAAATTTTTAGTTAAGACTAAAATTTGCGACAAGATTTTAGTTAAGACTAAATTTAGTTCAGACTAAATTTTGCGACAAATTTTTAGTTAAGACTAAATTTAGTTAAGACTAAATTTTGCGACAAATTTTTAGTTAAGACTAAATTTAGTTAAGACTAAATTTTGCGACAAATTTTTAGTTAAGACAAAATTTTGCGACAAATTTTTAGTTAAGACTAAATTTAGCGACAAATTTTTAGTTAAGACTAAATTTAGTTAAGACTGAATTTTGCGACAAATTTTTAGTTAAGACTAAATTTAGTTAAAACTAAATTTTGCGACAAATTTTTATTTAAGACTAAATTTAGTAAAGACTAAAATTTGCGATAAGTTTTTTGTTAAGACTAAATTTAGTTAAGACTAAAATTGGCGACAAATTTTTAGTTAAGATTAAATTTAGTTAGGTCTAAATTTTGCGACGAATTTTAGTTAAGACTAAATTTTACGACAAATTTTTAGGTAAGACTATATTTAATTAAGACTAAATTTTGCAACAAATTTTCAGTTAGGACTAAATTTAGTTAAGACTAAATTTTGCGACAAATTTTTAGTTAAGACTAAATTTTGCGTCAAATTTTTAGTTAAGACTAAAATTTGCGACAAATATTTAGTTAAGACTAAATTTAGTTGAGACTAAACTTTGGGACAAATTTTTAGTTAAGACTAATTTTAGTTAAGACTATAATTTGCGACAAATTTTTAGTTAGGACTAAATTTTGCGACAAACTTTTAGTTAGGACTAAATTTTGCCACAAATTTTTAGTTAAGACTAAATTTTGCGACAAATTTTTAGTTAAGACTGAATTTTGCGACAAACTTTTAGTTAGGACTAAATTTAGTTAAAACTAAAATTTGCGACAAATTTTTAGTTAAGACTAAATTTTGCGACAAATTTTTAGTTAAGACTAAATTTTGCGACAAATTTTTAGTTAAGACTAAATTTAGTTAAGACTAAATTTTGCGACAAATTTTTAGTTATGACTAATTTTAGTTAAGACTAAAATTTGCGACAAATTTTTAGTTAGGACTAATTTTAGTTAAGACTAAAATTTGCGACAAATTTTTAGTTAAGACTAAATTTTGCGACAAATTTTTAGTTAAGACTAAATTTTGTAACTAATTTTTAGCCAAGACTAAATTTAGTTGAGACTAAATTTTGCGACAAATTTTTAGTTATGACTAATTTTAGTTAAGACTAAAATTTGCGACAAATTTTTAGTTAGGACTAATTTTAGTTAAGACTAAAATTTGCGACAAATTTTTAGTTAAGACTGAATTTTGCGACAAATTTTTAGTTAAGACTAATTTTAGTTAAGACTAAAATTTGCGACAAATTTTTAGTTAGGACTAATTTTAGTTAAGACTAAAATTTGCGACAAATTTTTAGTTAAGACTAAATTTTGCGACAAATTTTTAGTTAAGACTAAATTTTGTAACTAATTTTTAGCCAAGACTAAATTTAGTTGAGACTAAATTTTGCGACAAATTTTTAGTTAACACTAAAATTTGCGACAAATTTTTAATTAAGACTAAATTTAGTTAGGACTAAATTTTGCGACAAATTTTTAGTTAAGACTAAATTTAGTTAAGACTAAATTTTGCGTCAAATTTTTAGTTTAGACTAAATTTTGCGACAAATTTTTAGTTAAGACTAAATTTTGCGACAAATTTTTAGTTAAGACTGAATTTTGCGACAAATTTTTAGTTAAAACTAAATTTAGTTAAGACTAAATGTTTCGACAAATTTTTATTTAAGACTAAATTTAGTAAAGACTAAAATTTGCGACAAATTTTTTGTTAAGACTAAATTTTGCGACAAATTTTTAGTTAAGACTAAAATTTGCGAAAAATTTTTAGTTAAGACTAAATTTAGCGACAAATTTTTAGTTAGGACTAAATTTAGTTAAGACTGAATTTTGCGACAAATTTTTAGTTAAGACTAAATTTAGTTAAAACTAAATTTGGCGACAAATTTTTATTTAAGACTAAATTTAGTAAAGACTAAAATTTGCGATAAGTTTTTTGTTAAGACTAAATTTAGTTAAGACTAAAATTATCGACAAATTTTTAGTTAAGATTAAATTTAGTTCGGTCTAAATTTTGCGACGCATTTTAGTTAAGACTAAATTTTCCGACAAATTTTTAGGTAAGACTATATTTAATTAAGACTAAATTTTGCAACAAATTCTCAGTTAGGACTAAATTTAGTTAAGACTAAATTTTGCGACAAATTTTTAGTTAAGACTAAATTTTGCGTCAAATTTTTAGTTAAGACTAAATTTTGCGACAAATTTTTAGTTAAGACTAAATTTTGCGTCAAATTTTTAGTTAAGACTAAAATTTGCGACAAATATTTAGTTAAGACTAAATTTAGTTGAGACTAAACTTTGGGACAAATTTTTAGTTAGGACTAATTTTAGTTAAGACTATAATTTGCGACAAATTTTTAGTTAAGACTAAATTTTGCGACAAACTTTTAGTTAGGACTAAATTTTGCCACAAATTTTTAGTTAAGACTAAATTTTGCGACAAATTTTTAGTTAAGACTGAATTTTGCGACAAACTTTTAGTTAGGACTAAATTTAGTTAAGACTAAAATTTGCGACAAATTTTTAGTTAAGACTAAATTTTGCGACAAATTTTTAGTTAGACTAAATTTTGCGACAAATTTTTAGTTAAGACTGAATTTTGCGACAAATTTTTAGTTAAGACTAAATTTAGTTAAGACTAAATTGTGCGACAAATTTTTATTTAAGACTAAAATTTGCGACAAATTTTTTGTTAAGACTAAATTTCGCGACAAATTTTTAGTTAAGACTAAAATTTGCGAAATATTTTTAGTTAAGACTAAATTTTGCGACAAATTTTTAGTTAAGATTAAA
Organism: Druceiella hillmani; assembly: GCA_039881145.1. Classification (NCBI taxonomy): domain Eukaryota; kingdom Metazoa; phylum Arthropoda; class Insecta; order Lepidoptera; family Hepialidae; genus Druceiella; species Druceiella hillmani. Next base: position 8,827,659 of record JAYKKI010000035.1, read on the forward strand.
TTTTGCGACAAATTTTTAGTTAAGACTATATTTTACGACAAATTTTTAGTTAAGACTAAATTTTGCGACAAATTTTTAGTTAAGACTAAATTTTGCGACAAATTTTTAGTTAAGACTAAAATTTGCGAAAAATTTTTAGTTAAGACTAAATTTTGCGACAAATTTTTAGTTAAGACTAAATTTTACGACAAATTTTTAGTTAAGACTAAATTTTGCGACAAATTTTCAGTTAAGACTAAATTTAGTTAAGACTAAATTTTGCGACAAATTTTTAGTTAAGACTAAATTTTGCGACAAATTTTTAGTTAAGACTAAAATTTGCGATAAATTTTTAGTTAAGACTAAATTTAGTTGAGACTAAATTTTGCGACAAATTTTTCGTTAAGACTAATTTTAGTTAGGACTAAAATTTGCGACAAATTTTTAATTAGGACTAAATTTAGTTAAGACTAAATTTTGAGACAAATTTTTAGCTAAGACTAAATTTAGTTAAGACTAAATTTTGCGACAAATTTTTAGTTAAGACTGAATTTAATTAAGACTAAATTTTGCAACAAATTTTCAGTTAGGACTAAATTTAATTAAGACTAAATTTTGCGACAAATTTTTAGTTAAGACTAAATTTTGCAAAAAATATTTAGTTAAGACTAAATTTAGTTGAGACTGAATTTTGGGACAAATTTTTAGGTAAGACTAATTTTAGTTAAGACTATAATTTGCGACAAATTTTTAGTTAAGACTAAATTTTGCGACAAACTTTTAGTTAGGACTAAATTTAGTTAAGACTAAATTTTGCCACAAATTTTTAGTTAAGACTAAATTTTGCGACAAATTTTTAGTTAAGACTGAATTTTGCGACAAACTTTTAGTTAGGACTAAATTTAGTTAAGACTAAATTTTGCGACAAATTTTTAGTTAAGACTAAATTTTGCGACAAATTTTTAGTTAAGACTAAATTTTGCGACAAATTTTTAGTTAAGACTAAATTTAGTTGAGACTAAATTTTGCGACAAATTTTTAGTTAAGACTAATTTTAGTTAAGACTAAAATTTGCGACAAATTTTTAGTTAAGACTAAATTTTGCGACAAACTTTTAGTTAGGACTACATTTAGTTAAAACTAAATTTTGCGACAAATTTTTAGTTAAGACTGAATTTAGTTAAGACTATATTTAGTTAAGACTAAAGTTTGCGACAAATTTTTAATTAAGACTAAATTTAGTTAAGACTAAAATTAGCGACAAATTTTAATTTTTAGTTAAGACTAATTTTAGTTAAGTCTAAATTTTACGACAAATCTTTAGTTAAGACTAAATTTAATAAGGACTAAATTTTGCGACAAATTTTCAGTTAAGACTAAATTTAGTTAAGAGTAAATTTTGCGACAAATTTTTAGTTAGGACTAAATTTTTCGTCAAATTTTTAGTTAAGACTAAAATTTGCGACAAACTTTTAGTTAAGACTAAATTTTGCGACAAATTTTTAGTTAAGACTAATTTTAGTTAAGACTAAAATTTGCGACAAATTTTTAGTTAAGACTAAATTTTGCGACAAACTTTTAGTTAAGACTAAATTTAGTTAAGACTAAATTTTGCGACAAATTTTTAGTTAAGACTAAATTTAGTTGAGACTAAATTTTGCGACAAATTTTTAGTTAAGACTAAATTTTGCTACAAATTTTTAGTTAAGACTAAATTTAGTTGAGACTAAATTTTGAGACAAATTTTTAGTTAAAACTAAGTTTAGTTAAGACTTAATTTTGCGACAAATTTCTAGTTAAGACTAAATTTAGTTAAGACTAAAATTTGCGACAAATTTTTAGTTAAGACTAAATTTAGTTAAGTCTAAATTTTGCGACGAATTTTAGTTAAGACTAAATTTTACGACAAATTTTTAGTTAAGACTAAGTTTAATTAAGACTAAATTTTGCGACAAATTTTCAGTTAAGACTAAATTTAGTTAAGACTAAATTTTGCGTCAAATTTTTAGTTAGGACTAAATTTTGCGTCAAATTTTTAGTTAAGACTAAAATTTGCGACAAATTTTTAGTTAAGACTAAATTTTGCGACATATTTTTAGTTAAGACTAATTTTAGTTAAGACTAAAATTTGCGACAAATTTTTAATTAAGACTAAATTTAGTTAAGACTAAATTTTGCGACAAATTTTTAGTTAAGACTAAATTTAGTTAAGACTAAATTTTGCGACAAATTTTTAGTTAAGACTAAATTTAGTTGAGACTAAATTTTGAGACAAATTTTTAGTTAAGACTTATTTTAGTTAAGACTAAAAGTTGCGACAAATTTTTAGTTAAGACTAAATTTTGCGACAAACTTTTAGTTAGGACTAAATTTAGTTAAGAATAAATTTTGCGACAAATTTTTAGTTAGGACTAAATTTTGCGTCAAATTTTTAGTTAAGACTAAAATTTGCGACAAATTTTTAGTTAAGACTAAATTTTGCGACAAATTTTTAGTTAAGACTAATTTTAGTTAAGACTAAATTTTGCGACAAATTTTTAGTTAAGACTAAATTTTGCGACAAACATTTAGTTAAGACTAAATTTAGTTAAGACTAAATTTTGCTACAAATTTTTAGTTAAGACTAAATTTAGTTGAGACTAAATTTTGAGACAAATTTTTAGTTAAGACTTATTTTAGTTAAGACTAAAAGTTGCGACAAATTTTTAGTTAAGACTAAATTTTGCGACAAACTTTTAGTTAGGACTAAATTTAGTTAAGAATAAATTTTGCGACAAATTTTTAGTTAGGACTAAATTTTGCGTCAAATTTTTAGTTAAGACTAAAATTTGCGACATATTTTTAGTTAAGACTAATTTTAGTTAAGACTAAAATTTGCGACAAATTTTTAATTAAGACTAAATTTAGTTAAGACTAAATTTTGCGACAAATTTTTAGTTAAGACTAAATTTAGTTAAGACTAAATTTTGCGACAAATTTTTAGTTAAGACTAAATTTAGTTAAGACTGAATTTTGCGACAAATTTTTAGTTAAGACTAAATTTTGCGACAAATTTTTAGTTAAGACTAAATTTACGACAAATTTTTAGTTAAGACTAAATTTTGCGACAAATTTTCAGTTAAGACTAAATTTAGTTAAGACTAAATTTTGCGACAAATTTTTAGTTAGGACTAAATTTTGCGTCAAATTTTTAGTTAAGAATAAAATTTGCCACAAATTTTTAGTTGGGACTAAATTTTGGACAAATTTTTAGTTAAGACTAATTCTTGTTAAGACTAAAATTTGCGACAAATTTATAGTTAAGACTAAATTTTGCGTCAAACTTTTAGTTAAGACTAAATTTAGTTAAGACTAAATTTTGCGACAAATTTTTAGTTAAGACTAATTTTAGTTAGGACTAAAATTTGCGACAAATTTTTAGTTAAGACTAAATTTTGCGACAAATTTTTAGCCAAGACTAAATTTAGTTGAGACGAAATTTTGCGACAAATTTTTAGTTAAGACTAAAATTTGCGACAAATTTTTAGTTAAGACTAAATTTTGCGACAAATTTTTAGTTAAGACTAATTTTAGTTAAGACTAAAATTTGCGACAAATTTTTAGTTAAGACTAAATTTTGCGACAAACTTTTAGTTAAGACTACATTTAGTTAAGACTAAATTTTGCGACAAATTTTTAGTTAAGACTGAATTTAGTTAAGACTATATTTAGTTAAGACTAAAATTTGCGACAAATTTTTAGTTAAGACTAAATTTAGTTAAGACTAAAATTAGCGACAAATTTTAATTTTTAGTTAAGACTAATTTTAGTTAAGTCTAAATTTTACGACAAATTTTTAGTTAAGACTAAATTTAATTAAGACTAAATTTTGCGACAAATTTTCAGTTAAGACTAAATTTAGTTAAGACTAAATTTTGCGACAAATTTTTAGTTAGGACTAAATTTTGCGTCAAATTTTTAGTTAAGACTAAAATTTGCGACAAATTTATAGTTAAGACTAAATTTTGCGAAAAATTTTTAGTTAAGACTAATTTTAGTTAAGACTAAAATTTGCGACAAATTTTTAGTTAAGACTAAATTTTGCGACAAACTTTTAGTTTAAACTAAATTTAGTTAAGACTAATTTTTGCGACAAATTTTTAGTTAAGACTAAATTTAGTTAAGACTAAATTTTGCGACAAATTTTTAGTTAAGACTAAATTTTGCTACAAATTTTTAGTTAAGACTAAATTTAGTTGAGACTAAATTTTGAGTAAAATTTTTAGTTAAGACTTATTTTAGTTAAGACTAAAAGTTGCGACAAATTTTTAGTTAAGACTAAATTTTGCGACAAACTTTTAGTTAGGACTAATTTTAGTTAAGAATAAATTTTGCGACAAATTTTTAGTTAGGACTAAATTTTGAGACAAATTTTTAGTTAAGACTTATTTTAGTTAAGACTAAAAGTTGCGACAAATTTTTAGTTAAGACTAAATTTTGCGACAAACTTTTAGTTAGGACTAAATTTAGTTAAGAATAAATTTTGCGACAAATTTTTAGTTAAGACTAAATTTTGCGTCAAATTTTTAGTTATGACTAAAATTTGCGACAAATTTTTAGTTAAGACTAAATTTTGCGACAAATTTTTAGTTAAGACTAATTTTAGTTAAGACTAAATTTTGCGACAAATTTTTAGTTAAGACTAAATTTTGCGACAAACATTTAGTTAAGACTAAATTTAGTTAAGACTAAATTTTGCGACAAATTTTTAGTTAAGACTAAATTTTGCGACAAATTTTTAGTTAAGACTAAATTTTGCTACAAATTTTTAGTTAAGACTAAATTTAGTTGAGACTAAATTTTGAGACAAATTTTTAGTTAAGACTTATTTTAGTTAAGACCAAAAGTTGCGACAAATTTTTAGTTAACACTAAATTTTGCGACAAACTTTTAGTTAGGACTAAATTTAGTTAAGACTAAATTTTTGCGACAAATTTTTAGTTCAGACTAAATTTAGTTAAGACTAAATTTTGCGACAAATTTTTAGTTAAGACTAAATTTAGTTAAGACTAAATTTTGCGACAAATTTTTAGTTAAGACTAAATTTTGCGACAAATTTATAGTTAAGACTAAATTTAGTTAAAACTAAAATTAGCGACAAATATTAATTTTTAGTTAAGACTAATTTTAGTTAAGTCTAAATTTCACGACAAATTTTTAGTTAAGACTAAATTTAATTAAGACTAAATTTTGCGACAAATTTTCAGTTAGGACTAAATTTAGTTAAGACTAAATTTTGCGACAAATTTTTAGTTAGGACTAAATTTTGCGACAAATTTTTAGTTAAGACTAATTTTAGTTAAGACTAAAATTTGCGACAAATTTTTAGTTAAGACTAAATTTTGCGACAAACTTTTAGTTAAGACTAAATTTAGTTAAGACTAAATTTTGCGACAAATTTTTAGTTAAGACTAAATTTAGTTAAGACTAAATTTTGCGACAAATTTTTAGTTAAGACTAAATTTTGCTACAAATTTTTAGTTGAGACTAAATTTTGAGACAAATTTTTAGTTAAGACTTATTTTAGTTAAGACTAAAAGTTGCGACAAATTTTTAGTTAAGACTAAATTTTGTGACAAACTTTTAGTTAGGACTAAATTTAGTTAAGACTAAATTTTTGCGACAAATTTTTAGTTCAGACTAAATTTAGTTAAGACTAAATTTTGCGACAAATTTTTAGTTAAGACTAAATTTAGTTAAGACTGAATTTTGCGACAAATTTTTAGTTAAGACTAAATTTTGCGTCAAATTTTTAGTTAAGACTAAAATTTGCGACAAATTTATAGTTAAGACTAAATTTTGCGAAAAATTTTTAGTTAAGACTAATTTTAGTTAAGACTAAAATTTGCGACAAATTTTTAGTTAAGACTAATTTTTGCGACAAACTTTTAGTTTAAACTAAATTTAGTTAAGACTAATTTTTGCGACAAATTTTTAGTTAAGACTAAATTTAGTTAAGACTAAATTTTGCGACAAATTTTTAGTTAAGACTAAATTTTGCTACAAATTTTTAGTTAAGACTAAATTTAGTTGAGACTAAATTTTGAGACAAATTTTTAGTTAAGACTTATTTTAGTTAAGACTAAAAGTTGCGACAAATTTTTAGTTAAGACTAAATTTTGCGACAAACTTTTAGTTAGGACTAAATTTAGTTAAGAATAAATTTTGCGACAAATTTTTAGTTAGGACTAAATTTTGCGTCAAATTTTTAGTTAAGACTAAAATTTGCGACAAATTTTTAGTTAAGACTAAATTTTGCGACAAATTTTTAGTTAAGACTAATTTTAGTTAAGACTAAATTTTGCGACAAATTTTTAGTTAAGACTAAATTTTGCGACAAACATTTAGTTAAGACTAAATTTAGTTAAGACTAAATTTTGCTACAAATTTTTAGTTAAGACTAAATTTAGTTGAGACTAAATTTTGAGACAAATTTTTAGTTAAGACTTATTTTAGTTAAGACTAAAAGTTGCGACAAATTTTTAGTTAAGACTAAATTTTGCGACAAACTTTTAGTTAGGACTAAATATAGTTAAGAATAAATTTTGCGACAAATTTTTAGTTAGGACTAAATTTTGCGTCAAATTTTTAGTTAAGACTAAAATTTGCGACAAATTTTTAGTTAAGACTAAATTTTGCGACATATTTTTAGTTAAGACTAATTTTAGTTAAGACTAAAATTTGCGACAAATTTTTAATTAAGACTAAATTTAGTTAAGACTAAATTTTGCGACAAATTTTTAGTTAAGACTAAATTTAGTTAAGACTAAATTTTGCGACAAATTTTTAGTTAAGACTAAATTTAGTTAATACTGAATTTTGCGACAAATTTTTAGTTAAGACTAAATTTTGCGACAAATTTTTAGTTAAGACTAAATTTACGACAAATTTTTAGTTAAGACTAAATTTTGCGACAAATTTTCAGTTAAGACTAAATTTAGTTAAGACTAAATTTTGCGACAAATTTTTAGTTAGGACTAAATTTTGCGTCAAATTTTTAGTTAAGAATAAAATTTGCCACAAATTTTTAGTTGGGACTAAATTTTGGACAAATTTTTAGTTAAGACTAATTCTTGTTAAGACTAAAATTTGCGACAAATTTATAGTTAAGACTAAATTTTGCGTCAAACTTTTAGTTAAGACTAAATTTAGTTAAGACTAAATTTTGCGACAAATTTTTAGTTAAGACTAATTTTAGTTAGGACTAAAATTTGCGACAAATTTTTAGTTAAGACTAAATTTTGCGACAAATTTTTAGCCAAGACTAAATTTAGTTGAGACGAAATTTTGCGACAAATTTTTAGTTAAGACTAAAATTTGCGACAAATTTTTAGTTAAGACTAAATTTTGCGACAAATTTTTAGTTAAGACTAATTTTAGTTAAGACTAAAATTTGCGACAAATTTTTAGTTAAGACTAAATTTTGCGACAAACTTTTAGTTAAGACTACATTTAGTTAAGACTAAATTTTGCGACAAATTTTTAGTTAAGACTGAATTTAGTTAAGACTATATTTAGTTAAGACTAAAATTTGCGACAAATTTTTAGTTAAGACTAAATTTAGTTAAGACTAAAATTAGCGACAAATTTTAATTTTTAGTTAAGACTAATTTTAGTTAAGTCTAAATTTTACGACAAATTTTTAGTTAAGACTAAATTTAATTAAGACTAAATTTTGCGACAAATTTTCAGTTAAGACTAAATTTAGTTAAGACTAAATTTTGCGACAAATTTTTAGTTAGGACTAAATTTTGCGTCAAATTTTTAGTTAAGACTAAAATTTGCGACAAATTTATAGTTAAGACTAAATTTTGCGAAAAATTTTTAGTTAAGACTAATTTTAGTTAAGACTAAAATTTGCGACAAATTTTTAGTTAAGACTAAATTTTGCGACAAACTTTTAGTTTAAACTAAATTTAGTTAAGACTAATTTTTGAGACAAATTTTTAGTTAAGACTAAATTTAGTTAAGACTAAATTTTGCGACAAATTTTTAGTTAAGACTAAATTTTGCTACAAATTTTTAGTTAAGACTAAATTTAGTTGAGACTAAATTTTGAGTAAAATTTTTAGTTAAGACTTATTTTAGTTAAGACTAAAAGTTGCGACAAATTTTTAGTTAAGACTAAATTTTGCGACAAACTTTTAGTTAGGACTAATTTTAGTTAAGAATAAATTTTGCGACAAATTTTTAGTTACGACTAAATTTTGAGACAAATTTTTAGTTAAGACTTATTTTAGTTAAGACTAAAAGTTGCGACAAATTTTTAGTTAAGACTAAATTTTGCGACAAACTTTTAGTTAGGACTAAATTTAGTTAAGAATAAATTTTGCGACAAATTTTTAGTTAGGACTAAATTTTGCGTCAAATTTTTAGTTATGACTAAAATTTGCGACAAATTTTTAGTTAAGACTAAATTTTGCGACAAATTTTTAGTTAAGACTAATTTTAGTTAAGACTAAATTTTGCGACAAATTTTTAGTTAAGACTAAATTTTGCGACAAACATTTAGTTAAGACTAAATTTAGTTAAGACTAAATTTTGCGACAAATTTTTAGTTAAGACTAAATTTTGCGACAAATTTTTAGTTAAGACTAAATTTTGCTACAAATTTTTAGTTAAGACTAAATTTAGTTGAGACTAAATTTTGAGACAAATTTTTAGTTAAGACTTATTTTAGTTAAGACCAAAAGTTGCGACAAATTTTTAGTTAACACTAAATTTTGCGACAAACTTTTAGTTAGGACTAAATTTAGTTAAGACTAAATTTTTGCGACAAATTTTTAGTTCAGACTAAATTTAGTTAAGACTAAATTTTGCGACAAATTTTTAGTTAAGACTAAATTTAGTTAAGACTAAATTTTGCGGCAAATTTTTAGTTAAGACTAAATTTTGCGACAAATTTATAGTTAAGACTAAATTTAGTTAAAACTAAAATTAGCGACAAATATTAATTTTTAGTTAAGACTAATTTTAGTTAAGTCTAAATTTCACGACAAATTTTTAGTTAAGACTAAATTTAATTAAGACTAAATTTTGCGACAAATTTTCAGTTAGGACTAAATTTAGTTAAGACTAAATTTTGCGACAAATTTTTAGTTAGGACTAAATTTTGCGACAAATTTTTAGTTAAGACTAATTTTAGTTAAGACTAAAATTTGCGACAAATTTTTAGTTAAGACTAAATTTTGCGACAAACTTTTAGTTAAGACTAAATTTAGTTAAGACTAAATTTTGCGACAAATTTTTAGTTAAGACTAAATTTAGTTAAGACTAAATTTTGCGACAAATTTTTAGTTAAGACTAAATTTTGCTACAAATTTTTAGTTGAGACTAAATTTTGAGACAAATTTTTAGTTAAGACTTATTTTAGTTAAGACTAAAAGTTGCGACAAATTTTTAGTTAAGACTAAATTTTGTGACAAACTTTTAGTTAGGACTAAATTTAGTTAAGACTAAATTTTTGCGACAAATTTTTAGTTCAGACTAAATTTAGTTAAGACTAAATTTTGCGACAAATTTTTAGTTAAGACTAAATTTAGTTAAGACTGAATTTTGCGACAAATTTTTAGTTAAGACTAAATTTTGCGTCAAATTTTTAGTTAAGACTAAAATTTGCGACAAATTTATAGTTAAGACTAAATTTTGCGAAAAATTTTTAGTTAAGACTAATTTTAGTTAAGACTAAAATTTGCGACAAATTTTTAGTTAAGACTAAATTTTGCGACAAACTTTTAGTTTAAACTAAATTTAGTTAAGACTAATTTTTGCGACAAATTTTTAGTTAAGACTAAATTTAGTTAAGACTAAATTTTGCGACAAATTTTTAGTTAAGACTAAATTTTGCTACAAATTTTTAGTTAAGACTAAATTTAGTTGAGACTAAATTTTGAGACAAATTTTTAGTTAAGACTTATTTTAGTTAAGACTAAAAGTTGCGACAAATTTTTAGTTAAGACTAAATTTTGCGACAAACTTTTAGTTAGGACTAAATTTAGTTAAGAATAAATTTTGCGACAAATTTTTAGTTAGGACTAAATTTTGCGTCAAATTTTTAGTTAAGACTAAAATTTGCGACAAATTTTTAGTTAAGACTAAATTTTGCGACAAATTTTTAGTTAAGACTAATTTTAGTTAAGACTAAATTTTGCGACAAATTTTTAGTTAAGACTAAATTTTGCGACAAACATTTAGTTAAGACTAAATTTAGTTAAGACTAAATTTTGCTACAAATTTTTAGTTAAGACTAAATTTAGTTGAGACTAAATTTTGAGACAAATTTTTAGTTAAGACTTATTTTAGTTAAGACTAAAAGTTGCGACAAATTTTTAGTTAAGACTAAATTTTGCGACAAACTTTTAGTTAGGACTAAATTTAGTTAAGAATAAATTTTGCGACAAATTTTTAGTTAGGACTAAATTTTGCGTCAAATTTTTAGTTAAGACTAAAATTTGCGACAAATTTTTAGTTAAGACTAAATTTTGCGACAAATTTTTAGTTAAGACTAATTTTAGTTAAGACTAAATTTTGCGACAAATTTTTAGTTAAGACTAAATTTTGCGACAAACATTTAGTTAAGACTAAATTTAGTTAAGACTAAATTTTGCTACAAATTTTTAGTTAAGACTAAATTTAGTTGAGACTAAATTTTGAGACAAATTTTTAGTTAAGACTTATTTTAGTTAAGACTGAATTTTGCGACAAATTTTTAGTTAAGACTAAATTTTGCGTCAAATTTTTAGTTAAGACTAAAATTTGCGACAAATTTAAAGTTAAGACTAAATTTTGCGAAAAATTTTTAGTTAAGACTAATTTTAGTTAAGACTAAAATTTGCGACAAATTTTTAGTTAAGACTAAATTTTGCGACAAACTTTTAGTTTAAACTAAATTTAGTTAAGACTAATTTTTGCGACAAATTTTTAGTTAAGACTAAATTTAGTTAAGACTAAATTTTGCGACAAATTTTTAGTTAAGACTAAATTTTGCTACAAATTTTTAGTTAAGACTAAATTTAGTTGAGACTAAATTTTGAGACAAATTTTTAGTTAAGACTTATTTTAGTTAAGACTAAAAGTTGCGACAAATTTTTAGTTAAGACTAAATTTTGCGACAAACTTTTAGTTAGGACTAAATTTAGTTAAGAATAAATTTTGCGACAAATTTTTAGTTAGGACTAAATTTTGCGTCAAATTTTTAGTTAAGACTAAAATTTGCGACAAATTTTTAGTTAAGACTAAATTTTGCGACAAATTTTTAGTTAAGACTAATTTTAGTTAAGACTAAATTTTGCGACAAATTTTTAGTTAAGACTAAATTTTGCGACAAACATTTAGTTAAGACTAAATTTAGTTAAAACTAAATTTTGTTACAAATTTTTAGTTAAGACTAAATTTAGTTGAGACTAAATTTTGAGACAAATTTTTAGTTAAGACTTATTTTAGTTAAGACTAAAAGTTGCGACAAATTTTTAGTTAAGACTAAATTATGCGACAAACTTTTAGGTAGGACTAAATTTAGTTAAGAATAAATTTTGCGACAAATTTTTAGTTAGGACTAAATTTTGCGTCAAATTTTTAGTTAAGACTAAAATTTGCGACAAATTTTTAGTTAAGACTAAATTTTGCGACATATTTTTAGTTAAGACTAATTTTAGTTAAGACTAAAATTTGCGACAAATTTTTAATTAAGACTAAATTTAGTTAAGACTAAATTTTGCGACAAATTTTTAGTTAAGACTAAATTTAGTTAAGACTAAATTTTGCGACAAATTTTTAGTTAAGACTAAATTTAGTTAAGACTGAATTTTGCGACAAATTTTTAGTTAAGACTAAATTTTGCGACAAATTTTTAGTTAAGACTAAATTTACGACAAATTTTTAGTTAAGACTAAATTTTGCGACAAATTTTCAGTTAAGACTAAATTTAGTTAAGACTAAATTTTGCGACAAATTTTTAGTTAGGACTAAATTTTGCGTCAAATTTTTAGTTAAGAATAAAATTTGCGACAAATTTTTAGTTGGGACTAAATTTTGGACAAATTTTTAGTTAAGACTAATTCTTGTTAAGACTAAAATTTGCGACAAATTTATAGTTAAGACTAAATTTTGCGACAAACTTTTAGTTAAGACTAAATTTTGCGACAAATTTTTAGTTAAGACTAATTTTAGTTAGGACTAAAATTTGCGACAAATTTTTAGTTAAGACTAAATTTTGCGACAAATTTTTAGCCAAGACTAAATTTAGTTGAGACGAAATTTTGCGACAAATTTTTAGTTAAGACTAAAATTTGCGACAAATTTTTAGTTAAGACTAAATTTTGCGACAAATTTTTAGTTAAGACTAATTTTAGTTAAGACTAAAATTTGCGACAAATTTTTAGTTAAGACTAAATTTTGCGACAAACTTTTAGTTAAGACTACATTTAGTTAAGACTAAATTTTGCGACAAATTTTTAGTTAAGACTGAATTTAGTTAAGACTATATTTAGTTAAGACTAAAATTTGCGACAAATTTTTAGTTAAGACTAAATTTAGTTAAGACTAAAATTAGCGACAAATTTTAATTTTTAGTTAAGACTAATTTTAGTTAAGTCTAAATTTTACGACAAATTTTCAGTTAAGACTAAATTTAATTAAGACTAAATTTTGCGACAAATTTTCAGTTAAGACTAAATTTAGTTAAGACTAAATTTTGCGACAAATTTTTAGTTAGGACTAAATTTTGCGTCAAATTTTTAGTTAAGACTAAAATTTGCGACAAATTTATAGTTAAGACTAAATTTTGCGAAAAATTTTTAGTTAAGACTAATTTTAGTTAAGACTAAAATTTGCGACAAATTTTTAGTTAAGACTAAATTTTGCGACAAACTTTTAGTTTAAACTAAATTTAGTTAAGACTAATTTTTGCGACAAATTTTTAGTTAAGACTAAATTTAGTTAAGACTAAATTTTGCGACAAATTTTTAGTTAAGACTAAATTTTGCTACAAATTTTTAGTTAAGACTAAATTTAGTTGAGACTAAATTTTGAGACAAATTTTTAGTTAAGACTTATTTTAGTTAAGACTAAAAGTTGCGACAAATTTTTAGTTAAGACTAAATTTTGCGACAAACTTTTAGTTAGGACTAATTTTAGTTAAGAATAAATTTTGCGACAAATTTTTAGTTAGGACTGAATTTTGAGACAAATTTTTAGTTAAGACTTATTTTAGTTAAGACTAAAAGTTGCGACAAATTTTTAGTTAAGACTAAATTTTGCGACAAACTTTTAGTTAGGACTAAATTTAGTTAAGAATAAATTTTGCGACAAATTTTTAGTTAGGACTAAATTTTGCGTCAAATTTTTAGTTAAGACTAAAATTTGCGACAAATTTTTAGTTAAGACTAAATTTTGCGACAAATTTTTAGTTAAGACTAATTTTAGTTAAGACTAAATTTTGCGACAAATTTTTAGTTAAGACTAAATTTTGCGACAAACATTTAGTTAAGACTAAATTTAGTTAAGACTAAATTTTGCGACAAATTTTTAGTTAAGACTAAATTTTGCGACAAATTTTTAGTTAAGACTAAATTTTGCTACAAATTTTTAGTTAAGACTAAATTTAGTTGAGACTAAATTTTGAGACAAATTTTTAGTTAAGACTTATTTTAGTTAAGACCAAAAGTTGCGACAAATTTTTAGTTAACACTAAATTTTGCGACAAACTTTTAGTTAGGACTAAATTTAGTTAAGACTAAATTTTTGCGACAAATTTTTAGTTCAGACTAAATTTAGTTAAGACTAAATTTTGCGACAAATTTTTAGTTAAGACTAAATTTAGTTAAGACTAAATTTTGCGACAAATTTTTAGTTAGGACTAAATTTTGCGTCAAATTTTTAGTTAAGACTAAAATTTGCGACAAATTTATAGTTAAGACTAAATTTTGCGAAAAATTTTTAGTTAAGACTAATTTTAGTTAAGACTAAAATTTGCGACAAATTTTTAGTTAAGACTAAATTTTGCGACAAACTTTTAGTTTAAACTAAATTTAGTTAAGACTAATTTTTGCGACAAATTTTTAGTTAAGACTAAATTTAGTTAAGACTAAATTTTGCGACAAATTTTTAGTTAAGACTAAATTTTGCTACAAATTTTTAGTTAAGACTAAATTTAGTTGAGACTAAATTTTGAGACAAATTTTTAGTTAAGACTTATTTTAGTTAAGACTAAAAGTTGCGACAAATTTTTAGTTAAGACTAAATTTTGCGACAAACTTTTAGTTAGGACTAATTTTAGTTAAGAATAAATTTTGCGACAAATTTTTAGTTAGGACTAAATTTTGAGACAAATTTTTAGTTAAGACTTATTTTAGTTAAGACTAAAAGTTGCGACAAATTTTTAGTTAAGACTAAATTTTGCGACAAACTTTTAGTTAGGACTAAATTTAGTTAAGAATAAATTTTGCGACAAATTTTTAGTTAGGACTAAATTTTGCGTCAAATTTTTAGTTAAGACTAAAATTTGCGACAAATTTTTAGTTAAGACTAAATTTTGCGACAAATTTTTAGTTAAGACTAATTTTAGTTAAGACTAAATTTTGCGACAAATTTTTAGTTAAGACTAAATTTTGCGACAAACATTTAGTTAAGACTAAATTTAGTTAAGACTAAATTTTGCGACAAATTTTTAGTTAAGACTAAATTTTGCGACAAATTTTTAGTTAAGACTAAATTTTGCTACAAATTTTTAGTTAAGACTAAATTTAGTTGAGACTAAATTTTGAGACAAATTTTTAGTTAAGACTTATTTTAGTTAAGACCAAAAGTTGCGACAAATTTTTAGTTAACACTAAATTTTGCGACAAACTTTTAGTTAGGACTAAATTTAGTTAAGACTAAATTTTTGCGACAAATTTTTAGTTCAGACTAAATTTAGTTAAGACTAAATTTTGCGACAAATTTTTAGTTAAGACTAAATTTAGTTAAGACTAAATTTTGCGACAAATTTTTAGTTAAGACTAAATTTTGCGACAAATTTATAGTTAAGACTAAATTTAGTTAAAACTAAAATTAGCGACAAATTTTAATTTTTAGTTAAGACTAATTTTAGTTCAGTCTAAATTTCACGACAAATTTTTAGTTAAGACTAAATTTAATTAAGACTAAATTTTGCGACAAATTTTCAGTTAAGACTAAATTTTGCTACAAATTTTTAGTTAAGACTAAATTTAGTTGAGACTAAATTTTGAGACAAATTTTTAGTTAAGACTTATTTTAGTTAAGACTAAAAGTTGCGACAAATTTTTAGTTAAGACTAAATTTTGCGACAAACTTTTAGTTAGGACTAATTTTAGTTAAGAATAAATTTTGCGACAAATTTTTAGTTAGGACTAAATTTTGAGACAAATTTTTAGTTAAGACTTATTTTAGTTAAGACTAAAAGTTGCGACAAATTTTTAGTTAAGACTAAATTTTGCGACAAACTTTTAGTTAGGACTAAATTTAGTTAAGAATAAATTTTGCGACAAATTTTTAGTTAGGACTAAATTTTGCGTCAAATTTTTAGTTAAGACTAAAATTTGCGACAAATTTTTAGTTAAGACTAAATTTTGCGACAAATTTTTAGTTAAGACTAATTTTAGTTAAGACTAAATTTTGCGACAAATTTTTAGTTAAGACTAAATTTTGCGACAAACATTTAGTTAAGACTAAATTTAGTTAAGACTAAATTTTGCGACAAATTTTTAGTTAAGACTAAATTTTGCGACAAATTTTTAGTTAAGACTAAATTTTGCTACAAATTTTTAGTTAAGACTAAATTTAGTTGAGACTAAATTTTGAGACAAATTTTTAGTTAAGACTTATTTTAGTTAAGACCAAAAGTTGCGACAAATTTTTAGTTAACACTAAATTTTGCGACAAACTTTTAGTTAGGACTAAATTTAGTTAAGACTAAATTTTTGCGACAAATTTTTAGTTCAGACTAAATTTAGTTAAGACTAAATTTTGCGACAAATTTTTAGTTAAGACTAAATTTAGTTAAGACTAAATTTTGCGACAAATTTTTAGTTAAGACTAAATTTTGCGACAAATTTATAGTTAAGACTAAATTTAGTTAAAACTAAAATTAGCGACAAATTTTAATTTTTAGTTAAGACTAATTTTAGTTCAGTCTAAATTTCACGACAAATTTTTAGTTAAGACTAAATTTAATTAAGACTAAATTTTGCGACAAATTTTCAGTTAAGACTAAATTTAGTTAAGACTAAATTTTGCGACAAATTTTTAGTTAGGACTAAATTTTGCGACAAATTTTTAGTTAAGACTAATTTTAGTTAAGACTAAAATTTGCGACAAATTTATAGTTAAGACTAAATTTTGCGACAAACTTTTAGTTAAGACTAAATTTAGTTAAGACTAAATTTTGCGACAAATTTTTAGTTAAGACTAAATTTAGTTAAGACTAAATTTTGCGACAAATTTTTAGTTAAGACTAAATTTTGCTACAAATTTTTAGTTGAGACTAAATTTTGAGACAAATTTTTAGTTAAGACTTATTTTAGTTAAGACTAAAAGTTGCGACAAATTTTTAGTTAAGACTAAATTTTGTGACAAACTTTTAGTTAGGACTAAATTTAGTTAAGACTAAATTTTTGCGACAAATTTTTAGTTCAGACTAAATTTAGTTAGGACCAAATTTTGCGACAAATTTTTAGTTAATACTAAATTTTGCGACAAATTTTTAGTTAATACTAAATTTTGCGACAAATTTTTAGTTAAGACTAATTTTAGTTAAGACTAAATTTTGCGACAAATTTTTAGTTAAGACTAAATTTTGCGACAAACATTTAGTTAAGACTAAATTTAGTTAAAACTAAATTTTGTTACAAATTTTTAGTTAAGACTAAATTTAGTTGAGACTAAATTTTGAGACAAATTTTTAGTTAAGACTTATTTTAGTTAAGACTAAAAGTTGCGACAAATTTTTAGTTAAGACTAAATTTTGCGACAAACTTTTAGGTAGGACTAAATTTAGTTAAGAATAAATTTTGCGACAAATTTTTAGTTAGGACTAAATTTTGCGTCAAATTTTTAGTTAAGACTAAAATTTGCGACAAATTTTTAGTTAAGACTAAATTTTGCGACATATTTTTAGTTAAGACTAATTTTAGTTAAGACTAAAATTTGCGACAAGTTTTTAATTAAGACTAAATTTAGTTAAGACTAAATTTTGCGACAAATTTTTAGTTAAGACTAAATTTAGTTAAGACTAAATTTTGCGACAAATTTTTAGTTAAGACTAAATTTAGTTAAGACTGAATTTTGCGACAAATTTTTAGTTAAGACTAAATTTTGCGACAAATTTTTAGTTAAGACTAAATTTACGACAAATTTTTAGTTAAGACTAAATTTTGCGACAAATTTTCAGTTAAGACTAAATTTAGTTAAGACTAAATTTTGCGACAAATTTTTAGTTAGGACTAAATTTTGCGTCAAATTTTTAGTTAAGAATAAAATTTGCGACAAATTTTTAGTTGGGACTAAATTTTGGACAAATTTTTAGTTAAGACTAATTCTTGTTAAGACTAAAATTTGCGACAAATTTATAGTTAAGACTAAATTTTGCGACAAACTTTTAGTTAAGACTAAATTTTGCGACAAATTTTTAGTTAAGACTAATTTTAGTTAGGACTAAAATTTGCGACAAATTTTTAGTTAAGACTAAATTTTGCGACAAATTTTTAGCCAAGACTAAATTTAGTTGAGACGAAATTTTGCGACAAATTTTTAGTTAAGACTAAAATTTGCGACAAATTTTTAGTTAAGACTAAATTTTGCGACAAATTTTTAGTTAAGACTAATTTTAGTTAAGACTAAAATTTGCGACAAATTTTTAGTTAAGACTAAATTTTGCGACAAACTTTTAGTTAAGACTACATTTAGTTAAGACTAAATTTTGCGACAAATTTTTAGTTAAGACTGAATTTAGTTAAGACTATATTTAGTTAAGACTAAAATTTGCGACAAATTTTTAGTTAAGACTAAATTTAGTTAAGACTAAAATTAGCGACAAATTTTAATTTTTAGTTAAGACTAATTTTAGTTAAGTCTAAATTTTACGACAAATTTTCAGTTAAGACTAAATTTAATTAAGACTAAATTTTGCGACAAATTTTCAGTTAAGACTAAATTTAGTTAAGACTAAATTTTGCGACAAATTTTTAGTTAGGACTAAATTTTGCGTCAAATTTTTAGTTAAGACTAAAATTTGCGACAAATTTATAGTTAAGACTAAATTTTGCGAAAAATTTTTAGTTAAGACTAATTTTAGTTAAGACTAAAATTTGCGACAAATTTTTAGTTAAGACTAAATTTTGCGACAAACTTTTAGTTTAAACTAAATTTAGTTAAGACTAATTTTTGCGACAAATTTTTAGTTAAGACTAAATTTAGTTAAGACTAAATTTTGCGACAAATTTTTAGTTAAGACTAAATTTTGCTACAAATTTTTAGTTAAGACTAAATTTAGTTGAGACTAAATTTTGAGACAAATTTTTAGTTAAGACTTATTTTAGTTAAGACTAAAAGTTGCGACAAATTTTTAGTTAAGACTAAATTTTGCGACAAACTTTTAGTTAGGACTAATTTTAGTTAAGACTAAATTTTGCGACAAATTTTTAGTTAGGACTGAATTTTGAGACAAATTTTTAGTTAAGACTTATTTTAGTTAAGACTAAAAGTTGCGACAAATTTTTAGTTAAGACTAAATTTTGCGACAAACTTTTAGTTAGGACTAAATTTAGTTAAGAATAAATTTTGCGACAAATTTTTAGTTAGGACTAAATTTTGCGTCAAATTTTTAGTTAAGACTAAAATTTGCGACAAATTTTTAGTTAAGACTAAATTTTGCGACAAATTTTTAGTTAAGACTAATTTTAGTTAAGACTAAATTTTGCGACAAATTTTTAGTTAAGACTAAATTTTGCGACAAACATTTAGTTAAGACTAAATTTAGTTAAGACTAAATTTTGCGACAAATTTTTAGTTAAGACTAAATTTTGCGACAAATTTTTAGTTAAGACTAAATTTAGTTAAGACTAAATTTTGCGAAAAATTTTTAGTTAAGACTAATTTTAGTTAAGACTAAAATTTGCGACAAATTTTTAGTTAAGACTAAATTTTGCGACAAACTTTTAGTTTAAACTAAATTTAGTTAAGACTAATTTTTGCGACAAATTTTTAGTTAAGACTAAATTTAGTTAAGACTAAATTTTGCGACAAATTTTTAGTTAAGACTAAATTTTGCTACAAATTTTTAGTTAAGACTAAATTTAGTTGAGACTAAATTTTGAGACAAATTTTTAGTTAAGACTTATTTTAGTTAAGACTAAAAGTTGCGACAAATTTTTAGTTAAGACTAAATTTTGCGACAAACTTTTAGTTAGGACTAATTTTAGTTAAGAATAAATTTTGCGACAAATTTTTAGTTAGGACTAAATTTTGAGACAAATTTTTAGTTAAGACTTATTTTAGTTAAGACTAAAAGTTGCGACAAATTTTTAGTTAAGACTAAATTTTGCGACAAACTTTTAGTTAGGACTAAATTTAGTTAAGAATAAATTTTGCGACAAATTTTTAGTTAGGACTAAATTTTGCGTCAAATTTTTAGTTAAGACTAAAATTTGCGACAAATTTTTAGTTAAGACTAAATTTTGCGACAAATTTTTAGTTAAGACTAATTTTAGTTAAGACTAAATTTTGCGACAAATTTTTAGTTAAGACTAAATTTTGCGACAAACATTTAGTTAAGACTAAATTTAGTTAAGACTAAATTTTGCGACAAATTTTTAGTTAAGACTAAATTTTGCGACAAATTTTTAGTTAAGACTAAATTTTGCTACAAATTTTTAGTTAAGACTAAATTTAGTTGAGACTAAATTTTGAGACAAATTTTTAGTTAAGACTTATTTTAGTTAAGACCAAAAGTTGCGACAAATTTTTAGTTAACACTAAATTTTGCGACAAACTTTTAGTTAGGACTAAATTTAGTTAAGACTAAATTTTTGCGACAAATTTTTAGTTCAGACTAAATTTAGTTAAGACTAAATTTTGCGACAAATTTTTAGTTAAGACTAAATTTAGTTAAGACTAAATTTTGCGACAAATTTTTAGTTAAGACTAAATTTTGCGACAAATTTATAGTTAAGACTAAATTTAGTTAAAACTAAAATTAGCGACAAATTTTAATTTTTAGTTAAGACTAATTTTAGTTCAGTCTAAATTTCACGACAAATTTTTAGTTAAGACTAAATTTAATTAAGACTAAATTTTGCGACAAATTTTCAGTTAAGACTAAATTTAGTTAAGACTAAATTTTGCGACAAATTTTTAGTTAGGACTAAATTTTGCGACAAATTTTTAGTTAAGACTAATTTTAGTTAAGACTAAAATTTGCGACAAATTTTTAGTTAAGACTAAATTTTGCGACAAACTTTTAGTTAAGACTAAATTTAGTTAAGACTAAATTTTGCGACAAATTTTTAGTTAAGACTAAATTTAGTTAAGACTAAATTTTGCGACAAATTTTTAGTTAAGACTAAATTTTGCTACAAATTTTTAGTTGAGACTAAATTTTGAGACAAATTTTTAGTTAAGACTTATTTTAGTTAAGACTAAAAGTTGCGACAAATTTTTAGTTAAGACTAAATTTTGTGACAAACTTTTAGTTAGGACTAAATTTAGTTAAGACTAAATTTTTGCGACAAATTTTTAGTTCAGACTAAATTTAGTTAGGACCAAATTTTGCGACAAATTTTTAGTTAATACTAAATTTTGCGACAAATTTTTAGTTAAGACTAAATTTTGCGACAAGTTTTTAGGTAAGACTAAATTTAGTTAAGACTGAATTTTGCGACAAATTTTTAGTTAGGACTAAATTTTGCGACAAATTTTTAGGTAAGACTAAATTTAGTTAAGACTGAATTTTGCGACAAATTTTTAGTTAGGACTAAATTTTGCGACAAATTTTTAGTTAAGACTAAATTTAGTTATCACTAAATTTTGCGACAAATTTTTAGTTAAGACTAAATTTTGCGTCAAATTTTTAGTTAAGACTAAAATTTGCGACTAATTTTTAGTTAAGGCTAAATTTAGTTAAGATTAAATTTTGCGACAAATTTTTAGTTAAGACTAAATTTAGTTAAGACTAAATTTTGCGACAAATTTTTAGTTGACTAAATTTTGCGACAAATTTTTAATTAAGACTAAATTTTGCGACAAATTTTTAGTTAAGACTAAATTTAGTTGAGACTAAATTTTGTGACAAATTTTTAGTTAAGACTTATTTTAGTTAAGACTAAAATTTGCGACAAATTTTTATTAGGACTAAATTTAGTTAAGACTAAATTTTGCGACAAATTTTTAGTTAAGACTAAATTTAGTTAAGACTAAATTTTGCGACAAATTTTTAGTTAAGACTAAATTTAGTTAAGACTAAATTTTGCGACAAATTTTTAGTTAAGACTAAATTTTGCTACAAATTTTTAGTTAAGACTAAATTAAGTTGAGACTAAATTTTGAGACAAATTTTTAGGTAAACTTATTTTAGTTAAGACTAAAAGTTGCGACAAATTTTTAGTTAAGACTAAATTTTGCGACAAACTTTTAGTTAGGACTAAATTTAGTTAAGACTAAATTTTTGCGACAAATTTTTAGTTCAGACTAAATTTAGTTAAGACTAAATTTTGCGACAAATTTTTAGTTAAGACTAAATTTTGCGACAAATTTGACAAATTTTTAGGTAAGACTAAATTTAGTTAAGACTGAATTTTGCGACAAATTTTTAGTTAAGACTAAATTTTGCGACAAATTTTTAGTTAAGACTAAATTTAGTTAAGACTAAATTTTTAGTTAAGACTAAATTTAATTAAGACTAAATTTTGTCTTAACTAAATTTAGTTAAGAATAAATTTAGTTAAGACTAAATTTTGCGACAAATTTTTAGTTAAGACTAAATTTTGCGTCAAATTTTTAGTTAAGACTAAAATTTGCGATTAATTTTTGGTTAAGGCTAAATTTAGTTAAGATTAAATTTTGCGACAAATTTTTAGTTAAGACTAAATTTAGTTAAGACTAAATTTTGCGACAAATTTTTAGTTAAGACTAAATTTAGTTAAGATTAATATTTGCGACAAATTTTTAGTTAAGACTAAAATTAGCGACAAATTTTTAGTTAAGACTAAATTTAGTTAAGTCTAAATTTTGCGACGAATTTTAGTTAAGACTAAATTTTACGACAAATTTTTAGTTAAGACTAAATTTAATTAGGACTAAATTTTGCGACAAATTTTCAGTTAAGACTAAATTTAGTTAAGACTAAATTTTGCGACAAATTTTTAGTTAGGACTAAATTTTGCGTCAAATTTTTAGTTAAGACTAAAATTTGCGACAAATTTTTAGTTAGGACTAAATTTTGCGACAAATTTTTACTTAAGACTAATTTTAGTTAAGACTAAATTTTGCGACAAATTTTTAGTTAAGACTAAATTTTGCGACTAATTTTTAGTTAAGGCTAAATTTAGTTAAGATTAAATTTTGCGACAAATTTTTAGTTAAGACTAAATTTAGTTAAGACTAAATTTTGCGACAAATTTTTAGTTGACTAAATTTTGCGACAAATTTTTAATTAAGACTAAATTTTGCGACAAATTTTTAGTTAAGACTAAATTTAGTTGAGACTAAATTTTGTGACAAATTTTTAGTTAAGACTTATTTTAGTTAAGACTAAAATTTGCGACAAATTTTTATTAGGACTAAATTTAGTTAAGACTAAATTTTGCGACAAATTTTTAGTTAAGACTAAATTTAGTTAAGACTAAATTTTGCGACAAATTTTTAGTTAAGACTAAATTTTGCTACAAATTTTTAGTTAAGACTAAATTAAGTTGAGACTAAATTTTGAGACAAATTTTTAGGTAAACTTATTTTAGTTAAGACTAAAAGTTGCGACAAATTTTTAGTTAAGACTAAATTTTGCGACAAACTTTTAGTTAGGACTAAATTTAGTTAAGACTAAATTTTTGCGACAAATTTTTAGTTCAGACTAAATTTAGTTAAGACTAAATTTTGCGACAAATTTTTAGTTAAGACTAAATTTTGCGACAAATTTGACAAATTTTTAGGTAAGACTAAATTTAGTTAAGACTGAATTTTGCGACAAATTTTTAGTTAAGACTAAATTTTGCGACAAATTTTTAGTTAAGACTAAATTTAGTTAAGACTAAATTTTTAGTTAAGACTAAATTTAATTAAGACTAAATTTTGTCTTAACTAAATTTAGTTAAGAATAAATTTAGTTAAGACTAAATTTTGCGACAAATTTTTAGTTAAGACTAAATTTTGCGTCAAATTTTTAGTTAAGACTAAAATTTGCGATTAATTTTTGGTTAAGGCTAAATTTAGTTAAGATTAAATTTTGCGACAAATTTTTAGTTAAGACTAAATTTAGTTAAGACTAAATTTTGCGACAAATTTTTAGTTAAGACTAAATTTAGTTAAGATTAATATTTGCGACAAATTTTTAGTTAAGACTAAAATTAGCGACAAATTTTTAGTTAAGACTAAATTTAGTTAAGTCTAAATTTTGCGACGAATTTTAGTTAAGACTAAATTTTACGACAAATTTTTAGTTAAGACTAAATTTAATTAGGACTAAATTTTGCGACAAATTTTCAGTTAAGACTAAATTTAGTTAAGACTAAATTTTGTGACAAATTTTTAGTTAGGACTAAATTTTGCGTCAAATTTTTAGTTAAGACTAAAATTTGCGACAAATTTTTAGTTAGGACTAAATTTTGCGACAAATTTTTACTTAAGACTAATTTTAGTTAAGACTAAATTTTGCGACAAATTTTTAGTTAAGACTAAATTTTGCGACAAACTTTTAGTTAAGACTAAATTTAGTTAAGACTAAATTTTGCGACAAATTTTTAGTTAAGACTAAATTTTGCGACAAATTTTTAGTTAAGACTAAATTTTGCTACAAATTTTTAGTTAAGACTAAATTTAGTTGAGACTAAATTTTGAGACAAATTTTTAGTTAAGACTTATTTTAGTTAAGACCAAAAGTTGCGACAAATTTTTAGTTAACACTAAATTTTGCGACAAACTTTTAGTTAGGACTAAATTTAGTTAAGACTAAATTTTTGCGACAAATTTTTAGTTCAGACTAAATTTAGTTAAGACTAAATTTTGCGACAAATTTTTAGTTAAGACTAAATTTTGCGACAAATTTTTAGTTAAGACTAAATTTTGCGACAAATTTTTAGTTAAGACTAAATTTAGTTAAGACTAAAATTAGCGACAAATTTTAATTTTTAGTTAAGACTAATTTTAGTTAAGTCTAAATTTTACGACAAATTTTTAGTTAAGACTAAATTTAATTAAGACTAAATTTTGCGACAAATTTTCAGTTAAGACTAAATTTAGTTAAGACTAAATTTTGCGACAAATTTTTAGTTAGGACTAAATTTTGCGACAAATTTTTAGTTAAGACTAATTTTAGTTAAGACTAAAATTTGCGACAAATTTTTAGTTAAGACTAAATTTTGCGACAAACTTTTAGTTAAGACTAAATTTAGTTAAGACTAAATTTTGCGACAAATTTTTAGTTAAGACTAAATTTAGTTAAGACTAAATTTTGCGACAAATTTTTAGTTAAGACTAAATTTAGTTAAGATTAATATTTGCGACAAATTTTTAGTTAAGACTAAAATTAGCGACAAATTTTTAGTTAAGACTAAATTTAGTTAAGTCTAAATTTTGCGACGAATTTTAGTTAAGACTAAATTTTACGACAAATTTTTAGTTAAGACTAAATTTAATTAGGACTAAATTTTGCGACAAATTTTCAGTTAGGACTAAATTTTGCGACAAATTTTTACTTAAGACTAATTTTAGTTAAGACTAAATTTTGCGACAAATTTTTAGTTAAGACTAAATTTTGCGACAAACTTTTAGTTAAGACTAAATTTAGTTAAGACTAAATTTTGCGACAAATTTTTAGTTAAGACTAAATTTTGCGACAAATTTTTAGTTAAGACTAAATTTTGCTACAAATTTTTAGTTAAGACTAAATTTAGTTGAGACTAAATTTTGAGACAAATTTTTAGTTAAGACTTATTTTAGTTAAGACCAAAAGTTGCGACAAATTTTTAGTTAACACAAAATTTTGCGACAAACTTTTAGTTAGGACTAAATTTAGTTAAGACTAAATTTTTGCGACAAATTTTTAGTTCAGACTAAATTTAGTTAAGACTAAATTTTGCGACAAATTTTTAGTTAAGACTAAATTTTGCGACAAATTTTTAGTTAAGACTAAATTTTGCGACAAATTTTTAGTTAAGACTAAATTTAGTTAAGACTAAAATTAGCGACAAATTTTAATTTTTAGTTAAGACTAATTTTAGTTAAGTCTAAATTTTACGACAAATTTTTAGTTAAGACTAAATTTAATTAAGACTAAATTTTGCGACAAATTTTCAGTTAAGACTAAATTTAGTTAAGACTAAATTTTGCGACAAATTTTTAGTTAGGACTAAATTTTGCGACAAATTTTTAGTTAAGACTAATTTTAGTTAAGACTAAAATTTGCGACAAATTTTTAGTTAAGACTAAATTTTGCGACAAACTTTTAGTTAAGACTAAATTTAGTTAAGACTAAATTTTGCGACAAATTTTTAGTTAAGACTAAATTTAGTTAAGACTAAATTTTGCGACAAATTTTTAGTTAAGACTAAATTTTGCTACAAATTTTTAGTTGAGACTAAATTTTGAGACAATATTTTAGTTAAGACTTATTTTAGTTAAGACTAAAAGTTGCGACAAATTTTTAGTTAAGACTAAATTTTGTGACAAACTTTTAGTTAGGACTAAATTTAGTTAAGACTAAATTTTTGCGACAAATTTTTAGTTCAGACTAAATTTAGTTAGGACCAAATTTTGCGACAAATTTTTAGTTAAGACTAAATTTTGCGACAAATTTTTAGTTAAGACTAAATTTTGCGACAAATTTTTAGGTAAGACTAAATTTAGTTAAGACTGAATTTTGCGACAAATTTTTAGTTAGGACTAAATTTTGCGACAAATTTTTAGTTAAGACTAAATTTAGTTAAGACTAAATTTTGCGACAAATTTTTAGTTAAGACTAAATTTTGCAACAAATTTTTAGTTAAGACTAAATTTATTTAAGACTAAATTTTGCGACAAATTTTTAGTTAAGACTAAATTTTGCGTCAAATTTTTAGTTAAGACTAAAATTTGCGACTAATTTTTAGTTAAGGCTAAATTTAGTTAAGACTGAATTTTGCGACAAATTTTAAGTTAAGACTAAATTTAGTTAGGACTAAATTTTGCGACAAATTGCTAGTTAAGACTAAATTTAGTTAAGACTAAAATTTGCGACAAATTTTTAGTTAAGACTAAGTTTAGTTAAGTCTAAATTTTGCGACGAATTTTAGTTAAGACTAAATTTTACGACAAATTTTTAGTTAAGACTAAGTTTAATTAAGACTAAATTTTGCGACAAATTTTCAGTTCAGACTAAATTTAGTTAAGACTAAATTTTGCGACTAATTTTTAGTTAGGACTAAATTTTGCGTCAAATTTTTAGTTAAGACTAAAATTTGCGACAAATTTTTAGTTAAGACTAAATTTTGCGACAAATTTTCAGTTAAGACTAATTTTAGTTAAGACTAAAATTTGCGACAAATTTTTAATTAGGACTAAATTTAGTTAAGACTAAATTTTGCGACAAATTTTTAGTTAGGACTAAATTTTGCGTCAAATTTTTAGTTAAGACTAAAATTTGCGACAAATTTTTAGTTAAGACTAAATTTTGCGACAAATTTTTAGTTAAGACTAATTTTAGTTAAGACTAAATTTTGCGACAAATTTTTAGTTAAGACTAAATTTTGCGACAAATTTTTAGTTAAGACTAAATTTAGTTAAGACTAAAATTAGCGACAAATTTTAATTTTTAGTTAAGACTAATTTTAGTTAAGTCTAAATTTTACGACAAATTTTTAGTTAAGACTAAATTTAATTAAGACTAAATTTTGCGACAAATTTTCAGTTAAGACTAAATTTAGTTAAGACTAAATTTTGCGACAAATTTTTAGTTAGGACTAAATTTTGCGACAAATTTTTAATTAAGACTAAATTTTGCGACAAATTTTTAGTTAAGACTAAATTTTGCGACAAATTTTTAGTTAAGACTAAATTTTGCGACAAATTTTTAGTTAAGACTTAATTTAGTTAAGACTAAATTTTGCGACAAATTTTTAGTTAAGACTAAATTTTGCGACAAATTTTTAGTTAAGACTAAAATTTGCGAAAAATTTTTAGTTAAGACTAAATTTTGCGACAAATTTTTAGTTAAGACTAAATTTTGCGACAAATTTTTAGTTAAGACTAAATTTTGCTACAAATTTTTAGTTAAGACTATATTTTGCGACAAACTTTTAGTTAAGACTAAATTTTGAGACAAATTTTTAGTTAAGACTAAATTTAGTTAAGACTAAATTTTGCGACAAATTTTTAGTTAAGACTAAATTTAGTTAGGACTAAATTTTAAGACAAATTTTTAGTTAAGACTAAATTTAGTTAAGACTAAATTTTGCGACAAATTTTTAGTTAAGACTAAATTTACTTAAGACTATATTTTGCGACAAATTTTTAGTTAAGACTAAATTTTGCGACAAATTTTCAGTTAAGACTAAATTAAGTTAAGACTAAATTTTGCGACAAATTTTTAGTTAGGACTAAATTTTGCGTCAAATTTTTAGTTAAGAATAAAATTTGCGACAAATTTTTAGTTGAGACTAAATTTTGGACAAATTTTTAGTTAAGACTAATTCTTCTTAAGACTAAAATTTGCGACAAATTTATAGTTAGGACTAAATTTTGCGACAAACTTTTAGTTAAGACTAAATTTTGCGACAAATTTTTAGTTAAGACTAAATTTACTTAAGACTAAATTTTGCGACAAATTTTTAGTTAAGACTAAAATTTGCGACAAATTTTTAGTTAAGACTAAATTTTGCGACAAATTTTTAGTTAAGACTAATTTTAGTTAAGACTAAAATTTGCGACAAATTTTTAGTTAAGACTAAATTTACTTAAGACTAAATTTTGCGACAAATTTTTAGTTAAGACTAAAATTTGCGACAAATTTTTAGTTAAGACTAAATTTTGCGACAAATTTTTAGTTAAGACTAATTTTAGTTAAGACTAAAATTTGCGACAAATTTTTAGTTAAGTCTAAATTTTACGACAAATTTTTAGTTAAGACTAAATTTAATTAAGACTAAATTTTGCGACAAATTTTTAGTTAAGACTGAATTTAGTTAAGACTATATTTAGTTAAGACTAAAATTTGCGACAAATGTTTAGTTAAGACTAAATTTAGTTAAGACTAAAATTAGCGACAAATTTTAATTTTTAGTTAAGACTAATTTTAGTTAAGTCTAAATTTTACGACAAATTTTTAGTTAAGACTAAATTTAATTAAGACTAAATTTTGCGACAAATTTTCAGTTAAGACTAAATTTAGTTAAGACTAAATTTTGCGACAAATTTTTAGTTAGGACTCAATTTTGCGTCAAATTTTTAGTTAAGAATAAAATTTGCGACAAATTTTTAGTTGAGACTAAATTTTGGACAAATTTATAGTTAAGACTAATTCTTGTTAAGACTAAAATTTGCGACAAATTTATAGTTCAGACTAAATTTTGCGACAAACTTTTAGTTAAGACTAAATTTAGTTAAGACTAAATTTTGCGACAAATTTTTAGTTAAGACTAATTTTAGTTAAGACTAAAATTTGCGACAAATTTTTAGTTAAGACTAAATTTTGCGACAAATTTTTAGCCAAGACTAAATTTAGTTGAGACTAAATTTTGCGACAAATTTTTAGTTAAGACTAAAATTTGCGACAAATTTTTAGTTAAGACTAAATTTTGCGACAAATTTTTAGTTAAGACTAATTTTAGTTAAGACTAAAATTTGCGACAAATTTTTAGTTAAGACTAAATTTACATAAGACTAAATTTTGCGACAAATTTTTAGTTAAGACTAAAATTTGCGACCAATTTTTAGTTAAGACTAAATTTTGCGACAAATTTTTAGTTAAGACTAATTTTAGTTAAGACTAAAATTTGCGACAAATTTTTAGTTAAGACTAAATTTTGCGACAAACTTTTAATTAAGACTACATTTAGTTAAGACTAAATTTTGTGACAAATTTTTAGTTAAGACTGAATTTAATTAAGACTATATTTAGTTAAGACTAAAATTTGCGACAAATTTTTAGTTAAGACTAAAATTAGGGACAAATTTTAATTTTTAGTTAAGACTAATTTTAGTTAAGTCTAAATTTTACGACAAATTTTTAGTTAAGACTAAATTTAATTAAGACTAAATTTTGCGACAAATTTTCAGTTAAGACTAAATTTATTTAAGACTAAATTTTGCGACAAATTTTTAGTTAGGACTAAATTTTGCGTCAAATTTTTAGTTAAGACTAAAATTTGCGACAAATTTTTATTTAAGACTAAATTTTGGCGACAAATTTCTGGTTAAGACTAATTTTAGTTAAGACTAAAATTTGCGACAAATTTTTAGTTAAGACTAAATTTTGCGACAAACTTTTAGTTAAGACTAAATTTTGCGACAAATTTTTAGTTAAGACTAAATTTAGTTAAGACTAAATTTTGCGACAAATTTTTAGTTAAGACTAAATTTTGCTACAAATTTTTAGTTAAGACTAAATTTAGTTGAGACTAAATTTTGAGACAAATTTTTAGTTAAGACTTATTTTAGTTAAGACTAAAAGTTGCGACGAATTTTAGTTAGGACTAAATTTCACGACAAATTTTTAGTTAAGACTAAGTTTAGTTAAGACTAAATTTTGCGACAAATTTTCAGTTAAGACTAAATTTAGTTAAGACTAAATTTTGCGACAAATTTTTAGTTAGGACTAAATTTTGCGTCAAATTTTTAGTTAAGACTAAAATTTGCGACGAATTTTTAGTTAAGACTAAATTTTGCGACAAATTTTTAGTTAAGACTAAAATTTGCGACAAATTTTTAATTAAGACTAAATTTAGTTAAGACTAAATTTTGCGACAAATTTTTAGTTAAGACTAAATTTTGCGACAAATTTTTTGGTTAAGACTAAATTTAGTTAAGACTGAATTTTGAGACAAATTTTTAGTTAAGACTAAATTTAGTTAAGACTAAATTTTGCGACAAATTTTTAGTTAAGACTAAATTTAGTTAAGACTAAATTTACGACAAATTTTTAGTTAAGACTAAATTTAACGACAAATTTTCAGTTAAGACTAAATTTAGTTAAGACTAAATTTTGCGACAAATTTTTAGTTAGGACTAAATTTTGCGTCAAATTTTTAGTTAAGAATAAAATTTGCGACAAATTTTTAGTTGAGACTAAATTTATTTAAGACTAAATTTTGCGACAAATTTTTAGCCAAGACTAAATTTAGTTGAGACTAAATTTTGCGACAAATTTTTAGTTAAGACTAAAATTTGCGACAAATTTTTAGTTAAGACTAAATTTTGCGACTAATTTTTAGTTAAGACTAATTTTAGTTAAGACTAAAATTTGCGACAAATTTTTAGTTAAGACTAAATTCTGCGACAAACTTTTAGTTAAGACTACATTTAGTTAAGACTAAATTTTGCGACAAATTTTTAGTTAAGACTGAATTTAGTTAAGACTATATTTAGTTAAGACTAAAATTTGCGACAAATTTTTAGTTAAAACTAAATTTAGTTAAGACTAAAATTAGCGACAAATTTTAATTTTTAGTTAAGACTAATTTTAGTTAGGTCTAAATTTTACGACAAATTTTTAGTTAAGACTAAATTTAATTAAGACTAAATTTTGCGACAAATTTTCAGTTAAGACTAACATTAGTTAGGACTAAATTTTGCGACAAATTTTTAGTTAGGACTAAATTTTGCGTCAAATTTTTAGTTAAGACTAAAATTTGCGACAAATTTTTAGTTAAGACAAAATTTTGCGACAAATTTTTAGTTAAGACTAATTTTAGTTAAGACTAAAATTTGCGACAAATTTTTAGTTAAGACTAAATTTTGCGACAAACTTTTAGTTAAGACTAAATTTTGCGACAAATTTTTAGTTAAGACTAAATTTTGCTACAAATTTTTAGTTAAGACTAAATTTAGTTGAGACTAAATTTTGAGACAAATTTTTAGTTAAGACTTATTTTAGTTAAGACTAAAAGTTGCGACAAATTTTTAGTTAAGACTAAATTTTGCGACAAACTTTTAGTTAGGACTAAATTTAGTTAAGAATAAATTTTTGCGACAAATTTTTAGTTCAGACTAAATTTTGCGACAAATTTTTAGTTAAGACTAAATTTTGCGACAAATTTTTAGTTAAGACTAAATTTTGCGACAAATTTTTAGGTAAGACTAAATTTAGTTAAGACTGAATTTTGCGACAAATTTTTAGTTAGGACTAAATTTTGCGACAAATTTTTAGATAAAACTAAATTTAGTTAAGACTAAATTTTGCGACAAATTTTTAGTTAAGACTAAATTTTGCAACAAATTTTTAGTTAAGACTAAATTTATTTAAGACTAAATTTTGCGACAAATTTTTAGTTAAGACTAAATTTTGCGTCAAATTTTTAGTTAAGACTAAAATTTGCGACTAATTTTTAGTTAAGGCTAAGTTTAGTTAAGACTGAATTTTGCGACAAATTTTAAGTTAAGACTAAATTTAGTTAAGACTAAATTTTGCGACAAATTTCTAGTTAAGACTAAATTTAGTTAAGACTGAAATTTGCGACAAATTTTTAGTTAAGACTAAATTTAGTTAAGTCTAAATTTTGCGACGAATTTTAGTTAAGACTAAATTTTACGACAAATTTTTAGTTAAGACTAAGTTTAATTAAGACTAAATTTTGCGACAAATTTTCAGTTCAGACTAAATTTAGTTAAGACTAAATTTTGCGACAAATTTTTAGTTAGGACTAAATTTTGCGTCAAATTTTTAGTTAAGACTAAAATTTGCGACAAATTTTTAGTTAAGACTAAATTTTGCGACAAATTTTTAGTTAAGACTAATTTTAGTTAAGACTAAAATTTGCGACAAATTTTTAATTAAGACTAAATTTAGTTAAGACTAAATTTTGCGACAAATTTTTAGTTAAGACTAAATTTAGTTAAGACTAAATTTTGCGACTAATTTTTAGTTAAGACTAAATTTAGTTAAAACTGAATTTTGCGACAAATTTTTAGTTAAGACTAAATTTTGCGACAAATTTTTAGTTAAGACTAAATTTAGTTAAGACTATATTTACGACAAATTTTTAGTTAAGACTAAATTTTGCGACAAATTTTCAGTTAAGACTAAATTTAGTTAAGACTAAATTTTGCGACAAATTTTTAGTTAGGACTAAATTTTGCGTCAAATTTTTAGTTAAGAATAAAATTTGCGACAAATTTTTAGTTGAGACTAAATTTTGGACAAATTTTTAGTTAAGACTAATTCTTGTTAAGACTAAAATTTGCGACAAATTTATAGTTAAGACTAAATTTTGCGACAAACTTTTAGTTAAGACTAAATTTAGTTAAGACTAAATTTTGCGACAAATTTTTAGTTAAGACTAAATTTACTTAAGACTAAATTTTGCGACAAATTTTTAGTTAAGACTAAAATTTGCGACAAATTTTTAGTTAAGACTAAATTTTGCGACAAATTTTTAGTTAAGACTAATTTTAGTTAAGACTAAAATTTGCGACAAATTTTTAGTAAAGACTAAATTTTGCGACAAACTTTTAGTTAAGACTACATTTAGTTAAGACTAAAATTAGCGACAAATTTTAATTTTTAGTTAAGACTAATTTTAGTTAAGTCTAAATTTTACGACAAATTTTTAGTTAAGACTAAATTTAATTAAGACTAAATTTTGCGACAAATTTTCATTTCAGACTAAATTTAGTTAAGACTAAATTTTGCGACAAATTTTTAGTTAGGACTAAATTTTGCGTCAAATTTTTAGTTAAGACTAAAATTTGCGACAAATTTTTAGTTAAGACTAAATTTTGCGACAAATTTTTAGTTAAGACTAAATTTTGCGACAAACTTTTATTTAAGACTACATTTAGTTAAGACTAAATTTTGCGACAAATTTTTAGTTAAGACTGAATTTAGTTAAGACTATATTTAGTTAAGACTAAAATTTGCGACAAATTTTTAGTTAAGACTAAATTTAGTTAAGACTAAAATTAGCGACAAATTTTATATTTTAGTTAAGACTAATTTGAGTTAAGTCTAAATTTTACGACAAATTTTTAGTTAATACTAAATTTAATTAAGACTAAATTTTGCGACAAATTTTCAGTTAAGACTAAATTTAGTTAAGACTAAATTTTGCGACAAATTTTTAGTTAGGACTAAATTTTGCGTCAAATTTTTAGTTAAGACTAAAATTTGCGACAAATTTTTATTTAAGACTAAATTTTGCGACAAATTTTTAGTTAAGACTAATTTTAGTTAAGACTAAAATTTGCGACAAATTTTTAGTTAAGACTAAATTTTGCGACAAACTTTTAGTTTAAACTAAATTTAGTTAAGACTAAATTTTGCGACAAATTTTTAGTTAAGACTAAATTTAGTTAAGACTAAATTTTGCGACAAATTTTTAGTTAAGACTAAATTTTGCTACAAATTTTTAGTTAAGACTAAATTTAGTTGAGACTAAATTTTGAGACAAATTTTTAGTTAAGACTTATTTTAGTTAAGACTAAAAGTTGCGACAAATTTTTAGTTAAGACTAAATTTTGCGACAAACTTTTAGTTAGGACTAAATTTAGTTAAGAATAAATTTTTGCGACAAATTTTTAGTTCAGAATAAATTTTGCGACAAATTTTTAGTTAAGACTAAATTTTGCGACAAATTTTTAGTTAAGACTAAATTTTGCGACAAATTTTTAGTTAAGACTAATTTTAGTTAAGACTAAAATTTGCGACAAATTTTTAGTTAAGACTGAATTTAGTTAAGACTATATTTAGTTAAGACTAAAATTTGCGACAAATTTTTAGTTAAGACTAAATTTAGTTAAGACTAAAATTAGCGACAAATTTTAATTTTTAGTTAAGGCTAATTTTAGTTAAGTCTAAATTTTACGACAAATTTTTAGTTAAGACTAAATTTAATTAAGACTAAATTTTGCGACAAATTTTCAGTTAAGACTAAATTTAGTTAAGACTAAATTTTGCGACAAATTTTTAGTTAGGACTAAATTTTGCGACAAATTTTTAGTTAAGACTAATTTTAGTTAAGACTAAAATTTGCGACAAATTTTTAGTTAAGACTAAAATTTGCGACAAATTTTTAGTTAAGACTAAATTTTGCGACAAATTTTTAGTTAAGACTAATTTTAGTTAGGACTAAAATTTGCGACAAATTTTTAGTTAAGACTAAATTTTGCGACAAATTTTTAGTTAAGACTAAATTTTGCGACAAATTTTTAGTTCAGACTAATTTTAGTTAAGACTAAAATTTGCGACAAATTTTTAGTTAAGACTGAATTTAGTTAAGACTATATTTAGTTAAGACTAAAATTTGCGACAAATTTTTAGTTAAGACTAAATTTAGTTAAGACTAAAATTAGCGACAAATTTTAATTTTTAGTTAAGACTAATTTTAGTTAAGTCTAAATTTTACGACAAATTTTTAGTTAAGACTAAATTTAATTAAGACTAAATTTTGCGACAAATTTTCAGTTAAGACTAAATTTAGTTAAGACTAAATTTTGCGACAAATTTTTAGTTAGGACTAAATTTTGCGACAAATTTTTAGTTAAGACTAATTTTAGTTAAGACTAAAATTTGCGACAAATTTTTAGTTAGGACTAAATTTTGCGACAAACTTTTAGTTAAGACTAAATTTAGTTAAGACTAAATTTTGCGACAAATTTTTAGTTAAGACTAAATTTAGTTAAGACTAAATTTTGCGACAAATTTTTAGTTAAGACTAAATTTTGCTACAAATTTTTAGTTGAGACTAAATTTTGAGACAAATTTTTAGTTAAGACTTATTTTAGTTAAGACTAAAATTTGCGACAAATTTTTATTAGGACTTAATTTAGTTAAGACTAAATTTTGCGACAAATTTTTAGTTAAGACTAAATTTAGTTGAGACTAAATTTTGAGACAAATTTTTAGTTAAACTTATTTTAGTTAAGACTAAAAGTTGCGACAAATTTTTAGTTAAGACTAAATTTTGTGACAAACTTTTAGTTAGGACTAAATTTAGTTAAGACTAAATTTTTGCGACAAATTTTTAGTTCAGACTAAATTTAGTTAGGACCAAATTTTGCGACAAATTTTTAGTTAAGACTAAATTTTGCGACAAATTTTTAGTTAAGACTAAATTTTGCGACAAATTTTTAGGTAAGACTAAATTTAGTTAAGACTGAATTTTGCGACAAATTTTTAGTTAGGACTAAATTTTGCGACAAATGTTTAGTTAAGACTAAATTTTGCGACAAATTTTTAGTTAAGACTAAATTTTGCAACAAATTTTTAGTTAAGACTAAATTTATTTAAGACTAAATTTTGCCACAAATTTTTAGTTAAGACTAAATTTTGCGTCAAATTTTTAGTTAAGACTAAAATTTGCGACTAATTTTTAGTTAAGGCTAAATTTAGTTAAGATTAAATTTTGCGACAAATTTTTAGTTAAGACTAAATTTAGTTAAGACTAAATTTAGCGACAAATTTTTAGTTGACTAAATTTTGCGACAAATTTTTAATTAAGACTAAATTTTGCGACAAATTTTTAGTTAAGACTAAATTTAGTTGAGACTAAATTTTGTGACAAATTTTTAGTTAAGACTTATTTTAGTTAAGACTAAAATTTGCGACAAATTTTTATTAGGACTTAATTTAGTTAAGACTAAATTTTGAGACAAATTTTTAGTTAAACTTATTTTAGTTAAGACTAAAAGTTGCGACAAATTTTTAGTTAAGACTAAATTTTGCGACAAACTTTTAGTTAGGACTAAATTTAGTTAAGACTAAATTTTTGCGACAAATTTTTAGTTCAGACTAAATTTAGTTAAGACTAAATTTTGCGACAAATTTTTAGTTAAGACTAAATTTTGCGACAAATTTGACAAATTTTTAGGTAAGACTAAATTTAGTTAAAACTGAATTTTGCGACAAATTTTTAGTTAAGACTAAATTTAGTTAAGACTAAATTTAATTAAGACTAAATTTAGTCTTAACTAAATTTAGTTAAGAATAAATTTAGTTAAGACTAAATTTTGCGACAAATTTTTAGTTAAGACTAAATTTTGCGTCAAATTTTTAGTTAAGACTAAAATTTGCGATTAATTTTTGGTTAAGGCTAAATTTAGTTAAGATTAAATTTTGCGACAAATTTTTAGTTAAGACTAAATTTAGTTAAGACTAAATTTTGCGTCAAATTTTTAGTTGACTAAATTTTGCGACAAATTTTTAATAAAGACTAAATTTTGCGACAAATTTTTAGTTAAGACTAAATTTTGTGACAAATTTTTAGTTAAGACTAAATTTAGTTAAGACTAAATTTTGCGACAAATTTTTAGTTAAGACTAAATTTAGTTAAGACTAAATTTTGCGACAAATTTTTAGTTAAGACTGAATTTTGCGACAAATTTTTAGTTAAGACTGAATTTTGCGACAAATTTTTAGTTAAGACTAAATTTAGTTAAGACTAAATTTACGACAAATTTTTAGTTAAGACTAAATTTAATTAAGACTAAATTTTGCGACAAATTTTCAGTTAAGACTAAATTTAGTTAAGACTAAATTTTGCGACAAATTTTTAGTTAGGACTAAATTTTGGACAAATTTTTAGTAAAGACTAATTCTAGTTAAGACTAAAATTTGCGACAAATTTTTAGTTTAGACTAAATTTTGCGACAAACTTTTAGTTAAGACTAAATTTAGTTAAGACTAAATTTTGCGACAAATTTTTAGTTAAGACTAAATTTTGCGACAAATTTTTAAGTAAGACTAAATTTAGTTGAGACTAAATTTTGCGACAAATTTTTAGTTAAGACTAATTTTAGTTAAGACTAAAATTTGCGAAAAATTTTTAGTTAAGACTAAATTTTGCGACAAACTTTTAGTTAGGACTAAATTTTTGCGACAAATTTTTGGTTAAGACTAAATTTAGTTAAGACTAAATTTTGCGACAAATTTTTAGTTAAGACTAAATTTTGCGACAAATTTTTAGGTAAGACTAAATTTAGTTAAGACTGAATTTTGCGACAAATTTTTAGTTAAGACTAAATTTTGCGACAAATTTTTAGTTAAGACTAAATTTAGTTAAGACTAAATTTTGCGACAAATTTTTAGTTAAGACTAAATTTAGTTAAGACTAAATTTTGCGACAAATTTTTAGTTAAGACTAAATTTTGCGTCAAATTTTTAGTTAAGACTAAAATTTGCGACAAATTTTTAGTTAAGACTAAATTTTGCGACAAATTTTTAGTTAAGAATAATTTTAGTTAAGACTAAATTTTGCGACAAATTTTTAGTTAAGACTAAATTTTGCTACAAATTTTTAGTTAAGACTAAATTTAGTTGAGACTAAATTTTGAGACAAATTTTTAGTTAAGACTTATTTTAGTTAAGACTAAAAGTTGCGACAAATTTTTAGTTAAGACTAAATTTTGCGACAAACTTTTAGTTAGGACTAAATTTAGTTAAGACTAAATTTTTGCGACAAATTTTTAGTTCAGACTAAATTTAGTTAGGACTAAATTTTGCGACAAATTTTTAGTTAAGACTAAATTTTGTGACAAATTTTTAGTTAAGACTAAATTTAGTTAAGATTAAATTTTGCGACAAATTTTTAGGTAAGACTAAATTTATAAGTACCTTTTTTATTTTGAAAGATGGAATCATAATTAACGAATTTATTAAACAAACATCTGAAATAACTTCATATCAATAATTATTAAACATTTACTGGGAAAGTTTCAATTAAATTTCGCTAAGGTGGCAACACTGCGCATAGCGTTTCGCCCAATTTGCGCGATGCGCTTGAGCAGGATATAGTGTTTAAAACCCGCAATGCGAGCGTGGGTCTTTTAAACCAGCTCGTTATTCTTTATACAAATACAATTTTTCAATCTATTTTCTTCTAATTTTTAAATAAACTACTTTCCTAACTTACAGTTTTGCACTAAAGTGAAAAAATCATAACTAGAAATTGTAAGTGAATCATGAGCTACGCAATCATCATACGCAAAATGAAAACCATCATAATATGCCAAATTATAAGCCAAAATGAAATTCACATCATATGTCAAATTAAAATCATCTTCATACGCCCCACTGAAGCCTTCATACGCCAATTTAAAGCCATAATACGCAAAATTAAAACCATCATAATACGCCAAATTATAAGCCAAAATGAAACTAACATTATACGTTTTTCAATAAACTCAGCGTCATTTTGTGTTCCATTTTATTTCACGATTTTGAAATTATAATAACATTATCCATTATTTCTTCTCACAAATTACTGTCCAGGTACAAGCAAACATACTTTTACTGTATGTTTGCTATAGCCCACCGACACATACGTACGCAATCAAGCCAAATAGCATACTGACTGAAGGGGTCGTTCGGTAAGGGGGAGAAAGTCAGGTGCGGGGCATTTTTTGTGTTCAATCGGCGCGGCGTCAAATTTGTTTAGAATTATTAATTTATCGTCTCCATACGTTCTTTTTAATACTATGGGACAGTTGAAAAAAGTTGTAAAATAATTGTAAAAAAAATTCAGTTTTTTTCATGTTATATGATTTAGTTGTCGATTCTTAATCCATCTTAAAATTTGGTCACTGACCAAAATGTAACCTTGTATTTATGAGTTAAGATCTAAAGTATTCCAACTGACAAGAGAGAAAGAGAGAGAGGGAGCATTTTTATAAACGTACCATTTATAGTTATTAGATATAAACTACTTCAATGGGTAAGTTGGGTACCAAAAACAATATTAATATTAGAGATTACAGACACCAGGAGCATTTTTATATAAAACTTCACTTATCCACATTTATATGCATAATTTATAATCTAAATTACTTCCATTAATATCTTGTTAATAACACTTATTACTATCTTGAGATACCAAAAACAAAATAGAGGGAACATTTGCATCTATAGTTTTATTTGTCTACATACTGTTTATATTTAAGATTTATAATATAAATTTCTTCAATTGGTAATTTGAGATATAAAAAGCAATTTTATTGTTATAGGTTATAAATGTAAAGAACCTTAATATATAAAATTTCGCTTATCCACATATCATTTATATGCATTAGTATAGTTTAAAATACTCCGACCGCTACTTTAAGATACCATAAACAATTTTAAAATTAGATATTAGAGATACAAGACACATTTTTATGTTAAACTTTTCTAACCCACATACAATTTGTACATTTGAGTTGTAAACTAAATTACTTCGACTGGCACTTTAGGATACCATAAACAATTTTAAAATTAGAGATACAAAACGCATTTTTACATAAAACTTTTCAGCTTACGTACAATTTGTATATATGAGTTGTAAACTAAATTACTTCGACTGGCGCTTTAGAATACCACAAAAAATTTTAAATTAGAAATTAGAGATACAAAACACATTTTTACATAAGGCTTTTTAGCCCACGTACAATTTGTATATATGAGTTGTAAACTAAATTACTTCGACTGGCGCTTTAGGATACCATAAAAACTTTGAAATTAGAGATACAAAATGCATTTTTACATAAAGCTTTTCTTACCCGCATACAATTTGTATATATGAGTTGTAAACTAAATTACTTCGACTGGTGACTTGAGATACCTAAAACAATTTTAGTAGAGATTAGAGATAGGAGAGATTTAGAGATTAGAGAGTGACATTTGTGTATAAAACTTTACTTATCCGCATACATTTATATGTAGATATGAGTTATAATCGCAACTAATATGATATAATTAGATATCTATTTCATTCCACTACTCAATTTTACATTTGTTTTTTAAATTAATGTCTCGTCATAATTAATACAAATTGTTTAATATAGAGTTATAGCTGTATAATTTTGAGTTATTTTCAGAATAACATGGGTATGTTTTATTCGTTCCCATCATTTATCAAAACAGAACTCTATATATCCTAACGCTCTTTCTAGTAATTCAAGTGTTATCAGAAATTATTTAAACGAGATTCAGGGCAGTATCCAAGTGTATATTGGAAAAAAGTACTAACAATGCTCAAATACAAAATGA
Organism: Druceiella hillmani; assembly: GCA_039881145.1. Classification (NCBI taxonomy): domain Eukaryota; kingdom Metazoa; phylum Arthropoda; class Insecta; order Lepidoptera; family Hepialidae; genus Druceiella; species Druceiella hillmani. Next base: position 8,868,049 of record JAYKKI010000035.1, read on the forward strand.
AACGGAAGTGAGGACGTCCGACGTTAATAATGGCCGACGTCCGGAAAATTTATAAAATTTATTAAGAATATAATAATTAATATTATCTTATTCTCATTTAGAAACATAATTTATTAACGTAATAAAATACGTGAATAGAGTTTTTTCCGTTTATTAACGAAAGGAAAACCTTTTTTTTATCTCGCTCTTATACGTTTGTTTCATACTCACTCCTGTTAATTGATCACTAACTGCCCGTTCCAGATTTTCCCGAAAAAAATAGACTATTTCTGTATTTGATTTTAATTTTTTTTTAATATAATTATTTTTAGTTGCTCTGTGGATCAGTCGAGTATTTAACTATATGAACCAATCTTGTAACACAAAAAGTCTTATAACAGATCATATCAAATAATGCGCCATATAATACGCTGACACTTTTTATATATCTCAACATTGTATAAAATTCGTTCAAATATTATTTTGGTGTGGCTATAGATTTGGTTTCTTCAACTATGAAAACCTATCAAGCACGAGTAAAACTCGCACCAAACACATTTAGTTACTTGTAAACATTTAAGTTTATGTAGTATTTCCAAAATAAAAAAATTTTAACAACATAAATATTTTGTCTTCTATATTCTTCACAGGCACTGGAGTATGGTGCTTATTTCAAAAAAATATAAATTTAACTTTTTTGTAATGTATGAAAAAAGTGTTTAACAGGATAATATATAACCTATGTCCATCCTAAATGTCCTTTCTAAATATTGGTGAAAGAATTATTGAAATCGGATGTGTAGTTTCGGTGATTACATTCTACACACAAACTTACAAACCTTAACTTTTAACAATAAATGAAAATTTTATTTTAACAGGATAATATACAACCTGTGTCTATCCTAAATGTCCGTTCTAAATATTGGTGAAATAATTATTGAAATCGGATGAGTAGTTTCGGAGATTACATTCTACATACAAACTTACAAGACTTAACTTTTTATAATAAATGGAAAATTTCTTTTAACGGGATAATATACCACCTATGTCTATTCTGAAGGTTCTTCCTAAATATTGGTGAGAGAATTTTTAATATCGGATGAGTACTTTCAGAGATTACCGTCTATATACAAACTTACAAAACTTAACTTTTTACAATAATTGAAAATTTTCTTTTAACTCGATAATATACAACCTATGTCCATCCTAAAAGTCTTTTTAAATATTGGCGAAAGAATTTTTGAAATCGGATTAGTAGTTTCGGAGTTTACATTCTACATACAACTTACAAAACTTAACTTTTTATAATAATTAAAAATTTTCTTTTAAAATTGAAAATTGTCTTTCTAAATATTGGTGAAAGAATTTTAAATATAATACGCTAACTTTTAACAATAAATGAAAATTTTATTTTAACAGGATAATATACAACCTGTGTCTATCCTGAAGGTCCTTTGTAAATGTCGGTGAAAGAATTTTTGAAATCGGATGAGTAGTTTCGGAGATTACATTCTACATACAAACTTACAAAACTTAACTTTTTATAATAAATGGAAATTTTATTTCAACGGGATAATATACAACCTATGTCCATTCTGAAGGTTCTTTCTAAATACTGGTGAAAGAATTTTTGAAATCGGATGAGTAGTTTCGGAGATTACATTCTACATACAAACTTATAAAACTTAACTTTTTATAATAAATGGAAATTTTATTTTAACTGGATAATATATAACCTGTGTCCATCCTGAAGGCCCTTTCTAAATATTGGTGAAAGAATTTTTGAAATCGGATGAGTAATTTCGGAGATTTAAGATTACCTCCTATATCTTATAAACTGTTACACTTTTTTTAACGCTCTGAACTTCTGATTTTACTCCTCATAAAACTTCATACCCAGTACTATTTATGAAAATCGATTTTTATTAACCTTAAAAATTTAAAGGGTCAAACGATATATAACGTTATACATGGAATTAAAAAAAAATTTGTACTTAATTTGCCCTTACTAAAATTTCCATGTAAATATATTTTTTTATGTTAAATGTCAAGATATATTCTGGTTAATATTTTTTATTACTATCACAAATTTTAACTTTAATAGACACTTTATTGATCTTACAACGCTTACGTATTTTTTTTGAGGCAGGAAATCCAAAAAATATTTCTGCGATCCGGTTTTGTAACAGAAAAAGTGTCATTAAAGACCTCAGATCAAAATAAAAAAGGGAAGATACGGTACACTCCTACTTTATGTAAATACAAAACGGGCATAGGTACAACTACACGCACACAAACGCTCACAGCTGCAATCACAAATTGCCTACATGTAAAATTAACCGAAAGAGACAATGCGATGTACAGTAACTGTAGTGCGAGTGAATCAAGGTATTACAGCAAATTGACAATTTGCACTGAACGCACTGCTAGTACTATAGCTTCTCACGGTGCGGCGCTTGCGTATGCTGCTGACAGTAATGTGAGTAACAAAAGAAATATTTTTTGAAGTTATACTTCTTTAGGCGCGTTATGAAAAAATGATGAGAGTGAAATTTTAAGATTCTTCACACAAAAGTTACAGTATGAAGTTGCAGCGGTTGCAGTCTCGAAACAAAAGCTATTGGCACCATCCTCGCCTCAGTTCACTGTTTTCATATTCATAGTATTTATCCACATGTTTTTAGTGTCTACACTCACACACGTGTTTTAGTTTCATATAAGTGCGATTTATATATGTTCTGATAAATTACATTCAGTAGTGATTTAAATTCAATATTTTGATTAATATATTTACTATTCGTATATATTAGTGAAAAAATTGTGTTTATAGACTTTTTCAAGTGCTCCAATATAATTGAGGCTATCTATCCGTATGTATTATTTAATAATGCCAAAGAAGTATAACTTCTCACGCGCGTACATAAGTACACGCACTCTTTTTATTTGAAAACTTATAACTTTTTTATGTAATTACGCGTGAAAAATAAATCCATGTGTCCCGTTTTTTAATGGGTAACGCATGTGGTAAATGTACTAGAAGACATTTTTGGATCGATTTGTGAACACGTCTATGCGAACCACCGGTCTGCGTACGACTGAATTGAACAAAACAAAACCAGGTCCATCGGACCTGGTTTACGGGGACCGCGCACCGTTAAAGCGTACCATATCTTTTCTTTTTTGTTTTAATATAAATTATAGTTTCTCATAATTAGCAATATATGCTTTTTCATAGATTTTTAAGTTATCTGCAATAATTTTATTTTAATGGAATTACAATGATTTAAAAATTTAACTCAAAAATATATCTGAAACAGTCCGATTTCCTTAACTGAAATCGTTATTGCTTATTACTAGTTTGTTTTAAAAATATATTATCATACATATATACTCTATTTGGATACTAAACACTACACGATAGTAAAATTTACATGTCAATCTGATAAGCCACTTTCCTACCAAATACACAAACAAAAAATCTAAATAACAAACAAAAATATAAAATTATCCTATTTATAAAATCGGTAGGCCGATCAAGTTTAGCAAAGCAAGGTCTCTGTGACCCAGGAGCAATACTTAGTTTTAAAGATAGCGTGATGGTGTTAGCAGGTTAAATGCGAATGCGTGGTTCCGAATCGCGAGTGCGAGGAATGTCTCCGGCCGATGTTCAGGAGTATAATAATTAATAGTGTGTTAAGGCGGCCCCTCAACGTTCCTGCTGCAAATGTTGCGGTCTTTATTTTTGTCTCCAGTTTCATTTTCCGTAGCGGTGTCAGTATATTAACGGTGAATGCAGCACTGAGCCGTTCCGAATTGCGATTGCGAGGAATGTCCCCAGCCAATGTTTGGGATTTTAATAATTAATTATGTTTTAAGGCAGCGCCCTCAGCGTCTCTGCTGTAAATGTTGCGGTCTTTACTTTTGTTTTTTGAAATGTTCAGTGTTTTTAGGAACAATGGTATCGTCTTTCGCGCCGATATTAGCAGATTAACGGTGAATGCAGTATTGTACGGATCCAGGTCGCGAGTGAGAGTCAAGTTTCCGACCGATGTTTGGGAATTTTATAATTAATGGTGACTTAAAGCGGCGCTCTCAGTGTGTGTGCTGTAAACGTTCCGGTCTTTCATTTTGTATCTGGTTTCGTCTATCGTAGCGGGCCAGCGGATTAACAGTGAATGTAGAACTGCACGTTTCCAAATCGCGAGCGCTAGACATTTTCCTGACTGATGTTCGGGAGTTTAATAATCAATAGCGACCTAAAGCGGCGCTCTCAGCGTCTTTGGCGTAAAAATTAAGGTCTTTAGTTTTATCTCTAATTAAATTTTTGTAGCAACGTCAGAGGATTAGCAACGAATGCAGCATTGAATGATTCTAAATTGCGAACGCGTGACATGTCCCGACCGATGTTCTGGTATTGCGTCTTTCACATGCTTAACGTGATAACGTTTCACAATATCATAACAGGTATGAAAACTGACGCGAGTGTTACACACTGCACAGTCTACGCAGTAAGAGTGAGACAAACCATCGCCGTATCCCCGTGTCAGGCACACGGAGCGCCTGAGGCGGGGAGGGGATGACGTGAAGTATGCTTTCGGGAGCCGCTAAGTTCACTGTTGCTTATCGCGTAAATTAGTGAGTCGTATGATTGCAGTAATACTAGTTCTGATACGATCTCAATGAGTAAGGCGACCGAAACAAATACCAAACGATGGCATTGGGTAAGTATTTGTATTTATTAAGCGCGTCCGAAGCTAAAACACGGCATTTTCAAAACTGAAAACCCAAATATCTTCGGTATTTACTGAGCAAATTCGATGAATATAGAGTGAACCAAACAAATGCATCAGATGAATAATTCCAAAAATCGAACTGAAAGATGATAGTTACTAATATCCAAAACGTAAAATTTGACATTTCATAAACGAGTTTTCGCAGGTCGTCATTTGGTATTTATTTTTTCCACGTCATTCACTGAGATCGTATTAGAACTAGTCTCACCGGAAGTCCGGAGTCACATGATGCACTGACATATACGACGAGCAACAGTGAACTGAGTTACGCTCGAAAACATGTGTGGTTTCATTACAAAGCGATCCGAGGAGACGTTGCCACGCACAAATCTCAGACATGTCAACGAGAAACAGCAACATTCGATTATTTTTCCTTATATTAAACGTCTGTAGATTTAAATACAATACAAATCTTAAATTCTCTCGACAATGTATTTTTTTCCGCGTTTTCTTTTGTCGCTCACTTCTTTAACATATTATGTGAGTCAGGATACGTTATGGACCTTTTGTTAAGTACACAATATATTTAAACATATATAGACGGCACGCTTGTATAATACGTGTGAAGAGTTAGACTTAATTGATCAGTTTAGTTCAGATGGTTAAAAAAAGTGATAATTTTTTTTTCTTTCAAAAAATATGGTCGATGAAATTCTTGAAGAAACTTGGAAACCACATGCCTTATTTTGAAAGTTACTGAACCTAAAATTTTGAACAAAGAGGATTTTTAAAAGCCTACATAAAACTCTAGAGAAAATATAACGATTATTCTGAATGTTACAGTTTTTTTATATATTCACGGTAACATGTACCCCCACCCCCCTACGTGTCATATTATGTGTTCTTAAATATTTAATATTCTAGGAAATTCTATTAATGATGACTGCTAACAAGATATGGAACCATCAATGCGCGATCCGTACTCACAATTGGCCGGCTTTTATTTAAGATTTTGAAATTTTTGTTTGGTACGAAAGAACATTTTCTGAAATTTGAGCAATTATTTCCCAGACACAGGAAGTCGCTTTAACTACGCTATATAAAAAACGTAACCGAGATGTTCTGTACCTGGAAGTTACTTAAAAAAATTAATAGAATATAGTATTTGGATTTTTCTGAAACAAAATGCATTTTTTGAATGTTGTTTTTTTGGTTGTCTGTTCGTATAACTATCACTCAAAACATTCTATACCGATTTAAGATAGTGTCGTTTGACGGTAAGATTAAACAATTAATACAAATTTTTTATTGAAAATTTTTTTGTTATTCCAACCTATAAATATAATATCATTTTAACAGTTTGGAAAAAATAATTTTCGCGTTTTTATAATAAAATGAAGTGTGGTGAAATACCTACTTTTCCCATAATGTTAATTATACAATTTTCAGAGCGATTTTTACCAAAACTAAACTGTAAATAATTTTTTTTCTAAATTTTAATACAACTTTATTTTACATTAACTCAATTTTTTTGGACAAAAGCGCTCGACGCGTTTTTTAAATAAAATGAATAGTATGTGAAATCACAACTTTTCTTGTAATATTAATTCTACAATTTTTGAGAGCGATTTTCACCAAAACTAAACGGAAAATTATTATTCAATTTTAAAATAAGTTTGATATTTATAATTTTAATAATTTATGAGAAATTCAGCGAATTTCCGAAAGTTGACGAAGCGTTTTACACGGCAACTACATTAACCTGTTTTTTATGTTTATGTGTTTGGGCGTCATATAAAAACCACTGGATCGATTTGAATTTAATTTTCATTAAGATAATGTTTATACATTATTAAGTTATTATAGTATATTACAATATTAAGTACTTTTTTGATCAAATGGAATCTAAGGAATATGAAATTTAATTATTGGCACTCTGTAAGTAAAGTAAGACCGAGCTCTCAAGCTCAAAACTAATGAACAGAAATCAAAACGTCAAAACTATTACAGTGATTCGGCTTAAAATTTAAATTGAAATTGAAGTGAGAATTTCTTTAGGCGCACCTGCGCACTTTTTCTGAGCAGTGAAAGAAACTAAGCCGTCACACTCGGGTCGGTTACGCGTTACGCTTGGATCGGTGACACTGTATCGGGTAAACTCGGCTCCCTTCGGCATCGATAAAATGTACTACTTTTTTAGGCGCACTTTTTTATTAAAATTATAACATGTTTAAGTTTTCATAAAGTTATTGTTTGATTCTTACGGGGTGAAATCGACTCCCTTCGGCATCAGCCAAGCAAGTTCACTGTTGAACACGGAATGCATCGTTTTAAGAATTACGTTTTATATTCAATTAATATTTTAATATTATAATTTAAAATAATAATCTTGCATTGTTCCTCCTTCGCCGAAATAATATCCAACATATAATATCAATGTAATTATATATATATATATATATATATATATATATATAAATATATATATATGTGTGTGTGTATATATTAAAAGTTTTCACTTCTATCCCACGGTCATACGCACACACTAAATATTAATAGCGATGTCAAAGGATTTCAGGAACGAGTTTTCGAATGCCATTATTTGGTATTTATTTTTTTAATTATATTTGGCACACAAATAATACTATCATAACTAAGCTTCAATATAATAAGATTGTTATAATTATAACATAGAATTGCTTAGGATAGAACCAATAATTAGAGTGCACAACATAACCATCGAATAAAATAAAACAAAACCAGAATAATAAAGCGAATATATATATATATATATATATATATATATATATATATATATATATACAGAATAATAAAGCGAATATATATTAGCCATATTTATTTCAAATAAAATCTAAACATATAATAAAATTGTTAACAGAGTGAATTCTGCACATGGAAAATATTTGAAGAAAAGTGATTGATTTAGCTTAAAGAATTTTAATAGAAACGGGAAAATATTTTTTTAGACTTTTTCTCTTTCTCTCTGTATGCTACTTTATGCGTCAATCACTCTAAATCTACCTGGTGGATTTTGATAAAATTTGCTATAGTAATAGTTTATACCTACTAACAATATATGAGAGAAAAAGAAATTCTAATAACTATATTTATTCCGAAATTCACGCAAATGAATTCGTAAGCATAGCTAGTAAATTAAATACGATTAAATCAAATCACACCACATCTAATAAAGGGAAAATATATTAAATTGAAATAAATTAAATGCTATTTATTCCCGTCAAGGACACTCCTGAAATGTAACCCGTGTTCAGGATAAACTATAAGCTATTTTTATTTCCATCAGGATTATCGTGAAACAAAAACGTTATGTAGACAAACTTTGCAAAAACAAAAAATATACGTGAGTAAAGGCTTTTAATATATTAAGATATGAAAAAAACATCTTAAAAACATAATTTGTTTTTATTTCTCTCCTAATATTTATATTTGAGTTGATAAAAACGATATTATAAGTATGTCCTCTCATTATTACGTTCCAATTCAAAAATTTACTTCTAATTAGAACCAAATTATTCGGTGCAAAGATAAAAAATTTACGTGAGTGAAGTCACGGGCAAAGTCTAGTAATATATTAAGATATGGGAAAATACTATAAAATTATAATTTAGTTTTATTTTTCTTCTAACATTTATATTTGAGCTCAAAAAAACAATCATAAGTAAACAATTAAAAAAATACCCTTAATAAAAACCAGATAATGATCAAACAATTTTTCCTATAAACTATCGTATTACAAAACAAATTTCCAAGGGATTTCAAAGGGTTGTGTATCCTTTCCCTTGTAATTTCGACATTTCCGTCTGTTCGTTTGTATATCTAGCATCGTAGCTCTTTCAATTCAAAACCGATTGTAACGAAGAAAGGCCGACGAAAATGGGTCTGGTGCGATAGAAAAAGAATATAATTCTTTAAAAAGTCTAGTAATTTGTCTATCTAATAATTAGCAAAAAGCCGTTGGAATATTATATATTTTCATGTTGTATAGATTTTCATGAATTATTTTAATGTATGGTTGGAAAAATCAATCCAAAAATGTACTCGACTGGCTTTGAACCCTTCGTACAAAATTTTATTTTTCATTGCCTAATCGTTCTAAAAATATATGTTATGCCCTATATTGTTATAGACACTATCATACCGTACGATGGTTAAAATTTAATATCAATAGCGTAATCCATTTTTATACCGAATCCTAAAAAAACAAACAAAACTTAATTTTTTAACTGGTAAGTTTTCTTTCTTTCTTTTTTTAATTGGTAAGATCCAATTATTATTATAAATGCATAGAACAACTAAATTAAACCAAGATGCCAATCAAATCGACTATTAACACAAACACAAGACTGCACCATGAAATGGGACGATATTTCGAAAGTAATATCTTGAAATCGCAATAATAATTTTATTATTTATTACTATTATACGATTATTCATACATAATTCAAGTAAATAAATGCACAAACGTTTGCCATAAAATAAGATCTATCCATTTTTATAAGAAGCAATACACTAGCACAGCGCCGACATTAAGTTAATTAAAGAAATAATAAGAAGGCCATAGACATTAAAGACAAGGGGATTACGTCTTCAGGACGGACACAAAGACAAATAAATAATCCCTCAAAGCTCTATGGTTCGTTCAATCCCTTCGTTCGCGACGACAATGGTCGTAAAATATTAATATAAGTAATGTTATTAGAAAATGTCGTGTAATAATAATAATAATGATGATAATAATAATAATAATAAGTAAGCAAGAAGCCACTCGAGTGAATTGACAAGTGGGAAACGTTCATCAGAATACAATAGACGGACTCCCGCCTCAGACGGTCTGCTACCGTGTACAGTCAATATCACAAGTAACTAGAATAAAAAAACATAACCTTTTAATAATTTACTATAATGTTAATTAAAAACTGATTACTTGAAACTAAAAAAAAATTATGATTATTATACAAAATTAAGTTTGTAATATATGTCTTTCAGTAAAATTCTCTGTTTAAACCATAACGACTATAAACTCTCATCCATACGATGTTTGACAAATCAGAGGAGTTTATCTGAAAAGTAGATTATAGAATACTATAAGTTGGCCATTCTTTGCGAATTCTGCGTCACAAGTGTAAATGTTTAAATATGTATTTCTCAATATTATAAACTAATATTTTTACATTTTTGCTAAATTATGAACTACGATCCTATCTCAAGAGCCAAGATGTGAAGTTTAGGAAGGTTGCATAGTTGATGAGAGGCGAAGAACTTGATGATATGGAACTCATACCATGATTAATCAATTCATAAAACTGGTATGCGATTTACTATGATATGGTGAAGAAAACACTCTATACGTCTTATAGCGAAAAAAAACATATTTAGCAATACATTTGCGAGACCTGTTAACTGACTCAATTCTCGTCAAAGTTTTAATGTTTTCTTTTATGGTGAAGCCTCTATTTATGCATAGCATCTAATTAGAAGTGATATATCGGTATGTCTTCATAAGCAAATGTTTCAGTACAAATCTACAAAAATATATTAACGAAGTCGGCTGAAAAATCCATTTTGTCTGAAAGTACTGTATGGGAATCATCCACTCCTTATAGCGGGTACGTCGTATCCTCGAACTTTAATTTTGTCTGCTATATAAATACACTAAATACTTACTTATATATAGTATATATTAATTACTCTTGAACTAAAATAATATATTGGCAGAAATTTATAAAAATCCATTCACTCTGAAAGTAACGTCTGGAAATCATCTCCAACAGCTCCAAGGAAATCATCTCCAACTCAGCAAAGCAGGTGGTTCGCTTTTCTAGGAGAGCATCTACTCATCGCACGTACTTACATTAATTTTGTCTGCTATATAAGTATACTAAATACTTGCTTGCTTTGTATATATAAATTATCCTCGAATTAAAATAATATATTCTGCCGAAATTTATTTACTCGCACATAATAAATGGAATGTAGGCTTTTTGTTTGATACTAATTATATACGATGTCAGTATTTTTTCGTACTGGGGGATACTGTTATGAGTATTTAAAAATAACAGGGACGTATACCTATTACAAAATACCAGGTCGTATGCGGCACGTATATTTGCTCGTCGAGCATTCTATTGGAGTGCGCAACATAAACACTAGTCATAAAGTTTTCAATACTTTTTGCTCATTGCATACCGGAATTTCTCATATTTTGGTCTTTCACTTATTTGAATGAAACTAAACAAAAAGGCACAAAATTTAATTTAATGATGATTTTTGTATTATTATAAAATCTTTTGTCACAGGTGTGCAGAGATTATGAATGCATATATACACGCCAAATGTCGGTGCACAATGGGAATAGACGACTAGAGAATACCTAGTATGAAACAAGCACAAAATAAGAGTATAAAAATTCTAGCTTACCCAAGAGTATGACATGTTTTGAATATTAGCCTATTAAGTGAAATGTTTTTTGTATCATTATTTACTAAGAAGGGATTTTTACGATGAACGAGATAGCGTGCGTCCGCTTGTATTCGTTTTGTTTCTTTTGCTCTTATAATAGACAAGGTATTACAAAGAGAGACAAAAAGGTATTTATTATGTAACAGGTATCTGCAGAATATCCATACAGTAGTACGTCTGTTCCTCACAAATACTTGGTACTCGCACGGATAAGAGTATATACGCCGGCCTTTAATGCTAATTATGATTTAATTTATGTTTATTTATATATGAAGGCTACCAATGAAAAATATCATCAACTTAGTTTTTCAGTGAATAATTTGCGAAGTGAGTTAATAATTAGTTTGTCTACTGATTTTGTAATAACGGATTCTAAGAGTCACAGCGCTACGTCCCTCGGCGAAATTTCGCCTGAGTTATGATGAATGTCACATCACATCTTCGTTAATTAAATATTAATATAGTTCTAAGTTTTAAATAAAAAAATTAACTTATATTTTTGTGATATTGGCATCTGCAACTTAATTAAAATAGAGTTAATTAGTTCTTTATGTTTCTTGTTCACTTATATATGTAATAATCGGGATCATAATGCTTGAAAAAGTTGATTTGTTAGTTATGAATATTTAAATAACAATAATATGTTAGTAACATTTATAATAGGTATTAAAATAAATATTTTGGTATCTGTATTCCCACTGAACGTGGTTTCGTACCGACAATTTTTTTAACACCAACTTTTAAAAATCAAGACAGTTTTTCTAAAACTGTCCAAATATATGATTAGGTATATCGAGAAATGTAAATTATACTTATGGACACGATTAGGACAATCTAGATATACTAAGTATGCTTGCATCCTTTGTATGTAATAGTTTATGTTTTCATATCGCCAATTTGTTCATATTTTCTTAATTCATGTCGTTTAATGAGAAATCTTTTAAATTAACTGATGAATTATTTTTAAAGGAAGGTATTACTGAAATAATACTAAAACATTGTGGACCCGTTGTACAAATTAACAAGTAAATACAATTCATTTATGCTGTTCACTAATTTAAAAAATGTAGAAATAGATTTCTATGTATACATGGCACATACATAGACTCACACTAAAATCTGTGTACATATATGACTATATTTCTCTCTACATCTCTCTCACACTCGTGATATGCTAGATCTCCGTTTTCTTAGTTATTCCTCTCCCTCTCTCTCATAGACGAGACACGTCGTATTGCCCCTATCTCTTAGTGTCGATGCTATTTTGTAAACATAATAACACGCAATTGCTTCTAAATAATAACGTTTATTTAATAAGTTATAAGCGTATGTTAATACGCTGAAAATTATATATCTTTGATATTATTTATTTTAAGACTGGTCTTCTTACACTCCCAGAATGGACATGAAATCCTTTCGTTCGTACAAACTACGTTTTCTCAAAAGAATTTTTTTGTTGACACACAACTGTCAGCAACGGCTGCTGTAAGCAACTGACACTAATATGTGTGCCTGCATATAATATATCGTAAACATTTTCTGTGCGCCTAGCCCAAATATTAAACTTGGGCAGGACCTATCTATATTATTTATATCTTCGAAGCTATTTTAAAAGGAAAAAGCTTAAACCTTCGTTATTTCAAACCCGTCGATGTCTATACGACCACAAATTTTTTTTTAAAATTTGTTTAATAATTTCTAAACTAAATTTGCCTTTAAAAATAATTTATATATGGAAAGATGGGTTTAGATATATCATATGCAATTCGGTAATAAAGTGTCAAGACACAAATACTTAAAACAAAAATAATTTTTTTGGCAAAAAAGGCTAGGGTTAAAATAAAAAAATTACATATTTTTCGTTTGACTGTACTCGCCTCCACGGCTCGCCTCACAATAGCGCTCTTTTGGCGGGATCATTCGCGTTTTGACAGCGAAAAAGGCGGGCGCGTTGTCCGGCGGCTATTTCGCGAATTCTATTTTCGAAATAATACTCGCGCGCGGTTCCATTGGCTGTCTCTCGTTGACGTTTTGTTTCATTATTTAATGTTTTCCTTTTTCCTAAACGCTTTGACAAATACATTTTACTGCGAACGCCTTTAGTGGCCAATATGTCGGGCTGGTTATTTATCTTCTCAGTTCTAATGCCAACATTTGTCGCTTTGATGTTTTGAGTTGTAAAATATAAATTTGTTTTGTGTTCTTTTTCTTGCAGTATTAATGTTAATTATTCGAAAATAAAATGAGATTCGGCATTCGAAGTGTGAACAGTGCACGTTTTTTGTTTTGTTATGTTTTTTCTGTTTGTAGTGTTGCTCTGTTTATTCTGACACCAGTTGCTGAAGGAATAAGATGGCTGTGAGTACTAAATATTGTTTTTTTACCAATTTAAAAATCACTTTATTTAAAAAAAAAATAAAGAATAGACAAAAGAAGCTGTTATTGAATTTTATTATAGATTTTAAGGACATATTTCATATTTTTAACGAAAGCATATTAGAAAAGCGGTTTTAAAGAATTTAAGATCGAACTTTGTTAAAATTTGTAGTTAGGATCCACAAAATTTGTAAATTTTTTTGTCAGCGTGGAAAATTGAAAAAAAATATTTCAAACTTGTAACGGCCGCTTACGATCGAATTTATTCTAAAATCGATTTTAAGAATATGCTAGTTATTTTAATTTCTCAATAGACTATTAACAAACATGTTTTGTGACAAGTTTTAGAAGCAATTATTTTTCTTTACTTTTATATGATTACTTTAAGAGCATAACCTGTAGCGAAATTTGTTAGATAAGTCGAAACAATTTTGTAGATTCCAGGCTATTTTGGTTTACGCCGCTTAAATCGATTGGAGATATCTACAACAGAATTAAAATTCCTTTAATAGCTTTATAAAAAAAACTCGCGATAGCGCAATCGTATCTTATTTTTTTTTCCTAATAAATAAACCACAATAAGTGCTTTTCTAACTTCAACTATAAAATCTTTTTTTTCATTTTTTAGTTAACCACTCGTTACTCATGATTTTGTTTTGTTGTTACCTTGCCAGTTTGTCATTGTTTTAAATTTTGTTTTATTAATTTTGCAATTTTCCACAACACATAATTTATTTCATTATTTGGTTTTTTGGTTGATTGGAAATTATTGCTACTTTTGCGATAAGTACGCATTACAGTCAAAAAAGTATTAAATAAAGTATGGAAAAATAGTTATTTTCAAAAATTTTTTTTTAAAAATAAACAGTGAGCCATCAAAACATATTTTTTCATTATATATAAACTAAAACCTTTACAGCATTCTATTTCAATTAATACTTAAATAAGGTATTGGTAAAAATCAAAATTACAAAGACAAGTAAACGAACGCAGTCTACATTGACTGTATTAAAAAATCCGGTGTGTGTTTATAACCACACGATAGAAGCAAAAACTTCTAATTTTAAATTATATTTGTAATAATAATTACATTGATGTTATATGATGCATATTAGTTCGGCAAAATAGGAACAAAGCGAGATTATCATTTTAAAATGCAATAACATACATATTAAATTATATTCAAATAAAATATTAATCAATAGTAATGAAACTAAAATACATTTTAAACAATGCACAGTATACATATACTGAACTTTCCACGTAGTCAATATAACTTCAATTGTATAGATATACACAGCACTAATGTTGTAGAACATGTCACCCTTATAGCTACAGATATACTGCTATTACAGAATGTCGGTGACGCGAACCCACAAGATTTTAACCATCCAAAAAGCGTTCAACGCGCACATCTTACAGTCGGGTATATAAAAGTCGGGTGTACATACTGCTTTCACTGCTGGCCAACGATAACACGTCATACTCGTAGGTACAAATATACTGTTAACATTAGCATGTCGGTGACGCGAACCCACAAGATTTTAACCATCCAAAAAGCGTTCAACGCGCACATCTTACAGTCGGGTATATAAAAGTCGGGTGTACATACGTATACTTTCACTGCTGGCCAAGCGTAACTCGTCATACTCGTAGGTACAAATATACTGTTAACATTAGCATGTCGATGACGTGAACCCATAAGATTTTCCCGTACCAAAAACCGTTTAACGCGCTTAAAGAAGTTTTCGCTTTAAAAAACCTTAAACTTTAATTGGAATTTTATTTATACATCAATGCCAATCAATAAAACAAACGTTACACTACAATAAATATGACAACTTCCACCTTAGCGGAAATAAAATGCTAATACAAGTTTTCTACGCGAGCGGAGCAGCGGACATAAGCTCTGGAATATTACACATGTACAAACTAGACGATAAATATTTTATATTATGTGAATATATTTTGAATCATAAACAAATTTTAAGCTATTCTTGATTTAAAACTAGTTTCTGATGTAAAATATATTGAATCAGAAACTAACTAACACAGAAACTAACCGCGGGTTATCCGCGGTTTCACTCGCGTAGAATTATCTTATCGCGTATATTAATTAGATACTTTTCTGATTACATTTAAATCGGACATTATTAGTTTCTTATAGTTCTTCGAATAAATTATGTTTTTCTTTTTATTTTACTTTGGTAGAAATATAGATTGGTTCTCACCATCTCCTGACCTAAACAAAACAACATAAAGTTGACCATGAAAAAAAAAATGTTAATCGATTCAGTCGTCAGGGTTAGAGGAATATTGGTGAGAATACTGGAGGTGATCACTCTATAAGCCAGTCTCTTTATACCTTGCACCGTTTAGGCATTATTTCCCGATTTCTGTTATATTTTTAGGGTTCCGTACCTCAAAAGGAAAAAGGAACCCTTATAGGAAGACTTCGTTGTCTGTCTGTCGGTCTGTCAAGACCCTTTTTCTCAGGAACGCGTAGAGGTATTAAGTTGAAATCAAATACTTAGTAACTGTAAAAAAATCAATTCCTAAGTCAATGCAATAAAAAAATCTAAAAATACGACCATCTATGCCACATTTTTTGATTCTCACAAGTAAATCAAAACCTAAAGGGTAATTCCCGTTGACCTAGAATCATCATAATTTGACAAGAAGCAAGGTAAGGAAACAAGTACAAGTAAAGGAAAAAATCCAAAAAATCGCCAATTTGTAATTACATCACATTAAAAATTTTTTTTTTAAATGTGCGCTTAAGAAAGATATAGTAGCCAATATATTTTCGTTCTAAAAAAATTAATTATTAATTTTTTCAAGAACACGTGAAGGTATCAAGCAGAAATTAATTTCAAATACTAAGTTCTACGGTTCTTTAGAACTGCAAAAAAATCAAGCTTCTAATTCAACGCAATAAAAAAATAGGGCCATTTATGTTGCATATTTTGACACTCGCAAAAACCATCAGGGTATATTTCAAGTTGACTTAGAATCATGAATCCCGTTGACCTAGAATCCGAAAATCGTTAATTTGTATATATACCACATATAAAATAACTTTTTTAAATATGCGCCTATGAAAGATACAGTAGGCAATATATTTTCATTCTAAAAAATTAAAATTTTGTAAATAGTTTAATAGAAATATTATGTACCATTAAATTTTTATAAACACCTAAATATATACGGAACCCTCGTAGTGCGAGTTCCACTCGTGCTTGTCGTGTTTTTTATAGCTGCCTTGTCCTCATAAATCACGGCATGATTATATATAGCCTATACTTTCCCTCTAAGTATGGGTTTCCTAACACAAAAAAATTTTGAAATCGCTATTTCCAAATATTACCGCAAATATACAAATAAAGGAACAAACTTTTTCTCTTTTTATGTAAGTATAGAGATCAATCTTACAGGCATTTGGAATACCAAAATAAAAAATTCGAGTAGAATAGACCCGTATATTTATTAAATTTTTATTTCGAAAATTACGCGATCAAAGGTTTAAAACTGGTACTTCCTTTTCTCCAAGCTAGCATAATAGCCTGGTATCACACTTAGTGATGACAATTTTTTTTTATATGGACCCCATCGTGTAGGCTTTATTTAAAATGTCTTTTAAGGGTAAATCGAAAATGTCTCTTAAAACATTTGGTACAGCAAATCCTTTGCGAGACATTAATTTCTAAATTGTATAGCGATACATAATTGTATAGCGGGTCGCTTTTGGATCCCTTCCTTCTACTAAACTGTTTAATTACGCATCTGAAGGTAGTTGTCGTGTAAAATGAGTTGTCGGCGAAATCCGCTAAATTTTTGACATATTATTCAAACTATAAATATCTAACTTATTTTAAAATTTAAAAATGATTTACCCTTTCATTTTGGTAAAAATCGTTCTCAAAAATTATTACAATTAACATTACAGGAAAAGTAGGTACTTCGCCACACTTAATTTTATTTAAAAAAGCAAAATACGCAATAAAAAACGCAAAAATTATTTTTTTACAAACTGTTAAAATAATGTTATATTAACCGTTCTGGAAACAACAAAAAAACAATAATTTTCAATAAAAAAATGTATAATATTTTTTGGATCTTACCGTCACCCGACAAGACCTTAAGGCATTAAAGATTTTACCAAAATATGCGTTTCAGAAATACATTGAAGATTGAAAAAAAATGCTGGCATAAACGTATTATATCTAATGGGGATTACTTTTGATAGAAAACAAAAAAAATGTAACAGATTAAATTAATAATTTTTACTTTGACAAAAAAATTAAATTTGGAGGTTTTTGACTGTATTATTTACATATTTTTAATCGACATACAGTTAAAAGTTCATAACTTGTTGAATGTTTTGATTATTATGTATGATATTTTAGAAAATATTTAACGTAATATTCATAAGAACGTTCAATATTTCGACACATCTTCCAATTGTAATTGCATTTTGCGAATTAATACCTATTATGACTCGACCATAGATAAATGACAAATAAAGTCATAGAGTCAGTAAAATCGCACGTAGTCATAGTCACCCTAGTGAATGGTTCGAAATTGATTTACGTTTACATTTGGAATATAAAATTGATACGTGATGATAAGTTTGCATTTGGAATATAAAATTGATACGTGATGATACGTTTACATTTGGAATATAAAATTGATATGTGATGAGAAGTTTGCATTTGGAATATAAAATTGATATGTGATGAGAAGTTTGCATTTGGAATATAAAATTGATATGTGATGAGAAGTTTGCATTTGGAATATAAAATTGATACGTGATGATACGTTTACATTTGGAATGTAAAATTGATATGTGCCGATACGTTTACATTTGGAATATAAAATTTATATGTGTTGATACGTTTACATTTGGAATATAAAATTTATATGTGTTGATACGTTTACATTTGGAATATAAAGTTGATATCATTTGGGCAATTGTTACATATAATAGGTATTTTGGTATTACCTTTAGCATGGTGGTATTTAGTGTCTCAATACCGAAATGTTTCATTAAACCTGCATTAACTAATTAAGGTTATTTATCTCAACTCTATGAAAGGCAAACTAGGCAATATACATGTGGCCGGGAATAAGTGTCGAACAAGGAAAGACGTTATTCGTTGACTTACAAATAGTTGATTGTCGTTAAAGTTACGAATCGTTAAAGCTACGATCTGAAAGTTCACTCACCCTACTTAATCCTAAACATACCTCTACAACTTACGAAAAATCCTTCACTGTCCAAGCAGCAAAATGTTGGAAACACCTGGATCCTGACATCAGGAAAATCACTAAACATTTTCAAAGATCGAGTGAAAAAGTCCTGCCGCTCCTGAAACCTTTTCCTTTGTGCTCTTGTTCTTTCCTGTCTTTCCCATCCCAAATCATGTCAAGTGCTCATGTAGCAATAAGTCCGCCATTTGTACTATGCATAAAAGGTGATAAATAAATAAAATGATATTCATAATTATGTCATCTTTTTCGTATACACGATACTTGCGCACATTGTTCAGCGCCACTCAGGGGAATAACCCGCGAACGGCTGCCAAACACATCGCCACTACATTTAACATCAGTAATTCAATGATTTAATTTTTAATGTTCCGTGATAAAATCGTGGAAACGGAACACTAATGGAATCACTTCAGTATCGAGTATGCTGGTACTTTAGAGACGTCATATATACAAAGTTCGATTTTAATTCTGGCGGTAAATTGGAAAATTAAAAAAAAATATTTTAGGTTATCGTGTGGGGTGTCAAACGAATATATTTTGAATCACTTATTCGACAACGCGGTTTTACAAAGTACTTTCAACAGAAATCATTTCCAGTAATCCAACTTCATGAACATCAAAAGTACTTCTTGTTGGAAAAGTTGGAACATGGAGTTGGAAATAACGCAGATGGAAATTCCTGTACGACTTAGCTTATACGATACCATAAATTAATACGAATCAATAAAATATACGCAATACTTATACACAACAAAAAATACAGAAAATTAATAAAAACGGAAGGATTAGAATCCTTATTAAGTTACCATAGACATTCATGCGCACGTATGAACACGACATAAGAATTTAATAAGGGAGACAGGTGAAAATGGGCCTCATGTTACAGAAATAGAATACAATTTAAAAAAAAAACGATATTTATTAGAATAAAAAAATAAACAATTCAGCGATTCATAATTGAGAAAGAAAAAATAATTAAAACACTTTGTGATCAGAATAAAAAAAACAAAAACTATCTTCATAGATAATATAAAGGATTGTTAATAAGAAATAAAAAACACAAAGAAGCTCTAGTTAAATACATAATAACTTTTTATATACGATTCCAAAAAATAATCAATACTGCTTTTTTTTGTAATGTCCGTGTAGCCATTGTCTAAATTAATTAAAAATAAACTGTTAACTGACAGTGACATTTATTCTGGTGTTGTCAAAATAAATGTCTTATTCGCTCTTTTCGAGGTTTACGTGACTTTCGACGACCCTGTAGAGTCTGCGAGATCCATGGAATAATATGGTACATATATATATATATATATATATATATATATATATATATATATATATATATATATATATATATATATATATGTACATATATAGTAAAATAGCATAGTTAAATAGCATTTAAAAACTATTATGAAAAATAATCTGATTTTTCATAAAAAAATAAAAAATTTCTCATTTGTCTTATTGACGTTTTAGATAAGGCGATTGTTTTTTTTTTCATTTTCTCTTCATAACAGTACAATTTTTATTCATTATATCCTTAAAGGAGATTAACACAAACCCTAACACTATCTGGACTTGTGTTATAAATACAATTTGATATTTTGCGAAACGTTAACGGAATGGAAATATTAATATAGGCATTATAACTCAGTCGCAATATTGGAGTTTTAATGTAAATATATTAGTTTTATTTCAAAGTTTAGCTTTGACTTTCATAGTTTATTAAGGCCTAATACTGAATATTTACACTGTTATAATAACTTGGAATAAAAAGTTGTACCTTGCATAAATAGAGAATAGATAAAAACGCTACAAATAAACTCAGTATACGATAAGGTCGTCATTACTTCATCTGTCAAACACTATTTCGACCCCGATTTAGATTTAACTTTGGTATAACCTAAAAAAATTTAACATTTCCCCGCCATTTTTCGCAATTCGATTATATTTTTAATTATTTTAAAGAAATTATAATTAATCATATAATTTAATTTGTGCCATCGAAACTATAATTAATAAAAATTGAAAAAATTGAAACTAAAAATTATAATTAATCATACAATTTAATCTGTGCCATCGAAACTATCGAAGAGGATTATTATTTAATTTATTAGCTGTGAAAAGAGCAAGCGCAACATTTACTGAAGAAAATTAAATATATATATATATATATATATAAATATAAATATATATATATATATATATATATATAAATATAAATATATATATATATATATATATATATAAATATAAATATAAATATATATATATATATATATATATATATATATATATATATAAATATTTTAGGGACAACTCTCCAAAGTTTGTAGGTAAGATTTTAACTTAACCATTTGTTCATGTTGTTCTGATAACGTTTCCATACGTAGCTCGTGCTCTTTTTTGGTATCTATGCGCTTTCGTAACTGAAAAAAAAGACAAAAAAATTCAACAAAAGAAACCAAAAAATAATTTATTTTTTTATAATATAAAGAAAGCAATAAAACATAATATAAATTTAAACGATGTTCTAAAGACGATATCTAACGTGACAATTTAATTTATATTCGCAACCATAGACATAAACTCATATTTTTAGGTGTTGGAACGAAAAGTTGCCATGTTGGATTTTTGGAAAAAACGGAATCAGAATAGTTTATTAATATGAATTGATTCCTTCCTTATGTCAAGTGTATGAACTGTATAAGTATTCTCAGAATGTCAGTAATATAAATGGAGTTTACCCATATTTTATTAATAGCAGCGTTAAATATTAATATTTAGTATTGTTTATGTTTGACTATTATGTTTTATCCCTGGCGTTAAAACACAACAGCCAAACCTAAAAAAATATTAAATTTGTAATAATCATTGAACTATAAAATTAGCACATAACAGAAATCCGCATGTTATGCTGATCAGAGGATGACCAATTTATTAGATAAAATTGGAAATCGCTACATACGAGGGAGCTTTAACGTCGCTTCGATAATACATATATAGTATAAAAGAAAAAAACTCTTCCGGTGATAAGAACCTATCCAGAGACGCAGGAAGAATTACATGGTTATGCTTGCCCTAAACTTTCCAAAGGCGAAACTTGGTCGTGGAAAGCCAATGTTCACTTGGTTGACGACGGTCAAAAAGACCTGAAAGAAGCCTATCCTGACGCCAACACAGCACAAAACCAAGCTCAGTTGAAGAGAAAGACGAGGAAGACAATCTGTAAGTAAATGGGACCTATGGTCTAGTAAAGTAGCTGTAATGAGCTATAAAATTAGCAAACAAGGAATAAAAATAAACATTTAATTTTCCTTGGAAATGTAAAGCTATACAAACCTATTAATTTTCATGTTATTCCGTACACACTAACATACAACGCAGACGAACGTCTTTTGTAGGTGGTAAGTATGCTGCCGATAGTTACCTACTTTTGTGGAAGACGGTCCTTGGCCTTTTTTCCACCGATTTACCGCATAAGTTAAGACGTGCGTACCGCCGTCTAAATATCTCCCGCCTCTGTCAGCACGTATTCAGTCACATGTCCTTCTATCCTTTTCACGTACCTTTTTCTCCATTAACGCATTTTCACTCGTAACAGTTTCTTGAGAGTTTTTCCGATTTTTGTAGATCGTGTGCGTTAAATTATTAAAAATCAAAGAAAACTAAATGATTAGATTTCTTTAGAGATCATTAATAAAATTACAACAGTAAAAAAACATCGATACGTAAATTCCACTCCTACTTTTGACATCAAAAATATATATATATATATATATATATATATATATATATATATATATATATATATATATGTATATATATATATATATACATATTTTTATATTTTTATTATAAAATTTTGCAGTGATGTACTCGTAATATAAATTAAAATGACGTAATCGTGGCGAATGGCGGAAAATATCTAAAATTGAAGAAAATTAGAAAAGACCCCAAATCCGTTCACCTCGATTTAATTGTTGCAGTTGTATTGAAACTATGTATAAATGAAGGGTTTCGTTCATTGATGTTTTGAAAACACCTAGAAAATTCTAAAAACACTTACGAAATATCTCATTCCTGCCCTAGATTTTCCCGTATAACTAAATAAAAATAAAATTATATTTTAGAAAAACACGCTAATATAACAACATAAAAAATACTCTTTAGAAATAAAGATTTTGGTCAGGAGCGAAAAGATGTCTCAGAACTCGGTATAACTTCATTTTTTGGTAAAAAAAATAATAAACTATAAATTAAAAAAAGGCGCGGTGTCCTTTTTATGAAAACGCAAATCGAGAGCATGCCACTTTTTTTACATTTAAGTAAATTTTTTGGTCATAAAAAAAAATTAAGAATTATTTTTTATACTTATACAAAAAAAATTAAGTTACCATTAATAGTTGACTTGACCCAGCTTTGAACCAGTACTTTTTAAGATAGACAGAGACAGGGTCTGAAATATTTCTTTATAGACTATGTTAAGTGTATTTCCCTTAGGTACTTGATCGACCCGTACAGAGACTTCGCATAAGTATAATTAAGTTACTCGTACTTAATTAAGATGTTTTATTGTATAATATTTTAGGGGTAGACATAGATAGAATACACTGCTCCGAACGTCCTTTAAATATGTATTTCTACTTGATATATTTAAAGTAAAAATACGGGCACTTCAGTGAATTAATACCGATTTAATTAAATTTACGTACAACTACATACAGTACAAGAAATGTCACCGAGCAGAGAGAGCAGAGCGATTGAGCCATAGACAGTGTATATTGCTTAGTTCCTTATTTTAACACAATATAAAAATGAGGCCAGTGTGCAGCAATGAAGGTTCGTAATTTATATTACATTAATATATTAATACTACTTTTATCTAATTCCAGAAACCTTTTCATTCTATTTAAACTAGTAATCTGAATTATAAAATACAAAAAGTTAATTTTTATCTATTTTTATTTTAATGAGGATTAGTAAATCGTCCTAAACATCGGCCCCCGGGACACGCCCACGCACTTTTTTAACTTAAAACCAGTTTCCGTAGCTTATCTCTGAAAGATCGATCAAAGTACTGCCCAGGATTTTTGTTTGGAGTTTTTCGAGACTCACAATTCGGCCATAAGTATTATTAGTAAATCAGTAATAGTTTTGCCCGCCTTCGTCAAGAAAACGGCCAGACCAACGATGTTCCTCCAACTATATTGACAGTATTAACTACATCTCAAAAAATAATAAAATATGTCTATATATTTTACAATGTATGAGAATCTGTGAAAAATCATCATATCGATGTAAAAGTTGTATGTAAATGATATTAGTAGTTTTTGCGTAAATTCCTAGAATACAAACAAACAAAAAAAACTCCTCTGTGTTATCTTAGGAGGATAAATTGTTAAACAAAAAGTTTAACAACTAATAAAAATCAGAAGTAAAACCATTGGCATATGTTGTGTAAGAATACTTGACAGATTTTGAAAAATTAAAAAAACTAATGGAAAACTATAGTTAATCAACATAATTATAAAAAAAATATCACTTGTAATTAATTACTCAAATAACCTGTTAACAAACAAATTCGATTTCAAAAAACACAAAATACGAAAAAATACCTACTAATTTACACCTTGGTATATACTTGTACATACTTGGCTAATTTATTACCATCTTGTTAACTGACTCCAAAAAAGAGAGATTCTAATGTGTCAGAATCGTTTTTTTATGTATGGTCAGCGATAATTCTTTACCTACTGGACCGATTTGGACCATTTTTTTTATTTGAAAGAGGATACTTTAGGGGTGGTCCCATGTAAATATGTCGATGATCTGGTGATGAAGTCTGGAAATGAACGATGGAACTCCTTAACAAATGACAGTAAATCAATTATGATTCAAGATATTTGCTTGGGGTAGCTGTTACTTTGCAAAATAACTACACCACTTACTAGATCAGGGTCTGATGAAGAGTTCTGGAGATGTACTCCTGTAACAATGGAACTCCTGAAAGCATGTTAGTAAATCAACGGTGATTAAAGATATTTGCTACTGTTAGTTATTATTTTGCAAAATAAACACACCGTCGACCAGGTCAGGATCTGATAATGAGTTCTGTAGGTGAACAATGGAACTGCTTAACGAATGGAAGTAAATTAAACGTGATTCAAAACATTTGCTACTGATATTTGTTATTTTGCAAAATAACTACATCATCGAAATGTCAGAATCTGGTGATGCGTTTTGGAAATGAACAATGGAACTCCTTATCGGGCGGTAGTAAATCAACTGTAATTCAAAATATTTACTACCGGTAGTTTTTACTTTTCAAAATAACTGCACCATCGACCAGGTCAGGGTCTGATGATGAGTTCTGAAGATGAATAATGCAACTCCTTAACGGACGGTAGTAAAACGTGATTTAATATATTTGCTGCTAGTTAATTGTTACTTTAATTATTTCTTTGCAAAATCTGATATCGGATTTCAGATATGGATAATGAAATAATGTCTAACAGCTAAGCAATGGCGGCTATTACTTTTGCTTTGTTTCTGTGTGTAGTCGATAACTAACTTTAGATAAAGAGGAAATTATCTATATAATCGATTTTACCAATAAATTTTAATAATTATATAATATTCTAAGAAAAAAATGACTGAATATTAGTTATAGTGTGATGATTAATATTATTAACTACTAAAAATTCTAAAATAAAATATCTTAAAAAGCAGACTTCAAAAAAGTAGGTACTAAAAAGTAAAAAATAATTAACTCAAAATAGGTACCTATTTATTCACAATAAATAACTAAGTTACTTACTTTTGAAATCGGTGCTAGCACCACCGATCAACTTAAACAAATGTGAAATTTGATATTGTAAATACTCCTTTTAGGAATCCATTTCGTAATGTGAGTATATTAGAAGTTAAGTTTATAAATTTACATTATAAATTTGATTAAGTTGGCCGACAGTGCTGGTACCGACTTCAAAAATAAGTAACCTAGTTATTTATTGCGTATAAGTGGGTACCTATTTTGAGTTAATTATTTTTTACTTTTTAGTACCTACTTTTTTGAAGTGGGTTTTTTAAAATATATTTTATTTATGTCAATAAAATAATAAATCTAAACACGAGGGGTTTACTACTCACCGTCGGAAAATTCCTGCCACTATGTTCTGTCCCTATCATTAGATCCTGACCACCATTTCTAACCAAATAATTCATCAAGACGAGTCAAAAGAGCACAAACTCGATAAATTTATTCCTCGTAATTGAAGAAGTCCGTCACCATCTTCTGGTTCCATCGTCAGACCCTAAACCCTATTTGTTACTAAAGTACTTATAAAGAGAAAACAGACGAGTTCAAACACGGTCTTAAATTTCCTAAAGAAGACTTGTACTCTCATCTGTTGGGGAGTTTCTCGGGATATATCTGGACTCTATCATCGATACCTGGCCATACTTACACGGGACCACCTATGAAGTATGTCTTATCATTTAAAAACAAGAAATTTCGAAATCGGTCTACCCGGTAAAGTGTTATGAGTGAATGTATAAAAATAAGAAAAATATATATTTACGAATCTCCTCCTTTATTTGAAGTCGCTTAATGAAGATTGAAAGATGAAAAATATTTGACAAAAGCTAACTACGTAAGAACCTTGGAAAGCGGCTAAGAACAAACACAAAATCTATGTGAAGGATTTATTACATTCTGAGAATTATGGAGGGAGGGGTAGAGGGCAACCACCAAAATCTAGAAGATACAGGACGTCGTAAAAATGTTATTACGAATTTGTTTAAGGTAAAGTTAAATTTCTAGAGAATTGAAAAACTTTCTTGTCATTCGGTGACAAAAAAGATGACAAATAAGGGAACGAAAGGAAATAAATCTTGTTTTGTTTTGGTTGATTTCCGAAAAAAATTGAATGAAAAAAAAAAAAACATGGCAATCCACAGAACACGTGTGTATTCCCAAAATGACTCTCTTTCTGACATTTCAAGTGACGCGACGAATCAATTTACACTTCAACTCGCATCATTGCGTCTGTTCGTGGCGCTGCTGCGCCGTTTCCCTCCCTCCAGTACGCGCGCGAGTCGTGTGCCCATTCCTCGTCATGCATCACTTTCGTTACGCATTCGTCATTAACCAAAATTAATAACTCAGCCTTCACAAAGCGCAACTAAAAACACTTAAGAAAAACACTTAAAACACTGAAGAAAACACTTAAGGCTACAAAGCAAAAGAAAATTTCGCTTTTCATATTGCCGCCAATTTGTAAAAATAAATGACAAATTCAAGCAAAATACGGCAATGGATTACCAAAGAGTTCGATTTTTGAAATTCGATTTATTTTTTATTACATTAATACAAAATGGACAGTCCTAAGTACTGTCAATGATACCCTCGTGATTGCTTGAATGAATTTCATAAATGCATACAAGAATTCACAAAATGATGAGAATAACTTAGATCATTGTACAAAACTAAATGGGCTGAACCGTCATTTTGCCACTCCAAAACATTTAAACTAAAAATGAAAAATGGCAAATTCAAGCAAAATACAGCAATGGATTACTGAAGGGTTCGATTTTTGAAATTTGATTTATTTTTTATTACGATTAATACAAAATGAACAGTCTCAAGAACTGTCAATACTACCCTCGTATTGCTTGAATGAATTTCGTAAATGCTTATACGAATTCACAAAATGATGAGAATAACTAAGATCATTGATGATCTGAATAACTTAGATCATTGATGAGATCATGGATGATTAATAAGAATAACTTAGACAAATTCAAGCAAAATACAGAAATGGATTACTTCAATAGATTAGTTCAGTTTTTGAAACTTGATTTATTTTTTTATTACTTTTAATACAAAATAGATAGTCCTAAGAACTATCAATGCTACCCTCGTGATGGCTTGAATGAATTTTGTAAATTCATACAAGAATTCACACAATGATGAGAATAACTTGATCATTGATGATTGATGAGAATAACTTAGACAAATTCAAGCAAAACACAGCAATGGATTACCAAAGAGTTCGATTTTTGAAATTCGATTTATTTTTTTATTACATTTAATACAAAATGGACAGTGCTAAGAACTGTCAATGCTACCCTCGTGATTGCTTGAATGAATTTCATAAATGCATACACAAATTCACATAATGATGAGAATAACTTAGATCATTGTACAAAACTAAATGGGCTGAACCGTCATTTTGCCACTCCAAAACATTTAAACTAAAAATGAAAAATGGCAAATTCAAGCAAAATACAGCAATGGATTACTGAAGGGTTCGATTTTTGAAATTTGATTTATTTTTTATTACGATTAATACAAAATGAACAGTCTCAAGAACTGTCAATACTACCCTCGTATTGCTTGAATGAATTTCGTAAATGCTTATACGAATTCACAAAATGATGAGAATAACTAAGATCATTGATGATCTGAATAACTTAGATCATTGATGAGATCATGGATGATTAATAAGAATAACTTAGACAAATTCAAGCAAAATACAGAAATGGATTACTTCAATAGATTAGTTAAATTTTCGAAATTCGATTTATTTTTTTATTACATTTAATACAAAATGGACAGTCCTAAGAAATGTCAATGCTACCCTCGTTATTGCTTGAATGAATTTCGTAAATACATACAATAATTCACACAATGATGAGAATAACTTAGATCATTGTACAAAACTAAATGGGCGGAACCGTCATGTCGCCACTCCCAACACATTTAAAGTAATAATGAAAATTGTCTGAATTAAAATTGCATATAATTTTGATAGCTGAATGCTGTTTTATTCCGTTATAGTAACTACTTCAAAAGATAATTTTATCTTTTACATCTTCACCCAATTCTCCATCATGCTAAGTCGAGGAGCTGCAATGAACGGTTCTTCGTGTTATATAGATGACTGATCATTGGCTGTCAGTATGAATATTTGAAGAGATGATTCCTGAGCCACGATTAACCACAAATGACAACTGTTGTTGCATTCAAATAAAAGTTTAGCAAATGATTTGTGTTACTTTTTAATACTTCCATCACAAATTCTCGATCACAATAAATTTCATCAAAATAAGTTTCATCACAATATTTAAATAACATTTTCTCTTAGTCGTTTACTTCTAAACCTTGGATATATACTTCTTTTTAAATAACACTTAAGGAGAAGTAACAAAAGAAATTTTCCAACATAAAAATTTATGACACAATTAAATGAAACTATGTAATGTTGTATTATTTCTACTTTCTTTAAGTTCTTTACCACGACCTAGGTTTCGTTGTATTACTGGCCAATTAGCAATGTTGTAATACTACGAAACCTAGGCCGCGGTAAAGAACTTAAATAAAGTAGAAATAATACTATATCACGTAGTTTCATTTAATTGTGAGCAAAGAATATCTACAAAATATTTAAAAGAAAAATTTATGATCAAAGTGAAATGTTTCATTTTTAATCATAAATCCTTTGTAATTAATACATGGAAAGATCCCGGTTTAAATTGGATAACCGACGAAAACTTTACCCAAATTTAATACCGAGTAAGTCCAGTCGTTGGATGGCTTCATTGAAACTTTAGAATATTAATAAACTCTGTCTAAACTATGACAGAATTAGGTCGAGCGGTCCTTTAACTGTTCTCAAGGCGCCCGTTTGGAGGAAACATTATATAATATTGATCCAAGAGCTAAATCAGTCAAATTACTGCTCATGGCATATTATGATTATTTTTGTGATTATAAAATAGTAGACCGAAAATCTAAATTGCCCCAGTAGCTGTTATGCGGTAACTTTCATTGTAGGATTACGCCACAACTGAAGCTCTATTAATAAAGTTTGACAAATTAAAAAGAGATGGCGTTAATTTCCTATGATTCCTTTTCATTTTTGTAACAGGACGTGCTATAAACAATATCCGATAGATGGTGCTAGTATCTGACGACTCTGTTTGTTTCTAATATAGAAGAAGCCTACATAGAAAATTGTGGAAAATGTATCGATGTTTTATGATGCTACTGAATTAAAAAATTATAAAATTGTGTATTAAATTTATTATTACAAACTGAAATAGGTATATATTTTATTAAATGATATACTCTTATAATAGTTTCGGAGATATAAGCTCTCAAAATAGGACATTATTCATGAAACATGACCTGGAGACTCTCATTTAATTCAGGAAAAAACTAAGTCCTTCGTCAATAATATTTTGATTGTAACATTGATTCTTTTGTGATGCTACTGTGTTCAATAATTATAAAATTGTGTATTAAATTCATTATTATAAACTGAAGTAGGTATATATTTTATTAAATGGTATACTCTTATAATAGTTTCCGAGATATAAGCTCTCAAAATAGGACATTTTCATGCAGCATGACTTGGAAACCCTCATTCAATTCTGGGAAAAATTAATAGTCCTTCGTCAATAATACTTTGATTTTAACATTGATTCTGTTTAACTTCTATGGACAATAATATTAGTACTCAAATATCTGCGAAATTCTTATTTATTACCCTAAACATAAAGATTGAATTTGATTGTTTTTATTTTGTTATTTGACTAGGGAGCATACAATTAAGCTGAAGAAATGTTAAAATAATGTTAATAAGCACCAATATATTGAAGTTTTAATAAACTTCTAATGACGATGTGCGTGTGGACATGGTACAGTGCATGTACCATGTCCATGAAGAATAAACTATTATCATTCCAATCCGCAAAAAATAAGATAGTCAGGAATGAAGAAACATATCGACCCATTCTTTTTTCTCCAGTCTGTCAGTAAAGCCCTTACCAAGCTCATCCAAATAAGTCTGCAAATACATGGGAAAAAACGAGTCGTGAACAGGCTGGATTTTGACCCAACTGAGGCTATATAGATTAAATCTTTGTCGTGTCTTGAAAGAACGAACGAGATTATAAAAACGAACTACCACTATCTATGTCGACTTCGACTCCGCACTGGTCGCCTTCATCAGCAGGCAACTTTCTTAGCGGGCATATTCCCCAAAAAGTCAATCTACTCCTTTAATCAGTCTACAGCGTATCCACCAGCCAAGTGCAAATCCAGAACAATAAATAGGAAGAATGTATCATAAAGGTTGGTGTTAATCAAGAAAATTTATTATTGCATCTACTCTTCAATATTGCAATTGATGCTCTAAAACCGAATACCTTTAAAAATTGGCCACAGCTCGCAGAATTTGCAAGCTGGCGGTTGCAAATTTGCAAGCTGGCGACACATGGTGCAAAGTGAGCAAAACTTCGTCAGTTCTGCTCTGGGGAAGATAAGTTCTCGGACGGCGATTACCTACCGAAGACGCGAAAACGACTTCCCGCTATCTGGATAGACGACCTGGTAAACGTCGCAGGAAGTTCTTGAATACAAGTGACCCAGGATTGATCTTATAGGAATCCACGTGGGAGGTCTATCGTTAGCACTGGACGTCTTTCGCTTATAACATGATGCAAAATTAATATCATATCCAAGTAAAGATGTTCGAGGAGACTAGAGCTTCATTTAAGAGAAATAAAAGCAATGCTATAATGATTATCCATGATAAAATATAAGCGATGGTACATGCAAACAAACTGGATGGGATTATAATAGCAATTACAGCTCAAATTCTCAGTCAATGCTCCTTTAACTGTGTAACAAATTGCAAAACTTCAGTGAGATCTCCAATTAATCCCAGAAGCGAATATTTTAAAATCTTTATTAACTGTGTCGGGCAGTTTACTGAAAAGTTTAATACTATTGTATGTTAATTTGGTTGTTATTCCCCAACCCAACATAGGTTGAGGGTACACCAAGCTCATATAGGGTTATTAGAGACAAATATTGGAATCTTGGCTGTGAATAGCTGAAAATCTTTATTTTACGGAAATGAGTCCAGACTATAGTTTTAAATCTACAAATATATTTGTATTTCTTTGTACATATACTACATGTCAGTTCACTTTTGCATTCAGAAAATTATTTCTGTGAAATACAAGACGTATCTTTGTGAAAAACAAGATGTATCTTGCTGATTGTATTGCGATGATCAGTGATGTTTTATCATACGGACACATTCGTATCATATGGACACTAAAAGTGGTCTTCAAACATAGGATAGTCTATCTTAAATTTAGTTTGCTGTTATTAATATGACTTTGTTGTGACGGTTGTCTGTTATCACTATCTTATTTTAGGAATATATCTATTAAAATACCATCCAGCGTTAGGATATAGCTACTGGTAGGAATAACTATACATTCACAAGTAAATGAAAATATTACTTAATTATATTTTTTATGATATTTTTGCAACCTATTTCAAATTCTCTAGAAAGCAAAATAAGACAAAATATGTACGAAACGCTAGTAGGAAAAGTGCTACTTTTACTTAACAGCTTTTTACTTTCCCGAAGTGAAACTTCTTTTGCTGAGAATCATATGTTGTGAAATGATACCGTAAGTGCTAATTAAAATATCTGGTCCAAATTACATTATTTATGATACAATTAAGAGTTATGACGTCTTATATTATACTTTTTTAATTTTCATTTATCTAAAAAAATACATGCAGTTTGACCCAAAGTTGGACATATGTTAATGCCATAAATACAATTGTTTTGAAATATATTACAAATAATAACAAATAACATAGAAACATATACAGCAAATTGAATCAAACCAGTTAGTAACTAATCATGAAAAAGGAAGCAACGCTATAATTGCATTCCTAACCACACGATTCCACTGGTTAGTGATTGGAAGTTAATAACGGGGTATATGAAAAGTCGTTTCTGTAGAGACATGACTCGATTGGTTGCTAACCAGTTAGCAACTAGTTGGCAATCAGTTAGATACAATTCTGAGCGCAGAGCTGAAATCGATCTTAGTTGATAATTGCATTCAATTCATCACTTATTTTTTGAGAAGTATTTGCCTATGCACTGTCATGTACTTGTTCAATATAGATACCATAATTAAAAGCATTCTAAATTTTCGTGAAATTAGCTTTTGCCCGCGGCTTCGCTCGCACGAATTTTTGATAAAAAAGGTGATGGAATCACATGCAAGTTTTTGACTCGCGAGATATGCAAGTAATACATTTAATATATTTACATATTGGGGAAATTAAATATTAATATTGAGTAAAACACCTGGTTTCATCCTGAAATATGCTATTTATCAAGTCCCAAAGTAGCTGGTACTTTCATTACAAATCGTTACATTAAGTTTGGTGAGAATCTGTGCAACCGTTTGATTGAACAGCAAACATCCAAACACTTTTTGCGTGATATTAATACCACATAAGCTAACCTGCTGGCGTTGTGCTGCTCAGTAAGTACTTATTTGTTTCCCCGCTCCACGAAATATATGAATACCAAATTTGCTTACGATTCGTTGCACGGTTGCAAAGCTATTAGGTAAAACAAATTGACAAACAAACAAACATTCAAACACAACAAGCCATCCTGTGCACTGAAAGAAGTCGTCCCCATTGTTCTACGTTAGGTAGAATTTATTCACTGTGAATAAACAAATGACGACAAACAATTCATGAAGAAAGTGTAGATATTGCAAAGTAGTGCCAGCACCACGCAAAACTCTTTCCGTTTTTTATTTGATACTGTTGGTACGCGTTGTAAAATAATTCAGTTCTATAGCCATTTTCATTTGCTCATAAGTTGCGTGATTTTCAAATTTGTCGCACAGTAGCAATTTTTATATATCTAACTTAATAAATCTTGAATTAAAACTCCTTTCTTGGTTTTATGTCTCAAAAACATTTATTTTTTTTAATATTTCGAACATCAACATTATTTTCAAACATCTAGTTGCCTGAATGAGTATTTTTACATAATTCAGATTCCACAGCTTTCAATAACAGAAATAGAAACGTCAAAAAATTAATAATAAATTATGAGTTGTATATTAAACATTATTTAAATTATTAAAATATTTTTAAACTATAATAAGTTAAAATAATTTTAAATAAAAATGTCGGCTGCATTCAAGCCTGTAATTAAAAATTTAAATCTTAACAGTTATAAGGTGCTGCCATCTAGGGACAAACAATAGAATCAATTGTTCCTACAATACTAACAATTCTACGTCTACCGTATTCTCCATTACATCCATTCTACGTCTTAAGTCTACCTCTTGCAATCTTAGGGGCTACGAAGTTCCCTTCTATATATATATATATATATATATATATATATATATATATATATATATGTATATATGCATATTTATATATATATATATATATATATATATATATATAATATATAATATATTAATATTTATTACCTTTATTAACAATTCAGGCAAGCGAAGCCGCGGGCAAAAGTTAATTTCATAAAAATCTAGAGTAAAATATATTAGGACGTAACAAAGAACTACTGATTCTATTCTGTACATTAACCTGAGTATAGATCGTCAAGGGACTCTAAGACAATTCTCAAACCTTTCCCGAAAAAATGTCTACCAAACTTACCATTTAAATGAAAAAGTTATACTTTTTTACCGAATCATGTTTTAAATATAATAGATACACCTGTATGTATGTATGTATCGTAATATGCCTGAAATTTCCTTTTTATCCTCCTCCGTAAAGGCCGGTGATGATAATAAAGTAGTACATATGTCCTCATCATAAGATTCGCTACTTGATATACTGATGATGAAATTATATACATTAGTTATAAGTATAATATTTTATACAGAATATATCGAAAAAATAAAGGTTTCGATGCACTTGACAAACAAACTGTCAATCTATCAAAGTTGAGTTGCTTCACGTGCCGAATACTTCACAACTTAATAGCAAACTTGTTAAGTTGCGGATCGATTTGCAGCTCAAAACGGAGTTTCAGTTTGATTTGCTTCCTCATAATCTCACCGGATAGATTTTTTTTCAATACGTTACAACATATTGATCGAGATTTCCATTTGAAACATTTACGTGTCAGAGTGCAAGCACTTATTTTAAAATTAAAAAAAAATAGTGTACGGACTTCGACCATATTTTAAAAGATCTCTCCAATAATATCACACTCGCTAAGACGCACACAAACAAAATCGCATACAGTTTACTTCACCAGATACATTAAAGTATTTTTGAAGCGTGAACGAAACTGAGCCGTCACGTTCGGATTGGTGACGCTAAATCTGGTAAACTCGGCTCTCTTCTGCATTGGCTAAGTGAGTTCTAAATTCGAAAATGATGAAATGCGATCGGTTGAATGTGCCCTGCATTGTTCGGGTAAACTCAGCTCCCTCCGGCATCGGCCGAGCGAGTTCACTGTCGAACACCATTGTTTAATATTATTTTATTTTAGTTTAATATATTACACTTATGTGCTTTTTGTTTTTTTTTTTATTTTCGTATCGAAAATTTCCAATATACACAGTACGGTTACATTGATTACCAAAATTTTCACTTCTACATTGTAGTCTTAAGTACACCAATTTTTTTCTTAATATTCCATAACATTTTAATTAAACTATCCTTTTCAAATGTTGTATCTAATACTGTAGAAACCCACAATTAAATGAAACTACATGATGCAGTATCGTTTCTACTTTCTTTAAGTTCTTTACCACGACCTAGGTTTCGTTGTATTACATCTTCAGGTGGGTTATTAGCAAAGTTGTAATACAACGAAACCTAAGTCGTGGTAAAGAACTTAAATAAAGTAGAAAGAATACTACATAAATAAAGTAGAATAAACTACGTGAGTAGTTTCATTTAATTGTGAATAATGAATTTCTATAAAATTAATTCCAAATATATTCAATATTCACGATTAAATGAATTCAAATGTTGTATCTAATACTGTAGAAACCCACAATTAAATGAAACTACATGATGCAGTATCGTTTCTACTTTCTTTAAGTTCTTTACCACGACCTAGGTTTTGTTGTATTACAATATCTTCAGGTGGGCCATTAGCAAATATATCTTTGCTAATTTCTATTTGATTCTTTGCTAATAGCCCACCTGAAGATGTAACACAACGAAACCTAGGTCGTGGTAAAGGACTTAAATAAAGTAGAAATAATACTACATCACGTAGTTCCATTTTATTGTGAATAATGAATTTCTACAAAATTAACGTCAAATATATTCAATACTATAGAAACTATCAGGCGTAGTCTAGCGAACGAACGGTCATAATGTAGTTTTGGGGATTCATAGTTTAATTACGAAACGCTAATAAATTAAGATTAATATGTGTGATTATGAGAGTATTTTAGATTGATCTGCCGTTTGCTGCTTAAAAGCTACATAGCTAATGCGGATACCTACGTGCGTTCCAGCTTACTCCATCTCTTCATTTCACTTACAATTAGAGCAATTTTCTCTAGCGACGCCCGGCTTAACTCGACCCGTACTCCGACACCTCTCAAGCCCAATTCACGCGGCGTCCGCCCCCGCCGCCGCGGCCAGCCAATGAGAACTAATGGTTATGTAATCACACAATTATATCAATTCCCTAGGATTTGTTAAGGTCCAGCGGCCGAGTGGCACGACGAAGTGATGATGAGCGTATTCTGGCGCCGAAAACGAAGCGTCACCGTGAGTCGAGATGGGGGTTCCGTGGGAATGTGGCCCAATTTCAAAACCACCAATTATGCACGTCTATTTGGTTAACATCCTCGTTAACATTCGTATGAAACACAATTACAATTAGTGACAACGTGTCTTAACGATGGAGGGTACAGTAGCTTGCCACTTTCTATTAATGTCGTGCCGGATGTCCTTGTCTGTGAATAATCGCAAAAAGGATTCGTAAATTTATAACCGCGTATCTTAAAGGGACTTTTTCATTCGTTATTAGGTGTCTGTATATATCCACAGCAAAAAAAGGTCAGTGTATTTTATACAGCGAATCTTGAACGGAGTTTTTTTATTCATTATCTATCAATGTCTACGGATGAAAGCAGCAATATGGAAGAAATGCAGCAAAAATTATTTGTATCTTTCTTACAGCAGATCTCAAATGGGTCTTTTTTAGTCATTATTCGGTATCTGTGAATATCCCTAGTAAAAAAATATCGTATCTTTTTTACAGCGGATCTCAAACAGGGTTTTTTTATTCATTGTTAGGTTAGGTGTCTATGGATATTAGCAGCAAAAAATAATCGTATCTTTTTTACAGCGGATCTCAAACAGGACTTTTTTTCATTCATTGTTAGATGTCTATGGATATTCCCAGCAAAAAAGATTCGAATTTTTTTGTACAGCGGATCTCAAACGGAGGTTTTTTTATTTATTATTAAGTGTCTGTGGATATCCGCCATAAAAAGGTTCGTATCTTTTTTATACCAGATCTCAAACGGGGCTTTTTTATTTATTATTAGGTATCTGTGGACATCCCCTACTAAAAGGATTCGTGTCTCTTTTTAGAGCGGATCATAAACGGGACTGAAAAGATATCCACAGAAAAAAAGCATTTGAAATTAAAACATAATGATTTAGAAATAATCCTCTAAACTCGTCTCATTCTGTGAACGAGAAATGAGTTGCGAACAACCTATTTTCACGGAAATTAATAATAATACTACCACTTATTTGTGGATACAAAATACAACAAATAAAGTAATAGACATGTACAGAAATTTTCTTAGAGCTAATGACAAAGAAAAAATTAAAAACTAAGTTACACGCCTTAACTTTAATTTTTTAAATATTTTATCCAGAAAAAGGTAACTAGCTCGGCTGGTGCGTTTATGCTATAAGCATCACCGGCATGGCCGGTTTACAGCTAGAACCCGTTGATATATACACATATATAATTATTTTCATAATTCACGCAAGGAGTAATTTTGATAGAAAACACAGGTTTATAATTAAAAATTGTAAAAATATTGCTCAACAATAAAAATGCGTTGTTTTTTTGTGTAGCGCTCCATTTTTAATACCCCTGAACTGTCAGCTGTCACGCTTTTTTTTTTTTTGGTTGGCAACACTTTACCGCAAAAATGGCGCAAAATTCAAATCTTGCGTGAATTTTGGGACTTTATATACACAAATATATACTCATACAAAATACATATATACAAACACATACACACACACGTACACATACGTACATACACATGTATATACTCCCATACGCAATATGTAATAATATTAATATTTATTTTTAATCCAGGTATATACAGACATGTAACTACATACACATTATTACCCATAGAGGAAACATAGCACAGAGCAAAGAAGAAACTAATAAAAAATATAATTTAAATCAAATAATTTCGAGGAGTCGATATCTTTTGTTTACTCCGTTTGCATTTTCTGGGTCAAAAGCTACTTACGGATTGACCTTTTAAAAGTAGTCATGGATCCAAATTATGTATGAAACCAATAAAATGTAATCACACGAACGTGTTGACAAGGTCTATTTTTTATATTACAAACACTGTACTACCCATTCACAGACATCAAAGTTAATTCGGCAAGAATAGAATTATTACAAAAAAAGGTAACTGAGAAATGATCTCATATAATACGGTAGTTGACTCATTCTAAATTTTGATATTTTTCGTACAATATTGTGAAATATAAGTTAATTAAAAACTAGTCTTGAAAAAAATTCAAAAATTGATTGAATAATAAGCCAGTTGTAGGCTTCTAAATTTGAAGATACGGATAGAGTTGGGTATATCCCTGTCTCTTTTCAATCTCGTAGAATATAATGTACAGTATCAAAAATGACCTCACAACACAGTATTGCCGTCTTTGTCTAAAGATTAAATTTAAACTTTTATAACTCGGTCAATTTTTAAGGTTATTAAAAATTTTTCTCTCTCTTCATCAGCTTGTACCTTGAAATTATGATTAATGAAATAAAAAAAATTTAGTCAAATACCCAATTTGGGTAAATATTTTCGTCGATTGATAATTACTTCATAAATTTTTAAAGAAATGATTATTATTTGATTTAGTGATTTTGGTATTTCAGGCATCGGTTGAAGAGTAAAATTTAGAAGTCAAAATCTCCAAACACTGGAAATATTGGCTACAAAATTTCGTTGCAAACAATATCTTTTATGTTGACCTTTTCTGTTTTTTTTTCGGCTTTCCAACCCTGCTGACATTAAATATATTTTAATTACACGAAAGCGAAAAAAATCACCTAAACTTGCCCAAAAGTTTTATCTTGCAACCATCGAACAGACAAACAAAGATTATTTTTCAAAGATCCGACCTAGAATAGCAATAAATAATATATATTTTTGTGATCTAAGGAATTTAACAACAATCAACAAATACAGAATAAACAAAAGATTAAGTGAAAACAAACGCAAAACAACACGTTACGGACAGGGATAGAACAAGGATCTCAATCCAGACCTATAGAATGGATTTCAATCTGCCGACTGCGATTGGTAATGTAAGTATACGCGACTATGATAAGTAATGTCCTATACAAACGTTATGTCTTGGGTCAATTACAAGGCAAACAGTCTTTGGCGGTGGGGCGTCGCGATTCAGGTTCTATTCCAGTCGCTTAGCAATTTGAGCTGGATTAGTGTTCTGGTTGGCTGTGAGGGATTGCTCTCGTAGCAATAAGTCCGCCATATGTATTAATTAGATACATTAAAGTATATAAATAAATAAACAAATAAAATAATATAATATAATTTGAGACAACTTTTAAATAAACAACGAGACCATACTTTGTACATTTGCGTTCAGTAGATTCCATAATCTGGTAGCATGTATGATAAAGGATTCCTCATAAAATGCAGTTCTGTACTAAGGGATTAGGATAATGTACTAAGTTTTTAGGCTATATTTCAAGGTGATGGGTATTGGAATCTACGTCAGAGGTATGAAGATATAACGGATTATTGAGGATATTGTATAAAAACTGGAAAGTGGAGGTTACTTCGGTCATGAATCTTCAACCGCTTAAATCATAACCGATGCTCAGATGTATGGTCGAATTTTTCAAGACTGAAAATTTATTGAATACATAGATTCTGGAATCGTTTCAATTTATTGAGTGATTATTCATTTAGATTAGAATAACACACAGTCTCCATATTCAACGATAGGCAGAAGCAGTTTGACAAATGTATACTTTGATTTGGTATAGAAACAAATTTTGAAGCCATTTGAGAGATGCGTATTGAAGAAAATCTTACAACTAACATTATTTATTATAGCATAGGATATCAATCAATCAGTAGGCCAAGATCTTTGTTCAACATCCAGTTAAAATGAAAAGGATAACACAGCAGTCAAAAATAGCTGTAATTAATCATCTATATATAATTTTGAGCTATTTTTGACAGAAGTTTCCTACTGCCAATCACGATAACCAGTGATTGGGTTAATCAGAAGACCTGTTTGATAGCCCATAGGCTGACCATACAAAGGCCTGCATTAATCACATCATACAGAAAGAAATTCCATCGACACTGCAGTTGGAGTATATTTCAAGATCATCAACATTCAGAAGATTTATAAAGGACAATTGTTTACAATGGTTAACTACATGATCATTAAAATTAAAAAAAGAAGTGATGAAAGAAAGAAACCTTCAGGAAAGCCAGAAATAAGACAAGTCAAATTTGAACAATTCTCGAAAATTGACTGCCTGTTTACCGTCTCCAAGACAGGAGTTGAACCAATCAGCACATGGGTGGTAATGTTAAATTGGTGAAAGAAGACGACTTCGAATTATTGATTTTAATGTTTATATTGTTTTTAAAATGTTTATATTAATGTCAACTAGTTTTCTTTATGATTGTGTATGAAGGACACCTAACGTGGAATAAGTGGATGCGTTTATATTTTTTTACTCTGAATAGGTGCTATCCATTTGTCGCTGCTAGCCATTACGCGCTGTTTCAATTTCTGTATTTTATAGTTTTCATTATTTTTAACATATTGTGATATCGACAGTATACGCAATATAGTAATAGTAGTAAATAACTATTTTTTATGACTGTGTGCGATAAGACAGGTAAAATGGAACAAGTGAATTGTTTTTTTTTTACTTTAAATAGATACTATTAAAAACCAGGTATTCATAATGCCTCGTATAAATTTCACGACTTTAGAGTACACGGACATGGTTTTGATTTATAGGGAATGTCTTGGAAACGGGGCTCAAGTTAAACGGACATCTCGAGAAAGATATAAATACAGACGTGTATATCCTTCGAATCCCCGCACATTTTAAATCAGTATGTTATCCCGTCCTCAATATAAATTACTAATGAGTTAATCATCTTACAGTGTAACAACACTGAGCGCCGCCCGGTATTATGGCGACGCGATTAACCCCTTGAGCGCGTATGAATATTTACGGAAAATTGTTGGTCGTAAAGAGAAAAATCGATTATATTAGTAATTCAGTCTTTTTTCTTTCTTCATATAGGTAACTTAATATAAGTTTCTTTTTTATATAATTTCTGTTTACAGTAACCAAAAGTAAAGTTAGTTATGATTCCTAAATGTTGAAATACCAAGGACTAAATAAAAAAAATGTAGATTATTTTCAAATATATATAAAATAAATTTTGCCATACCATACCATAGTGAACAACCTGTATATGGATAATATCAAATAAGAGTTTTGGCAAGATCCATTTTGTATTAACTCTTTTTTCTTAATCCATAACAAACATCCAGTTTCCTAATGCAATTAAATACAATATCCTTAAATAGTGTCATTTGACTCAAATGCATTTATATTCCCCAAGTATAACATAAAACTTATTTCCAGCGGTAAAAGAGACAAAAGCCATACCAAAGTTTCTATATTATCATGATTAAATTCGCAAAAAACTACCAATACACATATATATTCGGAAGAATAAAAAATAAGACAGTCTTTGCAGCAGACCGCTGACTGTTGTGTCAATTTATGCACCAAGCAGTGATGTAAAAAGGAAAGATATGGTACATTCTTACTTTATGTAAATATAAAACGGGCATAGGTACAACCACACCTACACAAACTGTGACAGTTCTGCAATCAAAAATTGCCTACATGTAAAATTAACCGAAAGAGACAAAGCGATGCATAGTAACTATAGTGCGAGAGAATCAGTAAATTGACAATTTGCACCGAACGCACTGCTAGTACTATAGTTTCTCACGGTGCGGCGCTTACGCAAGCGCTGTCATTCAAACATGACAGTAATCAAAGAAAATATTTTTTTGAAAATTTATAACATTTTTATGTAATTACGCTTGAAAAGTAAATCCATGTGTCCTGTTTTTGTTTTGTGAATGGTTAATGTATGTGGTAAAAGCATTGGAAAGCATTTTTGGATAAATTTGACTGAAAATATTGGCATTCTAATTACAAAAACCTCGCGTCTATACGAATCGCCGGTCTACGTACGACTGAATTGGATAAAATAAAACTAGGTCCATTGGACCTGGTTTACGCTGACCACGCATCGTATCTTCCCTTTTTACATCGATGGCACCAAGCCTCTAGTTATGTTTTACTACTTGATGTACACCAATATTCCTATCGCCTTATCCATTCATGTATAATACAAAATAGTAAATAATTAAGCCATTTGCTTCCTAATGAAAACAAGTGGAAAACTATTGAATCAAAATTTATTAATAGAACATAACTATTATAAAGAATTATATAGGAAAAGTGGAAAATTAAAAAAAAATTGTACTTGATCTAAACTCTCGTCATCGCCATATGGCATTCGATGATTCCTTCAACTGTTCATAATCATTATGAACAAATACAAATGATGGCTTGATCATATTTTCTTCCAAATTAGATCTACGAAAAAAGTCCAAGTACGAGTCTGACTCGCGCAAGGTTCAGTGTCTTGTTTGAAATGAAATTACTTTATCATGAGTCGTGAATAATATGAAATTCTTTGTGCAATAAATATTTAATAACATTTAATACAATTAAGTAGGGGGCACATGTATATTGTCACTAATATCTCAAGCCTCTAACTTCTAGAATTATCATTATAATTTTTCTACAAACTTTGCGTAGGTTTCTAAAAACTCTGTTTTTTTCCTGATTTTAGATTCAGTTGTTTTGAAAATAAGTGTGGTAGCCATAAATTTTCCGGTATTTTTTCAATATATCTCTGAAAATATTATATTTAAAATTATGAAAACAATATTGCGACCCTTATAACTAGTCCTTTCTAAGGATACCCTATACTATAAATACAATTTTAAAAAACTGTCGAGTATTTAAATTACCCCCTAAATTACCTTAAAAAGATTGCGAGTAATTAAATTAGGCCCCCCCCTCCGTTATTACAAAAATATTTTTGAGTGTTAGCTAGTGAAATATTCTGGGGTTTAATACCCTTTATTACTATAACAAACTTCAAGCTTCTACATCAAGCGGTTTTTGAGGTTTAAAGATGTACGAAGTCAACCCCTTCTGTGGTTAAAAATTAAAAATAACCCATTTTTCGGGTTCCGTATATCAAAATGTAAAAATAGAACCCGTATAAGACCATCCATATTTATGCCCATTTATCCGCTGTCATTAGCCTTGTAATTATAACAAAAGATACTGACCCGCATCTATCTCAATGAATTTATAACAAAAGATACTGACCCGCATCTATCTCAATGAATTTATAACAAAAGATACTGATCCGCATCTATATCAATGAATTTATAACAAAAGATACTCACCCGCATCTATCTCAATGAAATTATAATAAAAGATACTGACCCGCAAATATCTCAATAGTTAACACTCATAAATATTTATATTGATATTTTGAAATAAGCAAATAAAGGATTCCTATTTTTTTTAGAATTTTATATAAGATAGTTCTAGATATATTACCGAAAATTTCTACGACAACATGCC
Source organism: Druceiella hillmani (assembly GCA_039881145.1). NCBI lineage: Eukaryota > Metazoa > Arthropoda > Insecta > Lepidoptera > Hepialidae > Druceiella > Druceiella hillmani. The sequence continues at coordinate 8,911,805 of JAYKKI010000035.1, forward strand.
TCCCTCATCTCCGAAACTGCTAACGCTAAAATAAGGAAAAAAACTGCCTACAATTTACCTCAAATTTACCTGAAAACTCTTAATCTCATTGTTTCTGAAACTCTTAATCTCATTGTTTCTGACAACTCTTGATCTCATTGTTTCCGAAACTCTTAATATCATTGTTTCTGAGAACTCTTAATCTCATTGTTTCTGAAATCCTTAATGGCATTGTTAGAGAAAACTCTTCATCTCATCGTTTCTGAAACTCATAATCTTATTGTTTCTGAAAATTCTTAATCTCGTTGCTATTGCTGTTTCTGAAACTCTTAATCGCTTTGTTTCTAAATACTCTTCATCTTATCCTTTCTAAAAACTCTTAATCTCATTTTTTCTGACAATTCTTAATATCGTCGTTACTGCAAACTCTTAATGTTATTGTTTCAGAAAATCTATTATTCTCTCTCTTCTATTATTCTATTATTCTCATTGTTTCTGAAAATTCTTAATTTCATTGTTTCTGAAAACTCTTAATCTCATTGTTGCTGCAAACTCTTAACCTTATTGTTTCTGAAAACTCTTGATCTCATTGTTATTGCAAAGTTTTAATCTCATTATTTCTGAAAACTCTTAATCTCTTTGATTCTGAAAACACTTAATCTCATTGTTTCTGAAAACTCTTAATTTCATTGTTTCTGAAAACTCTTAATCTCGTTGTTACTGCAAACTTTTAAACTCATTGGTTCCGAAAACTCTTAACCTCTTTGTTTCTGAAAACTCTTAATCCCATTGTTTTTATATACTCCTAATCTCATTATTTCTGAAAACTCTTAATCTCATTGTTTCCGAAAACTCTCAATCTCATTGTTTCTGAAAGTCTTGATCTCATTATTTCTGAAAACTCTTAATCTCCTTGTTTCTGAAAACTCTTAATCTCATTGTTTCAGAAAATTGTTCATCTCATTGTTTCTGAAAACTATTAATCTCATTGTTTCGGAAAATACTCAATCTCATTATTTCCGAAAACTCTTAATCTCTTTGTTTCTGAAAACTTTTCATCTCAATGTTTTGGAGAAACTTACAATATTTTTGTGCCCGTGAAAAATGTACTAGACAATATTACTACATAGTGAAACACGGTTAAATATTTATATGTGCCTAAGCATGTACGGAACCATCAGAGCGGGAGTTCTACCCGTACTTAACATTTTTTATTATTTTTATTTAATGTAAAATACATAAATCATTTACGTACAGAAATAAAAATAATCAGAAATATACATAAATAACGTAAAACCATAGTTTACGAAAAGCCCTTCTTTGTTCAAGCTGTAAAAGTTTTGTAATAAACTGAATCCGGATACCAGGAACTCGTCCTCGAAATGTTTTTCAAAAGGTCGACTGAAAATGTCCTTCCTCTCATAATCCCTTAATCCTGCCTTTCCTTAATTCCATTTTGTTCCCCTTTCTTTAACCATGCCATGTCGAGATTTGTACTTACAATTTTTATTTTTTATTGTTTTATTTATATTCAGTCGCGTTTTTTTCTTATTTCTTTTTATTGTATGCTTTTGGTTTTTATTACTATTTCAATTTGTATATGTTTTAACAGAGTAGGTTTCTGAATATCTTTTACAATCTTTTACATTACTAAATACTCATAATAAAGAATTACGGTTGACTGAAACAGACTGCCCACATAGCAATAAGTTGGCCAAAGTATGTATATATGTAATTATATGTGCACATTAAAGTTTGATATAAATAAATATTAAAAAATATATATTTATTTACCGTAGATGTGTCTGCTGTAAATAAATAGTATATACTAAAGTAGTAGATTTCCTTTAGTATATACTAAAGGAAATCCGTAAACGCATGTTGATTTATTGCATAAAACTACACTTAGTAACAACTATTTTCAGTATTTTAGTTTTACAAATACATTTTATTAGTACTAAACAAATTGCTAAAGTTAAAGAACAGAAATATTTGAATACATAAAAAGATGAAATCGTTACTAGAATAACAGCATGTAGAGATAATGGAGTGATACTCTTAATGGTACTTGGAAGTGGACCAGTACAATATTACCATTTGGGAATAGCTACGTTAATTGAAAGTAGATGAAATACAGTAGTAACTGGTAGAGTAGGCAATAAGACCGACAAAGATGGAGTTAACTGTGTTTGACTAATATTTAAGAGCACGTGTATACCAAAGGGTACTTTGTAGAAGTTCACGACCCTCTCTCATCATAAGCTATCTCGCCGACTGCTGATGGATCCAGACAGGCAGACAGACAGCGCGGACAGACAATGGAAACGTCAAAGAGATCCGCGCCGATAGCCGAACGAACAATGGGGGTCTGAAACTCGACACGGGCAATATGGACGAGCTAACCCATTGTCCGCAGCGGACTACTATTAGTTTAAATGTGTACGCACGAGAGAGATGGCACATTGTCTATCGCTATCGCGTTTCTGATTTACGATTGGATTATTTAATTGTATGGGACATAAAAAGGAAAAATTGTTGGAAATCTGCCTTCATGTGCCATCACAAGCCATATCTGGGATTGATTCTCAGACCGATTTAGTATTCCTATTAATTAATACAAATCAACATTTAGCCAGTTTTAGGTGATTATGTATCCGGCGTTTGCTTAATTTGCATATTTGGGTTACGTCAGAATAGTCGCTTATCGGTGAAAATTACTAAATTTGTTAATAGTTTAGTACGAATGATAATTATTGGCAGAAATCAACTGCTGGAATGTTAATCTGGTGAAGTTATTAATGAAATATATTGCAAGATTTTGAGTTTAGGGCATCACCTTTGTTTATAGTAAACCATTTCGTTTGTATCCGCTTTGGAGTGAAAGTACCTAAATAAAGTGGTCATTGCCTTTAAGATAATTATGAATTTAGTGATACACAACCAAACCAGATTTCAAAAAAGATTGTTTTCACTCATTGTAAACATAGGTATCCCATATATGCTGCTACTACAATCAGGTAATTAAGCGGTTCTATACGATAGTAAAATGAATAATACCCATATATGAGAGTTCTATATGAGAGTATTGGGAAAAATTACTGTATGAGAGTAGTTCTATAGAAGGGTGGTTCTATATGAGAGTATTGGGAAAAATGACTATATGAGAATAGTTCTATAGGAGAGTGGTTCTATATGAGAGTATTGGGAAAAATGACTATATGAGAATAGTTCTATAGGAGAGTGGTTCTATATGAGAGTATTGGAAAAATGACAATATGAATCCTATAGGAAAGTGGTTCTATATGAGAGTATTGGGAAAAATGACTATATGAGAATAGTTCTATAGGAGAGTGGTTCTATGTGAGAGTATTGGGGAAAATGACTATATGAGAGTAGTTCTATAGGAGGGAGGTTCTATATGAGAGTATTGGGAAAAATGGCAACTACGCAAATGAAAGAAAGTTTGACGCGCTAAAATGGAAACTTATCGACAAAAGCACTGTATCTTTCCATATAACAATCGGGAAATAAACTTACGGAGTGTGAAAACTTCAGAAAATTGAAAAGGAAAATTATTATATTAATCACTTGTATAAATAAATGAAGGAACGTCTTTTAAACTCTTTTTAGAGTTCCGCAATCAAACTAGGAATTCTAATAGTTTCACCATGGTCATCAATTTGTATGTAACAGCCATTTATTCGTAGGCCTGAAATTTGCCATAGTTGTACATATATATGTATATATATATATATATATATATATATATATATATATATATATATACATATATATATATATATATATATATATCTATATATATATATATATATATATATATATATATATATATATATATAACGCCTATAAAAGTTATGGAATAAAATCTTTAACAAAAGTGTTTTAGGGCATCTGCCCTACACATAAAGTGGCGTGGAATTATTTTTTCGTTCTCCATTTTTAAACATATACTTGAAAATAGGTCTTTTAAAAATATTAGAGACATGATGGACATTTTTTTGATACAGAGATCCATTTACAAAATATTAAATATTAAAGTGGTCTTTTTTTTTAAGTCTACGTATCTTATTTATTTATCTACTTTAATGTATCTAATTGATACATATGGTGGACTTATTGCTATGAGAGTAATCCCTTACAGCCAACCATAACACCAGTCTAGCCCCGTTCAACGAACGGCCCGCGGTGCGCCGCATCGTCAAAGGCCTTGTGATCAACCCACACCACGACGGCAATGACAGTATCTTCATCCCCTACCAGATAAAACACAATTTTTTGTATATCTGATAAATATTCACAATAGTACTAGGTATATATGACGAATTTAAAAGGAAAATTATCACAGGTGAGTAAGTTCAACTAGTTTATTTATTTATTTATATAATTAATACATGGGGCGGACTTATTGTTATGAAAGCAATTTCTTACAGCCAATCAAAACACCAGTCCAGCCTCGCTCAATGAGCGGCCGGGAATCGAACCCAGGTCCCCGCGATGCGCCGAGCCGTCAAAGGCCCTACGTCTTGTGATCAACCCAATACACCAGGGTAACGATACTTTACGAGTAATAGTCGACCAACTTACGACATGGAGTTGGATCTGTAAAAAGTTCATAAAAACTTTAAACAAGTGACTTAAATAAAATCCAAAAATAACTCTGTATATTTAAATTTATATTTATTATGTCTGTGAAAGATTTACTAGAATTTACATAGTGAAAAATAATATTATTAGAATTTAGAAAAAAATATTTGTATAAATGACATATCGATCTATTACTGCGTTCTCCGAATAGTATAAAACAAACATGGTGACACAAAAAAGGAATATGGCGGCCACAAAATATGATGCTGTGAAACAACACTATCAAAATTTAGCAGAACATATTTTTATAAATGACATATCGATGCATTACTGCGTTCTCCGAATAGTATAGAACAATCTTGGTGACAGAAGAAAAGCAATATGGCGGCCACAAAATAAGATTCTGTGAAATACTAAAAACAACACTTCAACCAAGTATGTTTGGTGGGAATATAAGTAAAGGTTATAAAGCGTATATTCAAACAAACTTTATGAGGCTATTGATATACTCCCTATATCAGAATATAATGTTAAACATTTTGCCTTATTTTAGGCCCTAACGCCCATATGCACCACACACGATCAAGACTATCAGTCGGGCTTACTGACAGTTAAAAACGTATTTCTGTTTCTCATTAACAGCCAGTTGAGTCGGAACAAGTGTCAAATTTACTAACCGTACCATATTGCATGGTCCAATTTCTAAAGTATCCATACAAAATACGTTTTTAACTGTCGTTAAATCCGACTGAGAATCCTGACCGTGTGTGGTGCATACTGGCATAAGAGACGCGGGCAAGATTTGTTGCGCCATCTATTGACATATTGTAGTAACAAATTTTTAATATTGAGATTTATACTACATGAAATGTACCATTATTCAAGTTGAACAGTCACGTTGTTAATTCAAATTATGATCTACTAGCTTTTAGCCGCGGCTTTGCCCGCGTGGTTATAACTACAAACTTTTAGGGAGAAATTAACATGCAGCGCCATCTAGAATGATAAATGTATATTAAATACCAAGTCTAATTTGCGTGAATATAAATAATACTAATGAGAGTGAAAACAAAAATATTTTCCTCTAAATTAAGTATTAAAGGATAAAGGTAGTTAATCTGTTGCGCCTACACCACGCCGTTGTCTCATTAATCCGTTTTCAATTTCATATAAGAATTTTCCCGAAGGTATGAGATTTACCGAGATAAAATAAGTTCTAGTGTGTGCTTATAACCCGACAAAAGTAAAAACTTCTAATTTTAATATATATATATATATATATATATATAAATACATATATATATATATATATGTATCTATATATATATATATATCTATATATATATATATATATATATATATATATATATATGTATATATATATATATATATATATATATATATATATATATATATATATATATGTAACCAATTTTAAAAAAGTATGCATAATTACATTGATACGATGGATATTAATTCGGCGACACAGAAACAATGCGAGATTATTATTTTAAAATACAATAACATACGCGTATTATATTGAACTTCTTTCAAATAAAATATTAAACATTACCTTATATACTTGAAATATTACACTGATTATATTCACCAATATTCGCGTATTATATTAAATTGCACTCAAATAAAATATTAATCAAAAAGTACACTGGGTGCGCCTATAAAAGTAGTTTACATTGCCAATGCCGATGGGAGCCGAGTTTACCCGATTAAGCGTCACCGGTGGAATGTTACGGCTCAGTTTCGTTTACTGCTCAGAAAAAGTGCGCTGATACGCAGTCTGTAGACGCGCCTAAAGAATTTTCACTTCAATGTAGCCTATGTAATTTCCCGGCCTGCCAACTACCTTGGTGTGATCGATTCCTTTTTATATAACTATACATATAAACTAAACATTTGAAATGATAACGTATAAACTAAAAAAATTGAAATGAAGAAAATATTAAAAAAAAAAGAAATTTTATAATGTTACTTGTTAAATCGTTCTGAAAAAAAAACGAGACTATTTTATTAGGGTACACGTAACACTTATAATTTCACTCGTCCGAGCGCGTGTGTGTCTGTCCGTCTGTCACATCCTTGCAGTCTACAATTTTGGACCTACATACAGGAAATTTTGCAAGTACTTGACATAAAGACTTCATTATTATGTAGCAAAAACATGTTTCGTCCTGTTTTTAAGGTACTGTTTTCACTAATTAAAACAGTGGAGACAACAAAAAAAATTTAGCTTACCCCATTGCTTGAGGTATCGTTAGAAATGTCTAACACTGTTACTAATATAAATGCGTAAACTTAAGTTATACTACTCTTATTATGAGAATACTTATACTGTTCATAAGATCGGTATGACGATGATAACAAGTACTAGTAATAAACTGAGTAAAACAATAAAATAACAATTCCTAAGTTATTTTAAAAAACCAAAGTGACAACATCACATTTCATAGACAAAAATATGAAATATGAGGTTGTAGTCTATGGATGTGAATAAAATTTATATCACATCACGTCAGATGGCATATTTAGCGCATCGCTAACATTTATGTTATTCTTTGCTTTTATCTGTTATTGTTACATTTTTCTTTCTTTTTTTCTAGTTATGAAAGAGCATGAAAGAAATGCTGAAGAACAAAAGTATGAGCTGTGTATAAAAACAGCATGACCAAATAATGGTTGTTTCAACATTTCGCAACAAATTGTGACAAAATGTCACAATTGTCCCTAAAATATTCTAACAATAAATGTGAATATTACTTGAAAGAATGGTTTTTAATAGTTTCGATCTCACGAATTTAATTTTATTTAGTCATTTTCTTTAAAATAATTATAAAAATAATCGAATTGCAAAAACTGATGTGCTGTCATGTGTACTTGTCAAAATGTCAACTTTTTTTTAGATTATACCAAAGTTAATCTTAGGTCGAGTTCGGAATAGTGTTTGACAGATGAAGTTATGATGCGTTTGTCATATACTGAGTTTATTAGTACTTTTTTATCTATTCTATGTTTATGCAAGGTATAACTTTCTATTCCAAGTTTATTAGTAACAGTGATATTAAGCTTCAAAGACATTTGTAATGTGTCTCATCCCCTCTCCCATTTCCAAACAAGATGTACAAATCGGGGAAACCCCACGAGAATAAGTTTTGATGAGTACTTTTGAATGAAATTATTTGGAGCACTCAAACTTAATTAGTTTTGGAACTATCTGAAAATTGTCGCGCTGGGTGAGGGTTCGGCCGCTTGAACCGAGGCGTTGCGATGCGCGGGTTGTAGACTTCCCAGTTCACCGTCTAAGGCGCTACGTAGGACGATGATCTATTGTTCTATCTGAGGAGTTACGATGTGCGGGCTACAGCCATTGTTTACCGCCCGCTGGCTATCGTATGACATTTTCATGTTTGACTATTTGAAATCATGTAGGGCTTATGTTTACGCTTATGTTAAGCACACAGATGAATTAATATGTATTATTAAAATACATTTTTCAATATTTAATTGTAGATAGTGTTCGTTTCATAAAGGTTTTATGTTACAATAGTATCGGTCTATACAGTTTTAAGATGATGTACTATAGAATCTGTTCATTGAAAATATTTGCATAAAAACAATTGGGGATATTTAGAGTCATTAAGATAACTCGTGGAATTTTTGTCTATTTGTTCCTGCACATGTCTCGTAAAAATTACCAATATGATTTGAATGGATTTTTTTATAAAAACACAGAATTCAACTTGAAACACCATTTAGTTTTTATTTCATCGCAATTGGTTTTGAAAATTATATTTATCTTGAATTAGCACAACGGCAAAGAAAATGCAGATTTCTCGACACGTAGTAATTACACAAAGGTATAGTGCACCTTTGTACCTTTAAACATTATTAGATGGCACTACGTATCTTTTAAATCGCGCCATGAAGTTTTACACCCAGACATATATTAGTGAAATGGACATGGTCGGAAGTGAAATGTGGAAGTAAGCTTTTAAAAAACACTTTTTCAGCGGTACCACGTCACAGGTACAGCTAAACTTAAATAATATAATGAACTCGAAAGTTGATTTATTTCACAGTTTGTAACCTAGTAACACCGCAATCAAGTAGAGAATCACCATCAAACTTTGCCTGCGTAAAATACTAATACCATGAAAACTGTATTTTTTTACTTGTCAACTAGAGAAATTTGATAGGAAATTTCATAGATTCCTATAGGATTTAGTTCGCATGAATATGTAATACTACTACACATCAATAGATGTCGCAACGTGCATATTAAATCATCTATCCCGAAACAGTCGACCTGCGCGTTTTTCCCGAACACAAAGCTTTTAAAATTGTCAATGTTAAAAAAGTGTCGCAATCACCTCATTGGGTCAATGAAAAATCTCATCGTCTTAGTCGCGGATAGAAGTTAGTGGAAATGTCACATATCTTCACGGGGCGTTACTCATAGGTATAAAGCCGCGGCTTTGCTCGCATGAACTAATAATTTATATTGAAATTTATCACTTAAGCAGTTCTAAACGGCGGCATAGATTTCTATGAAACTTAGTATAGATATCATAATTCAATATTATAAAGACGAAAATAAATGTATTTTTCCTCTTTTCAGGTCATAAATGGTCGATGTAGTTTTTGCACAGAGACGGTTTGGGGGCCGGGAAATGACAAAGGCTACATTTTATCCCAGAAAATGTCATTCTAATTAATGCTTTAATATAAAATTGCGTTTGTTTGTTCTCCTTTCACGTCTCAACACAACAACAGATCAACGTGATTTTTTTTTAAATATATCTAGTAAATTTGAATTTGATATATTATAATTTACGGAGTGTAATTTTCTCAGGAACATTCTTATTTGAAACGGAAAACGGAATAATGAAGCAACAACACGAGTGATCGGCATGATTATTGAAACTTTACATGTGCAATATAATGAAACAACAGAATCACTCTTTTTAATATCTAATTTGGAAGGAAATATATTTGTTTTCCTTGTCATTTATATTATAAAGATATGAACATAAAGAATTAGTATTTCCCTTAATCATTATAGACGGCGCTGCGTGTAGGATAAAACTGTATTTTTTGCTCAATATTAAAAATATAGTACTAAAACATGTCAATAGATGACGCAATGTAAGTATTAAATCTTGCGCGCATGTCTTGAGAACCCAAAAGGTAGCAAAATATTTAATATTATATAGAAGACGAATATAAACAATCTTATTATATCGAGGACGTATCCTGTCAGAGTAATCGAAAAAATGCTTGCGTGTAAAGACGCGGGAGAAGCCAGTCAACGTTTAGCATACAACAAAGAAAACCTGTCACTCAATTTAAAAAAAAATCTACACGGGTTTCGCGTTTTTTGAACAACAAAAAAACTGAAGACAATTTACAACGGCGCGCGTTATCAAATATTATCATTAGAGCCACGTTTCGCCTATTTGTTTTAGAATTAACGTAAATATTTCGCAAATTTAAAATTTTGTCGCCGTCCGAACGTGTTTGGGGCGTTTTGCATAAGCAACACCCCCATCAAATGTGCATCAAACGCGGCACGGTCCTTGCGGGTTTCCACCGCACGGGGAACCCCGCAAGGACCGAACCGAAACCGAATAGAATGATGCAGAAAAAACACAGAACAATGGAAGTGGATGAGGAATATTTGTGATTTTCTTCGGTAAGGAAGCGCCACTATAAAAATAGATCTTCTAAATAATGCTGCAGTTAAAGGATTCAAAGATGAGTTAAAAATAAATGTAGTTTAAAGGGAAAAGGCGCTTTCATTGGAGGCAAAAATGTCATGGCTTTAAAGAAATAAAATATATTTATTTAACAAGCTGCAATATTTTATAAAATAAAAAACCAAACATTTTGAGCTACTGGCAATCAGGAAAGAGCAAAAAAACAAAATATTATACAACAAAGATATCTTCATAAACGCGCATATATGATATTTTTATAATGTGTCAAGAATTGTTAAGGTAGTTGTCATGTAAAACGCCTTGCTGATAAAATTCGCCGAATTTTCGATATATTATTAAAAACTATAAATATGTAGCTTATTTTAAAATTTTAAAATTATTTTCCGTTTAGTTTTGGTAAAAATCGCTCTCAAAAATTGTACAATTAACATTAAACGAAAAGTAGATATTTCACCACACTTCATTTTATTTAAATAAACGCATTGAGCAATTTGTATAAAAAAACTAACTCAATGTAAAATGATGTTAACAGTTTGAAAAAAAGGAAATAATTGTCATTAAAAAAATTATAATAATTTTTTGATCTTATTCTCACGCAACAATCACTTTAACAAGAGTAAAAATCTGACAAACTATATAATACTCTTTTAGAAAACATTACAAAAATAAACAATATCGAACGCGTTTTTTAAACCTGTATCCATTGCCTAAATTAATTAAAAATAAACTGTCAACTGATATTGACATTCGTTTTGTGTTGTCAAAATGGTTGTCATTTTTCAAAAAACGAAGGTCAAAATCAGTTTTCGTGGTTTTGCGTTGTACGTGGTTTTTTATGACAAAAAAATTAAAAATAATTTGACTTCATAAAAACTTGTATTTTTAATTTGTCTGATTGATGATTTAAATAATAGTAATAAGGCCCTATTTTTTACTTTTTATTTAAGGGCGTCATTTTTATTATTAACAATATATGAATTTGTTGCCAGCTTTCTTTTAAAACCAAATAACTAATAAAGTAAAAGAAAAAGAACACAAGTATATATTTCTGGATACTAACATATTGGCTGATACTACAGTTCTCGGCCATAATTATGAGTACATTGAAAATGAGTACATTAAATAAAAAAAATTGAGTGTGCTTAAGGCCAAACAGGATTGGTGAAATTTTGCCACCAATATAATTGTATTTTCACACTTTTATCTTTAATCATTTAAGAAATACTAGCGTCGCCCAGTGGTCGATATTCGGCATAATTTATTAAATTTTGAAGTTTGAACGTTTTTGAATTTCTTTTGTCAAAGAGTATACCTCTATAATATATTTATTTTTAAATTTTGTTTTATTACGTAACTTGACAGGGTGTACAAATACGTTATTAGCATGTGTTGTTTACCTTAATTCCCTGCAATACTTATGAAATTTAAAGTTAAAGTTAGTAACACACACACACACATATATATATATATATATATATATATATATATATATATATATATATATATATATATATATTACACAAAATACAAAATAAACACTATTTTGCCTTGACTATATACTAAAAACTAACTATAGACTAAAAACATTTGAAAACACGTAAAATTCACGATTTAAAACTCATTCAGTAATCTGACATTTTGAAAGTCTATGGCGACAATTTTTATTCTGTTCGATTGTTTGATCACAGACTATTATGTGTTTGACATTGACAGTATGACTGTTTGATCACAGACTATTATGTGTTTGAATCTTTTATTGTTGAACCTTAACAATGAATCTTTTAATGCATCTTTAATATATAATTTAATGTATTTTTAACACATATTATACATAAATTTTAGGTCTCTGCATTCCTTCTCCATATAAACTTATACTAAATCTTACACTCAATAAAAAAAAATATTCTTAAAAAGTGGTAAAAAGTTATTTTTTCAGATATTAATATATAGATTACCTCTAAAAATATCTTACTTAGAGACTTAACTGAGTAACTCACCTACTAAACTGCATAGGTTTGCCATTTGAGCTAGATTTTTGAATTTTGGTACAATTATAGATATTGTGTAGCAAATTATTTAATTAAAAAAAACTATCCTATGTTTCATTTTACTTGAAATGTTTTTACACGTGTTAAATATTTAATTCATAACGAAACTTGAAAACTTGTCATGTAAAATTAAACAATAGCCAGTAAATTTTATAATTACGCCATATGTAATATATATTAAATGTTCCCATTGAAACAATAGTAAAAAAAATGCTGACTTAGAATTAATAAGGAAAAACTGTTACAGAACTAGATTTTAAATTAATAGAATAGACACAATTAAATGAAGATATATTCAATGATCATTAGCAAAAAGATCTTTGCTAATAGTCCACCTGAATATGTTGTAATACAACGAAACCTAGGTCGTGGTAAGGAACTTAAATAAAGTAGAAATAATACTACATCACGTAGTTTCATTTAATTGTGAATAATGAATTTCTACATAATTAACACCAAATATATTCAATAATAGAATAGAAGTAGAAGAGAGCTTGTTAGCCTTTTTGATCTCAATTCTCATAATATGGAAATTTTCTTCTTTTTACATTAATGTATTTGGTGTGATATATCTATCTGCATAAAATATTTATAAAGAAGGTTTTTATGACATTAGAGATCTTCTTTATAAATATTTTTTATATATAGAAGATCTTATTCGTCTCGCTTTCGTTTAAGACTTTTGAAATCGTTTAGTTAATAATTTTCTTTTGTTTTAAAAAAATTACCCCTACATAAAAATTATTAAAAGACCCAAAAAGTCTTGGTCGGACGAATTTCAAAACACAAAATACTTGTGCGAGATTGCCGATTACTAATCTTATGTTTAACTTTCAAAATGGCGAATAAGTCTTTGCATTGTCATTGTCGAAAATAGGAAATTTAATTAATTTTCTTTTACTTCGTAAATCACAATTTCAAGGTACAAGCCGATGAGGAGTGACAAACTTTTTGACAAATCTAAAAAATGACGTAGTTAAAATGGCATAAACTTGACATTTAGACAAGGTTGACAATACTCACAGTTCAGTGTCGTTTTTAACAACGCTCATTACTAGTACGTGAGCGAATGAGACAGGGAATATCCGCACTCTGCTCCTACCATTAACTGTAGAAACTCAAAACTCGCTTATTTTTAAATTTTTATACTTCTTTAACTTTTTCTTTTTCTTCAGCCTTCGTTCATCCAGTGTTAGACATAGACCTCATTTAGTTTTTTCCTCCTTTGGTAGCAGTAGCTTGGTAGCTGTTCTCGTCCTCATCGTTTGCTTGCTATTATAATGTTTTCGATCCACCTTTTTGTGGGTCGTCCCACGCTTCCCCTTCTTGGTCTCCAAAAATTTACTTTACTTGACCATATTTCCATATCTTGCCTTGTTAACTATCTCCTCCCATTTCCACTTGATTCTTGCTATTGTCTTCATCAGTTACTACATATTTACTCCATCATACTCGCATCTTTGAGGATTTCAAAACTACCTTTTTAGGTTTTTATGTACGACAGTTATAAAGATAGTGTACGCAAAAACTCAGTTTTACACAAAAAACACAATTGTTCACAGAAACCAAATTATATACAAAAATTTAATTCTTCACGAAAAACTCAATCGTTCACAAAACATTTTATTGTTCGCTAAAACTCAATTGTACACAATGAAATTTTACACAAAAAAACTCAATTATATCCAAATAGCATGTGCGGACGGGGCCCATTCCGTAAATAAAAATTATGAGTTAACATCTTTACAAAAGTTGAATTTAATTCTTCACGAAAAACTCAATTGTACACAAAACTAAATTTTACACAAAAGAACTCAATTATACCCAAATAACACGCGCCCCGTCCCCCATTTTCGTAAATGATAAAATAAAATTTATGAGGAAACATCGTTACAAAAGTTTAAACAAGAATAAAGCGATTGACAAAAAAAGCGTGCGGTGCACTCAGCTTGCATTTTCATAATGACTCTATCTTTACAAATAGCTAGCAATATAAACAATTTACGACACATGATATCGAGCATTCCACGTTTTCTTTTACGTTAAAGTAAATTTTTTGTCAATCACTTTATTCATATTTTGAGATTATTAAAAAAAATTAAGTTATACCGAGTTGTGGGAAAACATTTCCCTCTTGACCACAATCTTTATTTTTAAAGATTATTTTTTATCTTTTAGTTACAATTGCTGCAAAAGTCTGTTTCCTTAGTGTTTTTAAACTATAATTTTATTTTTATAAACAATTTTCCACAAGAAAATCCTTTTATCGTGCTCAGCCTTTATTCTCAGCTCGTTTTGTGTGGAAATTTTTGCTTCTTCTTTCTTCTCATTGCTGTCTTTACCTTTTTTGAATTTTCAATTCTTTCTTATATTTGTTTATTTAGTGAATAAAGGACAAAAGCTGTCAAGCACGAGTAGAACTCGCGCTACGTCGGTTCTGTACACATTTAGGCATTTATAAAAATTGAATGGTACATAATATTCCTATTAAAATATTTACAAAATTTTAATTTTTTGGAACGAAAATATATTCTCTATTATATCTTTCACAGGTCACATGAAAAAAAATGTTTTATGTGACATCACTACAAATTTACGTTTTCCGGATTTTTTCCTTTACTTGTGCTGTAAGAGCTTGCTTCTTACCAAATTTCATGATTCTAAGTCAACGGGAAGTCCCATAGGTTTAGATTTACTTGCAAGAGTCAAAATTTACGGCATAGATGGCCGTATTTTTAAGGTTCTTCTTGATTGCATTAACTTAGAAGCTTGATTTTTTTACGGCTTCAAGGGACCGTAGACTTAAGTATTTAATATTAATTTCAACTTGATACCCCACGCGTTCCTGAGAAAAACATTATTAATAGACAGACAGACGGACAACGAAGTGATCCTATAAGGAGTCCTAGGAGATCCTAGGGTTCCGTACCTCAAAAGGAAAAAATATTTGGTTGGTTTCACGGATATAGGGTAGTGAAGTACACACCTTAAGAAGCGGTGGGCCAGTCATGTAACGAGACGTCAGAACTAATATATCTAAAACAACTTTTATAAATTATTTAATGCATCTGTAATGGTATTTACTCCTCGTTACTATGCGTTCTGAGAAATATATTATATGTTTATCTAGACATTATAAGCTAGACGATTTTAGAAGTTTCACGTCATAAGTTGTTTTTGTGATAAACATCATAAAACAATCAAAATCAAAATCACCATTGTAGGGTTTTCGTATTTGAAAAAAAGAAACGGAACCCTCATAAGACAATTCAAGTGTCTGTCTGTATATCTGTCACAGCCGTATTCATCAGAATCCGCTTGAAGCTGAAATTTGAAATTCTTAAAATTTGGAGTAATAATATAACATATAACTAGCACGTATCTCAATAGCTAACACTGAAAAATATTTATATGGTAATTTTAGGGGTGAGAAATTACATATATATATATATATATATATATATATATATATATATATATATATATATATATATATATATGCGTATATATATATTTATTTATAATTTAAATGGTGTGGTGTATCGTTTGAAAGAACTAATAATACTAAGAACTAATATTTTTCCCTATTTTAAGTTGTATATATTCAGAGAAATATTAAAAATATGGAAAAAATACGTAAATAAGTCCACATCCCTTATTCTGAAACTACCCCACTTCAATTTATGAAATACCGATTATCTTAAAGCTTACAATTTTTAAATATTCAACATATTTTATCACCTGTGAAAGAAACACTAGACAATAAATTTACGTTGTGAAAAATTAATATTTTTGAACAATTTACTGGAAGTACTATGTATTCTACAATTTTTATGAATGCCTAAATGCATATAGAACTTTCGCTGTGCGAGCTATAGTCATGTCGACAGTTTTTTTGAAGTGAATCTTCTTAACGAACGTTTGGGATGGGAACCTAACTGAAACAAAGTAAAACGTCACGAACGCGACGATGAAACGTTTTTTATTGGCTAGACAGCGCTTATTGTTGCTCATATGAGGCAACGCCATGCACTGCCACGTTCGTTCTTTCCCATGTTCGTTATCTTTAAATATGTACGAGTATAAGTGTGTATGTATGTGTGTATAGTTGTCCCAAGGAAAGTATGTACGTGGTAGATACTAGATGCGTGCGTATGTTGTAGGAAAAGGAAATCATTCTCTTAGGTTATTTGATATACTTAACCTATTTATGTACTTAGATTTTTTGCTAAGTTTTTTTTATTATATGTTGGATAATTCGATAATTATTTGTAAAAATGTCCATTATTTATTACTGTATCAATATTCTATTCTTCTTCTTAGTCGTGTCGCTCTTGACAGAGCGGTCGTGGTCATGATGAGGCTATATCATCATTGGTGGTTGATGTGACCCTCCTCACAATTCCTCACCATGTTAACCTATTGGCCGACATCCTAGTGATTTTATGTAGAGGGTCTCCAACTGCTGATTTTATTTAATCCGCCCATCGCATGAACGATCTACCACGCGATCTGTTTCCTTCCACCCTTTCCTGGATCACCAAACGCTTTATGTAGTCAATGTTTCGCCTCGAGATATGGCCAAAGAACTTTAAAATTCGAGACCGTTCTAGGGTTGCTAGACACTGCGTGATACCGAGTTCTTCAAGTGTGGAGGTGTTTGTACGAAATTCTGTCCATAACACTCTCAGCATTTTTCTCCAGCGCCACAGCTCTAGGGCATCTATTTTCCGCTTTTCCAGCTCCCGCAATGCCCACGTCTCGGGTGCGTATTACAATATGGGGCAAACTAGTGTTCTTACGAGCCTGATCTTAGTGGTTTTAGTTAAGTTATGATTCCTCCATAATTTCTTCGGCTTATCCATCGCAATTCTGGCTATCGCCATTCGCCTCTACACCTCTTCTACGCACCCCTCATTATTTGAGATTAAAGTAATACATTAATCAATAATTATAAATTAAATTTTATATACGACGCGTAAGAAGTTTCACTTCTGTCGGGGACCACACACGTCTTTTTTGTAAAATAAATTTATTTAGAAATTTATTGTAAAAAACAAGTGTTTTTTTTTGAGTTGCATTTTAACCCTTGTCCAAATGCGTGCGGTGTGACTGTGTCTGGGGGGCTGGGAGGGGGAGGCAACGTCCCGCGAGGGGCGACCGGTGATTCGCGTTTAATTGTGATTAAACGCTTTGTGATTGCATCCGTCGGGCCGCGCGCTAATGAAGCGACCCTCGCCGCGGTCGCTTGCGCTGCGTGACGTTTGTATGCTTGTCGGCCGTTCGGTGCACTGCAGTGCGTTGGTGTGTTATGAGATTTCAATTGCAATGGGGTTGTTTTGGTTAGTGTTTATGGTTTTATATTCATCAGAACTACCTGAACGAGTCTTCGCTGAGTGTGGAAATGCTACTATAATACCACTTCATATGAAAATTGTTATAATTTATTTTTATTGAATTGGAAATCTTTACCGGAAAATTCATTATGCAAAATTCGTCTACAAAGTCATTGGGGCTTTGTAGATGGCAGAAAAGACCAATTAGCATTAGGTCACATGTCCACTTTAGCCTACCGTAAGTACCAGATGGATTAGGTTTTTTTTTAATTATCACCCCTTTCTTTATACGAAAGGATGTGACGAAAGAAGCATTTTTAAAATTTTGCTTCGTATTTTATTTTTTATCTATAAAACACAAATTTCTGTAGGTGCACAAATTAAATAGCTGGACAAACATGATGAAATTATAAGTTTTCCTGAATAAGTTTTCCTCCATTTCGAAAACTAGGCGAGTTTTCCTGGAAATTTCTTCATAATTTTAGACGTAATGAAATATTCGAATACACGTAGGAACAATAGGTGCAAAGATTAGAAAGGCGGACAAATATGATGAAATTTAAAGTTTTCCTAGACGAGTTTTCCTGGAAATTTCTTCATAATTTTAGACTTAATAAGGTATTCGAATATAGGAAATTCATATCCATAAATGCTATTTATTGCACATCATTTACTGTGTAATGTGTTGAAGTAAAATATCTGCAATAAGTCAATTTCTATTTGAGGAAGACGATATTCGATTGTCTTTCTGGTGTAACGCTAAAGCCAGGCAGAAGAAATATTGGTCTGGCTAATAAGTTTTTAAACCCGAGTCGCCATCAACAATTTTTATTAAAAAATTTATATGTTACACTAAATTTAATTTAAGTATGCACCATTGTTATCTATTGCTTGTCACCATCTACTTGGTACTGACAATATGTCTTTCTTGTAAAATTCCGGTGACTTTGATTAAAAAAAACTGCGTGAGGTCGTTTTGGAGATCTTCTTTAACGCCGAATTTTTTGTCACGTAAATGGGTACTTACAGCCCTGAATAAATGGTAATCAGAGGGCGCAATGTCCGGCGAATATAGTGGATTTGTGGGTAGAACCTAGCTGAGCTCCTCTAGTTTATCACGAGTACGTTTTGCAACATGTGGTCTAGCATTATCGTATAGAAAATAAACTCGATCCTGTTGACTACTCAGTTTGTTAGCTAATCGGTTCAATTATTCACAGTAAATATCTGCGTTAATTTTAGATTCCTCTGGAATTAACTGCCAATGAATAATGCCCTTGCCATTCCACCAGCAGCACTTCTTTCAGGTTTGGATTCTGAAAATCCTGTTTCCCAGCAAGTGGCTGGGTGTCGGAGAAACAGGTCTGCACTGAAGGTGATAAGATAACAACTTGTGGTGTATCCAAACACCGTATTTTAAAACTTTTCTCAATTCATGCAAATATGTTTCAATGGTGCCATGACTGCAGTGTAGCTCATCTGCAAATTGACAAGTCTTCAGTCCAGGATCCTCCTCAACTAGGTGTCTTAATCGTTGAACGTCGAATTCAACAGGACGTCCGGTACGGGGTTCGTCCTGAAGATCGTAGTCATCATTCCTGAACTTTCTGAACCGAATTTTTGCCGTCGCTTAAGACACCATGGTCTCGTCATGTTTGCATCATGACCCAGACTAAATTCGTAAAATAATAGAATCCGTATTTGATATCGATTTTAATCCACTATCTTCTATGTAATTCACTTAAAGCTTCAGCGCTGACTGTTGTTAATTGACTGCACATTCGCCTATATATACCCAACGGTAAAACTTTCTAGAAGTTTTGAGAATCTTTTTACTTAACTTACTAGCCAAATTAATATATGAGACAAAACATTGGTTCTACATAACAAATATGCTGAGTATTTGACGGAAGAAAAAAACATTGTAACATTTTATTTTCAAATAAGTTTTAGTATTATTTTGCAATGTATCCGCAAAATAATACTAACTACACTATTTGCACATAGTATATAGCAGTGTTTATTTCTTTAAAATACTTTTTGCTCTTATTTGACTGTACATTTTTGATGACTACTTTTGAAGTCAGATATATTTATTTAAAAAAAAGCTACATTACAAAAAACTTGACTATCAACGTTCGGCATTATTTAAACACATATTGATATTTTATTATACAGCCTGAATAAGTATACCAATAAAAAAAATTGTGCGTGTCAGCTCTGACGCGCGACTAGAATTTACTTTTTAAGTACGATTGTCTTGGAATGTGTAAAATAGGCAACACTGTATATAAATATAATTAAATGTAAATGGAAAATTATTTAATATAAAAATGCTGACAATATTGTTATTTTCAAGTAAAACACAAATGAACAAGATCAAATTTATACAACAAAATCAAAAACATTTAGTGACGTTAGACTAAGAAGTTTTTTAACTTTTTAATTTTGTGGAATAGAAGACACCAAATATTCACACACAAAGGCATTTAATGATTACATCTCGATATAAGCGAATGCTATCATTCGCTAAACTAAACTATGTGTGTCACACTCCGTCATTGCGATTACACCATAAGAAAATGCCAAACAAACATATTGATATCTCACTTTAAAGATGCGTAGAAATGTTGCGCAGAGAGGCCTCCTAAAGGTTATACTTTGTTTAACGCTCTGAACTTCTGATTTTACTCCTCATAAAACTTCATACCGGGCGCTATGTATGAAAATTGATTCTTAAAGAGTAAACTCCTAAAATTATACCTTAACTGTCATTTTTTTGTTTACAAACATTCTCTTTTTGAATTGAATGAGATGTAGTTCATGTAAAAAGCTTTTGGGAAGTTGAGTAAATTTTTAGAGACCAACATCCCGTTTGTTTGAAAAATGTATCCTGTCGATTATAGTGTAGCTTGGAGTTGAGTGATGTGCTAATGCTGGGCAGTACTCATTCAACTCCAAATGATTCAACAAGCCGTAGAACGTACAATATTGAACTTCTTTACCGGGACATCTCGTTCGCGAAGTACCGAAATATGGAAGTGCACAAATATCGCAGGTATAGAACAAGAAGTAGCTAAAAGAAGATAGGTAGATCATATATACCGAGAAGAGGATAGCTGGTGGAACAAGAACGTTTTCGAATGGGAATGGAGGATCGGAAGCGAAAACCTAGCCTAATTAGCTCGTTGCTCCTAAAAACCTAGGCCCAGCTTCATTGAGAGACCTGCATCTAGTAAGTTAATAATGGTTGAGATAAGAAGGAAAAGGAAGCTTCTTCCGCTTCCTTTTTAGGGTTCCATACCTCAAAAGGAAAAAAGGAACCCTTATAGGATCACTTCGTTGTCCGTCTGTCTGTCTGTTTTACCCTCCCATATTACATGTATGAAAAAGTGAGTTATCACTGAAAATTTTAATAAAATAAAAGTATTTATAATGTACTCGTGACTAGTATCCGAAACGGAAAGTAACAAATAGATAAAAATAACGAAAGAAAAGTATCAATACCCTAAAATATCAATACTTTTCCTTAATGTTAAAATCATTTACGATGTTCCATCAACTTCTATTCGTCAAAAAGTTTACAGACACACAAAACGTGAAACTTTTTAGCTGTTTTTGCTTAATAAAATAAGAATTTAATTAATCATTGTTTTTTACTTTAAATCAAGATAAAAACCAGTGTGGGAAAATAGAAAGTCGAAACAGATCAGCGAAACGATTAAAGAGGAGAGTAAGCGTGAATAAAGCTCTACACTTCCCTTCTTCCTCTGTGCAATCGATCACTTACGAATATTTTGACCAATCGTTCCTCTTGGAGAAGGCATTGAAACGTGCTTTAGTTCTACGTCTGTTGTTTTGGCACGAAACAAAGAAATGACGCCATTCTTCAAGTTATAAACAGGAAAAAGCATCGCCAACATAACAATAGAATAATGGTATTGGTATTAATTTATAGTACATATATATATATATATATATATATATATATATATATATTTATTTATATATAGTATTGGTCATTTGCAATTTGAAAGAAGTTTGTAGGCTATTACATTGAGAACAAAATTTTGAGAGATTTTCGATACGATAGCTGATCTAAAATACTCATATGCTTAAAAGTATCGATTAGAGGTATCGAGTACAAAAATATCGAAAAAATGTACTCGGTACTGAAAAGTATCAACACCTTTCGCGATCCTTATACGAGCCTACGTAAAAAACAATATTTTTCGGCACCTAATTTATATGTTCGGGTTTCTATTCACAATTAAATTACACAATTATTATTTAAATCAAATCAATACATTATATATATAAAGATGACCGGTATTTTTGGTACTTCAACTTGTAGAATTATGCAGTTTTAACGACTTGTTCCTCATGAAAATGTAAACATCTTATAAAAATCTTGAATTTTTTTCAAACGGGCACATCAAATTAAGTTTATATTTTACTCAAAATTTACAAGATAAGTCAAAGAAGTAAACCATAGACTTTACATACTACGAAAATAAACTATTAAAGCCATGTGAAAAAAAAAACATTGACGTTTTAAATGACAGGTAAATCTCATTGTAAGACGATTTTTTGCGCATTTTTATTTTTGTTTACGTTAATTTGAACTGCCATTTTAGACGAGTAAATTGAATAATATTTTCCTATATACCTTTAATCACCAATTATAATTATCTGACTATATCGATTACACTATAAGTGACATAATTTATTTCAAATGTTATTTTTTTCTTTGATTATATGGCGTTCGTTCTCTCCACAGAGACCTTTGCCAATGTCAAGTGTGGAAAAAAAACTAAGCAACACTGATTAAGTCACATTTCGGATATTTGCCATTGTTGCTTGTTAACAAAAGAATAGACTATACAATAAAACAAAAACGAAATAAGAAGTTGGCTACAATTAAACAAAAAGAAGAAAATGATATTATAATATACAGAGAGTTCAAAATAAGTATATACAAATATACAAACAAACATGAAAACAAATATAAACAAGAATATAAATATGAAAAATTTTATATTTTGTTGTCGTTCTTTCTTATGAACTGAATGATTAATCCTAAAATGAGTTTGTTGGCAATAGATAAAAGTGATTTTATATTGATGGGCAATTGAATTTTATATTTTAATAATTTGTAAATAAACGTAGGAAATCTATTATCCAATGGATGGAAAAATGAGATGATTCAGATTGCCTTCTCCAAGTCCACAATCGCAAATTGGAGATCCTCCGACACGCAGTCTAGTCAAATGGGTAGGAATAGATATATTGCAATATATGCAATATATATATATATATATATATATATATATATATATATATATATATATATATATATATATTGCATATATTGCAATACCTATATTGCACTAGGTATGTTAACATAAAACTGTAGTGTTGCTAGTAGCATGAACATTATAAACAGAAGTATAATAGTGCATATTTCTTTTTATGCTAAATAGAAGTGTAAATATAAATAACTATTTTTACCATTTTTAATTTCTGATTTACTAAAACAAACGTTTTCTTTTGTCAATGGCGTTTCAGACAATGGTTACATCATGGTGAGACATGCAAATTCATACGAATTCTATAAAAATTACAATACTTCTGCGGTAGCAAAACGAAAAAGAAGCTCGTATCCCTTGGAATTTTGATACCAATGTGAAGTGTCAGTTATGAAAAAACAGTGAAAAATGAGCTCAAGTAGTGGTAAAAAAGGCTTTGATTACGTGAAAAAAATACTTACGGAAAATGGACCAATGTCAAACAAATCACTGTTCCTAAATGTGAAAGTTTTTTTACAAAAGAAGGACACCGTTTATCATTCGATAAAATTCGGGCTGTAAGTAACAAGACGAGAATTTCACAAGTTTTAGATCATGAAACTTAGACAATCGTAATTATGGACGTGTTTCCGTTTACTGTGAGTTTAATCGTTTACTGTGAGTTTAATCGTTTACTGTGAGTTTAAACGTTTACTGTGAGTTTAATCGTTTACTGTGAGTTTAATCGTTTACTGTGAGTTTAGTCGTTTACTGTGAGTTTAATCGTTTACTGTGAGTTTAATCGTTTACTGTGAGTTTAATCGTTTACTGTGAGTTTAACAAAATTCTGTACCCATTTTCTTCCTTTTTCCATAATCTCCTTTGAAATGTCTTTGGCGTGAAACATCTAATGGCGTCTTTGGATGGAAGTAAGAACATTTTGATGGCACGTTGTGACATGCCATTCGGCAAGCTTCGCGTCTAGTCGGCTCTTTCCGACTTAATTCAGCCAACTTTGCGTCTAGTCGGCTCTTTCCGACTTAATTCGGCCAGCTTCGCGTCTAGTCAGCTCTTTCCGACTTAATTCGGCCAGCTTCGCGTCTAGTCGGCCAGCAGTAACATAAAATTAAAAATATATTTTCAATAGATGGTTAAGAAATTTTTCTATGATAAATTATTTCGTGAAAATAAAACTATCATTTAAATTAAATTAATATTTTATTCTGATAGACAAACATACAGACAATAAGACAGACATACAGACAATAATTAAATTACTCAAATATATTGAATATCAGTTGTGAATAAAAAAATTAGATGTTATGATTCTAAACAATACGTATTCAATTAGCCACTTTGCTATATAAAACGATATGCCATCGATGGAAGGAGATACAGACAACGATTCCCCAGGCCGATCTCGTTATTCACAAACAATTTACCGTGCAAATCAAAACAGCAATCACAAAACGATAGATACCACCCAAACACACGATGCATTCTACGTCGCCCTTCCCGATGCCCACCCGTCTCCAAACCTCCCTCTCTCCGTCCAGACTACCATCCCACACCCCCCATTCATCTTCAGCCGGTACATTTGACGCGTTAAGAAGTCAACGGCAGCGGCAGCGACGGTCCTCACGTGCGGCCGTTTCCAATTTACCGATCCACCGGGCCGCGACACGTTAGTGGGAGGGGGTGGGGGTCCGTGACGTATGTGGAGAATAGGGGCGATACGAAGTGGGTAGTCTTTAGGGTGACCAAGAATTTTTGGGAAAGATAAATTATTTTACAGCCTCTATTGCTATGAAGAAAGTCACAAATATAATGTTACCTTTGTTACCTAATTAACTATTCTTGTACTTTTTTGTTTCATCGATACGACGCTGTGACAATTTCGAGAGTCTGACTATATCTCATTATTCGTTATAATCATTAAGCTAATGCTTATACGACCGCAGGAAATTTATGAAGACTTATCCATTTATATACCTCTGTATACATATACATATGTATATGTAGATATATATATATATATATATATATATATATATACGCACACACATAATATACGTATTTTACTCAATCTTGAGAGAGAATCAAACCTTGATTCTCTCTCGACGAATTCAGCGTACAGATTAACAGCAATTTTTTTTATATTTTATTTTCCCTAATTACAACTAAATGAAACTCTACGATATTCCATATAAACATTTCATTAAACAATGTAATTACTCAAGAACTTGCCTCATTGCAACTTTTTACAATGCACAGAAGCTATCTTTAATTGCAAGGTTTAAGATTAGTATTTCAGGGTAACCAAGAATTTTTACAGGAACTTAATTTATTTTAGTGAACATGAGGCAATCATCAAAATAGAACAAAGTCAAATAAAGAGTGTATGAGTACATTTTATACGTAATCTCGATATAATCATAAATTACATGTCCAGTAGAAACAGCAAGACGCAATTAAATCATTAAATTATATCCGATCCGGTAGCCGAGGTCTATCTTCACGACATTGACTCTATCAGGAAAGTTGACCTCTAGTTTTCTTAATATAGAGAAATTCAAAAAGCAAGAAAAATTAAGCACCCTATAGCTGGACAATATCAGAAAGAACCTTCAAACCGTGAGCATTAACCGATGCAAGAACCATATCTTCTAGAAGGGTCCGATGGAAAAAAATTTATGAGTTATTTTGGGCTTTTTCTAAGTTGCAGTTCCGAAGAAGAAAATGTATATTTTAATATACATATTCTGCAACACGAGAATACATGTAATCTCACGCAGACACAAAATAACTATATTTGTTTTTAAGTTAGTCACAACAAGTCCGATAAATAAATTCTTAATCTTAAAATTCTGGAATGCTATAAACATTATTGCATAGTGTAAGATAGACGTTCAGAATCACGATCACACGAAGATCCTGTAACTAAGGATGGATATAAATCTGTCAATTTTTTTTCATTACGTATTTGAGACACGGACATTGAAAAACGTGATTATGTCACACTTACAGGCATTTGACTTTTAGCAATTGTAGTAAACGCTATTGGTTGATCAAAATTGCACGTTGTTTATTACTCACGAACGACATGAAACTTTTCACTGTCATCAAGGTAGCAGCAGATGGCGAACGGTTGCAGCATGTCATCAGCGCCGTCGTTGAGTGGAGTGCAGCAAGCGGCTTCCGGCTTAACACAAATAAATGATCAATAGTGAGTTACAACCGTGCACACCCTCCTATTAAATACGAATATACCGATACGAATATAAGCGAAATCCCACTGCTTCGTCTGTATGAGGTCGTTGATTTAGGAGTCAGATTTGATTTGAGATTGACGTTTCGTGGGCACATGATGACGTGGGCACGTGAAACATGAATTGGTGTTAAATAAATCAAAACATTTTCAATCTATGTCTGCTGGATACCACATTGATGCAGAGCTAATTAGAATCCGGCTCCATTTTGGGTTCAATTATCAAGGTGTACTTGGTTTGCACGAAGCCAATTACAGCTTAACGAGTGAACTAAAAAGACGTTCCTCCCATATCAGATAGTATGGTGACTTCTCCTTTCTATTTCCTTTCGATTTCCACTTGGGTATACTAGGTTTTCATTCGTTGCAACTCAGAAGAGACGTTGCGCTCATGAAATTTACCTTCTAGCAATTAAAAGGAAAACTGCTGTGTCCTGTATTATTGAGTAAACTTTTATTCTTCACACTTGACAATTTCCTGCGTTCACGCAATTATCCCCTGTTTGCTATATCACCATCTCGAACTGAATTATATCGGAACTCTCCAGTTTCCCGCGGTATTCAACTACTCAACCATCTAATCGCGATCGCATCAGAGTGTGATTTGTTTATGATACGTGAAAGTAAATTTGTTGATATTTTTCGTCATTATGTGTTACAATTGTTGTGTATTTTATATTTACGTTTAGACTAAAACTTTTAAACTTTAAAAAGCTATTAGCTTTGTATCGTTACAAATAGGTTACCTATAACGCATCGACAAATGTATATAAATAAAGAGAATAAAAAAAAATTAAAGAAATAAAAACGTTTTTGCCCAGATTCTTGTTCTGCATTATGCTTTGCATTCCTAAAGGTAGCAAAAGAAGGTAGCAGCAGCTTCATTACTGAATACGGTATCAGTCATAAAAAAATCACGTCACGTCTTCGGGATGTTTCCACGAGTTTCTGTCTTCAACATGCCCCAGTGTGGTAGTGATAGAAAGACCTATGGAGGATGCAACTCGGTCAGACCAGGGATTAAGATAAATTGTTGTTCAATTCTGTAGTACAGTTGGTTTGTATAGTACATAGTTCTGTTGGTAGCTGGTAGTAAAATAAAACCACCAAATTCTAGTCAAACTTGCATGATTAGTGGTCAGTACAATTTTGTAGACACATATAGTTATAGAAGTATAGGTGAAGTCTGTGCCAACCGCAGAGCCCGTATAATGATAACGTGTTATAATAATGTATGTGTGAGTTACGATGTCTGTGTTATGTATGATATTTCTATTATAACAACGTGTTATAAACCGTGTTCTAATAATATAAATATGAAGAAACTTATGTAACATTTTTTTATGTATTTTAATATGCGGAATTTACATCAATTATAATTTTTTCTCTGTTTTAGTCTGTACCAATCGCAGCGTTCGGATAAATCATTTATGATAACGTATTATAGTAATGTATCCGAGTTATGACGTCCGTGTTATGTATGATATCTGTATTATAATAACGTGTTATAAACCGTGTTCTAATAATATAAATATGAAGAAACTTATGTAACATTTTTTTATGTATTTTAATATGCGGAATTTATATCAATTATTATTTTTTCTCTGTTTTAATCTGTACCAATCGCAGCGTTCGGATAAATCATTTATGATAACGTATTGTAGTAATGTATCCGAGTTATGACGTCCGTGTTGTGTATGATATCTGTATTATAATAACGTGTTACAAACCGTGTTCTAATAATATAAATGTGAAGAAACTGGTGTAACTTTTTTTATGTATTTTAATATGCGGAATTTATATCAATTATTATTTTTTCGCTGTAAATAGTATTTTGGTTGTATTTTAGATTTCAATAAAAAAATTGCCAGTGAATTATTGATAATTATACTTCAATAACTTATTTACAATTTCTTCATTTGTTTGCAGTGTTTCGTGAGGATATTGAGCAAGGTGGTATGGGTATGGGGAGACAAAGATTTTTAACAGTTTTTTAGAAGTGGATATTACTCGTATAAAGGCAAATTACTTATTTTTGAACTCACCCTTTAAAATGCTTTCATTTAATATCCCACAAATAATGACCTTGAAAAAAATGTTTTATCTCTTGGTCCATTCCCAAAACTGACCCCAAAAATATTAATTCAATTATTCGCTTCTTCATTTCAGTAGCTGGGCCACCATCCTAAAAATTAAGCAATATTTCAAACTCTTGAGAGTCTATGAGATCTCATCAAACGGTCTATGAGAGAAACACATGTGACACACAGAAGGACGGACTGACACCGATTGAATTTCATGAGTGTTCAATTTTTACCAATTTAGTAGGGACACTAAAAATAGTTCTGATCGTTTCCAGCATTTACCTATTTCAGTTATGAACAAAGAATATTAAAATATATTTCCTTTTCATAGATCGTTCCTTACATACTTTCGAATTCTTAAAATAATCAATTTCACTATTAATTCCAGTATCCAGGTAAGAGGAACGCTTAGTAGTGGTCACCCTAACGCGAGCGGGCGGTGCGCGCGTATGAACGCGCAACTACCCGCTAAATGTTTTGTTGCTGCATTCGGATCGGTCGCCATTGTGTTGCGCCGCGCAGCGATTTATTGCGGTTACCTCTATTGCCGAATAAAAAGCACGATGCGAGGAATTTGCCAATAAGTGCTGAACATGAATTTGCCAATAAGGGTTGAACATGACTTATAAACGTGACTTATTCCTGAATAAGTCACGCGATATTTATGTTTTTATTAAATTATTACGGGGCTGCGGATTATTGGTGGCAGGAATAGGGGGTCAGTCTCGCTGCTTGTTCATGAGAAATAGAATGTCTGATAAAAGTATTAATCTATAAATTTGATCAATGGAAATTTAAACTTTTTTTGTAATAATAATATAGATAATAACACAATATTACGCTAAACCTGTAAAAATATCGTATATTTATTTCATGGCAGCGGTATTTTTCCAGCAGTGGCATGCAGTAACTTTTTGGGTAGAGCAAGCTACGTACGTAGGAAAAAATTATATAGGATACACACGCCCGCACGACAGTCCTCGCCTACGACACCTCCTGATGTTTTTTTTACTTTCACGACGAAAACGCACGTTCACAAAAATAAACTAATAAAATTTTAATTTTAATACATAAAGAAAACAGGTAACACTGTAAGTATGTCACTGACAAAATATAATATGTATATTTAAAAAACGGGAAACTATTAAAATTATTTACAAAATTACCTTGGAACGAGATAATTACGAGAATGATAGCAAGCACTGACTGACAGCATTATAATAACACAACGATTCTTTGTGTATGTAATAAACACGGAATTGTTAGAGTCTGAATATAGCCGAATGTAGTCTAGTAAGCTACAGCTTACCTTAAGACTGTGACTGTGAACGGCCTGAAGCGAGGTAATCAATTTTAATTTCAAATGGATTATTTCTGAGTCTAGGAGTTTTTGTAATTTGATACAATATAGGAATGAAGTTTGTACATTTCATCTAAAATTTCACGTACTGGTAACGTTCGCTTTGTGCTTGCCATATATATATTGAAGGGCTTACTTTGCTTGAATACCGTGAATTAAAGATGTTTAAATTTTTGTAAAAATGTGGTGTACATGTATTTGCTAAATGTTCAACGCGAGCTACGTGTAATTACTTATAAGGCAATACGTACTACTGCTTTCTACTTACTCCGCATGGATTTCCGAAAAGCAAGTGCAGTATTTCAATGCAATTATTTTAAGCTCTTACATTACACACAAATATTTCGTTTTGTCCGCTCTTACATTACACATTAGTGATTAGTCCAGTTCGTTCTTACATTACACATTAGTAATTAGTTCAGTTCGTTCTTACATTACACATTAGTAATTAGTTCAGTTCGTTCTTACATTACACATTAGTAATTAGTTCAGTTCGTTCTTACATTACACATTAGTAATTAGCCCAGTTCGTTCTTACAGTACACATTAGTAATTAGTCCAGTTCGTTCTTACATTACACATTAGTAATTAGTTCAGTTCGTTCTTACATTACACATTAGTAATTAGTTCAGTTCGTTCTTACATTACACATTAGTAATTAGTTCAGTTCGTTCTTACATTACACATTAGTAATTAGCCCAGTTCGTTCTTACAGTACACATTAGTAATTAGTCCAGTTCGTTCTTACATTACACATTAGTAATTAGTTCAGTTCGTTCTTACATTACACATTAGTAATTAGTTCATTTCGTTCTTACATTACACATTAGTAATTAGTTCAGTTCGTTCTTACATTACACATTAGTAATTAGTTCAGTTCGTTCTTACATTACACATTAGTAATTAGCCCAGTTCGTTCTTACAGTACACATTAGTAATTAGTCCAGTTCGTTCTTACATTACACATTAGTAATTAGTTCAGTTCGTTCTTACATTACACATTAGTAATTAGTTCAGTTCGTTCTTACATTACACATTAGTAATTAGTTCAGTTCGTTCTTACATTACACATTAGTAATTAGTTCAGTTCGTTCTTACATTACACATTAGTAATTAGTTCAGTTCGTTCTTACATTACACATTAGTAATTAGCCCAGTTCGTTCTTACAGTACACATTAGTAATTAGTCCAGTTCGTTCTTACATTACACATTAGTAATTAGTTCAGTTCGTTCTTACATTACACATTAGTAATTAGTTCATTTCGTTCTTACATTACACATTAGTAATTAGTTCAGTTCGTTCTTACATTACACATTAGTAATTAGTTCAGTTCGTTCTTACATTACACATTAGTAATTAGCCCAGTTCGTTCTTACAGTACACATTAGTAATTAGTCCAGTTCGTTCTTACATTACACATTAGTAATTAGTTCAGTTCGTTCTTACATTACACATTAGTAATTAGTTCAGTTCGTTCTTACATTACACATTAGTAATTAGTTCAGTTCGTTCTTACATTACACATTAGTAATTAGCCCAGTTCGTTCTTACAGTACACATTAGTGATTAGTCCAGTTCGTTCTTACATTACACATTAGTAATTAGTTCAGTTCGTTCTTACATTACACATTAGTAATTAGTTCAGTTCGTTCTTACATTACACATTAGTAATTAGTTCAGTTCGTTCTTACATTACACATTAGTAATTAGCCCAGTTCGTTCTTACAGTACACATTAGTAATTAGTCCAGTTCGTTCTTACATTACACATTAGTAATTAGTTCAGTTCGTTCTTACATTACACATTAGTAATTAGTTCATTTCGTTCTTACATTACAGTACAGAGTAGTGTAGACCTTGACGGTTTTCCGCTCCGGATTTTTTGAACCTTGACCGATGAACGTGAAATTTGGTGAGTATATAGGGGATGGTGCGAAATACAAAGTGACATAGCATATATGTGTGTGTGTGTGTATATATATATATGTATATTTATATATATATATATAGATATATTTTAGAAAAATGTTCTGATTTTAGAGATAAGGTTGATATATTTTTTACTTCTGATCTCAAAGGTATTTTAAATTCTGGTAGATCTGCACAATAGTTTTGTACGGACTTGCCAAAGACATACAATTGAATAAATTGAGTCGTGTCGAAGACTTACCAGCATATCTCGAGCAGCTACGCTATGAATAATTTATTAAGGCTACAACAAAAAACAGCGCGGTAAAATTGTCATCTCTGGCTCCAACTAACTCCAAGTTGCAGTCTTGATTGAACACATTAAAAAGGTTTATTTACAAACCCCAAATATGGCTCAGCAAAAAAATATTCATCCGATTGATTGGGAGTGGATTAATACTGAAGGATCTTTACATCCAATCAAAACTTCAAGTGTGCCTGCACCGGATTCTGGTGCAGGCTGGAAGACTCGGATTATATTGTAAGGCAATATATGGGACATGCTGTGGTGACAACTATCAGAATTGTCATCCAATTGACCAAGCGGAAGAATAGTAGCTCCGATGATTTTGTATATATTATATATTGTTGTTTTTTTTTAAATTTAGGCATAGGGCCACCCCTTTTAAGGGGTAAAAAGTTGGAATACATCGTAAGTCATATTCGAGAACACGAAAGAAGCTTTATTTGACACAATTAAATAAGATATGAATCCATAAAATGTTTAAACCTGCACCTTTTCTACTTTTTCACGAAGAGTAGTTTTCGCCCCTTAATAACAAAAAGAACAATTGGCGCCACTTTTGAAGTTAAGGGTAAGATGAGCTTAATACCAAATGTTTATAAAAATCGATTATGGTTCAAAGAATTCGAAGGTTATAGCTTATTTTACCTTGAAAGACTGCCCTAGAGACAAAATATTTTTAAGATTAAATTCCATTGAGTAATCGAAAGTCACAGAGACACTTAAATTTTATATTTTTATGATTAATGTCGTCGCTGTGTTGTGTTGGGTTGATCACAAGGCATATGACCTTTGACGATGCGGCGCAGCGCGGGGATCCGGGTTTGATTCCCAGCCGTTCGTTGAAAGGTGCTGGACTGGGGTTATGGTTGGCTGTAAAAGATTGCTCTTGTAATATGTATCAATTAGATATATTAAAGTAGATAAATAAAATAAATTAATTATGTTGGTACTTAACGTGTGATACTATAGGAAAACAAAAAAAAATATAACAAAATTCGGTAACTTCCAACACACACAAGTGTATTATTAGACACAATCTTTGTCTTATCCCACTTGTAAAATATTAAACTTTCTTTTTAGGGTCCTGTAATCAATTAAAAACCCTTATAGTGCACCCTTATAGTACATGTTTATCTTTATGTCAAAGCCATTTTACTTGCAAGAAATCTGGCATTGTTATAAATATTTATAACGCCCACAAGGTTATGAAATAAAATCTTTAACAAAAATTTTAGGGTACCTCCCCTAGATGTAAAAAGTAGGGTGAATTTGTTTTGCATGTGAGATATTATTGAATAGGTCTTTGCAAAATATTGTGAAAACTCCGATGAACACTTTTCGATACAGGGATCCGTTTACAAAGTATTGAACTTTCAAGTTATCATTTTTATTAGAGTTACGTGCCCCATCCCCTACCAGCTAAACCCCTATTTTGTAATAAAAGTAAAAATTCACAATAGTAATATATGCCACGAAATTAAAAAGAAAATTATCACAGCCAAGTCAGCTCTACCAGTTTACGAGTAATAGCCGACCAACTTATGATATATAGTTCGATCCGTAAATAGTTCATGAAAACTCCATACAAGTAACTTAAATCAACTTATAAGTGTACAAAATCCTGGCAGTGTGAGTTCTCCTCATACTTGACATAATATTAAAAACAATATACTGAAAAAATTAACAAGCAATTCTAGGTTAAAAAATAACCACAAAAGACAATGTCAAAATGTCCATTCACAACACAAAATGTCAAAACATAATCACACGATATCCATTTCTTATTACACGTGCGCGACTTTATACACCTTTTGAGTCCAACCCTCAATTGCTTTCCAGAATATTTGTCATAGAAAGAAATCTTCGTTAAAAATGTCGATGACTAACCAACTGTAATCTACCGCCAAACTATTTTTATTTAAATTAATATATAATTACACGATATCCATTTTCTTATTACACGTGCGCGACTTTATACACCTTTTGAGTTTAACCCTCAATTGCTTTCCAGAATATTGGTCATAGAAAGAAATCTTCGTTAAAAATGTCGATGACTAACCAACTGTAATATACTGCCAAATTATTTTTACATAAATTAATGTATAATTACACGATATCCATTTCTTATTACACGTGCGCGACTTTATACACCTTTTGTGCCCAACCCTGAATTGCTTTCCAGAATATTTGTCATAGAAAGAAATCTTGGATAAAAATGTCGAACACTAACCAACTCTAATCTACCGCCAAACTATTTTTATATAAATTAATATATAATTACACGATATCCATTTTCTTATTACACGTGCGCGACTTTATACACCTTTTGAGTCCAACCCTCAATTGCTTTCCAGAATATTTGTCATAGAAAGAAATCTTCGTTAAAAATGTCGAACACTAACCAACTGTAATCTACCGCCAAACTAGTTTTATATAAATTAAGAATTGAAAAATTGACAGTGTTATAAAAGTTCAAATTTAACCTTTAGAGAAGGACGGCAATACTTTGTTGTGGTCATTTTTAATATTGCACATTATATTCTACGAGAGGAAAAGAGACAGGGATAAACCCAACTCTATCCGTATCTTCAAGTTTAGAAGCCTACAACTGGCTTATTTTTCAATCAATTTTTGAATTTTTTGTCAAGACTGGTTTTTAATTAACTTATATTTCACAATATTGTACGAAAAATATCAAAATTTATAATGAGTCAACTACCGTATTGCTTTCCAGAACATTAGTCTCGAAAGGTATCTTCGTTAAAAATGTCGAACGCTGACCATCTATAATATACCGCGAAATTATTTTTAACCGACTTCAAAAAAGGAGAAAGTTTCAATGCGTCGCAATCTTTTTTTTTCATGTATGTTCAGCAATAATTCTTTATATGGTGGGCCGATATTGCTGATTTTTTCTTTTATTTGGAAGAAGGTGCTATAGGTGTAGTCCCATATAAATATGATGGTGATCTGATGATAAAGTCAGGAAATGAATGGTGGAACTCCTTAGCGAATGGCAGAAAATCTACTATGATGCAAGATAGTTGCTACCCATAGTTGTTATTTTGCAAAATAACCTCACCACTTACCAGGTCAGGGCCTGATGATAAGTTCTGGATATGGACGATGAAACTCCTTAACGGATATTAGTAAATAAATCCTGATTCAATATATTTGCTAATAGTAGTTATTCCTTTGTAAAATAACTGCACCGTCGACCAGGTCAGAGTCAGATAATGAGCTCTGGAGATAAACAATGGAGCTCCTTAACGGATGATTGTAAATTGAAAGTGATTCAAGATATTTGCTACTGATAGTTGTTACTTTGCAAAATAACAACACTATCGATTATGTCAGAGTCTGATGATGCATTCTGGAGATGACCAAGGGAACTCCTTGTCAGATGGTAGTAAATCAAAATCAATTCAAGGTATTTGCTACTGGTAATTTTAACTTTGCAAAATAACTGCACCATCGGCCAGATTGGTGTGTGATAATGAGTTCTGAAGATGAATAATGTAAGTCCTTAATGGACGGTAGTAAAACGATCGTGATTCAAATATATATGCTACTGGTTACTTGTTACTTTAGTTATTACTTTGCAAAATCTGATATTGGATTTTCGATATGGAGAATGGAACTCCTCAACTGGTAGTTTTTAATTTACAAAATCTGAAATTGAACTTCGGATATGGAGAACCGAACTCCTCAACGGCTAAGAGATAACCATTGGCATCTTGACGGCGACAGTGGTGGCACCGACTTCAAAAATAAGCAACTTAGTTATTTATTATAAAAATACTTATTTACCTATTTTGAGTTAATAATTTTTTACTTTTTAATACCTACCTTTTTTGAAGCCGGTTTTTTGAAGTATATTTTATTATATAAATTAATATATATTTTAACGCAATTTAATAATAAAAATAATTATCATTGACTCCAATTTCCTTAAAAAATGCAAAAATCAAACCTGAGTAACGAAGATATTGACCTCCAACTTCAATGACTGACTTGGGAGAATGCTGGAAATGCTCTGCTTTTATAACGTAATCACTTATTTAGAAAGAATTTTTGGAAATTTGAACCCCTAAAGCAGTGAAAAGTGTTTTTAGGGATTTGTTTTTGTTTATTGAATAATTGTGCTGTATTGTTGATATTTGAGTATGCAATCAATAATATACGTTTCTTCTATATCTTAAACATCCCTTGTCAATGGTTCACGTTTTGAATTTTCACCCCTA
Source organism: Druceiella hillmani (assembly GCA_039881145.1). NCBI lineage: Eukaryota > Metazoa > Arthropoda > Insecta > Lepidoptera > Hepialidae > Druceiella > Druceiella hillmani. The sequence goes on from JAYKKI010000035.1 coordinate 8,947,965, forward strand.
AATTTATGAAAGTGGCTCATACGCTTTTCGTAGATTTTATTAATTCTGTTTTAGTAAATTTATTAGTATTCGGTCCCATTTTGCTGGTCTAAGAAATATATAATTGGAAAAATGTTTTTCTTTTAGAACGTACAATTTGTTTTTATTAATACTAGAAACGATTACAAAAGTAATCAGTATCGATCATCTTTTTTAATTTTTAGCCATTTCCTAAATTAATTCATAATATACTGTTAACTGACATTAAAATTCGTTCTGTTGACAAAATGAATGTCTCTTTCGCTGTTTTCGAGTTTCACGTGTTTTTCTTTGCTGGTTTTGCAAGACATGCGAATTTCCTGGATTAATATGTTACATCTATGTCATGGCCAGCGGTTTTAAGTCCATGATCAATGTATAAAGGATACAATAGGATATAATCTGCGCTTTATTTCATCTGATTGAAATAAAATGCAGATTATTTTCAAAGAATTATACAGAAATAAAATTTATAAACGAAAATAAAAAATAACACGGTTTTTCATAAAAAAATACAAGATTTCTCATTTGTCTGAGTGATAATTTAAAAAAAACTTTTCAGAAGCTTATTTTTCCATTTAATTTATTTAAGAATATCATTTTTAGGGTTTCGCATCTCAAAAGGAAAAAAGGAACACTTATAAGATCACTTTCCTCTCTATCTGTCCAGCCATCACAGCCGATTTCCTTCGAAACTATGCGACGTCGAAATTGGATATTTGGAGTTGTAATACATATTATTAACTTAAATATTTTGTACTAGTTATTTTTTTATATTGTTATACAAGAATTTTACATTGTTGTTGATGGAGACCGCAAAAAAATCATAAAACCATGAAACGGCAATACTCTCTTGTTAAATCCTGACTTGACGTGGTACAATTTTTAGTCAATGGTAAACGACTCCGTGGTAGATTTCCTACCCAATAGACTGACCAGGTTACTGCACACAGACCTCACAATCACATCTACTACCAAGAAATCCGAGGACAGAGCTGAGTGAAAAAAAAACTAATAAACGAAGCCACTAGAACTGTTCAGAATGGACATGACCTTCACAAATAAAGAATGTTGTGAAAGTTATTTATACAAGAATTAAAGATTGAAAAAAATGCACTCAAAAAACTTTCTTTAATTTTACATATCGTACGACGTATCATTGGAAAATGCTTTTCATAACGAATACAAAAATATTTATTTCATTATTTTAAATTGTGTATTTAAAAAGATATGCGAAAATAGAGCGGTTATTTTTGATACTGCTGATCCAAAAATCATGAAAAAACAGGACTAGCAAAATCTGTCTAGAAAATTGTTGGAAGACTATATATCCCAGATCTTATAATCTATAAAATATAACGCATGTGAAAGATACAGTTAGCAATATATTTACGTTATCAAGAATTAATATTTATAAATAGTTTAATATAAATATCATGTTTATAAGCGGCTAAATGTGTACGGAACCCTCGTAGTGCGAGTCCTACCTCTACTTCACAGGTTTTTCATTCTTGTAACATCTGCTACCGACTTTTGCCAGTATTTTCCGATATAAATCGATTTGGATCCCGGCAATGCAAAAAGATGACAAGACAACACGAGAACAGTGAATTTGTGGATACGGAAAATGACGATTTTCCCGCGCAGGGAGTAGAAAATTTCAACTTAGCAATTGAAAAATAGTATCCGTAATTCTAATGTCTCAATCTGTAATTGAGAAAAAAAAAATAAGTAACCGCCGAGTGCTAGGCGATACCTAAATTATTTTAAGACATTTTAGTTCTATTGGTTTTGTTCCAAGCATGTAATTTTTACAATTCCGTACCTCAAAAAGACAAAACGGAACTCTTATAAGTTTACGCATACAACCGTCTTTCTGTCTGTAACGATCTCAGCCGTTTTCTTTATAAATCGTTGACGTAGAAACTTTAAATTTGACATAGTGATAAATAAAAGCATATTAATACGCGCCTATCTATATAACTAAAATTCAAAAATGTTTAGATATTTTAATGGAGACTGGAGTGCGAGTGGTCGAAAATGAAACACTCGAATTTTTTTTAATGTAAAATTCCATAATCAATGTGTGATAGCGTTTGAAAGAACTATTTAGGAGGCCTTCAAAATCCTTTTTGAAGTAAAACTTCTTTACGCACGCTTGGCTTGGGGAGTAAGCTGGTGAATGGGTGACGAGAGCGTTACGAAAAGTGTGATACACATATATAAGTTAGTGAAGACAGAAAGAGAGAGAGTTACGTTTCGTATATTACTGTAGGGACGAGAGAGGTGCGAGCACACATTTTCTTTCTCTCTTTCTCTCATAGCCAGTTATGTTTCGTATATCTAAGACACAGTGCAAGCCTATTGTCTGTATCACACTGTAGGAGCAAGAGAGAGCAGTGCGCGCGCACATTTTCTTTCTCTCTTCCTTTCATAGCCAGTGCATGAAATATATTTTAAATATACATTATAAGTTTGCTAGCGTTACGCGAACGGTGATTTTTTTATTATTTTTTTTAATTTCATTTCGTTCTTGAACAATTTTATAAATTATTATTTTGTTCAATACATTAAATATTCTACGTTTAAAGTGAATAAAATTGTAAATTCATTTTAAAGTTCATATTTTATGAATTTGAAGTTTTACTTCAGTCGTGTGGTCTAAAGCACACTCGTTCTTTTTCATAGTTTTGGATAGTATATATTCAGAGATATATTTAAAAAATATGCCAACAAATATGTGGGTTTTTAGAAACCTACTAAAAGGTTATAGGAAAGTTATAATGATGATTCTAAATATCCTAGGTTTTAGATATTCACGATAATATATATGTGCCGGGAGGTACTTTTATATTAACGCGAATATCTCAAAACTTAATTATATTAAGTACTAGCTGTGCCCGCGACTTCGTCCGCGTGAGCTTTAGAACTTTGTTCTTTGTAAACAATGTTTCCTGTAGAACCATCAGGGATATTAACAAATAAATTGTTAGCGTTGCTGACGCAAGAGAGTGCTACAAACCTACAGCTGTCCGTGCAAAAAGCAACTGATGTTTAGGTCCAAGCCAGCTACGCGCAAGGTTTGTCCTGTTTTTGAAAACACAATGACACCACGATTTACAAAAAATTACCTACGACATCTTTCGGTGAATAGCACGCAATGAATAATTAAAAAAACATATCGCGTTATATAATAGGAAACTTTTAGCGTTATATATCGTTGAGTAGAAATAAAAAAATATATGAGTCAATCGAAACAACTAAAGCGCGTTGTTAAGAGTCGTATTTATGTTGTGTTGTTTATTTTGAATCTCTACTTGCGCCATCTATTGTAGAAAACAAAATAACAGTACAAACCTTGTAACTTTATATAAGCCGGATAACATTTAGAGAGCATGGATATGCTGTGAATTATATTGCATTGCATTATGTAATTTGACACGGTGCAATATAAAGAAGATCCAAATCCATTCAGTGATAATTGACTTAATGCAATAGAGAAAAATTACGTATTTTAAAGACCTTGTGATGACATCTATTGGTGATTTTTTAAAATGAAATTAATTAAATATTATCGAACCGTTCTACTTAATTTTTTTTAATTATGCGTATTTATTTTTATTTATTATTATCTCATTTCGTAATTTTTTATATTCACAAATATCTATCGATATGTATAGATTAACAAAAATATCTAAATTCGGAATGATTTTGGCACGAACCAGTTTTTGTAATTTCACTTGGGAAGGAGACATTTTCCAAAATAAAAAGTATCCTATATATTGACCCAGATAGTCAGTTATCATCCTACCAAATTCCCTTAAAATCCGTTTATTGGTTTTTGTGTGATGCGGTAACAAAAAGACAGACAAAAATTTTAAAAATGGTAAATTTGGTCTTTGTATTGATAATAATGACTATTAGAATAAGATTTTCCGAAAAATATCCAATGGACAGACACGGTTCAGTTACAGTTTTATTATATGTATAGACTTTTGAATATTTATTAGGTTAGGAAGTCCATATTAGTGACAAATTATGGATAAATAATTTCACTCCAAACGAACAGTTTTTGTTATGATTTTTCCTTTCCCTTCTATAATTTTTTCCACTTTCACACTATTTTCTACCGGACTAGAGGAAGTATCGATGCCAGAATATAATATATGACAATATGCCAGTATTGATACATAATCACATTCTGGCACTGTGCGAATATCGATTCTGTTTTGAGAACAAGCATCTAACGATTATCTCGTAGTTAGCCGGGAATAGATCTTATCCTTTATTACACAGCTCTGTAACTGTAAAACTATAAAGTCCCTACTCGGTTTTTCCCGGGCAAAAAATTGATAATTCTACCATTTGTTTTAATCGTTTTTAGAGTTCATAGTTAAGTGACAAAAATAAAACCCTGGTAGTCTCATAAAATACCAGTTTTTAGAAGATCAAAAAACTTTCAGAACATCGAAAAGATTTGAGAATATAAATTGTTTATTGCTATTGTTTTTTGTTTATTGTTATAAATAGCCTCCGAGGCACTCTGTGCATCGTTTTATTCGACGAAACCGTCAAGAGAAACAGTCTATCCACCCTTAACTGAATGTCTCGTCCACGACCTTTTTGAAGGTAGTCGCCGCTTCTTCAGTGCCAGATATCGTATTCCTCTCAATTTGTCTTTTATTCTTGGGAATAAATAGATAACGCATAATACGATATCGAGGCTGTATGACAGATAGTCTACACATAACCTAGTCAAATATTTAGTAGTTTGGCTGAGTACAAGGAGGCCTTGTCTTGATAAACGAAGATTTTACTGCGAGGGAGTTGCTCTTAAATTTTTTTTCAATATGAGAGAACAACAAATTGCTGGTGTAAGGTAACTGTTCTTTTATTTTCCAAAACAGTCCTTGTATATTGAATACCTTCATTTTTTTCCTGCATTTTGCTATTTCTTCACCTTTATATACAACTCTTCAAAAGAAAGCGCCCACGACGCAGCAGGTCTATTGGTTTCAAGTTCGTAACAATATATCCATCTTTAGTCGCAATGACAATGTTGACACTAGCTTGCTGTTTTTGATTTTCAGTCAAGAAATCATGGGGTATCCATCTAGTACATAGCTGCACATACGAGTAGCTTGTAGTAGTAGAGTTAACTTGCCCGAATATGCTGATAGGTTATACTCTTGTCAGTTTTCATCACGACCCGCACAGCATTGATATTATCTTCATTTGTCGCTGTTAAGGGACATCCCTCACGCAAGTCACAACTGACATTGGTACGACCACGCTTGAATTCGTTAAATCAGTTGTAAACAGTAGCGCGGGATCAGTCTTCACCACAAGATACCAATCGAAGTCGATCGCAACTTTGTAGTTGATTGAGACCGTAAATAAAGTCGTAGAAACCATCGTACGATAATACTCTTTTGTTAAATTCTACTAGACGTGATACACACAGTTTTCAATTTGTAAACGTCTCTACTAGACGTGATACACACAATTTTCAATTTGCCGCCAATTTGGAAAAACAAATGACGTATGAGTACAATGAAGTATCTTAACAGATTAATAAAAAGTTAAATTTTTTAAATTCGAATAATTTTTTTATTGCCATTATTATAAATGGCCAGTACGAAGCACTTTCATTGTTGTCCTCATACATAGGTCTGTATATCCGTCCCAGTCGATCATACCCTTTTAGTTTGTGCAGTTTTCAACCTATCCCAATAAATATGTAGAAAAATAAAAAAAAAAAGTTTTTCGAACATTAAGTTTGGTATAACTGGATATATGTTTAAAATGAAAATCAGGTTTATTTTTAAGGCCGCTTTGCGAAATAATATGCTTCTCAGAAATGTGGAAAAATTCTAGATTCGCGTTTGATTAGTGCTTTCAACTGAAATTGTATAAAACATTTAAAAAAAAAAGATTTTTAATGTACCACATATTTCAAGCAAGGAGAAAAAATGGTTAATAATAACATTGAGTTTGGTATAACTGGATATATGTTTAAAATGAAAATCAGGTTTAATTCACCGTTTTTTTATTAATTTTTATTTTTAAGGCCGCTTTGCGAAATATTACGCTTCTCAGAAATGTGGAAAAATTCTAGATTCGCAAAATTGTTAATAATATCTTTGAGTTTGGTATAACTGGATATATGTTTAAAATGAAAATCAGTTTTAATTCACGGTTTTTTTTAATTTTTATTTTTAAGGCCCGTTTTGCGAATTGTTATGCTTCTCAGAAATTATATAATATAGTGCTCTCAAATGAAATTATTCCGGTTAAATTGCATCAATATTTTAAAGAAATACAAGCGACTACCGATCTCTGTCTTGTGCGTGTTATAACAGAACTAAAAAGTTTCAAAAATTTATTACCTTCACTTGTACGTATGGATGAATGTAGCGGAATATTTTAATTAAATATTTACCCACTTCCAGTAACCGAATTATCTGAAATTTTGCACACATGTCAAGAACCAACACAATAATTTCGTAACTAAACATTTAGAAAATAAAATTATAGTTCAAAAAACTGAGAAAACACGTTTTTACAGCAATATGAATTAAGAAATAAAAAATAATCTTTCAAGATTTTGGTCATGAGCGAAAGGATGTCTCACAACTCGGTATAACATATTTTTTTTATAAAAAAATAGTAATGAAGTGATGGACAAAAAATCTTTAATGTAAAAAAGCGTGAGGTGCTTGTTTAAAAAATATAAGCCGAGAACATCCCATGTGTTTTTTATACAAAAGATTTATATTAAAGATGTTTTTATATCAAAGAATTTGCACATCACTTTATTCTTAATTTAAGTTTATCCAAATAAACATTAAGTTATACCGAGTTGTGAGACATCTTTTCGCTTTTGATCAAAATCTTTATATATAAAGATTATTTTTTTTAATTTTTAGTTCATATTACCACGAAAGCGTGTTTTCTTAGTTCTTTTGAAACTCACAATTAAAGGAAACTACGTAATGTAGTATTATTTCTACTTTCTTTAAGTTCTTTACCACGACCTAGGTTTCGTTGTATTACAACATCTTCAGGTGGGTTAAGGTTTACGTTCTAACCCTGTTGTATTGACATGTAGTACAATATAATGTTGATCGTTATAACGACGATTAATTAATTTTAAATTCTAAATATAATAAAAAGTTATAACATTAATGACTGCTCATTACTTATTAGCCAATCCATTATTATATTTTTCTGAATTATGCGAAATAACTATTTAAGTGACGGGAGTTGAAATGTGCAGACCACATTTTTTATTAAAATTTAACACCATTACAATTACATTAATGTAATATACGAACATGTTAAAAACAACATAAAAATACACAAAAAAGTTTTGTGACTCTTAATCACTATTATAGATGACTAATTATGTTGTAAATTGTTTACTAGAAACGTTTTTTATTTCATAAAACTGCGGCGTACAGTTACGAACTTAGCGGAAGCAAAAAATAAATAACAACCGTCGACAACACTGTTAATAAATTGATCGTAAATAATTGTTGTTTAAAGAGTAAAATTATGGTTTCAAAATATTGAATATATTTGGCGTTAATTTTGTAGAAATTCATTATTCACAATTAAATGAAACTACGTGATGTAGTATTATTTCTACTTTTGTAGCCAACATTACTTTCGTAGCCAACACAATATATTGTTCCCTATATTAATCTAAAAACTATTATCTATATTAAAGTATAAATCAATCTGGCAAGTCCTTTTATACACACCCTGAAGATAAATAAACAAACAGAAGTTTGGACTATTTAAAACTAGTGTGGTTTCGCATTGACGTTGCAAATTGTTTAATATTATATCCATGTATATTGCGTACGGATCCTAGTATATATTAAGTTACACCAGACTGTATCCGCCACTTCATTCGTGTGAAGATTGTGGTGTTGAACTTAAGTGGTAGAATGGTTTTATCTCTTCCCACCCAGCGCTGACGCTGTCGCCTTATTGCAAAGAGCTTCCTGCTTACCACAGTCTGATATATATATATATATATATATATATATATATATATATATATATATATATATATTTCATCATCTGAACTAATACTTTGCAATAATAATAAATAATAATTTAATTAAATATTTACCCACTTCCAGGCCACCGAATTATCTGAAATTTGCACACATATCAAGAACCAATACAATAATTTCGTAACTAAACATTTAGAAAATAAAACTATAGTTTAAAAAACTGAGAAAACTCGTTTTTATAGCAATATGAACTAAGAAATAAAAAAATAATCTTTAAAGATTTTGGTCAAGACCGAAAGGATGTCTCACAACTCGGTATAACATAGTTTTTTTTATAAAATAGTAATAAAGTGATTGACAAAAAAAACTTTAATGTAAAAAAACGTGAGGTGCTTGTTACAAAAATAGAAGCCTAGAACATCCCACGTGTTTTTTATACTATAGTTTTTTTTGTCAATCACTTTATTACTATTTTAAGTTTATCCAAATAAACATTAAGTTACAACCGAGTTGTGAGACATATTTTCTATATTTTTGTATATTCTCTATATATATTATAGCATACAACTCCGCAACTTCAACACCTGAACTAATATTTCGTATATAGAAAAACCTTCCAGAATAAGCGACCTACATTATTTCGGAAACCTCATCACAATCAATTCAGTAGAATCCAAGTTATAAGACAACAAACAGAAAGAAAAAAGAACAGGAGTTGTTTTTATTTCTATAAATATTATCGTAATCCGTACGTAAAACGTAATCCAGTATTCTGTGGAACTTTTGGATATTTCGTTCTAGTAAAATGTTATCCAGTTACATTTAATCCGCAGACAGGTCGTATAACTACACAGCTACAAAGTATCGTCACCTGGCTATCCTTAATGCCACTCGTTATGCGTTACACGGTCACATGTGACACCGGGTTCCGTGTTACCCGGTCACGTGTTACCCGGTCATATATGTAACTCATTTTAAAGTCACGTTGTAAAACGTAGCTAAATAAATTCCAATTTATCAAATGTGAAAGTAAAAGTACAATCTGGGGGAAAAGTCTGGTTTAGCAAAAATACAATTTTCTTTTTTTTAAAGATTTTGGTGAAAAATGAAGTACCTGCAAATTTTAGGGTTCGATCGCAATTGTTTTATTAAAAAAAACTGATTTAAAAAAGTTCCCATACAAAAGTGCGGTTTTCAAGGAAGTGTAAGTTATAAGTTTACGAGTTAATTGCCATTCTTTGTAACACTTTGTAACACAAACAGGAATTGACATTAAAGAAAAAAAATGTGCATGTCAGTTCCGACGCGCGACTGGAGTTTTGTCTTGGAATGTATAAAATAGGTAACACTGTATATAAATATAAATATTATTAAATCTAAATTGAAAATTCTTTAAAAGAAAATGCTGACAAAATAATTATTTTCAAATAAAACACAAATGAACAAGATCAAACAAAATTAAAAATATTTAGTGACGTCAAACTATGAAGTTAAAATTAAAACAGACTTTTTTAATTTTGTACGATAGAAGACACCAAATGTTCACACATAATGACATTCAATGATTACATCTTGGTATAAGCGAACGATGGTAAACTACGTGTGTCACACTCCACCATTGCGATTACGCCATGAGAAATGCCAATATGGATGTTACACTCCGTCATTGCGATGACACCATAAGAAAATGCCAAATAAACATATTGATATCTCACTATAAAGGTGGGTTCTACATAGTATAGTTCGAGTTTTCTCATTTTTTAGGGTTCCGCTTGAGATACAAACTTTGAGATTCAGTTTGAGATACAAACTGAAAAAACGAAACATTCATAAAATCCCACAAGTGTCCGTTTGTCCGTCTGTCACAGCTGTTTTCCTTAGAAGCCATGCGACGTAGAAACTGGATATTTGACGTAGTAATAAATCTTATGCTATTTTCCACTAGAAACTTTTTTTTAAATATTCATATTAAAGTTGAAGAAGGGACAAATGGATTACTCAATTTTTTTTCAAATTTCATATCTCATGAGGAGTATCCATTTCAAAGGGATTGTTTCGAGGAATACAATTTTTTTTATAATTTTCTATCACATATTTAAAAAGATTATCTAAAAAATACGCGAAATTAGAACATCTCTCCCCCCGTTAATTCCGAAATTACCGAACAGAAAATCATGGAAAAATAGGGTTGGTAAAAACTGACCAGAAAATACGGAACCTTATTGCCAATTTCTCCCGCTAGGGTCACCTGTACTATGACGTAAACATCATAGATAATTATATTGTGACGTTTCGAAATTAAATCCGTCTACCTTGAGAAATATTGAATTTCATTGGTTTTTCGAAGATTAAATCTTTATTTATAATAAACACATATAAGTGTTGGGCAGTTGGATGCTGCTGCAGTTGGAGCAGTTGAAAGCATAGCTGTCCATATTTGTTCCCCAAGGATAAACAACATTGGAAGCTGTGGGAAATAGCTGTCCATCACAAAAACTTTCAGACAACAAAACAAAACCGGTTTTGTTCAGAGCATTCATTTTATTCTGATCTTTTAATTCTAATATTGTTAAATATCCATAATTTTTTGCCATATTTTCTCTTCATATAAATGTTTTCAATTTTGAATACCACGAAAATCTACCACTTTTTTGACAGCTAGTTTTGTTTACGTCTTACTTCGGTGGCACCATCTACGTTTAGTTTTCCGTAAGATTCCCTATTAAAGGAAAGCCATACAGATTATCCTCGATCTTATAATTTTTAAAACATTCACCGTGTTTTAATGGAAATTTTTCTCGTTGTGAAAAATTAATATTTGTAAATAGTTTAGTGGAAATACTATGTATCTATAATTTTTTATTAGTACCAAAGTATGTAAGAAACCCAGGTAGTGGAAGTTCTACTCTACCTTGATAATTTTTTTTTCAACTTTCCTAAAATAACTTGGATTGGAGTATCATTGTCGAATTTAATCAAGCTTTCTCTTGCCAAGGATTTAAACTGCTAGTATATGCTAAAAATGAAAAAAAACTGTTTTAATTTAAAAAAAACTGAAGTCACTCGAAATCGGTACTGATGCTACTAAGTCCCCTATTTCCAAAGAGCTCCAATGATATATTCAACAAACTACGTTCCGCTCCCGCTACAAAAACGCACGCGGCCCTCAAGGGTTCCCGCGAATGGGACGAAGGGGGCAGTGAGGATACAATAAATATAATTATGCGTAATCGGAGCGATTACATCGGACACGCCGGAGGTCCCATTCAGTGATTCGTCACGGAGATGCGCGGCTCGGTTTCGCATTCCGGTCGGATGGACGCGACCGCGTTATGGGAGCGCCCCAGCGTAGGGCTCCCATAACACGGCCACTGCATCTGGGTTAACGAACACGAACCGCGTATACGGAGGACCTGTCCCGGCGATACTTGAAAAAGTAATCATCTTAATTATTAATATCGATATGGTTATTTTTCACTCTGTAAGGTATTTTAAAAAATTCTATATGTATCTTTGAGAAAAATATGTATATTTTTAAAACAATAGTATAAGAAAACGATTAATTAATTTTCCAATTAACGCTATTTAAAATACTAATATTTATACATATAATACAAGCCACATTACCAAAGACTGACTGGACTGATTTTAAAAGAAATATAAAAAAAGTAATTAAACGTCACCGATTATTTTCATAACCCACCAACATATAACATAGTTTGTACAAGGGCTGATTAAAAAGTTTGCGGCCTGAGTATAAGATTAAATACAGATGTTTATCAACTTATTTTCATTTCTCAACATCGTCACCACCTAGTTCGATGCACTTCTTCCATCTGATTTCTAAAGCCTTTAAACCACTTTTCAAAAATATTTCCTCGAAAGCCTCAAAATACACGTCGACTGCAGCTTCCGTTTCCTAATTTTATCTAAACCTCTGTCCACCTAAGTGATTTTTAAAATTGGGAAAAAGATGAAAGTCAAAGGTTACCCTATCAGGTCAAAATGGGGGTGTGGTAGAGATTCCAATCCACAATTATAGATTACAATGATGGTTTTTAAGGACATATGAGCGTGCGCTTTATGCTGATGAACCAAAGCTCTTTTTGTTAATATTCCTGACCATTTTTCAGTTATTTTACCATGTAATTACGAAAATACTGCAGTAGTCAGTTGAGTTTATTGTGATGCTCTTTATTAGGCAATAAACCACAATAAGTCCCAGAAAAGTGATGCCATTACTAAAATACATAAAATAAACCTGCATAAAAAAGGTAAATAAACCTATAAAAACACTTTGACTCACTTTAGGACTGGTGACAATAATCTTCTCCATTTTTGACTACTGTTCTGACAATGGTATATAATGATGAACCCATATTTTATCAGAAATCACAAATCTAGCCAAAAAGTCTACAATTAGCATCAAACAACTCCAAACCTTCACACGAAATCGTGAGTCTACTGCATTTTCGTTCGGCTAACAGGAACCTCTGTACTCATCTCGTAGACACCTTAGAAACTCCCATTTAATTGCAATAATGTTTTGAGTTTACTTCTAGGAGATGGCTATGATCTCAGTTATCTCTATAATATTCAATCTACAGTCCGAATCGCAGATTTTTCCAACATTTCCTTCAGTAGCCCTTATTGACTGCAGTCCAGTGCGAGGATCATTTTCAGTTGTTCGATCACGTTAAAATTCAGCTGAGCAGTTCTTAAGAAATAGAACAGAGATGAAGTAGATTATTTTGGCATCACCACCATGTCTTCATGGATCTGCTTCGGTGTTAACCTTTTCCTCAATAGATATATAATAGGGGTGAATTTTCTATTCTAACCATGTTCGAGAAATCCGTCACTTGTTAGCAATTAAATCGGTATAAACTGAGAAATAAAGGCAACACAAAAAGGAAACTTTTCACAGTGAAAAATAAAGAATTGATGAAAATCTTAAAATTATTTCGGTGGGAGGCCACGAAGTTTTTAGTCCATGCTCGTAATTCTCCACTAGATAGTGGTATTGATTTTATTTTAAAAAATATTGTAATATAATGAAATTATAATCACGTGTTGGTAACTACAATATCCTCACTCCATATCAGTCTTAAGAACACTCTCCTGGGTACGCCCCAGAAGGAAGAAAGCGGATAAAACTAGTGATAAACTAAATCCATCCATATAATAAAACTGTAAATGAGTGAATTCTGTACGTGGAAAATATTTTTAAAAGAGTGATTCTGATGAATATATATACGCTGATGCGTATAGAATAATAATAGAAGCCAGAAAACCTCTTTTTAGAATGTTTGTCTGTCTGTGTGTTAATTTGTTCTTTAATCACGCGAAGTCTACCGAAAGGATTTTGATGAAATTTGGTATGGAAAAAATTTATACTCTTGAGCAACATTTTATCTGGATATTACAGAATGAAAAAAACCTGACTTGGGGAATTACGATATTGGTATGCACAACGTCGTCTTCTTTGTTAGTCAATATGATAAAGTTTTTCTCTGGTGAATAAACCCACAAAAACGTCAAAAATACATTATATAAAAAAGCACCTTAACGGCGATATATAAGAGTATTTAAACTATTTATTTTTAATATTTATTAAAGCAATTTTTTTTGTTATAAATACCAATAACATACGCACATTCATCTAGGTTATAAGTTGATATAACATGAACGTGGGATGGCAGAACCATTTTGCGATTCCAGCACTCTGTTTTTCTGATATTTTTCTATATTATTTATTATCGGGGCTAAGGGATGGCGCTAGTGTCACTTCAATAGAGAAATAACGTTGGGCATCACGCTGCTGATTTAGTCCAAGTGCGATGTCAGTCTTTCCTAAAAAGATTACATATCAAAAGGAATTCGATTATAAATCATGAAAATGACACCTCCTGCACTAGATGAGAAAATTTTCAAATTCTTCGCTGCCTCCACAAAATAAAAGTGTATAAACTGCCACATAAGGATCGTTTGGTTAGTAACTGAAGTTAGCAACAAGTTGCATGCAATTTTATTTCTGTGGAAAGTAATGGACGGTTCAGTCGATCACTAAACAGGTGACAATAAGTTACTGATCATTCCAATGTGACTCTGCATGCAGCCTGAAATCGATATCGGTATTTACCTAAGCACTATCTTGCAGTTGTTCAGCATATATTATTATAGGCAAAATCAATCTAAATTATTGTTCAAACGACTTTTGTCTACGGTCCGTCTGCGTTGATTTTCATAAAGGCAATGGGATTCAGATGCAGGTTTTGGGCTTTGGAGGCACGCAAGTAATAGAGTTAATATGGGTACACATTGCATCATCTATTGCCATGTGTGTAGCAAATCTGACTGGTCCGCCATCTATCGAGAACGTAACATATAACAAGAGAAACTGACAAATCTTAAAAATTCACAGAATTATAAAGGTTGGGACTTAATATTAGACAAGGACGCCAGTACTGAATTATGACGTTGTTTTATAGTAACGCTCGTTGTATTCTATGAGAGTGAATGAGATAGGGAAAAGTCCTCACTCTGCCCACTGTAATTAAATTTTAGAAGCTCATAACTCGCTCATTTTATAATAATTTTTTATAATTATTCATTACTAGCTTTTAATTAACTTACATTTTTTTTAAATTTTACTAAAAAACAGCAAATTTTGAAGTAATTCTAGTTTATTATCACAAATTATTTCATAAAATTTTATTACAGATAAATTTCATATAGGACCCCAATGGCATTATTAAATAATATGTATATATATATATATGTACATATATATTCCAGCACCCTGTTTTACCGACATTATTCTGCATTATTGTAACAAAGATATTTTAAGTCAAGAGGCAGAATCGTACAATTCCACATTCAACTAAAGCACAAGATAAATGATTACATCGTGGAGAAAACATAATTATTATATAAAAAAGTGATTAAAACAAAACTCATCCAGGGACCTTTTTTCTTGCCCCAGGGAAGCAAGGATGAGCAGTTGGTAACAAAATTAAATTTAAACCAGTGCCTGACGACCATTTTTATAATTTCTGCGTTAGTTTCTATTTCTTCTTATGAGACGAAACGGCATAAGTACAATTTTCTCAATTATACAAACAAATATCACGTAAACGCAAAAAAACAACCAAATGCGAGTCCAGATTGCGCATCGAGGGTTACGATTCGTTTGAAGTGAAATTACTGTATTTATCATAAGAAGGACTTCCTAGCGCAGTTAATATGTAATAATACATAATATAATTAAATAAGATTGGGGAGGGCATGTATATTACCTTGAATATAAAAAAAAACATAGCATGTGGAATCATGGCTATGGTTTTCCTTCAACTTTGCATAGGCTTCTAAATACCCTATTTTTTCGAAACTTAGGTTCATAATTTTCGGAAAGTAAAGGGAGAGGCGCATATTTTTTTGCATATTTTTCAGTATATTACTGACAATATACTACCTAAAATTATGAAAAATATACTACAATTTTTTATTAAAGCTTTTTCCTATCGCTTATTGTAAAAAGAAGGACGCCCTAAACTCTGTTCCAGCCTATGCGCCATCGAATATTGGACATCTCCCTAAAACATTATCTCATTTTGATAAATATTTATTTGAGAAACGACTTGATTCTATATTTCAGTCCATTGATTAACGATAATCACTCAAATTATTAAATAAATATTTACTTTATCTCGTATGGCATATGTAAGTATACTACATAATTATAGATATTAAGCAGTAAACCTAGTTACCTAATTTAAATATATTATTAGAGACGGTACTGTGTTATTCATATAATAATGTTTAATTTACATTCAAAGTACCAATTCAACAGATAATTTTTGTACAAATTAAATGTGAAGTATTTTTACTTCCTATACAATTTATCTTCATCAATCTTTCTCAACAATGTAAACAATATAGATAATCAAAACTCTAGAAAAATCATCTTTCTCACTGGCCCTTTCCATCAGCTTTTATTTTTGTCCATCAGTCGTTCAATAAGAAATATTAATAAATTAACGACCGAAAATTACTCTTATAAATTATTAACGTAAAAACACCAAAACGTACGTCAATAAATCAAAACATGCCGAGAAAAACAGGTCGAAGGTCGAAGTGCAATAATTTGGAAACGGTCTGGCAGATATTTGGTTCACAATAGACTGCCACTAGAAAAGAAAAAGTAAAATGGCGGACCCATCAGCTGTCAAACTGAATAGAATTAAATATTGAAATGCTTGAACCGTGTCTATTACGGAGTCGGAGAGAATTTAGTGCAAAACATGGTGCTACTGTATAGTGTATAGTACACCGGTACCGTGGAAAGAGGTTACCTGACTTTAGAAGTAGATCGCAAAGACATTCTCGATCCAAATTTGAACTATCTAAGTTTGAACTGCCAATATACTAATAAAATATTAGTATAAATATTGTTTAGCACCAATGATAATTTTACTTTTTTCTTTCTTTAAATGAATATGCATAAAAATAATGTATATATTAAAAAAATTTCCACTTGTAATTATTCTAATAAAAAGTCGATTTGAAATGTGTTCTTATTTTGAAGAAATGGCTGTCAATTAGTTGTCAAACATCAAGTTTATAACCTCTCTATGCTTGCTTTTTTTTCAATTTTTAGTCGTTTTTTCTTTTAAATTTTAAATTCGTGTTTACATTTATATATTAAGTGTTTCAGTGTTCAGTTCCAGTAAAAATGGCAATAAAGTCGAAAAAAATATAACAGTTTCTTGCAAAAAACGCAGTTTTTATAATATAATAATCGCGAGCTGAATTTTTTTTTGACACATAAATCTTTTTCATATATTTTCTTTCATTTCATGACTGATAATCAGAAAAAAAATCATTAATGCTAAACTATGTATATTTCCTTTATTGTGTTTAAAACACCCGATTTTTTCGCTAAATTAATTATAAGCGACCTCATAGCTGCATTTATTATTACATTACTGCTAACCTATTCGTAATAAAAAATTAATGGCGAAACAAAGTTTAAACTTTTAAACTAAACATGAATACAAAAATACACAATAAATAAAAAAGATAAGGATGACAAATTTCAACAAATTTACTTTTACTCATCATAAAAAAATGACACTCTGGTGCGACCACGATCAGGTGGATGAGCAGTTGAACACCGCGGGTAGCTGAAGAGTTCCGATATAATTCAGCTCTACGGGGTGGTATAGCAAAAACGTAATGATTGCGTGGACGCAAGTACGAAGAATGAAAGTTTACTCAATAATGGAAACCTAGCACACCCAAGAGAAAATCGGTAGGAAATAGAAAGGGGAAGTTACCATACTGTCTCATATACAGATATCGGAGGAACTTTTTGGCACACGTCCTGTAATCAAGCTGTACTTGGCTTCGTGAGGGCTACAAATAACAGAGCCAGATTCTATGTGTCTTTGAGCTATTGAAGTGTGCAGCAGGCGATATGCTTTATGAATATATTTCAATTGAAGAAAAGAATAACAGTAAACAATTCACTTTTTGTAAAATGGAGAATCAACACAAAGTTACATAAATATTGTGAATTTAAAAAAAATATTTTGAGCTCATCACAGTGACAACTTGTCTATTTTTCTTACTATATGATATTATTATACAAGTATTAAATAATTGATATAGCAAGAATTTCTTCTAAGCAGCAGCTTAAAATTTGATAGTTGCCATGAACCAGTTAGTACTTCCCATTCCAATGCCCACAGGTGTGCAACGCACAAAGTCCAATGATAGAGTATTGCTGGAATATTTTCGACAATTCTTCCAGTGAGTGCTTGCTGTTTTGCTATTCAGTATCAATGTCTTTCAGGAGTAAGCTGCAAAACTGATTTTTAATCCAAATATTTGTCACCATTTACTACTACACGGTTACTGCTTAACAAAAGTGCATAATATAAACCAACAGCAGCTTAACGCGTGATACCCTCTTGTAACATAATTTTTGGTCGCACCAGAATGATCAGACTTTCCTGTTTTTTCTTGGTTATTTCGTGTTCAAGTAATTCCAGTCAGGTATTCTATGCATTTATTGTAATATACCTGCCCCTTCCCTACTCTCCATTGCCTTCCGCACATTCCTCCTCTCCATCAATCTCTCCTTCCAATTCCACCAATCAACTCTATCCAACACCCGTTTGTATGTTGCAGAATGATCTTAACCACTAGCGATGTATATCACTTTTTCCTTAAAAAGTACTACTTTCAATCTTGCGCTACCGTGATAAAAGATTTTTTTTATCCACCCTTTTTTTTAATCCAAGTGTGGATAAAGATATTCTAATAAATACACCCTTATAGAGGAAGGGATGAAAGAAATTTCTTTTGCCACAAATTTTTAAAGGCACATCACATTTACCTAAATAAAAAAGGTCGGTCTTTAACGCACCATATCTTTGAATAAATCCGCTCGTGTATATACCGGACGCACATTAGATTCATATGCAAGTCTGGACCCTTTATATTTGGGCTCTCGAACCGGTTACATTTACGCGTAGATTTGTCAAAAAAAATTTCCATTCAAATAAATAACGCAAAAATGCGCGTTAAAAATACATTAATGTAGCTCATAGATTAAGGTTCTAATACTGATAATTATAAACTGAAATAACCTTTATATATTAAACAATCTTAATAGTCTATAATTTTTAAAAAGACAGTATTTTATAAAATCTAAAAAACCAAATAATTCAGCGATTGACAATCAAGGAAAAATAAAACATAAAATACAGTTTGTGATCACGCTACAAACCAAAAATGCTATTTTCATGAACACGCATTTATTATATCTGTAATGTACGACTACAAAAATTAAAATAAAAATCATGGTAATTTTTGAGAAACAATAGAATAAATAATCGATACTATAGCTTTTTTAATGTGTAGCCATTGCCTAAATTAATTAAAAATAAACTGTCAACTGACATTGACATTCGTTTTGTATTGTCAAAAATAATGTCTTATTGCCGGTTTCTGAGTACTTTTTATCGAAAAAATATCTATTCCCTAACTCTTGTTTGAAATTCTTCATACAAAAAAGTTGTGAATTAGATATTTATTCCATAAAATATATTCAGAAAGTGGCCATTATTCCTTCTTTTTCTTCATTTTTTTGACGAAATTATCGGGCTTGTGAGTTTTTGGGATAAATATGTTACATCTAGGTATTGAGAATACGACGAACCACAATCTGCACTTTGTTTTCTTTCAACTTATTTGCGTGTAAAGTTACAATTAAATTTTGCAAATAATTAATATATCAATAATATTAACACAATTCAGTAACACTGTAGTGAGTAAGCAAGCAAAATTGCTTTCTGTTTTCGTTTCTGTTGCGTTAAAGACCGACCTGAACCGCCTTTCTCCTCCATCATGATATTCTCTTGGTTACAATATGTAATCAAAGGATTTATTATGACAAGCCAAACGAACCCAAACTCGATGGGATTACTGTTGGTCATTACGATGTTCCCATAACCTTCTCTCTCCTCCATTATCAGATCCCGAGTATAGTATGTTACCAAAAGACTAATTGAGATAAGTCAAACTAGATCATACTCCATGAGTTTACTGTAACCCGTTGAGAAGTCTCCGTGATCAATTCCCTTCTTCATCAATAGATCCTTCTGAGTACAAGACATAAACAAAGATCTCATTGAGATATGTTGAGCAAACCTAAACTCGATTAGTTTACTTTTAGCCATTAAACGTTCCCAACACCGCCTCAATGTTCCATCATCTTAAAACATCCTGGTCACAATATGCATTCAAAAGATTCAATGGGACAAGTCAAACGAGTTCAAACACAATGAACTCACTATTACCAACTGAGAAGTCCCCAGGATCCCCACCTTCCTCCATCATCATATCCTCTCGGTTACAATAAGTAACTAAAGAACTCACTGACGTCCGTATGCACCACATACGGTCAGGACTCTCAGTCGGATTTTATGACAGTTAAAAACATATTTTGTCTGGATACTTTATCGATTGGACCATGCAATTGGGCACGGTCGGTGAAGCAGATCTTGTTCCGACTCGACTGACAGCTAATAGAAATAGAAATACGTTTTTAACTGTCAGTAAGTCCGCCTGACAGTCTTGACCGTGTGTGGTGCATATGCGCCAAAGACAAGTGAAACAAGCACAAACTCGATAGGTTTACTATTAGCTATCGAAAAGTTCTTGCGACCATCTCTCTCCCACTTCCACCGTCATATTAGCTCGAGGGCATTTTTATTATCTAATAGTAATTAACAGTTAATGTATTTAATATATTTGGCGTTAATTTTGTAGAAATTAATTATTCACAATTAAATGAAACTACGTGATGTAGTATTATTTCTACTTTCTTTAATTTCTTTACCACGACCTAGGTTTCATTGTATTACAACATCTTCAGGTGGGATATTAGCAAAGATTAACTCTTAGGAACATACAACAGCATTTATATGTTTCAAACACAATAGCATAAGCCTGGTTTGTGCGGGTTTTTCCATTGTTTATGTTAGTGAGTTTATTGCAGGGGCGCAGTGTAGGTTTCATTATATTTCCGAGAGTTATACAATATACCAGTATTTTAGTGAGGGTAATAAATTCAATTGTTATTATGTGAGGTTATACAATGGAAACTTTACTGTGTATGTAATAAAATTAAATGGAAGTTATTCTCGGTAATATATTTATACAAAAAAAAGGGTATTTGAAAGTAAGGACAAGGTAATACACTAATTCTACATATCTCCGGTTTTTTGTATTCTTATATTTATTTAATTTTTAATTTTTTTTATTATATGTGTATTTGTTGCGAAACAATTTCCAGAGTACTGTAGTATCAATGTTGTATAATTATATTATACAATATATTATACGAATATAATTATATTATAGTTATATTACACAAATACACATATAAATATAAGTATATATAATAAAAAAAAATTAAAAATAAAATAAAATAAAAGAAATAAATAAATATGTGAATACAAAAAACCGGAGATATGTAGAATTAGTGTATTACCTTGTCCTTACTTTCAAATACCCTTGCTTTTTTATAAATATATTATCGAGAATAACTTCCATTTAATTTTATTACATACACAGTAAAGTTTGTATTGTATAACCTCACATAATAACAATTGAATTTATTACCCTCACTAAAATACTGGTATATTGTATAACTCTCGGAAATATAATAAAACCTACTTTGCGCCCCTGCAATAAACTCACTAACATAAGCAATGGAAAAATCCGCACAAACCAGGCTTCCGCTATTGTGTTTAAAACATATAAATGCTGTTGGATGTTCCTAAAAGTTAATCTTTTCTAATATCCCACCTGAAGATGTTATAATACAACGAAACCTAGGTCGTGGTAAAGAAATTAAAGAAAGTAGAAATAATACTACATCACGTAGTTTCATTTAATTGTGAGTTAATGTATTGTCAGTACTCTCAACGGTTAATCATTTATTAAACAATCTGAAATAACTACCCAAATACATCCTGGAACATTTTTATGTATATCATTGTTGTATCTTTCCTTTTTCTTTTAAAATAAAAAAAAATTTTAATTATTTTAAATATTACTTTGATATTTTATAAAGGTTTAGTATTAACAATTTAGTGTATTTAACCCAAAAACTATTTTATGGTTCCATTTTGAAAAATAAAACAGGCCATCACAGACTATATGGAATAAAGAGCATTATTTATTTATGAAGCGATGGACATGTGCAAATAGTAAAAATAAAACAATTTATATTATATATAATAACAAATAATAATTAATAAAACAAAAAAAAAACTTTTTTAAACCAAAAGTTTTATGATAAATTCTTTGAGGCTAAAAGGAAAATGATGTTAGGAGAAGGAGGTACAACTCAGAAATTTATAAATTTTTCAAAAACCCAGAAATTAAAAAATTTATTAAAATTAATAAACTGAATTGGGCTGCTCATATCGTTTGAATGGAGGATTCAAAACCCCTCAAAATGATCTTCTTGGCTAAACCGCATGGACAGAAAACAAGACGAAGACATAAGATGAGATTGGTTGATGCGGTGGAGAAGGATTTTGGGGTGCTGAAGGTCTGTAACTGGAGATCGGTTTTCACACAGAGGGCTGCATGGAAGTCGTTTCAAAGGAAAGCCTTGGCCCACCCTGAGCTGTCGAGCTACTGATGATGGTAGTGATGATGATGAAAACAGGAAAACACACATTAATTCAAATTAAGAAATAAATTAATTATCAAACGCGAGCTACCAAGTAACTCCTTAACCGCATTTCTAAAGCGATCAATGGAGTAAAATAAGATTGAACGCCTCTTGTAATACCTTATTGATCCACGTAAGTGCATGAAAATCTGGTGAACACTGCAGGATATTTGTGCGAGCTCTAGGTATATTAAATAAACTATGACTCCCTTCTCTCATGTAACAGTCAAGAGTATAAAGCGTTATCAAACACAAGACTGAAGGGTTATCAACATAATTATTCAATAATTTAAAAAATTGCATGATGAAAAGCAATTTCGGTTGAAGTTGAAGTGAATCACATCATGTCCTTTATAAAATCTAGGGGTGTATGTAAGTAAGGATGATGTTACAGAGATAAATATAAAAATATAAGGTAAAAGTGATTATTAAGTATTAATTTCCCAACACAGGTTATATGTATATATATATATATATATATATATATATATATATATATATATATATATTTATATATATATGCATAATTTCATGGAAGTTGCTTGAAAAGTTAAGACGTGAAAGTAGAACAAACAAACAAACTCACTTTGAAGTTTATAATATTATAGTTAGGATACTAAATGGAGTTAGGACCCCTTTCTAAAGAAGAGGCCAAAGCCACTTTCACGGTGAGCAGCGAAAGTGACACATTTTATCACTTCACTATACGAAGTATAAATAATTCGAAATTCAAATAATTCTTGTATCAGTTTTTCTCTTACTTACACATAGACAAATAGAGCGATCGAAAGCGAAACAGACGATTATCTTTTCCGCTCCCCGCTAACTTAAGCTGTGAGTTGTTGACGCGATACCCATATAAATTTTTATCGATGGTGTCTCCAGTAAAACTGTCCTACGTTAGCAAGACCTTCATGTTACTATGGGATACTGTAAGTTATATAATGTTAAACATTTTTTGTCAATTGAGTAAGTCGTTTTCATGTCATAAAAGTTAAACGAACAAAACTTTACTCTTGATTAATGTGCGAAGATGGATAACATATCAACAAATTTATTAAAAGGTTCTTGAGTCGTATGAAATGATCACAAAGAAAATTGTCGGTAAATTCAGTAACAAACAAATAGATTAAAGATTGTTAATAGATCGTTACAATAATTGAATAGTTAAAAATGGTGGAAGTAAAAAAAATATTTATATATTGCTACATAAATGATTTCTTCCTGACAAAAGATCGATTCAAAAAATATATAAGTATATTTTTACCATTCCATTTTTAGAAATTTTAAAAATGGAATCAACAAATAAACTTTTAAAAATGGAATCAACAAATGAAGTTAGATTCCATTTTTAGAAATTTTAAAAATGGAATCAACAATTGTTGTTTAATCTTATAATAACAAAATTCATTGTAAATTTACCACTTTTATAATAATACTTTTATTATATATTCAGGTTTGCAAAAACAGTACAGATATAAAACAATAAAATTACAACAATTAACATATAACGGCCTTCTGTAATCAACTCGTTCGACTATCGGTAGTGTAGTAAACACATGCCCACGTGACAAAATGCGACGTTCTCATTGGTTAACGTTTAAATATGACAGAAAAACGAACAAGGAAATAAGACCTGTTCTATTACAGAATTCTAATAAGTGTTCTCATATGGAGCTTCTAGTGACGTCATTTCCATTATAATAACCAGCTCTGTCGCCATCAAAACTCTCCATAAACAATCAATTGGCGAAACAAGTATCGTGAGAATCGGGCTTAACATGAACATTGAAAAAAATTCACTTCATCTGTGAGGTTATGTGGGTAAGGCTTAAAATATGCGTAGTTCGCCCAAGTGCTAAACTGATTTTATGTCTTTTTTATATAAAGCACCGCCGATTTTATTTTTGATAATTGTACTATAAATGTGTCAGTTATAAATGACTTAAGTTCCAGGCAAAAAGTATCTTTAAACAACTGTAATTTCCATTATTTTCACCCAATAACAACCATTATTGTACAGAAGTTTACCTACGTTTCCAAACATTTAGTTACTAGTATTAAAATACAAGGACCATTATTCGTATTTGTTTAACACGATTCTCAATAAAACTTGTAAATTCCAGCCATATCAATCGAATGCAGGTAATGCGGCTTCCTAGGAGACCATAAAGCCAATCATATAAAAATGACACAGTTGTCAAAATGATAAAAATCTTCGAAACGCCTTAAGCTACATTGGCTCATTTAATGTTGAGGAACAGATAGGGATTACATGTTAAGGAAATATGCGTCAGGAAATATGGGAGACCCTATTTATAAATATAATTTTATTAAATTGATATAGAAAGTCGGTTTCTTTGGGTTCTTGAGTACAAAATATAACCACTGTAATCAATAAGCATTTTGGTATCCTATCCCGTTTTCAAAACATACTATTGAAAGTCCTATAGTATATCCGTGCAGAGCGCCACTCGGATATATCGAAACGATATATGGCGTGTCGCAACTAACACCTTAACTATTGTTACTCTAAGTAGTAAGCAAAATGAGAATCACTTCGCAGAAAGGAAAATCGATTATAATCATAAGTCAGTGTTTTTCTTAAGTTTTTCTTTTTACACTGAGGTCCTATTTATAATAATGAAATGTTAAATATAATTATGATTGAGAAAATGTTGAAAATAAAAAATGAGGTCCAAACCAAAACAAATTATAAATACATATTTAATTTTTTGTTATGCTTATTGATCAACACCTCTATATTCTTTATTAAGGTAATATTTTTTCTGCCTTGCAATAATCACTGGAATAAAGCCAGATAGTTTTGGTCACATAATATCAAGAGACATCGACCACAGTAGGTAGTCATCACGATGACATGATAGTCCAGCTTCAACGCTGGTCGAACTACCCGCATCGAATACAGGCACACGCGTAACGAATCGGGTGCATCGCATTGACAATTTACTTAGGGGTGGTGCTCTATTGTTTGGTTTATATTTATTATTTTATTGTTATAATTAGCATGGAAGGCGGATGGAGGGTTGACGCGTGGGGGTAGGCACTCTGGAGACCGTTGATTGGCGGATACCCTATGGATGTTGATTATACCCATAGGCGAGGCACTATTTCTTCAATAATTATAGCTTTAGGACGTTCTATTGAAGAAAACGAAAATATTTCAAGGCACCATTGTTTTAGAAAGTAATCTGAACCTATAAAATATATTCAGCTAACTATCTTCAACCAGCTTCAGCCGCCTCTGTCTTCTTATCTATGTGATACCCCAGCAATTCGAACATTTTAAATTCTTTTGATTATTTTTTTACCCTCCTTTTTTAACACGTATTGAAGATACAATCAATTGCTTGAACGATTTCATTAATCTGTGATTAGCAGACAATCTCCAGAATATTGTTAGGTTCGAACTATTAAAACAGATCTAATGTACACAATTAAAATGAAACTACGTGATAAAGTATTATTTCTACTCTCTTTAAGTTCTTTACTACGATCTTTGCTAATAGCCCACGTGAAGATGTTGTAATACAACGAAACTTAGGTCGTGGTAAAGAATTTAAATAAAGTAGAGATAATACTGCATCACGTAGTTTCATTTAATTGTGAATAATGAATTTCTACAAAATTAACGCCAAATTTATTCAATATTCAGATCTTATATATTTGGAGACAATAACGACATTTGCAGACCCGTAGCAAAAATAATCTGTATAGATACGAGGTCGTCATTTTCTTCAAAACGAAAAACCTGCCTGTACGGTTTCAATAAAATTCCCCTGTCTATGTGGTCGCATTAAAATTCCTCTGTCTATGTGGTTGCAGGAAAATTCCTCTTTCTATGTTTTTGCAGGAAAATTCCTCTGTCTATTCGGTCGCACTAAAGTTGTACTGACTTATTTTATAGTTGGACTTATAAAATATTTGTATTGCTGTGTTTATAGACTTCAAATTGCTGTGTAGACTGCGTGACATTCCGGCCTATCTGTATGAGAGCGAACAACTTGCTATAATTTTGTGGGAGAAGTAGCCTTAATCAGACTTTTTTTAGGAAAATAAAGAACGACATATTATCTAGAATATAAAATACTAATATTGTAAAAAGTTTAGAGACAAATGATGGTCATTTTTGAGGAGAACATTAGTTATTATTTTCTTTTATGTTATGCCATCACTATGGTGTACTGGATCGATCACAAAGCATAAGTTCCTTGACGGTGCAGCGCACCACGTGGACCCGAGTTCGATACCCGGCCGCTCGGCAAACGGAAGTGGAGTGATGCATAAAATTGCGTAGTTATAATGCCACAGACCAGTAACGGGCAGTCTCGCAACCGGTGCGAGAAGCTACCTACGCACTGCTATCGCCTAACCGCCTACCTGACAGCGATTATGGGAGTTATGCTAGACAAATTTTAAAAAAATCTACTCCAGAGATTTATAAAAACTCTAAAATATGAAATTTCTTTAAAATCAATACAACGTTAGACCCGGTGACGCACACACACACTCTCGCCCGTATTTAAGTCCCTAGGAGCATACACACGACTATATATATATATATATATATATATATATATATATATATATATATATATATATATATTCACTTCACATGTGTGAAGTGAAATAAAAATCTACTACACAGTCGACATTACGACTGACTATAGATTATTTAAATATTTAATTTAGTAATTTATTAATTTTAGCCTTACTATGTAGTATAATTAATTGAGCAAACTGAAAGTAAAACGACTAATTTTTAAAGTTACCTTATAAAAATTATATATTAAATTAGATTCTTTTGGAAATAATTTTATTTTCATTGTCATTTTCATTATAGTCAAGAAAATAAATATTAAGTATTTAATTTCAATTTGCAAGTTTTAATTTCTTCCTATAAATTTGTAACTATAACCACACGAGCAAAGTCGCGAGTTAAAACTAGTATTTTGTAATTATTTTAAAGTTTAATAGTATTCCATAATTCGTTTCCACCGGAAAATTATTTTAAGATCATATACGGACTGTCATATAAAATTTAGGTAATATTATACGCATAGTTTCTTCGTATAAATTTGTAACTATAACCACGCCAGTAAAGCCGTGAGTTAAAACTAATCATTTATAATTATTTTAAAGTTTAATACTATTCCATAATTGTTCTCCCGGGAAAATTATTTTTGGTATTATCGTACGCATAATTTCTTCCTATAAATTTGTAACACGAGCAAAGCCGCGAGTAAAAACTAATATTTTATAATTATTTTAAAGTTTAATAATATTCCATAATTGTTTTCCCGGGAAAATTATTTTAGGTAATATTGTACACATAGTTTCTTCCTATAAATTTGTAACTATAATCACACGAGCAAAGCCGCGAGTAAAAACTAATATTTTATAATTATTTTAAAGTTTAATAATATTCCATAATTATTTTCCCGGGAAAATTATTTTAGGTAATATTGTACACATAGTTTCTTCCTATAAATTTGTAATTATAACCACGCGAGCAAAGTCGCGAGATAAACCTAATATTTTATAATTATTTTAAAGTTTAATACTATTCCATAATTGTTTTCCCGGGAAAATTATTTTAGGTAATATTGTATGCGTAATTTATTCCTATAAATTTGTAACTATAAACACACGAGCAAAGCCGCGAGTAAAAACTAATATTTTGTAATTATTTTAAAGTTTAATAATATTCCATAATTGTTTTCCTGGGAAAATTATTTTAATTTCTTCCTATATATTTGTAACTATAACCACACTGGCAAAGCCACGAGTAAAAACTACTATTTTATAATTATTTTAAAATTTAATAATATTCCATAATTGTTTTCCCGGGAAAATTATTTTAGGTAATATTGTACGCGTAATTTCTTTCTATAAATTTGTAACTATAACCACACAAGCAAAGCCGCAAGTAAAAACTACTATTTGATAATTATTTTAAAATTTAATAATATTCCATAATTGTTTTCCCGGGAAAATTATTTTAGGTAATATCGTACGCGTAATTTCTTCCTATAAATTTGTAACTACAACCACACGAGCAAAGCCGCGAGTAAAAACTATTATATTGTAATTATTTTAAAGTTTAATAATATTCGATAATTTGTTTTCCCTAGAAAATTATTATCAGGGTCATATACGGTCTGTCATATACAATTTTGGTAATAATATTGTACGTGTCGTTGTAAATTGCTTCTAGACCGATCAATGTTAGCCGTGCGCAGCAATAGTTAAATGTTTTATGGATTCAATAATATTTATGCATGAAGCACTTAACCATTAATTACATTTTTTCTTCAATATTATAAAAAACAATATACAGACTTATTTTTCACGAAAAAACCGGTTTGTACCGTTCGTTTTAATTTCTAATTTTCAGACAACAGCAGTAGACATAAATTAAAAATATAATGATAATAAAATAAAAACAGTGTTTTCATTTTATTTTTATTAAATAGATAATTATAAAAAAGTTAAGAACAGCAGGAAGCAGAAAAAAGAGTAAAACGATCCGCAACAAAACGGAAGTCGAGAATAATCATCGAACATGAAAAACACTTCTAATTAATTAATTAAATTGTTTATAAAAAATAAACTGTTCGACAAATCGTTGTGTATATCAAATGGCTTCTATAAAAATAGTTAACGAATCGTAAAAAAAACCAATCGCTCAAATCGATCAAGAATTGCGTCCTGTAGCATGTGCCCACATACAGACATACGTAAGAACCAGTAGACGGAGACGTTTATTGTGACTAGGGAAGATTTCTCGAGGCGAGAAAACTCGTGAAATTCGTCCATATTCGAGACGAGAAAAAACAATCCAAGAACTCGAGAAATAGTTTCGTAAACTCGCCTTTACCGCTCGCCTTTACCGCTCGCCCTCGCCTTTAGTGTGGCCCTGATCCATTTAGACTTTACGGTAAAACTAGAGTCGGTTGTACATTTCCATGTCACGTGGTGAGGCTTCGCTTATGCACGAGTTGTTACAAAAAACAATAAGAAAAACACTAGTTGTTTTAATAAATTTTAAACGCCCTCTACACTACTCGCGAAGTTACCTCGACAAAGTGCTCATCGAAGTTGATCGCAGTCCGAAGTACGTAACTACACACTCGTGTCACTTCGCGAGGAGTTCAGTACCCGTGAGTCGCCGGCACGCACCCACGTGTAAATAGTACGACGTCTATCTGCAAACTGAAGTACGCTGACTAGTGTAGTGAGACGCTTCGTTTAACTTCGCAAAGTCCTTTGACTTGGATGCAAAAGACCAAAAACGATCGGAAGTCGCCCGAGGCGAGGCGAGGTTGCAGAAAACGAATCTAAGTACCTCTCTATACTATTCTCTTCGCCTAACTTCGATCAACTTCGCGATTAGTGTAGTGCAAGTTTTAAATCAAACATCAGTGCTTCAGTACCGAACATGCGGATTGCGAATGTTTTTACTTTCTACTAGATAATGTTAGGTGCCATTTTTATGACTAGAATTGTAAATGCGTAGCTAATTTTCTTAGTTAGAATATTCATATTACACACATTTTTGTAGGTAACTTAAAGTTCTGTTTAATTTCTAATAGTAAATTTTACGTATATTATGAATACACGTAAAATTTACTTACGAAAAAAAAATTGTATAATTTATGAGACGTTGCTTAGTTTTATCAGATTATGTATCAGTAAATAATTTAATTATTATTGGGTTGGCTAAAAAGTAAAGGGCGTTTTTTTTCAAAAATTATCTAAAAAATATAGGAAAGTTCTAGAAGCTTCAATGAAAAGCTAATTAGTAGAAACCATTATAGTTAATTAGTAAAAACCATAAGTAGTTAAAATTATACTTGTTTACAGTTTAACTTTTGCAAGTATTTTAGTAAGATCAAAGCTTCTCCGTCTGTATGACGCCTAAAAGGTCTTAAAAATATATCAATGAAGAATTTAATTATGAGTGATTTTGTCCGACTTCTTTAATGTCTCCACAACATTTCTATAAAGACTCCAAAAGAAACAAAAAAAACTAAATGGTATAACACTAGTTCTACTAGTTAACTAGAAAAATTCAATTACGAGTAATTACTAGTAATTTGGCGTCTTTAATGTGTCCATAATATTTCTATAAAGACTCCAAAAGAAACAAAAAAAACTAAATGGTATAACACTAGTTCTACTAGTTAACTAGAAAAATTCAATTACGAGTAATTACTAGTAATTTGGCATCTTTAATGTGTCCACAATATTTCTATAAGACTCCAAAAGAAACAAAAAAAACTAAATGGTATAACACTAGTTCTACTAGTTAACTAGAAAAATTCAATTACTAGTAATTACGACTAATTTGGCGTCTTTTATGTCCACAATATTTCTATAAAGACTCCAACAGAAACAAAGAAACTAAATGGGTATAACACAAGTTCTACTAGTTAACTAGAAAAATGAAATTACGAGTAATTACGACTATTTTGGCATCTTTAATATGTCTATAAAGACTCCAAAAGAAACAAAGAAACTAAATGTGTACAACACTAGTTCCGGTAACGACAAAATTAATCAAAACGAAAAAATAAGAAAAATTGGTACTTTTAAATTTTGAACCAAAGAGTAAATAGTCATTTAACGAAATTATATCGATTCCAGCTGAAGAAGAAGATCTATCGACTTAAAGTAATTTTATACGTGAATCTATTCACCAAAAAGGGTATAAATTACCCAAGAATGAGTTAGATATAATGAAACTCACGGTGCAATTTTATGATGAAAAAACAGGACATATTTATTGTTTCATTTTCCTTTCTTCGGTTATTGTTACTTTTTGTTTTTTTCTTTGATTTTATACGTGAATCTATTTAGCAAAAAGGGTATAAATTACCAAAGAATGAGTTAGATATAATGAAACTCACGGTGCAATTTTATGAAGAAAAAACAGGACATATGTATTGTTTCATTTTCCTTTCTTCAATTATTGTTTTCTTTTCTTTTTTTCTTTTCTTCACATTGTTTATGCGACCATCAGTTGAGTCGATTCACTTTAAACACCTATGACCGGATAAATTTAAGGAATAGAAGGAATTCTAATATTCCCATTCAACGTATAGACAGCACGTTTTATAATTTAGGACCAGTATACATATTGGGAAAATACGGGCGACAGAGAGGAGATTAATTATCCAAAGATGCTTATAAGAATTCTGTTTGCATTTTGAACATCACATTGTAGCTATGAATAGCAATGAGCCAAATATTTTGCATAAGTTTAGCCGCAAAAATCCTGCTGGAACGGTCCTCTTCACTAATCATGCTATTCATTTATACATTGCGACAACATTTTATGTGCAATAAAATTAAAACCGCAATATTGATGCATTTTGGTATATTAAGCAGTTCTGGTGAGGAAAATGACTACAGTGATGACGACCGTGACTCAGGATGCCAAAAAAATTAAAATAAAGTGTTGAAAGAAACACGCGTAATGGTAAAATTGTTCAGAAAGAGTTCTTTAGAAATTGGTATATTAAGCAGTTCTGGTGAGGAAAATGACTACACTGATAATAACCGTGACTCAGGAGGCCACAAAATTTAATATAAACTTTTGAAAGAAACACGCGTAATGGTAAAATTGTTCAGAAAGAGTTCTTTAGAAATTGGTATATTAAGCAGTTCTGGTGAAGAAAATTACTACAGTGATAATAACCGTGACTCAGGATGCCACAAAATTTAAAATAAAGTTTTGAAAGAAACACGTGTAATGGTCAACTTGTTCATAAAGAGTTCTTTAAAACCCTTTACAGAAATATGTGAAAGAGCATTTTGGCCTCGAGTAGAACTTCTTATTGAAAGTGAGAACACGGTGGAATTCTACAATGAAAATTGTAATGGTCGAATGATTGTTAAACTGAGAAATGCAATAAAAAAGGATTTATTTATTCGAATATGTCCTGAAGGTGGATTTCTGGCAATATCTGCAGCCTACAAGGTTTATTAAACACCTTACTTCTCATAAATGTGTCCATTGAGATACTATCGAGAGAACATGAGAAAATCATGATATTAGAGGCGATTATAAATGTATTGGTTGGTAAAATACAATAGGCTATTTGACTTGATTTTCAAATTGTTTTGAATTGTTCTATTTTGCATTATAAGCACACAACATTTATATTTCCAGGATATATGACGTATTTTTCACATAAAACACAATTTCTGTAATGGCGTCTAGCGTGACGTCACACACAATGTAAACATAAAACATAAACATAAACATAGTCCTGCCGGCTGAAGGGTTTAATATTTATTTTCATACTAAAATCGTGAATAAATGGTATATAGTGCCACAATGTACGTGTAGTGCCACAATATATGTGTAAAAAGTCGACACAAAATGTTCGTTTGAGTGTCAACGAATACTAAAGGCGAAAAAAGTGGCTGCAATTAGCCCGAAGAGATCCAAACAGCATTGTAGCTCACTCAAATGTTTTTATGTGTCAAGATCATTTCTATATAAGTAATATTTGTGTTTTAAACATTATTATCGATACCAATGCCTATAAACCAAAAGAATAAAAATATTAAATTTTGATATGAATGCGTTTTACTCGCCTGTGACGTCATCTGACTTTTAACTAAAATAACAGGGCGTTTGCGACGTTGATTGAATTTTAAAAAGTATTGCGATTTCTTTACGTTTTTTTAAAAAATATAAACTTATTCTTTCGAAAATGTAAAGCAATACGCGTATTTAAGTTACAATCTAATAGGATGACCCCGAATTGTGGTATACTTTCGATGTTGTCAAATAGCCTATAGTCGGAAGACGATTTGGCTACCGCATTTTTAGTATCTCTATCTAAAATACGAAACCGACTGTCACATGACACAACAAATTTTCTCATATTTTTTAAATCATACTTGACTGGAAATAATAAACAGGTTTGTGATATAATTCGAATAACTATCTACTAACTTATATAGTAAGTCTGACAGCATTTAATCTCGTCATCACATTCAATAGAGATTTATTTGTTGTTAATTATATTAATTAGCTAAGCTTATCTAAACAATATAAGTTTAATTCGACTTTTATTAGTTTAGTATAGGGTTAATTCTTCTAGGATTAATTCTTACTATACCTACCACAAATTATTTAATTAAAAAACTTAATAATTTTGGTTATAATTTTGAAATTTGGAGTTTGAGTTCAATTTATGGGACCATTATAAGTCCTGTCTCTTATATAAGCCCTATCTTAATCCTATCTTCTAATATATATATATATATATATATATATATATATATATATATATATATATATATAACTATCTTGATAACTCAATTAATAACTGACTTAAAACTCAAGAAATGAATATTTTTGTTTTACACCTTATTAACAAAATACAGATAACTAATTATAATTACGTTATAACAAAAATATTTTTATTAATTAAAATTAGTCGAGAAGTCAAAAACTCCAGTCATAACAATACCACAAGGCGAATTTAAATGATAATAGATATTTTAAAACATTAAAAAATGGCATAATTTTAAAGAAAGATATCTTGTTAATAAAGTTATATTAAATCACTACTTGTGAAATTACCCGAGTTATAATTCTATCTATTAAAAAATGATTGCGTGTAAAATTATCCAAGTTATAATTCTATTTATATAATTCTATTTATTAAAAAATTATTGCTTGTGAAATTACCCGAGTTATAACTCTATCTATATAATTATATCTATTAAAAGATAATTACTTTTGAAATTACCCGAATTATAACTCTATCTATATAATTCCATATATAAAAGATTATTGCTTGTAAAATATCCCGAGTTATAACTAAAACTCGAGGCTGGCTCACTAATCGACAATAAAGTACACACATGCATGATATACAACACAATGAGAACACGTGTTGTAGCTCTCATGGAACGAAAAAGTAAAAAAACATTAATGGAGCTCTCTTCGGCATACAAAGAAATAATGCATACTTTTAATTCATATTTTAATTTTATCAAAGGAGAAAAAAACTTAAAGCCCGGCCTTTTACAAATACTAATTTAAATTAGGAATTTTATTGACAAGTATTAGCTAAATACATTTTCATTAATTAAAACGAAAATATATATATATATATATATATATATATATATATATATATATATATATATATATATATAAGCGCTAGCTTATATGTGTTAGCTACATATAAACGCAGTAATCAACTGGGGCATTGTTAATAGCGCGCCTGCAGCTTGCATGTTGGCGGCACTGCTAACTTACAGTAATGTATACAACTTGACATTGGCCGCACGTCAAACAGCGTTGCGGGGCGCCCGCCAAATCCACGCCGACTGACATGCCTGTCAAATTTGACATATCGCGTGCGATGGGCCGTGTTTAGTGTTGTACTACGTTCACTTATTTTTGTAATAGTTCGCACTACATTAGATAAGTAATGGAATATTTTATTTTGGGTAATAATTTATTTTTCTATGGTACAATAGCCCTGGATGAGCCTTTTGCTTTGTTATGGAATTTCCTCCATAGTGACTCATTCTTGGCTGTATTTTTTTCAGTTTTTATCATACAAATGTTTAAATTCTTTTGAAAACAGTTGAGGTAGACTTTGCTTTTAAATCTAGTGTATTTCAGATAATCCAAAAAGATTTTTAGATACTTCTACTTTCAGTCCAGGTTCTTTGTATAGTATATAAAGTTCAAGATTTTGATCTTGCCATATTCCAGTAAACTAGATACCACCAAAGGTACTGTATTTTAATAAGAATGCATTAATTATTAAATGTTAATTAATATTTTACCTCTTCTTTTCTGGAAGACTTTTGTCTGTTGTTTTACTCACGTGTACAAGTTATACAGGCTGTACTTTTATTAAGACATATTTACACAAAATTTATTCCTTTTGTAGTTGTAGAATCACCCTCATGAATGTCGCAAGTCAAATAACGCAGCTGTATAACTAAATGAAATATATTTCGTTTTCAACAAACAAGCAAGTCCCTTTAAGATGCCACATGAAAATTATAGTAATTTATAAAACAATTATTAAGCCATTATATGATACCGAAATTTCCGAGAAAAATAAAATTTTGAGACATATTTGCTCAGTCAACCTGTTAACATGTTATCACCAATTAAACATTAACAGTATTCGAACAATTAACGTAAGTTTGCCATTCACATCGGCTTAATTAAAATAATACTCCGAAAACCAGATCAATATTAAAACCAAAAATTAATTACTTGCCTTCCAAATAAAATTAAAAATAAAAATAATTCTATGTATGGATGCAAATTCGTTACGTAATATAACTGTTTACTTGTGTGTGTGTATGTGTGTGTGTGTGTGTGTGTAATTGACCATAGGCATCTACAGCATGCGCGAATATGTATGGTGACGATGTGAATTATATATAGGATTTCAAATTCACAAATATTTCGAATATTTTTGCGAAATGTTAAATTATCGCAGAAGGTTGCAAAAACATTATAAATATTATTGCAAATAATCAATAACGTACATAAATAATTTAATTAGTTCGTGTACAGCAAATGAATCGATTTGATAACGGATTACGATTTTAAACATCGATTTCTTTTTAAATCATACTGTCGTCAATCTGGAAAGAAATTAATTAGAATTAAAAAAAATATTAGAAATATTGGTACAAATTTTGGAAAAATTGGTACAATACCTATTCCTATATCCTAATAAGTTACTTTACCAGGTTTTTCTGTTTCTTGATTGCGATCAGAGAAATACGTCGTTTTAAAATTGGTAGAGTTTGGTCAATCAGTATTGGGCGTGCTAGTTGATTTATCACTAACAGACCATGATAAAGTTTTGATAAAATTTAAACAAAAACCTAAAAGGTGTACCATTTGATCACCAGTATACTTCTATCAATAATATCGACTTGAACGATAAAATCTCTGTCACTCAGTCTATTTGGATTAGTATAACTGATTTTGATCAGCCTAGGAAAACCTGGTTATAAATTTCGAGTTTAATATTGCATTTCTTGTTCGATAAGGTTTTAATCCGACCACTAAAATCAGACTCAGAGTGCACGTCACAATAGCATGCTCCACATTCGGCACACTGCCTTTTCTGCATAAAACATTAAAACATTATTATTTTATTTGTTTACTAACAAACTATTACATTTTATTAAACAATTGACGTTTCACTAGTAACATATTCACAAAAGAATTTACTTTTAATGCAGTATGTAACGACACATTTCTATAAATTTATTCCCGTAATTAAATTCTAAACTCTAAAGTAAATGTTTAAAAAATAAATTCAACAACATTGTATATAATAAATATATTTCTCGCGTAAAAACACATGTGTATTGTTTAAAAATATCATTAGTACACAATAATTTAACTCAAAGTGAGAAACAAATCTATAATGAAAACTTTATCCGCATTATTTACCGATACTAGAATGTTGTTTTCACATCACTATGGCTATGCACGGAGCGGGCAACCCATTATTATCAATCGATGTTGCGTCCAATCGGGCGATATCGGCCGCCGAGCCGGCACAGCCGTGCACGCGCCCTCCTCCCGCACCCCCACCCTCTCCGTTCCCCCGCCACTTCAGCCGTATCGATGTCGCCGCCCGAGGACAGTTCGAAAACAATTATTTTTTTTATAAATACCTCGGTTACTATGCAATAAGTTCTTTGTGTTACGTCTCGTGTTACCCTATAGCTGTCGCCATATCTTTTTACAAACTGTCGATTTGCCGAGTATATTTAATACTGAAAATCTGACGGTTTAAAGAAGTTTATAGAATTATAATTTATAGAGAGAAGCGTAAAATTTTCCAAAATAAAGAGCAAGTTATAATTAGCCATTGATCTACGGTTGATCTGAAAAAATATAATGTCTTTTCACAAACTGTCAATTTATCAAATATCTTTTATACTTTATTAAATGGAAATCTGATGTTTTAAAGAAGTTTGTAGAATTATAACTGGTAGAGTCGTAATATTTTCCAAAATAAACACGAGTTATAATTGGTCATTGATCTACGGTTGATCTAAAAAATATAATATCTTTTCACAAAATGTCAATTTGCCAAATGCCTTTTATACTTTATTAAATGGAAATCTGACGTTTTAAAGAAGTTTGCAGAATTATAATTGGTTGAGAGAAGAATAAAACTTTACAAAATAAAGAACAACTTACAATTGTCCATCGATCTACAGTTGATCTGAAAAATATTATGCCTCTTCACAAACTGTCAATTTACCGAATATCTTTTATACTTTATTAGCTAGAAATTTTATATTTAAAGAAGTTTGTACAATTATATTGATAGAAATTGGGGTAATTTTTTCTTAAATAAAGAACTAATTATTATTATCCATCGATCTAGAGTGGATCTGACAAAAATATTATTATATATTTTTCGGTCGATCAATCTGCCAATTTCCTTTAAAATATAATACCTGGAAATCTGGTATTTTAATCTAAAATTATAATTGGTAGACAGGAGGTGCAATTTTCGAAAAAAAAGAACCAATTATGATTATTCATCGATCGACAGTTGATTTGAAAAAATATTGAATTAAATATCTTTGTCCATTTTTTTTCTTTTTATCAGAAAAACCATTTACTTTTTTATTATTAAGTTATTTATGGAGTATTTTATTATTAAGTTATTTCTGGAGTATTTTATTATTAAGTTATTTCTGGAGTATTTCTGGAGTATTCCCGTACACTTATTCATAAATTTGGATTTGAAAATCTAAAAGAAAATAGACGACTCTGGCTCAGAGCGGGCCGCAAGTTTTCTGGACGTGAAATACTTCAAGTAGCTGTTCTCAGAGTTAGATTTTGAAGAGGTGAACTTATTTATTTCCTAATAATTAACAAAATTATAAAATGTTTTGAGGGAATGGACTTAGTCTTGGCTGAAAAAGGTCTAGTTGAATTTTCTCACAAATGTTATTACGGATATTGATAGATTTGACGTAAATGACACGAATGAGCCTCGTGGTACATAGTACCATACCGCAGTTCCGAAATATACTAATTTTTCCACGTCCGTCGAACTCTGTTATCAAAGCAAAATGACAGAAGTGAACACCGCCCGCTGCGTCCATAGGGATCGTGCAGGACGCTACCAGCGCCATATGGCGAAAAATTGATAAACCTTTGGTTAATCTGCTGTATGCGGCATATTGTAATGAATTAAACTTGTTTATAATACCTAACGCTCTGATATTGACAAACTTTTAACCGAAATTTCATATTTCATGTTTATTGCATAGTCCTTATTCTTAAAACTCTTTCATCGGAGTATTAGAATTCTTATTTAGCTAATATAGATGTTTATGGGCACGTATGAGTAAGACATACCAATTTATGATGAAAAAAACGATAGTTACCATTACAAAATAACAAATTGTATATATATATATATATATATATATATATATATATATATATATATATATATATATTGTAATGGTAACTATCGGTTTTTTTAATAATAATTATATACATTGGCCAAAAGATGGCATTTACGTAAATATACCGGTGAATCGCTATGGTATTAGACTTCAATATTTTACTTATCGTTTTTATTTTAATTTTACTTATCTTTACTTACCTATTTTAATATTTACAAAAAAATATTTTATTTCAACCATAACTAGTAATTTTGATGAACCTACATTGAAATACTTGCTCTCAAAAGCTTTTAATACATAAATTAAAATAAATTCATTAGATTTACAAAATTCTAAAGTAAGGTCGTTTCGTAACGAGATGACACGTCACGCTGTCCCAGCGTCATCTTTCGTTCATTAATAAAAAAATTGGTGCGCCTAAAACTACATTATAGAAGTGAAAACTTTAGCAAGCAAAGTAATCGTACTGTATATGATAGAAATTTCCAATATGAAAATTAAAAACCTAAATAGTAGCGGTAATACAGGTGTACTGCATAAATACGCTTTCAAGAAGACACGTGAACAGTCTAAAACAATACATTACACATTCAACTGATCATAATTTATCGACTTTGCCACCAAATTATACCATAATAAATATGATATACTAATGCATACAAATACGCTTAATTAATTTATAAAAGTTTTGCAATTACATACAAAATACATAACATAACAAGTAAATATATTTGTCTAAAGAAAAAAACACGGTTTCATTTTAAACGTGAACTTTATATACTGAATGTGAACAATCCAAAACAATGCATTATACATTCAACTGATTATATTTTATCTACTTTCGCACCTAATAATATCATAATAAATATGATGTACTAATGCATACAAATACGTCTAATTAATTTATAAGAGTTTTGTAATCATCTACAAAATACATTATATAATAAATAAAAATACACGTCTTTATTTCAAACGTGAACTTTATATACTGAACGTGAACAATCCAAAACAATGCGTTGCACAAACCATAAAATATCATAATAATTATGATATACTAGTGCAAACAAATGCGCTCAATTAGTTTATAAAAGTTATACAATTATATACAAAATACACTACATAATAAAAAATACATTTGCATAAGGAGAAAATATATCTCCTCATTAGAACCGTCGACTTTACCCCCAGTGAATATAACCCGCCTGCGGAAAAGAGAGTTAAATCTGAATTTTATTAATAAATAATATTTTTATAAAAAATACATACGA
The DNA here is from genome assembly GCA_039881145.1 of Druceiella hillmani. Taxonomy (NCBI): domain Eukaryota; kingdom Metazoa; phylum Arthropoda; class Insecta; order Lepidoptera; family Hepialidae; genus Druceiella; species Druceiella hillmani. The sequence goes on from JAYKKI010000035.1 coordinate 8,988,014, forward strand.
AAATAAAAAAAAATGCTTTAGCGTTAGGGCAATGACGCACTGGAAAAAATGGCAAAATAAAAATATATTTATCCACTTGACTGCTCGATTCAGCCGAGTCTAGCGCTAAGTAAGACACGACAAGGGTCAATCATTCGGCCTACTGCCGAGTATACCCGAAACGCGCCACGCGAAATCGCAATGTTTTCCCATCAAACAAATTTAGACGAGGTAAGCTAAAAGAAGTTTAAAAACTTAACTAGTTTGTTTTAATAATAATCTTTATTCAAACGATAGTATTATAAGTACATTTGAATGCAAACATTGGTTCGACAGACATCGTAATAATAACACTAATAAAATGTTACTGTTATTTTTTTCCTTATTGGTTACCTTAATAATACTAATCACAACAGGGTCGTTATACAAATACACTAAAGTATTGTGTGAGATCTATTAAATTTTATACGGAAAATGAGGCATAGCCAAACAATATAGCTTATAAAGTGCTAATAATAGAGTAAATTTAAAGAAAGTCGTTAGTCGTATTTAGAAAAACTCGTTTTTTACTACTACTTACTTTAACTTTAAAGAAAGTCGTTAGTCGTATTCAGAAAAACTCGTTTTTTACTACTACTTACTTTAACTTTAAAGAAAGTCGTTAGTCGTATTCAGAAAAACTCGTTTTTTACTACTACTTACTTTAACTTTAAAGAAAGTCGTTAGTCGTATTCAGAAAAACTCGTTTTTTACTACTACTTATTTTAACTTTAAAGAAAGTCGTTAGTCGTATTCAGAAAAACTCGTTTTTTACTACTACTTACTTTTTTAATATGGCAAGTACTCGCAAAATGTTTAAATTAGAAAAATTTTAAAATCTGACTATAGTATGAAATATTTTCGAATATTGAACACCGAAAAATTTATCCAGCAACTTAGACGCCAAACCCTACGATCAATACAGTATAAATATTTTTTTTATTTATTTTAGTGCTTTCGATTGAAAATAAACTCTGTATGCACAGTAGTCAAATATAAAAAAAAACATAGGCAGCCATGGGGTCTGCCGACAAAAGTGAAAACTATTTATTTTTCTATATAAAAATATTAACATATTTAGTATTCACAGTGACTCTACAATTAAACAATTAAAATAACAATCAAACTAAAACACAATTTAAACAATGCACAGTATACACACATTGTACTTTCCACGTAGTCAATTTAACTTTACTTGTATAGACATACAAAGCAGCACTAATGTTGCACACCTACATATTACTATACTGCTATTACAGCATGTCGGTCACGCGAACTCATAAAATTTTATCCATCCAAAAAGCGTCCAAAGCGCACATCATACAGTCAGGTATACAAAATGTAATGGTGTATATATGTGTGTACACAGGTCACTACGAATGTGCCAGTCTCGTTCAGTAGACGTTATATATATATATATATATATATATATATATATATATATATATATATATATATATATATATATATATATATTTAAATGCTTTCATTGATGGCCAAAGCGCAACACGTCATACTCATAGCTACAAATATGATATACTGTTAACATTAGCATGTAAGTGACGCGAATCCATAAGATTTTCCCCTACACAGAATCGCTCAAAGACCCTAATGAAGTTTTCACTTCAAAAAACAGATATTGCATAAAATTATAGCATAACGCATAAAATTATAGCTTATAATGGAAATATTTCGATTATTTTACGATCATGGAAATTCAGCAACATCGAGCGAGCTCGACCTTGACGACTGGTCAATGCGTTTTCACCACCTGACTTTAACCTTTTTAGAAAATTCACTTCCCCTAAACATACTCCTGATTAAAAAAAAGTTTTTATTCCCCCTCTATCTAGACATCGTAATTATTGAGTACTCATAATACATAACCTTTCAAATTTAACAATAAATAGTTACTGAGAACGTAATGTTCAAATTTAACCTTAAAAACTCAAACCCAGACAGAATGAAATAAGGATACCCTTCTATCTAAAGGACTTCCGTCTACGTGAAAACCCGAAAACTAAACTTTCCACTAAATCATAAAAATAACAACTGATACTTTTTCAACTCTTCACATGCATGTAAACTAAATGATGGTATTTCGCGGTAACGACTACATAGAGGAAGTTCGCGTGACTAGATACCGGAAAGACAGTTTAAGTTTTCCCCCATGTAAGATGGTGAACATGCACAGCTTTTCCGCCGCGGTAAGACGGGGGGAAAACCTTCTTTACCTATATTGTATTGATTTTTCCAGATTATTTAAAATGAAAATCAGATATGCTTGACTAGCTTTTCGGATATTGGGAGTAAAATTGTTGTGAAGTGTTTGGGGCAATCGAAACAACACAATAAGTAAAGAGTACTAGATATTATATTTGAGTAAGTTGTCTTGTTTTCTTAATTCTGGTATAATAATAACAATAACACTTTTATTTTTTGCAATATTAAAGTTATTTACATATTGTCTTATTTCTACGTTTATTTATGTGAATAGTGTTTGTTGTTACGTTTATATAAAATAAAAATTTATTTTGATTACTTAAAAAATTTAAAAAAATAAGTTTTTAGTTTTCTGCAATCAATCATGCTCTACGGATAAGGCCTCCTCCAAAGTTAACTAATCTTCTCTGGATTGGGGTGTTTGAAGCCAGTTTGGACTTGCTGTCTTCATAATTTCGCCTTACTATCTAGAGTAGGGTCTTCCCTTTTTACGTTTCCCTTTTAGTCCTTTCCACTCCATTATCTATTGGATCCATCGCTGTTCTTTTAGACGTGGTACATTGCCAATCCATTTATATTTTAATGCTAGAGTACGTAGCAGTGGATTAATGGATTTTATAATATTTTGTGTCTTCGTGTATCGTATTTTTTGGATTTTCCTAATTTTTTACATATTCTGGTATTATATTTCCTAAACTAAAAAAGGTTCAACGAAATATTTGTGTAGAGTTTAGATAAATTAACATAAATTACTTTTCGATTAGACCCGAAGTTCCCAAACTTTTTTGTTTCATAACCCACTTGCCGATTTCTTTTTAGGTTTCCATCCCTGGAAATGGAACCCATGTCGGATCACTTTGTTTTCCGTCCGTCCATCCGTCCGCTGTCTCTCAAAACCCTTTTTCTAAGAAACGGTTTGAGACATCAAATTTAAATGAATATTGTATACTGAGGTCTATATCCTTACATTGCTGTAACAATTTCAAAGCTTTTGATTCACGCAAGAAAAATGTGATGTCTTTAAAACGTATTTTTTTTATTCACGTTATAGCCAGTTTTACGTACTGATCATCAGAACTATAGAGGTATACTTCCGGTCGACCTACTACGTACAAATCTATGCGCACTCGAACCTCCATTCCTTATCAAAAACCATAGACATCTTTAATCGAGATCTCGCTTAAACTGGTCAGTGGACTCATGAAATTGGTCTTTTGGTTAACCCAAGTAAGTCACAAGCTATCATCATTGGTAGTCAAAGACTGACTTCTAAAGTAAACTTACCTAGTTTACCGAAATTAGTGCTAAATAGTACAATAATACCATACGCGTCAACTGTTCAAAACCTGGGCCTCTAAATATTTTCAAAGATCGAGTGAAAAAGTCCTGCATCTCCTGAAACCTTTTCCTTTGTGTCCTTGTCCTTTCCTGTCTTTTCCATCAAAATCATGTCAATAGTTTTGTTTCCTTATATTTTAGTATTTTTTTAAATCTCTTTTTTCGTCTAAAGTGCTATAAAGAATTTTCATTGTAAAATCTCTTACAGTCTACCAACTAAATTTCAATACTAATTGTTATGGTTGACTGGAAGAGATTGCTCATGTAGTACTAAATCCGCCATATGTACTATACACAAAAATTATAAAAGAAATAAATAAAATTTTGAAATTTCACATAACAGAAAAATTTTAAAAATAATTATTTCTAATTATATGTGAAATTATACATACTTTCTTATAATTAGTTTGTTCTTAATTCTATCTAATATACAGCGGGCAATATGTTTACTGTATGAAAAATTATTATTTTTAAACGTTTAATTAGAAGCATGTACATACTTTATTAATTAGATGTACCATAAAAATGTTTATAAATGCCTAAATGTGTACGGAAACCTCGTAGCGCGAGTTCTATTCGTGCTTAATAGATTTTTTTCGTCGACTTCTTACCTACGTAATATTAAATTTTTCCAAACATATTAACATGAGGAATGAGCAGTTACTACCCGAAGTCCAAGGATAGAGTTTATACTTGAGATCCTCTATACTAACTAAAAAAACTTGAAGTTCCATGATATAAGCTGGCAGCCACAGCCGGAGGACTGAGGAATTGAAACCCAGAATTCTATGACAGAGTCTCAGCTTGATACCTAAAATACTCATTTAAAACTGACAGATTCTCAAGTCTTACAATTTAGAACTGGCGCTATGACGGTTGCGTACACCTTTTAGGCATTTTTATACTTTTGAAAGTACACGTAAGGATAGTATTTCTATTAAAATAAGAAAGAAATACTACCTAAAATTATGAAAAAAAATTATGTATATATATATGTATATATATATATATATATACTATTCCATATATTTTAAGTATATACGTTAAGCGGTTTCTGAGATAAACGGCTTTAACAGCAGACAGACACGTCAGTGATCCTATAAGGGTTAAATTTTTCCTCTTAAGGTACAACACCCTAAAAGAAGTTGTGAGAGGAGTGGGGTAAACGAAAGAAAAATATTTTTGTGTCTTCGTAAGGAAATAATTTTATTCAAGAAAATTCTTTTCACGAAAATGAGAAAAATGCGTAAAATCTATCCATCATCGAAGCTCCTAAAAAAGGAACCAATCAAGAAAATTCGCTTAGAGTCGAATCACATTAAAATACTATACTTTTCCACGTTATTCAAATGCTAGGTGGTTAATGGCCGCGGGAGAGCTTGAATTATTGGCGGTAAGTTGAAATATCATCATCATCATCATCATATATATTAATACGCTAAGGTTAAGATGTTACTCTCCCTTTTTAGAAAAAACCTCACAACTAATCCACATAAATTATATATCATTTTATAGATAATTGCTTGCTCTACCGGCATCCACAACTAAAAAAATTATTATTGCTATTGTTTTTGCAAATTAATTAATTATTAAAATTATATACACAAAACGGCAATGCTGCCATCTAACGGCTCAACGTCAATATGGTTGACGGTCGGTAAAATTTATGTTTAATTTCAAATCCACTCACGTATAAATAAAGTGGCGCTTTAGCTCAATGCTTTTGATACTTGCGCCTCTATATGTCAATTTTAGTAAAATATTTGTTTGATCTGTCATCTGAGCTTCATAATGGAATAAAAACGTAATAAGCAGTGTGCAAAATTAGAAATGAATTGAATACCTGCAATCAATTTTGATTTATTAAATTGACTCTAAACACTCTGTTGTAACTAATATGACAGCTGTGAGTTCATTTTCTCATGTGTAAATATTTATAATCTACCACGCAAATTGATATAATGCGAAGACTTCGCACAGGTCACGCTCGTAAATATTTATTCGCTTTGAATCGTTATTAATAAATACGCAAGTAACTATTTATACATTTTGCGGTTTTTTTAAACCAGTAGAGCAAAAATTATACAAAATTGGCTGGCTTTGTCGTCGATAGGGCCGCGGGTATTGAGCGAGACAACGTCTACATAATGTGTATGTGTGTGTGTGGTGTGTATATGTGTACATATATAAAAACGCAGTGTCCGTGTATAAGTGTCGGACAGAATAAAACGCTATTCGTTGGCTATAAAGAAATAAGTGTGAAATGTTAGAACACAAGCTTATTTCATGTTTAGAGGCCATAGAATATTTCAAATACTTTGTGCTTGTTTTTCTCTTTGCATAAAATAAAACAAAATAATAAAATAAAAACAGATATTTATGAACTAATATCTATAATTACCATATTTAATTACAGATATGCATGTTAACAATGATAAAAAAACAATATTTTCACATATAAAGTAAACTATAAAAAATAGTCGCGTTCTTGAGTATGCAAATATAGACCATTATATTTAGGAATATCGCCCCATTTTCTTTCATTCAGATCATGCAATAAATAACATACATCCCTATTAGTACATATATGTTCCAGCCGAGTCTTCAGCTGGCAGCTAGTTGCCCTTATACGTTTCAATACAAGCTACTAGGGAAGTTGACTCACCATCGATATAGCAATGACTTCTCTCGCTGAAAACCAATATTATTATTCATTTGAATATGTTTCCGTACGTTTTTCCCGAATCTCACAAGTAAAAAAATCACAAAAAAATATTACTGTTGAGAGAATATAATTAATTCTTAAATCTACGATCTGCAAATAAACCAAAAATCAATACCCTTTGGATTTCTTGATGCAAGGTAACCAAAATAATTTTAAATCAAACTTAGAATGAAATGATTTAAATTCAAACGCGTGGTTCAGAAATTAGATGGTGGGAGCATGTTAAGCTTCAATTCGGAGTTTATTATTTTGAGAACAGGGCATAAAAACGAAAAATTATCAATGGAACCAAAATTTAGTTTAGAAATACCATTCCAGTGACATCCCACTCAAAGAGATACACGAAAAAGAAAGTATGCCATCAATTCTTTATGAGTCGCCGGATGGACAAATATAACGAAGTTATGAGGGTCACTTGTTTCACTTGGTCACTTGGTCACTTGTCGTAGACATATTGACTCGTCGGATGGACAGATATTACGAAGTTATGAGGGTCATTTGTTTCACTTGGTCACTTGGGCACTTGTCGTAGACATATTGATTAATCGGATGGACAGATATTACGAAGTTATGAGGGTCACTTGTTTCACTTGGTCACTTGGGCACTTGTCGTAGACGTATTGACTCGCCAGATGGACAGATATCACGAAGTTATGATGGTCACTTGTTTCACTTGGTCACTTAGGTACCTGTCGTAGTCGTATTGACTCGTCGGATGAACAGATATGACGAAGTTATGAGGGCCACTTGTTTCACTTTGTCACTTGGGCACTTGTCGTAGACGTATTGACTCGTCGGATGGATAGATGTTACGAAGTTATGAGGGTCACTTGTTTCACTTGGTCACTTGGGCACTTGTCGTAGCCGTATTGACTCGCCGAATGGACAGATATTACAAAGTTATGAGAGTCACTTGTTCCACTTGGTCACTTAGGTACCTGTCGTAGACGTATTGACTCGTTGGATGGATAGATGTTACGAAGTTATGAGGGTCACTTGTTTCACTTGGTTACTTAGGTACCTGTCGTAGACGTATGACTCGTCGGATGAATAGATATGACGAAATTATGAGGGTCACTTGTTTTACTTGGTCACTTGGGCACTTGTCGTAGACGTATTGACTCGTCGGATGGACAGATGTTACGAAGTTATGAGGGTCACTTGTTTCACTTGGTCACTTAGGTACCTGTCGTAGACGTATTGACTCGTCGGATGAACAGATATAACGATATTATGAAGGTCACTTGTTTCACTTGGTCACCTGGGCACTTGTCGTAGACGTATTGACTCGTCGGATGGATAGATGTTACGAAGTTATGAGGGTCACTTGTTTCACTTGGTCACTTAGGTACCTGTTGTAGACGTATTGACTCGTCGGATGAACAGATATAACGATATTATGAAGGTCACTTGTTTCACTTGGTCACCTGGGCACTTGTCGTAGACGTATTGACTCGTCGGATGGATAGATGTTACGAAGTTATGAGGGTCACTTGTTTCACTTGGTCACTTAGGTACCTGTCGTAGACGTATTGACTCGTCGGATGAACAGATATAACGATATTATGAAGGTCACTTGTTTCACTTGGTCACCTGGGCACTTGTCGTAGACGTATTGACTCGTCGGATGGATAGATGTTACGAAGTTATGAGGGTCACTTGTTTCACTTGGTCACTTAGGTACCTGTCGTAGACGTATTGACTCGTCGGATGAACAGATATAACGATATTATGAAGGTCACTTGTTTCACTTGGTCACCTGGGCACTTGTCGTAGACGTATTGACTCGTCGGATGGATAGATGTTACGAAGTTATGAGGGTCACTTGTTTCACTTGGTCACTTAGGTACCTGTCGTAGACGTATTGACTCGTCGGATGGACAGATATTACTAAATTATGAGGGTCATTTGTTTCACTTGGTCACTTGGGCACTTGTCGTAGACGTATTGACTCGCCGGATGGACAAATGTTACGAAGTTATGAGGGTCACTTGTTTCACTTGGTCACTTAGGTACCTGTCGTAGACGTATTGACTCGTCGGATGGACAGATATTACGAAGTTATGAGGGTCACTTGTTTCACTTGGCCACTTGTCGTATACGTATTGACTCGTCGGATGGACAGATATTACGAAGTTATGAGGGTCACTTGTTTCACTAAGAAAACTTAATAAACAGTAGCCCGAAATAAACGGTTTATTCCATCTTCACATAAAACGAGACCAACAAAAATGGACCTAGCATTACAGAAGTGGAATATAATTAAAAAAAACTTTTTTAGAATGTACCAAACAATTCACGGATTGATAATTAGAAAAAAAAACAAAACATAAAATTTGCAACCATCATACAATACGAAAAATACATCTTGATAAATTCACATGATTATATGTTTGGTATATCACGAATAGTTAATAAGAAATAAACATAACGATAAAAATCTAACAAAGTACATTATAACTTTCTAGATACGATTACAAAACAGTTAATATCGATCTCTTTTTTAATGTGTATCCATTGCCTTAATTATAATTTAAAAACAAACTTTTAACTGACATTGACATTCATTCCGTGTTGTCAAAATTATTTTTTTTTCACTCTATTCGTGTCTTTTTTATCTTTATCTTTGATTATATGGCGTTCGTTCTCTGCACAGAGAACCTTTGCCAATGTCAAGTGTGGATAGAAAGGGTGTGCAACACTGCTTAAATCATATTTCGGGTATCTGTCATTGTTGCGTGTTAACAAAATAATAAACTATACAATAAAACAATAATTAAGTAAGAAGTTGGCCACAATTAAAAAAAATGAGATATAATATACAGGAGAGTACAAAATAAATATTTGTGAGTTTTTGTTACTTTTTTCTACGATCCTGTTGGATATGCAAGATGTAACATAATATTCGATTTGTGTGTGGAGGATATAGCAGAACACAATCGATATTTTGTTTCATTTTGCTGATTTGAACGGTTTCATATTACGTCAGGTTATTCTGACTTAATAAAAATACGAGATTTCTTAAAACTGAAAATTTTAAGAAATTTATTTTTTCAATTTTTTTCATGAAATCTTTTTTTATGCTCCGACAGGATTGCAATCATAATTCCAATTTCTGTTTTTTGAGAGGATATGATACTTCATAAAAATAATACCTCTCCTAGCTTTACTATCCACATTCAGTTTCCTTTCATACTCTCTTCCTTAATTTTTCTTCTTTCGTTTCCACAAAGTCCTTCCGAATATATCAATATTAGATAATTATTTTTGTCCTTTTGAAAAATAAATTTTACATATTTTTTTACTATCCTCTTTGTGACATTGTAAATATATTGTAATATCAGTTGACTGATAGAGATTGCTCCTGTAGCAATAAGTTCGCCAAATGTATGTACATTTATCGAAGTAAATAAAGAAATAATTAGTGCCCTTATAGCGCCGCTCGAAGGGAAAAATGCTGATAACCTCTCCAAAACTTATAAATGCTTCCCTTTCTCTATATCTATCGACAATACAAAAAGCCTGTCAACCACGAGTGGAACTCGCACTACGAGGATTCCTGACACATTTAGGCGTTTATAAATACTTGACCGTACATCATATTCCTATTAAACTATACACAAAATTTCAATTTTTTAGAACAAAAATATATTGCCTACTGTATCTTTCACATGCGCATATTTAAAAAAAATAATTTTTTATTTACAAACTAAAAAATTTCAGATCTGTTCCTTTACTTGTGCTATGAGATCTTGCTTCTTACCAAATTTCATGCTTCTAGATTAACGGGAAGTACCCTATAGATTTTGATTTACTTGAGAGTGTCAAAATATGCGGCTTAAATGGCCGTATTTTAGGGGTTTTTTATTGTAAATAGCTGTATTATGCCGTAAATACCCAGCCCATAAAGGACTGTATTTTAGGGAACGTAGATCTAATTATTTTTGATTAATTTCAATTTAATACTCCCACGCGTTCCTGAGAAAAAGGATCTTGACAGACATATGGTCAACGAAGTGAACCTAAAAGGGTTGTTTTTTCCTTTTAAGTAATAATATCGACATAAGAAGACGATAAAGAACATAATAGTACATACCGACTCTAACATAAGAAAAAGATAGACCATTTCTGCTCCCTATGATCAAACGAAACCCTCAGAGGAAACATTTTAACTAATCTCCTATTTCGAAGAAACTTAGTTTTGCCAAAGATTCTTCATCATTTAACTTGTTTAACTAATCAGACTGTAATTTAACATTACGGCCTATTTCTCATTCAATAGTAAATGAAATAACATAACTTATTAACTGAAAAAAAGACTTCATAAAACACGGAAAAGTTAATCTTCTTTTTACCTACGACGGAACGGAGGAAGTATATGCGTTTAGGGTGAGAGGTTGTGTGTGCAATCCAATGTTCCCATTTATCTCCAAAACGGTTTGACCAATTTAGACACAATTTTCTGCAAAATATTTGGAACTAATTGGCGATGGTTCTTAGAAAGGTGTTATGGCGTTCGCTCACTAGAGGGCGCTGCAACATTTTGTTTCAAACGAATGTTCCCATTTATTTCCAAAATTGTTTGACCGATTTAGACACGGTTTTCTGCAAAATATTTGGGACTAATCGGCGATGTGTCTTCGATAGGTGTTATAATGTTAGTTCACTAGGGGGCGCTGCAATATTTTATTGCAAACGAATGCTCCCATTTTTCTCCAAAGCAATTTGACCGATTTAGATACGGTTTTCGGTAAAAAAAAATTGTGATTTAACGGCGAAAATTATTAGTGAGGTGTTATGTTGTTAACTCGTCAGGGGGCTCTGCGATAAACATTTTTGATTTATCTAGATTAACTACTTTGTGGCCTTTCTTCGGCTTCGTCGATATGTGATCAAGGTAACATGTTTCCCAAGTGCTCTAATTCTTCCAATGCTATGCTGTTGTGCGGATTGTTGAAGAGTTTTCTTTGATTTAGATTAGTTGTTACTACGCCGTATAAAGATCGTACTCTAGTGAGAGCCACATAACCTTGCCCTTTGGCGAATGTTTTTTAGAAGCTTAGTTATTAAGACTAATAATAAAAAGCAAAATTAAAATTTTGATTCAGCCCATGGGAGATGAAAACATTTTAATCGAAAAAGTATAAAATAAAAAGCAAAATTGAAAATGTTAAAAAACCCACGGATGTAGTCTTTGTAATTGAAAAACTATGAAATATTTTTTTGGGCCAACATCCCGACTAAAAGAAAGTAAGAACCTATTAATGTAATTACGAACCGAAGAAAATCCGTCGGGGCAGCCACGCCACTCCTACGCCGAAAATTTTGCAGTTTTATCAGTTCGTGACTAATTGAAATTCACTTAGGAGCGCAAATAGCTTTTCCATGCTGCTACAATGTAATCGATATTGGGAACGAAAATGGCAATGACAGTCCCGACGGATTTTCTTGGATTTGTAATTATATTAATAGGTTCTTACTTTCTTTTAGTCGGAGAGGTTTTCAAACAAAACTTTTAATCTTTTTTCAATTACAACAACATCCGTCGTGGGATTTTTAAAAAATTTTCAATTTTCTTTTTTATTTATTGAAAACTCCTCCTCGGATTGATAGATTAAGAGTACTTGCCAATGGGCTAGTACTTGTCTACTTATCTATAACTTTTTTATTGACACATTCCTCTTTTTGAAGTTGGTACCTGCTTGCCTTATGTCATTTGACATCTACAAAAAGAATGTTAAGTAGATAGAGCTTGCGATATCCAATATTATAGACAGGACAAATGAGTTCAAGCACGGTCCCAAATTATCCAAAAAATAGAGTTTTCTCATCCGTAGATGAGTTACTCAGGATATCTCCGGAGTTAATCATCAGTTTCTGACCACATTTAATGGGACCAGCTGAGAAATATAGTATATCATCATTTAAAAAGAGATTTCAAAATCAACCACAAAGAAAAAGGTTTATGGTGAACATATTTTAAAAAATACAGACGTTCAAATAGAGAAACATTTCTTTTTTTTTTGAAGTCGGTTAAAAGGAGTTACTCTTAGCATTAGTCTCATCGATTGCAAACATTTTGATAGAAGCATTTTCTAATCGGACGCTTAATATCTGATATTTCTTAGTGCAAGTCTACAAAGAGGCGTTTAGAGAAAACTGTTATTGAATTAATTCATAACTTCGGCGACAAGCAAAAACGTGCACACTGTAACCGATTATTTAGCCAACTGTACATTCAATAGACTATTGTATTGTAGATAAGAAAGGTTTAAGAAAAAATAGAACCCAGAATAGGATAGTTGACTACTTTAAAATTTAACTTCTTTCGTAAAATATCATGAAAAGATTAAAGTGCTTTTTAAGCATTAATTACTTTAAGTAAATCAATGTTTCTAAGTCAAACGTCGTTTTGTTGTGATATTAAATTTTCCTCGAAACAGGGGAAAGCGAGTTGATCGCTTCTTCTTCTAGGAGTTTCAGCTGTATCGAGCTAATTTTCTCCCAATTTACTTATTTATTTATCGAGTTATCGTTATAAATACGTAAAAGGAAAGCGAGTTGATCGCTTCTTCTTCTAGGAGTTGATCGCTTCTTCTTCTAGGAGTTGATCGCTTCTTCTAGGAGGGGAAAGCGAGTTGATCGCTTCTTCTTCTAGGAGTTTCAGCTGTATCGAGCTAATTTTCTCCCAATTTACTTATTTATTTATCGAGTTATCGTTATAAATACGTAAAAGGAAAGCGAGTTGATCGCTTCTTCTTCTAGGAGTTGATCGCTTCTTCTTCTAGGAGTTGATCGCTTCTTCTTCTAGGAGTTGATCGCTTCTTCTAGGAGGGGAAAGCGAGTTGATCGCTTCTTCTTCTAGGAGTTTCAGCTGTATCGAGCTAATTTTCTCCCAATTTACTCATTTATTTATCGAGTTATCGTTATAAATACGTAAAAGTTATATATAATTGCATGTTAGTAATAGATAAACTGGTCATTGGACATTGAATACAATAAACTGGTCACTGGACATTGAATAGATAAACTGGTCACTGGACATTGAAGACAAGGCAATTTAACAAATAAACTGGTCACTGGACATTGAATAAACTGGTCACTGGACACTGGACATTGAATAAACTGGTCACTGGACACTGGACATTGAACAGACTGGTCACTGGACACTGGACATTGAATAGATAAACTGGTCACTGGACACTGGACATTGAATAAACTGGTCACTGGACACTGGACATTGAATAGATAAACTGGTCACTGGACATTGAAGACAAGGCAATTTAACAAATAAACTGGTCACTGGACACTGGACATTGAATAGATAAACTGGTCACTGGACATTGAAGACAAGGCAATTTAACAAATAAACTGGTCACTGGACATTGAATAGATAAACTGATCACTGGACATTGAAGACAAGGCAATTTTTTCCGGTACAATCAACAAATTATATTGCATGTTAGTAATAGATAATAAACTGGTCATTGGACATTGGAGACAAGGCAATTTTTCCCGCGTCCATGTTTTAAAGTGATTACAATCAGAAGATGGGGTAATAAATATCAATGGAAAAGAATATCCTCAAATATAATTCGGTTGCTGATTGATATATAAAACTATATGCGAGCCTTACTCATATAGTGATGTATTGAAACTTCTTTAACGATTCACGTTAGTTAATCATTTATAATATTCATTAGTTTTTTTTTCGTTATTCCGCTTAAAACTATGTTTTGACTAATTTATAGTAATTTCTATACATATAATAAAATTGTAACAGAGTAAATTCTGTACATGGAAGATATTTTTAAAGAAATGATTGATTTAGTGTATAGAATTATAATAGACGTCGGAAAATGTTTTTTATGATTTTTGTCTGTCTGTCTGTATGTCACTTTTTGCCACAATCACGCAAAATCTTCTGGACTGATTTTGATGAAATTTGCTTTGGTAATAGTTTATAACCAACAATAACATATGAGATAAAAACAATGTCTTACTCCACTCACTTATAATTTTTGCATCATAATGATCACAAAACTAAATGCACGACTAATGACGTCAAAATCGGTGATGACCTGGCGATTCATCAATAGATGAGGGTTTGAATAACCTTTTCGAAATTTTATATTTCATTTCCACCATAATGCTGCCGCTTGTCCGATTCCGCCGCTAATCATATGATGATCTGTCATCAGAAGCGCCCAGAATTTGTTTTCTCAAGCGTTACATAATTTTAACGCGACAAAATGACTCGGACTTTGCTAAAAAAGTTTCACTTTAATTATGGCACACAAAGCATTTGAGGTACGATGCAGAATTGGGTATTTGACTAATTTTTTTTATTTCATTAATCATAATTTCAAGGTACAAGCTGATGAAGAGCAAAAAAAAAATTTAATAGTCTTAAAAATTGACCGAGTTCTAAAAGTTTAAATTTAATCTTTAGAGAAGGACGGCAATACTGTGTTGTGAGGTCATTTTTAATATTGCACATTATATTCTACGAGAAGAAAAGAGACAGGGATAAACCCAAGTCTATCCGTATCTTCAAATTTAGAAGCTTACAAGTGGGTTATTTTTCGATCAATTTTTTAATTTTTTTCAAGACTGGTTTTTAATTAACTTATATTTCACAATATTGTACGAAAAATATCAAAATTTAGAATGGGTCAACTACCGTATTAAAAACGAAAAAAAATACCCTCTTCATAGATCACACTGTAATAGTAACTGTTATAAATAATAACTAAAAAACATTGCAGAAATAACGTGTCATCCACATATTTATCGACAATATTATATCCACAGTGATTATACACGAAATTATTTCTTACAATTTTTAAAGAAAAAGTTGAACTATCGATTAGTCGACTGCCCTCACAACATGACATATTTACAAATTCAAAATGGCATCCAAGATGGCGGACGGTTGTAAAAAACTGTGTCAACAAACAAACGAACGCATCGCGTGACGGCGGGAAATAAGTTGATTGGTTCACCGTTAAATGGAAACCAAAATGTCGGCCGCCATAGACAATCGTAGATGTTTATATCTCAGGGTACAATTCGCCAATAGAATCTGTCATCGTGATATTATGTTTTTTTTTATCGCAAGCATCTTGCACGTTAGCGTTAAAGGTTGGCACTCACTGTGAGTGACAATTAATTTGTCGATGAAATAATTAACTTTAGAGAATGTTGGTTTCGTTATTTTAAGAAGTTTTAAAATTATATTTAAAAAATACTCTTTAGAAAATGTTGTTGAAAAAAAACGAGCAAGCGTATTTTGGAACACACACAAAGCAGATTTCTATAGTCGTCTATATCTATTGAAATTTTCAGTGCAAGTGAACCGAAATTATTTTATTAGAGATTACTAATCAAATACTAATTTGATATTTTTCTGATTTTTCAAAGATATTGTTGACATTTTAGATATGGTGGGGTTTTGATTCGTATTGCCCTTTACTTTGAATCTTAACATATTAAAAACGGATATTAAAAACGAAAAATATACAAAAAATTAAAAATTATCGTTTTAAAAGAAGGATAATATACCCGAAAAATATTTTTGTACAGATGTGTATATATATATATATATATATATATATATATATATATATATATATATATACTTACATTAAAATTTGCATGTAGATTAAGAAAAAAAATTCGACTTAAAATTAAAAACGAATATTATAAAAAAATTGTTTACGATTTTGTAACACATTAACTGAGATCTCTGCGTGAACCCTCTACTTACAAAATTTCGTACATATGACGAAAAATTTTTCACAAGGGAACCCTAACTAGTCAACTAACTAGGATCAAACCGTTTCAATGGAGATGTATTTCCTGCAGCCCGTACTAACGCAAAAAGGGGGTGAAACATCATTCATCGAAATTAATTGAAATATATTAAATAAGATAAAATCAAAATTAACAAAATGAACAAATCACATTATTTTATAGATTTTTATTACCAGAATAAAAAGCTTGTCGCAACATAGACATACTCGTACAATTCTTTAGATTCTATAAATTCCATGTGACAAGCTTTTTATTCTGGTAATAAAAATCTACAAAATAATTAGATTTGTTCATTTTGTTAATTTTGGTCTTACTTTGGTTAAAATACTTCAATCGATACTTTAATCGATACCCGCATAGATCGACGTTAACGCTGGTATTTTTATTTTTCATTTTGCTAAATTTTAATAAAGACTTGTTTTTAAATATGATTTTTTTAATAAAATTTCCTTTTTATTTTTAGTGATAAACCTGATGATTTTTCAGCTAAACAATTTCTAATAGAGTATCAAGACCAGATCACTCAACGAGACTCAGACTTGAGGTATCGGTTTAATCTCGATCGTTCTTGGAGTTAATATGAATATACACTATAATAATATTATTTGAATAAACCAATCATCAAACGCCTGATATGGCCTCTAACACACTGCATTTGGAATGCTAAGTTTTTAAATAAAATAATGACCATATTGAAGGAAGTTGCAGAAAGATTAACTTTGGACATCTTGCGCCCTAATCACCATACACGGTCAGGATTCTCAGTCTGATTTACTCACTGTTAAAAACATATTTTTCCTGGATACTTTATCGATTGAACCATGCAACAGGGCATGGTCGGTAAAGTAGACTATTGTTTCGACTCGACTGATAGTTAATGAGAAACAGAAGTACGTTTTAACTGTCAGTAAGTCTGACCGACAGTCTTATCCCTGTGTAGTGCATATGGACTTTAGACAGGTAAACTGAGAGAATGAAGGTAATATGTGTAAAAACAAACAAATTATGTGCCATCGTAAGTGTCAAAGTAGAAACCTTTATAAATCACGGTAAAGATAGACAAATAAATAAGTTGCACTTAAATCCATCGCTAATGATCGACTAATCACACTCGCAGCCTACAATGCGATAAATGAGACGCGGCCCTTAACGAGCGCTCACTAACCCCGTCTAAACGGTCACGCGATATCCTACAGTTTGTACCACTAAAATCGTAACTAATCCAAAGACCGCCGTGCCAGCCTTCTTTCGCCTCCCGTCCCCTCAGTCGACCACAATCACTCACGCCGCTAGCACGCCCGCTCCCCACGAAGACACGTTTTAAATTTAATATTCCGATCGCGTGGTCTCGCATTTCAACGGCGAGCAGAGATTCGAAGCAATTTTTCGCATGAAAACAACGACAAATTACGCCATTCTACGAGCGGGATTGTCTGCCTCTGTTTGGCATGGATGTAGCAAGCGTTTTAAGAGTTAAGAAACTCAAATTTTTTGGGCGGAAAAACAAGATTTTAAAACTGGAAATAACGTGCTCATGAGATGAATGGACCAAAATAAACTACAGAAGTGTCATTCAGTATGAAGAAACAAATTTAATAGTCAAAACCGAAAAGCATGAGCCTTTTCGTTGATTTGCGCCAAATAAAATCATCAGTTGGAAACCTTTCCACGATGATCGAAGAAATGTCGGATCGTATGGGCGACATTAAGATGGGAATAAATTTGCAGAAAAAATACCATGGCGAAGAAGGAACGTCGAAAGTCAGAGATCAACCTTGCACAATAGGCGTCCCCATCTTCAAGCCGCGGGGCAAATTCGACGTCCATTTCACGCAGTCGGAAGAGGATTTAGCTAAAAGTATTCCCATTACACCCTCGCTTAAATCCCACTTTTCCATGCCCAACTTAGAGAAGTTCGAATCCTGGCCCTCGGATCGTGCGGCGAAGCTTCGTAGAGAAAGCGAATCGAAGAGCAACGAAGCTTTGAAGGAGAATAAAGTAGTCAGCATACCTATAGAAAACGTCAGCGAATGGGTTGTTTTGGCAGCTCAAAAACGTCCTTATTTCGACGATATGTCTGATGAAAACCCAATGGACTTTTTGGAAGACCTACAGCAATATATGGCAGACGTGAAACTTCGTGATGATAAAAAATTGCAGTTTGCAATATCCTGTTTAGGGGGCAATCCTCTCATGTGGGCCAGATGCTTCAGGTCAAATTTTAAGAATATCCAAGATTTTTATGAAGCTTTCAAAGACGAATACTGGGGTTATGATCAGCAGAAAGGTGTCATGTTCGATCTAAAACTTGGAAAATACGACGAAAAGAATGCCAAGATAACCATGTCGGAATATTTTCTCCGGAAAGTTTCTAACTTTCGTCATTTGGACCCCGCGCCATCAGACTTGGAGATCATATACTCGATGGCGGCTCACTTTCCTCAAACCGTTGAGTTGGAGCTGCGATTGCTGACAAAACCTTCCTTAAGGGAAGCATACCGGATGCTTAAGAGGAGAGATGAAGTTTCTGGCGATTTTCTCCCGAACTACTTGTTCGAAATGTGCGAAAATTATCAGAAACGGTTCAAATCGGGTTCAAGAAGAGGTGTTCGGATGGAAGAAGGTGCAGGTGGTGAAAGGGGAGGCTATATGACGGCTTAAAGAACTTTTTGAAAGAAAATTTAAACGTTTTAAACACTCGTCAATATTTTTTACTGTAAGATGAGATTTGACTGAATTTTTTATTCTAAAAGATCTATTGTTTTCCATCATTTCGTGCACTATTAATCTGTAGATAATCAATACCCTTCAAAAAGATAAACTCTTTAGAAATGGACAATTATATACAAAAGAGCAGAGGGCAAAAAATATTACCTGAATTTTATTGAATTTCAATTGGAATATTTTCGTCTTTTTTGACAATTATCACAGAGTGGAACGTATATCCTTCAATAAATAGTTACTGCGGAAGATATATTAAAAATAGGTGATAGGGTTTACAAAATCCAGTGGAGTAAAACTTGGAAAAAACTGAAAAATTGGTAACCATGGCCAGGGGTTTGAAACTTTCCGGTACTATTACTATTAAAGAATTCAAGGGTATTTGTGAGGTAAAAAATATTACAAACACTTCACGAGCGAGGTTATATATAAGACTATTATGTAAATGTGCGACGGTGACTCGAGCGCGGATTCGAATCTGGGTCAGGTATTTTTTAGTGCTCTTACTGAAAACTGCCTGGTAAACTATGTGTTCCGAAAGAAAATTAACTTTTAAAATTAGTAGTCAACCCATTGACAAAGAGCTATATATACAACGGTAGTAACTAAGAGCAATTTTGTATAAATTACATAGCGTTGCGTGTCTCACGAAAGAAGGCAATAGGAAGAGGGGGAACCGTCACAGGATGACAGTACCTTATGTGCCTATGTACATAAGTTTATCGACATACAAACTGTCTGTTGCACGTTGGTTTAATATGGCATCAACCTATAGATAGTACAAATTATATTTATTCAATGAAAACAAAATAAATGTGTAGTTATAGCATAAGTAATTATTATATTATTATATTAATAATTATGTTCCGAAATATAGGTTATTTTTACATTGGTCTGCATACTTGATACAGGTGTATTATCTGATCCGGTCCATTATTCTGTATAATAGAGAGAAAGAAAATGTAAATATTTTGAAAAACTTTTTCCTATTCAGAATAATGTCATCATTAATGAAAATTATGAGAGAAAAACGTCATGTTAAGACTTTGTGAATTGTTAGCTGAGCTTGTAAGTAATTTTAATTTTTAAAAAGATTTTTTGATAGTTTAAAAGTTTAATTTTGCTAGGAATAAGTGTATGTCGAAAAGATTTTGTGGTTTTTTTTTAAATTCACATGGGTTATCCGGTCTTCTGAATAATAGAAAGAAAGAAAATGTAAATGTTTTGAAAAGGAAATTTGATCAACTAATTTATTTAGTTTTCCCTCCAATCATTTTAATAATGAAAATTATGAGAAAAACGTCATGTTAACACTTTGTGAATTGTTAGCAGAGCTTATAGGTAATTTAAATTTTTAAAAATTTTAATTTTTAAAAATATTTTTCGTTTAAAACGGCGGTTCGACAGTTTTAAAGTTTAATTTTGCTAGGAATGAGTGTATAGTGAAAAGATTTTGTAGATTTTTTTAAATTTAAACTTTGGTGGTATAACAAAAACAATTGAGTTTTTTTCTCTATTATCAAAAAGTTTTATACTCCGAATAATCAGAGGAAAATATGTCTAACGAAAAAAGACAACCTGCACAATAATTTACAAAATTGTAATTTTTTTAAATCGTAGTTTTATTAATAAAAAGTAATACATATACATGTTATTGTTAAGGGGGCGCTTAATTGTTTCCTAATTATTTAAACCAAAAAACACGTCATACGTCTGGCCCATTCGATTAAGATCCAATGTAAAATTTTCCCTTTGAACTTACCCTGCTTAGCAATTATATAGACTAATAATATATATTGAACAATAGTCATTTTGATGTGAAACATCTAATGGCGCGTCAGGATCAGAGATAAAATGTCCAGATGGCAAGACGCGCCTTGACACTCGGCCAGCTTCGTGTATTTTCGGCTTTTTTCGACTTAATTCCCTATTCAGTCAGCTTCGTTTTATTGTCGGCTTTTTCCGGCTTAATTCGGCCAGCTTGGTGTCTTGTCTGCCATTCAACCAGCTTCGCTTCTTGTCATTTCTTTCCGACTTAATTCGGCCGACTAATTTCTGTGTGTTGCATTAAACTGTCTTAAAAAATTAAATAGATAAACGTATTACATAAATATAGTTGGGTTCAGAATTTGAACCCGGAACCTCACGCACCCTAATCGAAAATAATACCATTAGACTAACGAGCCGTTATTTTGGTTCTTGAAATATCGATATACACGGCTAAGCTTATTTTTTTTTAATAAAATTATTTCTAAGAATAAAATATTTTTGTCAATATTTTTCTATAGATGGCGCTATACTGATTGCATGGTTCAAATCTATGTTCGCGCTACTTTTTGTCGGGTTTATTTGGGGTTGGTTAATATTTATAAGTTTAGATGTTTTACATCTAAATGTTCCAAACAATCCGTCCCATGACGGCTTATTTTTTTTTTAAATCAACGTCACAAAAACGTGCGATGGAAGTAAGATGGCGGATGGAATGTACCATTCTACTGTGGAACGTTTTGTGCATAAACTAGACGAACGGTGTCTCTTTTATATACTATGTAGATTACACTGTACGCCTTTATATAAGAACATTTTGTGTGCATAATTTTGTTATTTATTTGCGATCCGCATATATTAGTTAATTTAAACAATATAGTTAGTTTTCATCACGAAATCCCAGTAAGAATAATGGACCTGTTCTTTGTTACATTCTGTATACAGGGGTATTGTTTCTTTCCTGAGTATGTTATTATTATTATTGTTGTGATAAAATTCTCAACATTTACATGTTAAAACTTTGTATAATCAATTATTCAACTCGCTCAAAGCGTCAGAATTTTGATTCGTAACAAAAATTGTTTCTATGTAAAAGATATGAGTATATTATTATTATTATTCGTGTTACTATAAAAATCTCAACAATTACGTGTCAAAACTTTGTTTAATCGATTATTCAACTCGCTCGCTCGTCAGAATTTTTATTCGTGACGAAAATTATTTCTGTGTAAAAGATATGAATATATTATTATAATTATTATTCATGTTACGATAAAAATCTCGATATTTACGTGTCAAAACTTTGTTTAATCGAATATTCAACTCGCTCAAAGTGTCAGAATTTTTATTCGTGACGAAAATTGTTTCTGTGTAAAAGATATGAATATATTATTATAATTATTATTCGTGTTACTATAAAAATCGCGACAATTACGTCTCAAAACTTTGTTTAATCGATTATTCAACTCGCTCGCTCGTCAGAATTTTTATTCGTGACGAAAATTGTTTCTGTGTAAAAGATATGAATATATTATTATAATTATTATTCATGTTACGACAAAAATCTCGACATTTACGTGTTAAAACTTTGTATAATCGAATATTCAACTCGCTCAAAGTGTCAGAATTTTTATTCTCGACGAAAATTGTTCCTGTATAGAAGATACTTGTGAAATCATCTCATTTACGAAATTTCAATTACAATCCTTACGTAATATTTAAAAAAAAAAACAAGATCAATATTTATAATCGATTATTCAACTCGCTCAGTGTCAGAATTTATATTCTTAACAAAAATTGTTTTTGTATAAAAGATACTTATGAAATCATCTCATTTACGAAATTTCAATTACAATTCTAACGTAATTTTCAACCTTTACAAAAACAAGATCAATATTCAGCCCAAAAAAAAAACAAAATTTCATACATAATACGCGAGTGTTTCCTCACCAGATCTAACCTTAAGAAACTTATAAATATTTTTTTAGTACTCATTATAAGTATTAAAAAAAAATAGCGCGTTACCTATACTAAGTTACATTTGGATGAGTGACCAAATTTCTAGGAGCAATCAAGAAATAGTAACTAAATCATATAATGAAAAAGACAATTTTTTTAAGTTTTCGTAACATTCTCGCATTTTATTAAAACAAGAATGTTGGGAAAAGTTAAAAAAATCAACTTTTTTATTTTTTTCATTAAACGATTTAGTAACTGTTTCTTAATTACTCCTTGAAATTTGGTAACTTATTTGAATGTAACCTAAAATACGCAGTTAATACTAAACTTCTTTACATTTACAGCAATATCAGCTGAGAATTAAAAAATAAAAAACAGGTATTAAATCACACCTTATAAAATACAAAAAATACCTAAATATTGTATTACTTTTATAAATGACACGTCCACAATCAATTTAGCTAATCCACATCCGCCAAACAAGGCAAAAGTTGAAAAATGTGACCCAAATATACCTGTTTATGTATACTGTACATGGAATCGGAAAACGCGGCCAAACAAATTTAATTTAAATAAAACATTCGAAATATTGAATATATTTGGCGTTAATTTTGTATAAATTCATTATTCACAATTAAATGAAACTACGTGATGTAGTATTATTTCTACTTCCTTGAAGTTCTTTACCACGACCTAGGTTTCGTTGTATTACAACATCTTCAGGATGCTCTTAGCAAAGTTTCATTTCATTCTTGCAATCTTTGCCAATATCCCACTTGAAGATGTTGTAATACCACGAAACCTAGGTCGTGGTAAAGAACTTAAAGAAAGTAGAAATAACACTACATCACGTAGTTTCATTTAATTGTGTAAAATATTTGAGATGATGTCAAGAAATATAAATAACATTGTGTTCAAGTTCTGTGATGATTAATGTTATTATTTGTAATATTCAAAGACACTTGTACGAGTCGAATGGTGTACAATAATTATATTATTTTTTATCAAGTATACATTTGATCCTGCTCATCAAATTGAAAAGAAAAAATTAAGAAAATATATGAAAAGTCACGACCGTTACTATAAAAATTACGGCCAAAGAAAAATTAAAATCTTTAAAATCACAGTCAACGAAAAAAAAACAGATTTTTTTACTGATACACGCAGAGCACACATATCTTTACTTTTGATGCACAAAATCGCCTGTATGAATAATATATACGTTCTTTGTTACATCCTGTACATAGGTTCATATTTTTATTAAAAATTTATAAAATTTTGTCTCTATATTTGTCAAAGAAAGTTTGTAAATACCAATCGACTCGTACTAAACAGTCTCATGCATATTTATATTACATAGGGTAATTAATATTAATTAATTAATAAATAATTAACAACAAAATAATTAATTTACCATCGAATTATATACACAGTAGTTAAATTAACACAATTATGTTTGTTTTATTAATTCTGCATCGATTTACTTTGCTGTCAGGTTTACATGTGTCTACATTTAAGACTTAAAACAAAATGACGTATCTTGGGCGTTACACCGCCCAAGTCAAAGTTGGTAAACCACCGAGGGTTATATGGCAGTAGGGTGGCAAAAATTGATTTGCGCGACCGTTACACCACTTAAAAGCAAGCATTACAAGCACACCCTATTGTATAAGAGCATTTCCTTTCTACATGGATCTGATAGAGCAGGAGTTCCCAACCAGGGGCGCGCCTCAAAAGGAGGGCATAGAGAGATGTCAAGGAGGGCGGAAAGCGTTTGCATTTTAGAAAGAAAAAAAATGTACAAACAATATTAACAAATAACATTACAATGTAATGTTTAATTTACATGCATAAAATTAATGAAATTAAATATAATATTCCACATTATTATTACCACAAACTTGCGAAAAATTGTTGAGAAATCAGTTTGAGTGTGTAAATTATTGTGTCTCGCTGTTAAAAGGTAAGTTTGTGTATTTATAAACTTCAGTTACCATTTTTATTTAATTTACTAAATCAAAGGGGGGGGGGGCATGAAAAGTCAAGGGGGGGCATGAAAATATAGTTTATAGTCCGGGGAGCCTCAACGAAAAAAAGGTTGGGAAACCCTGTGATAGAGGGACAGCCCTTAAATTGTATGTTTCTGGTAGGAACACAAACGTTACAAAAATATATGTCTAAGAAGCATTTCACAAGAGAGCTTATCTTATGCTTAATTACGTTTATAAACGTGAGGAGGTCATGTAGACGTTTTGTAATATTGAATTTAAAAGAGTAGAAGGATTTTGAAGATACTTAGATCTTGTTCTCTTTTCGGCAAAAGCTCTAGTAAACTGTCTATGATTTTAATTAAAAAACTTAAAAAAAACATAAAATATGCATATCCGTTTATAGTTCGGAGGAAAATTGTAAGTAATAATAAAGTGTTTCGTATAAGAACTTAAACTTTGACTTACAGGATAGGGTTGCATAGTTTCACTACACGCTATGGGCAACTGGATTGTTATAATAGAAAATAAAATTGGACGTGCTTAAGACTACACAGTTGAGTGAAAACTTTGGCAACCGATGTTTTCTCTTCAATTGATTAATTAAATTTTCATTTTAATTCAATTCGAAATATCACAGTAAATAGGATACATAAATTGATACAAAAGCGTTCAGTTAATTTACAAAAATTATGTAATTACATAAAAATAGGTCACATAGTAAATAAATACATTTACCTAAAGATAAAATATAGAAAAAAACGTGGACTCTATATAGTGAACATACCCCAAGCGCGGGAGATTGACTATTATTTGAAATATATTAATGAATAATATTCTTATAAAAAATATTTAAAAAAAATAATAAACTTTATCGAGAGATTCCACTAAACCGTATCTAGATATGTATACACTTAAATCACATAACTATTGACGTAGAATTAAGTAAATATTTGATAAATGTGTCATAAAAAAGTGTTTTCGATTTTAATTAAATAAAGAAATATTACTTCCTAAAATCAAATCGGAGAAAAACACGAGAATCAAAATTCGAACTCAGACTTCCGTCGCATGCCGTACGTAATCCATTACTTTTCTGCTGCGCTAATGACTCACTGGCCATAGGGACGAAATAGAAATAATTCTTATAACAAAATAATTATTAACTCGGTTCCTCTCGTTCGGTCGCACTCGGCTCAGCACCGAGTATGACTGAAGTCGAACCGTAAAGTTATTCTCGCTCTACCGTCGAGTGAACCAAAGCGCATCACACTACGCGTCACACGAAATCGCAAATCTTTTCCTATTCAAACATTTTAGACAAGGGGAGCCATAAGAAGTTTTCACTTTAAAAAAAAATAGACAAAATGCATGTCACGATGTGCAGAATGTAAAGTTCCGCAGATATCTATGACGAAATTATTAATACAAATTAATAGTAATAATTTTACTTCTAAATTTCAATCAAATTCTAATGACTAATTTTGTTGTCATTCTTCAAAAAATGCTTGAAAACTTGGTAGAGGAGTTGGCACATATTTCACATAAAATTCAAGCTTATTTCATAAACAAATTAAAATAATGAAAGATGAAATATCAAATGCTAATTTCCTTTTAAAATACCTGTCCAATGACACCCTTTTCACAATTTTACATATACGGGAAGGCACGTTTAACTTATTTTTCTGAAGCCATTATCTACAAAATTTAATGCACGTAGATCTAAAATTGAATAAACTGTGAGATGGACAGACGGATATATGAAAGATACAAAAGTTCCTCGTTTCACTACGAAACTATTCAAAAGATAAATGCTTATATATTTAGATCATAAAAAAACAACAAATAATGCACAATCAGTTTGTCATGTCTTGTATCATTAAACAAAATAAAATGATATCTTCATAAAGGGACATATATTATATTATATTATTAATATTTGAAAAATAGTTAATAAGATATAAAAAGTAACAATAAAAATCTAAGGAAGTGCGTAAAAATTTTTTTAAAACCTTTACAAAAAATAACCAGTATCGGTTCTTTTAATGTGTAGCCATTGCCTAAATTAATTAAAAATAAACTGTAAACTGACACTGGCATTCATTCAGTGTTACCAACATGAATATCTTTTCCACTCTTTTCGGGTTTTACGTGAATTTTTTCGACGACCTGTCTGATCTACGAGTTTCGTGGATTAGTCTGTTACATCTGTATACGGAGGATACAGCGGAACATAATTAACAAAATTTTGTTTCATGTTGCTGATTAAACGATTACTTAAACTATTTTAAAAAATAACCTAACTTTTCATAAAAAGTACAAGATAAGAAATCTTTATCTGACTGACAATTTAATTTTGATTCACAACTAAATTAAACTACGTAATATAGTATTATATCTACTTTATTTAAATTATGAACCACGACCTAGGTTTCGTTGTATGACAACATCTTCAGGTGGGCAATTTATAGAGATCTCTTCAAATGGCCCACTTGAAGATATTATCAAACAACGAAACCTAGATCGTGGTTAATAATTTAAATAAAGTAAATACAGTACTACATTACGTAGTTTCATTTAGATGTGAATAAAAATTAACTGATAATTAATTTCTACAAAATTAACGCCAAATATATCAGTGATTGACAATTTAAATAAAACTTTTCAGGGGCTTATTTTTTCATATCCTCTTTATGAGAATATAATTTTATTCCTGTAACACTTGAGCTTGAAACTACATCGACTGTTTCCGGTATTATTTATTACTTAGCTAAATATCTTAACATGTAATGTTTACTTATTTCTTAATTTTGGCGTAACAGAATGATTAAAGAATTTAACGTAAAATAATGGAGTATTTACGTAAAATATGTTACCGGAGAGCGTAGTTTCATTTGTAATTGTTAATTTACAAACCCACTATAACTTTTGATGTAATTTAAACCAATCGATAGTTTATGTTTCGAAAGACATATTGAATTCACATCGATAAGATTGTAATTCAGAATATCGAAATGTGCATTAAGCCCAAAAATGGTAGATTTAGCGAAATAAACGTGAATACGATGCGTAAAACGTAAGTGCTATACAGACGTAATATCGTCGCATTCACAGCAAAGTTGCGAATCTGTAAAATGTTAATTTTGTGAGGAACTTATCAAACGAAAAAAAAATATATTCAATTTACATTTCGTCGCATTCAGCGCAAAGTTGCGAATATGAAAAATATTAATTTTGCAACAGTGCTTATCAAACGAAAAAAATAAATATTAAATTTACATTTCGTCGCATTCAGCGCAAAGTTGCTAATATGAAAAATATTAATTTTGCAACAGTGCTTATCAAACGAAAAAAATATATATTAAATTTACATTTCGTCGCATTCAGCGCAAAGTTGCGAATATGAAAAATATTAATTTTGCAACAATGCTTATCAAACGAAAAAAATATATATTAAATTTACATTTCGTCGCATTCAGCGCAAAGTTGCGAATATGAAAAATATTAATTTTGCAACAGTGCTTATCAAACGAAAAAAATATATGTTAAATTTACATTTCGTCGCATTCAGCGCAAAGTTGCGAATATGAAAAATATTAATTTTGCAACAGTGCTTATCAAACGAAAAAAATATATATTAAATTTACATTTCGTCGCATTCAGCGCAAAGTTGCGAATATGAAAAATATTAATTTTGCAACAGTGCTTATCAAACGAAAAAAATATATATTAAATTTACATTTCGTCGCATTCAGCGCAAAGTTGCGAATATGAAAAATATTAATTTTGCAACAGTGCTTATCAAACGAAAAAAATATATATTAAATTTACATTTCGTCGCATTCAGCGCAAAGTTGCGAATATGAAAAATATTAATTTTGCAACAGTGCTTATCAAACGAAAAAAAAATATATTAAATTTACATTTCGTCGCATTCAGCGCAAAGTTGCGAATATGAAAAATATTAATTTTACAACGGTGCTTATCAAACGAAAAAAAAAATATTAAATTTACATTTCGTCGCATTCACGGCAAAATTGCGAATCCGCAAAATATTAATTTAGCGGAGGAGCTTATCAAAGGAAAAAAATATATAAATATGTAAAATTTACATTTCGTCGCATCCACGGTAAAGTTGTAAATATGCAAAGTATTAATTTTTGTGGAAAAATTTTTATAAAACATCAAATTTACCTTTTTTGTGTTTGAAAAACTCCCCTGTAAAATTAATGTTTTGCTGATTTGCAATTATGCTATGGATACGACGATATAATGAATACGTTTAAGTCAAAATTCCTGCAAAAAACCAAACTTCTTATTGTGAGTTAATTATGTTATACTACAGCAAACTTTGACTCAAAATTGTAACTTTAATATTTTTAATGTGCTGGTTTCCTAACACCTTTAGCTTCGTACACTAGTAATTATTAACAGTGTACCTAACGGTGTGCACAGTAGTACAAACCGTTGTCCAAAATATAAATTTTATACACAATTAAATGAAACTACGTGATGTAGTGGGCTATTAGCAAAGATCTTCGCCAATCGCCCACTTGGAGACGTTGTAATACAAGGAAACCTAGGTCATGGTAAAGAAATTAAATAAAGTAGAAATAATACTACATCACGTAGTTTCATTTAATTGTGAATAATGAATTTCTACAAAATTAACGCCAAATATATTCAATCAATTTTATAATTTTATCTACACTACGCGTCTATGATTAGTTATAGCCATAGTCATAGTTTTATTAAATACTGGTACATAAATCACACTCAAACACCTCAATTCGTACATAATAAACGCGAAATAATATTAAAAGGTAAAACAAACAAATAAAAACCATATCATAAATATATAATTATAATAAACAATTATACCACCGACGTACGAGTCAAAAACAAACCAGTTGTATTAAAATAAAAATTTGATCCAACTAATAATGCAATTAATACTAAAAATAAACTTTAATACAAAGTAATTGTCGATTATAATAATTTAGTATATTCACAAAATTGTCGTCAAATGTAGACTATTTTGCCAGTCTAACAGAAGAAATAATGATAATACGTAATAATAATAATAACATTTTAAAAATTAAATATAAACTAATAATATCATAAAGTTATGAAATAAAAATAATACAAAATGTCAAAATAAATAATTTCAAGATTACCAACTCTGCAAACAATAATAGATATATTATTTAATGAAAATTTTATTTATATTGCAAATTATATAAATTTCAATTAAAATTATATAAACTCATTTCTACATGCAATTTCTTCCAATCAACCAATCAGACATGGAGCGCATATACTATATTCCGCACGAGTACGAAGTGTATCCATGAAACGGACAAACTAGTATGTGACATTTCGCGGATACTTGTTACAAAATACACAGCTTTCTGTCTCTGTTTCTAACGACTCAACTACTATAAAAACAAAAGAAACAAATAGATTACAGACGTACGCCAGGTATCCCGTTCATCGTATAAATCCCTTCTTGGGAAAGAATGAAACAGAAAAACAATTCACGTAATAGGCTTATATTCGTTAACATGTAAATTTCAGACCGCAAGTCAGCAAAATGGCACCTTCTTTTGTTTGAAAGTAATGTTACCCCAAATAAAAAAGCCAGTATCAATGTTAGGCTATTTACACAAAGAACACAAACATTTTTACAAGAATCTTTTTAATATTGGCTAATTAAGAATGTTTAATAACCTAGGCACATAGGCTACATATATTAGGAAATCTGATGAAGTATTTATGTCCTATGTAAGACAAACTAGCAGGGCACTTAAACCTTTTCTAAAATTATTTTTATTTTTATGTTTTTTTTTATATCACGAGAGTTAAACATAGGCAGGTGTTACATGATCATCACCTTACTACGTAAAATCTCTTGTTAACTTGGTTAGATCCTTCAAAATTGAAAGTATAAAAATAAACAGTTTTTTCCCTTTATTCCACAAAATCAATTTAGTATTTAATGCCTTTGAAACATCCACTCTTCATTTTTTTTTTACAGACACGTGTAAATAATGGATCATACGTATAAATCATAAATGCAATAGAGACAAACATACGTACAATTAAATCGAAAGAAGGAAATGCGCTTGACGCCAAAGTTTTGGGAATATTTTTTTTCAACACAAGAAAAAAAACCATTTAAAATAACAGGCAAAAAAACAGAAAAAAATAATTGAAACAAATACAAAGGATACAAAACATAATTAGGAGAAACTTAGTAGTTTTTTAATAAAATTTAAATTTAATTTTATTCCATATATAAATAATATAACCAAAGCGCCATATATATCTAGATTAGAAAGCGTACCTGCCAGGATCGCACGCGAACGGCTAAATATTATATTTATAACTAAAAAGCAAGATTTTCATCTTTGAACACATTAAAATATAAAATCGAAAACCATAGAAATATAAATAAAAATAAAATAATATTTTATGGAGGTACTAATTGTGGTGGACGTATAGATTGGAATACATTTTAGAGCATTTTAATTTTTTCCAGCAAATGGTTTAAAACATTTTTAGGCAAAATTTCTGATATTTCAAAAGCTTTTCTGCAACGACTTATAATTGTGTGCTTTTCCGAAGATGTATTTTTGGTGATTTTTTTTTATATTTTAAATTACCGCCATTTTGAAACTAGTGTATCAATTTTGTTTATTAACTAACCTAGGTTTCGATCTGAACTATTTTTATCCCGATTAATTAAGAAATTGAACCTACGGAAGGCCTTGAAATTCAAAAGTCGAGATTGCAATAGGCATATTTGGTGAAATAAAAATGACACAAATCTTAACACCAGTGGGCTGTCAATATTAATACCTAGCCCTGCCCCGCGATTTCATTCGTTGACACTGCCGCGGTCACAACGGTCAACAGCAGTAGGTCGCCGTTCAGGTCCCACCGCCCGCCTTACGTGGATCTGCCACAGCGGGCCTAAATAAGGCGAGCGGTGAAGCCCTCTCGTTCCTATGGCATCACCAGCATAACAACAACGCGTCCATGCTAAGTCGCGACTCAATATTTTTTTTTATAAAGAAGTAGCAGTTCAGAAAAAAAT
This sequence comes from Druceiella hillmani, assembly GCA_039881145.1. Lineage (NCBI taxonomy): Eukaryota > Metazoa > Arthropoda > Insecta > Lepidoptera > Hepialidae > Druceiella > Druceiella hillmani. The sequence goes on from JAYKKI010000035.1 coordinate 9,019,668, forward strand.
CTTTGCTAGCCGTAATGACCCACATTAACATCAGTATAATTTTATAATTCGAAAAAAATATTATATAAAAAAAATTGATCTCGATTGACTTAGAAAAATACAAAGCACCTCACCTCTTCCACCTACCCCCCCATTTTATTTCAATTTATACATTACTGTCCAAGTTACTCCATTCAGACAGACAGACATATTGTGATGATCTTGTTAGGGTTCTGTTTTTACAATTTTAATGCACTTCGAAAGTGTTTAAATTGTGGACCATATGATGCGATGATTATGGGCTGCATGTTTCCGTTTACAGCCTTAAGTTAATATGGGATAAAATAGATTTTATTAACATAATCATCTATCCTTCCGCAGCGCCCTCTACAACACAACCACCACCAACTGGACGGTCGCGAACTGCGTCGCCCTACGGCGAGCTGGTACCCTACGTCCGCTGCAGGCGCGGGCGTGCCGCGCGCGCCCCGCCACCATGGGCGCTGTCGCTGCTGCCGCCGCCCGCGCCCGAGACGCCTGTCGCGACTCGTTGATGAACAGTCGGTGGAACTGCAGCTCTGTGGACAGCGCTCCGCGGTTCACGCCTGACTTACTGACAGGTGGGTTTCTTTATTACAGATGGATAATTTATATTGTGCCGTCCACAACAAAATTATTCTTTTCAGTATCTTCATTATTGTTGATCATATCCGTGTCTTTATATTATTAAAAAATTAATTCCATATAGTTTTAAATAAAGTAACAGAGTTACTTACTCTTGCTAATTACTAAATGTACGTACAAGAGAATGAAGCAACTAGGCTATTAGTAGGTAGGTAAGTACGCACAAGTATATACAAAGGCATGAAGCAACTGAGATATTAGTAGGTAAATAAGTATGCACAAGTTTATACGAGGCTTGAAACAACTAGGATATTAGTATGTAGGTATGTACGCACTGATATTTACAAAAGTATGAAGCGACTAGGATGTTAGTAAGTAGGTAAATTTACATAGGTATGAACAAAGGAATGAAGCAACTAGAATATTAATAGGTAGGTAAGTATGCATAAGCATATACAAAGGCACGAAGCAACTAGGATATTAGTAGGCAGGTAAACAAGCTCTTCAAGATGTCTCAGTGTAGTAGTGATAGGAAGGGCATCGACTTAACTTGGTCAGATCGGCGGTTAGGATACCTCCCTACGCATTGAACTTATGGTTGATTTTTTTTCTCATAGACTACGAAGAGTGGAATCTTCTAAAACACAATGGATTATGTTCAGTAATATTTCAAGATAAGGATTTTCTGTTGCAAAACATAAGTATTTGCGTGTATCCTCTAATTCTTAACTAAGTAGGTGGAACATCTGAAAAAAAAACAAGATTAGTATATTTACTGAGTACTTTAATGCAAAATTATTTCAGTCAATATGAGTTAATAAATTAAATAGATACAGGCATTCAAGTTATTCGCGTTTAACACGTGGAATAGACACGTGGATACACTAGGTAATATATTTAAATCGTGAAAAATAATATCAACATCCGTAAATAATAATAATAATATTCTACTATCTTGTACTTAATTTGCTACTAAAATATATATCTATAATCAACATGAGCTGTTACATCTACTGTCACTTTATTCAGACAATTTGATTGTTGACGAGTGCTCGTGTCTAGATTAAATCAATCACTACGCAAAACGAATTAATCAAAACAAAAATAAAATAGATAAAATTATCGTTACAATGGATCCTTGACTTTCTAATCGTTCATTTACTCGACTAAAAAAATTAAAATAATAATCTTTTTTAATTAATAATTTAATTAGGGTTTAAAATATTCATGATTGCGCCTATGCTATCTGTAAGTATTTATAAAATACCAAAAAAAAAACAAGAAATTAATAAATCGTAAACAAAAATACTATAAAGCCATATGTACTTTTTGATAATATAATTATCGAAATAGTGTAGGGCATATATTGTCACAACCACATACCCAGGAAAACCCAGGGTAGTCAAAGGTATTACTGGAGTTACCCAAATTGTAGTATGCATGCGGCTTCATTACTACTCATTTTTTGGCTAGTTAGATCTATTTCTTTTCATATGAAAAGCTTATAGTCTTATCGCTGCTCGCTCACAGGTAAATGTTGGTAGATTATTATATTATTTACGGACTTTAAAATACGTTTTATTTTTTTAAAAGATGTTTTAAATTAACTTAAAAACTAAATGTTCACTTTCACATGTCACTTTAAATAGGTGCCATAATAATGTAGCCTATAAATTTTTATAGGCTACATTATTATGGCAGCCCATTTATTCCCATATCATCTTACGACTTACAAACATGCAGATTTTGTTACACAATATTACTGAACTCCACGTTTCTTATGTTTGACGTGATATTAAAGTTATTCTTCTTTAGGCACGTTATGAAAAAGTGATGAGATTAAAATTTTAGGTATGCAACAAAAAAAAGACAGAAAGAAGTTGCTCATTAAACATATATTTACATATTTTATTTGACAGATGAATGGTCCACCATTTTGTTTTTCTCCTAACTTCCGTTGCAAGCTAATCATCTGCCAGACCTTTTTTATATACACGTGTTTATATTGAATTGAATGCTGGGTATTAATTTACATTTTTAAAATAATTACATTTAATTTTAAAATTAATGTAATTAATTTTAAAAAGTAATAATAATAATTAAATTGTATTATATTTTATTAAATGATAACGATTGTAATTCTAGATAATAAATTTGAAGCGCGATAATTTTGAAACTATCTGGCAGATAATTGGCTTACAATGGAAAGCCAGCAGAAAAATTAATTGATGGACCACTCATCTGTCAAATAAATTTTAAATTTAGATTATTAAAATTTAAATATTTGATTGAATTAAGATTTTGCCAACCTTATTTATAATCACGGTCCATTATTTTTATTATTTTATTTTCATTAATTATTTGCGTGCTAAATAAAGTTATTCTCGTAATAAATAAAGTTATTCTCCCAAAAAAGTATAACTTCTAACGCGCGTACATACATACACACACAATGTTTTATTAGAATATAATTCAAGAAACCTATTTTAATATAATTAAACAATTTGATTCATAATTTAAAAGAAAAGACATTCAAACACCAATCATTTCATAAATATTATCAAGACGAAATTCCCAATTCGGTTCACTATTTTATATACAAATTCCAACTAATTGTATCTGAATAATATCATTATTACCGTTTAAATACGTTTAATAAATTTGAAAATTATACATAATCATCATTATTACTTAAATTTGACGTGAATTAGACCGTTTTACATTAAATTAATGACATTCGGTTATCCATTTTTAAGTAAAGTCATCTTCCATTGTGCTCCAACAAGACATACTGAAGAACTTGTTTACCTTCCTATTAAAATCGTAGTTGCTTCATGCCTTTGTATATCTTATGCATACTTACCTACCTATTAATATCTTAGTTGCTTCATGCCTTTGTGCGTACATTTGGTACTTACCAACCTACTCGTTTTGGTATTTTCCTGCATCATTATAAACGCAAGGAATCAAGTTGTTAATAATATAACTATAGACTTTTCAAAACGACATGATTGACAGTAATGAAGAATACGACGAAGTATTTTGCTGTGGACAGCTAAAAGTTACAGTCCAAATGCGGCGACGATCTTCAGTCGTTGCTCCAGCGAACGCTCATAACCATAAACAGCTTATCAGATTATTTAAATGTACCATATTTTATTCGAAACACTCATAGGGTGCGAATTCAACTCTTACCTGCTAGGAATTATTAAGATACGTAACTTAGTATTGTAATATACTGAATATTAATACCCATCAAAATTCGTATAGTTAAGTACCTGCTACCAATCAGTTCGATCTAACTGTAAAGTCAAATATTTTGTATGTAATTATCATTTTTTATTTAAAAAATCTTCCTTAAACATGAACTTTATAACTAAAAAATATACAAATATAAACTTTCGTAAACAATACCAATATTAAAACATGATTTAAATAAAACATTTCCATGACTCTTATTAGCTATGACAGTCTAATATAAGTAAACATAAAATAATTAAACAATTTTAGAAAAAAAAACAATACCTCAACTAGAAACAAGAGTGAGATCAATATTTAACAAAATTTAAACTCACTCACCTAGAAAGCAAAATAAAATAATGTAACATTTTTTTTATTTTTTAAATGAATCCATTATATTGCAAATAAGCATTTTCTTAATTTTCCCCTTACTATTGTCGATTTACGAAATTTTAATCAAATAAAAATTAAAACTCATAAATATATCGAGAATTTAATAAGGCCAACTTCAAATTCACTGGACCTTATCAGCTTTAAGGCGTTATAATGTACAACGTTAAATTTACTAAATAAATTTTTTAACTCAATCTTTGTTATAAAAAAAGATTCAAATAATTTTAAAAACAAATAAGCATTACAAAAAGGCAATACAATAAATAACGTTTAAAATCTGTTATCGAATTAAAATTATAAAACATAGTTACTGCAACAGGCACCGAACAGGAACAAAGCGCCACCAATCATCAACACTTTACTACCATTTTTTTGTCCCATTACGTATGAATATGAAATAATATTTCATATTCATAAATTCAAACAAATCAAACTATCAAAATCAAATATTTTAAATGCAATTTCTGTTTCCTGAACACTATTACAGGCAGGGCCTTATTTGCCGTATATAGCTTATATTTTCTTTGATACAGTGACAAATAAGGAAGCAGAAAAACAGACAAAAACTTTAAAAAATTGTGAGTTGCAATGGAACGTCGGCCAAATTTGAAACATAATTTTTTTTTAAATTTTTATATTGAAATATGTTTTATTTGAACGAATTGAAAACAAAAACACAAATATTCAGAGAGTCGTTAATTACAAAAATTTTATTTTATTTTATTTTGATGACATAATTTATCACAGAAATATTTCTCAACAATCTATCGAAAATACGTTTTTAATTTTATTAACAAGACACGAAGCTGGCTGAATTGCACGTCGCGAAGCGTTTCAACCTCCATGCAAACGCGCCATTAGAAGTTTCATATAAAAAACTATTTTGACATCAGAGCCCTCTAGTAGGTTTATTTCATAGAATTTGTTGTTTCAAAAATAATTTCAATAAACACATAATTTCAAAAACTTTCATGACATGAAAACGCCTTTACATTTTAGATATCTGGCCACATTATGGGTACAGATAAAGATGGCGGTCACAATAGCATAAGAAACAAAAGTAAATAAATATATTTATTATATATATATATATATATATATATATATGTATAATAAATATATTTTATATATATATATATATATATATATATATATATATATATATATATATATATATTAAAATAAGTTTTATATACATATCAATTTAGAATAAAAAACCTTTAAATAGAACTAACAGAACTGTATTTAACGGAGACAAGAGTTCCGTTTATACTTAGATGCAAATAAAGCTTTAAGGGTCCATAGTATTTATATGAAATTATTAAGAAATATTAATTTTGAGAAAAATTTAATTAAAAACGGCTGAGACAGATGGACAGACGGATGGACACGTAACTGATCTTATGACAATTTCGAGTTACGTAATCCTAAAAGTAAATAAAATATCTCTGAAATTTCGTTTTAAAATCTAGCTTATGAATTTTCATTCAAAATGTGATGTCAAAGAAGGTCTCATTAATTAGTTCTGGCTAGATTAGATAACAGTCAAAAACAAAATATTGTGAAAAAAAACTTTGACTCAATGCTTACAGTTTAATAAATAAAAATAAACCAAACCGGATATACCAAAGTATAGATCAAACTAAATAAAACTAAATAGACGTGGCCAGGAAGCATTCGCGTAGCTTCCGGCCAAAACTTGTGCGCAAACTCTTTGTTTTCAACAGCGTACGACTTCCGCGGGAAATATTTAGCGCGCGACGCCATGTTGTGTTTACAAAGCGGCGAGACAAAGCGCGGGAAATACACGCGGCGGATGATGAAGTTTTTCTTTTTTTTGCGCTCGTAAAGGGCGTAAGTTCAACCGGCCAAGCACATACTGCGTCTTTATTTAAAACAAGTACTTTTTTGGTTAGTTTTTACTGTATTTCTCAACATTGTTAAGATACATAATTTTTCTTAGACTAAACATAATACGGCTATTATATTTCAGACATATAGACAAGAATAACAAAATAATTACATTTTATTCTGTAGCATATTTATTGCACTTAAACTTGTTTTCTTTACATATATATATATATATATATATATATATATATATATATATATATATATATATATATATATATATACATATACGTATACATATACATATATATATATATATATATATATATATATATATATATATATATACGGACGTGTGATTCCTTACCATATATTTTCACATATATGACTCAATCCTGTTATTTTGAATAATTGAAAGAAACCAAAAATTACATATTTTAAAAAATATTTATTTTTTAATGACCTTTCGTTTTGCTGTTAACAGTGTGTTTTGATATAACAAACCTATCAAAGATATTTTATGATAAAAATTTTAATTTTTTTTCGTCATTTTGAATTTTGAAACCGAATATTTCAGAGACTGTTGAATTTTTTCACTTTCACAAAAAACATGTCCAGTTCAGAAAGATTAACGTAATCAACCGCGGAAAAATATTTACCATAAGCAAAAATACAATAAACGCAGGATATTTATAAATACATGTACATCTGCTTCGTCTCACCAACCTCGCCGGGCGCTTCCAAAACCATCTCACGATTCGCAATCTGCAAAAGCACAAAAGACGCGCCCAAAACTAAACACAACTTATCAATTAACCAACTGTACGGAATGCATAATAACGTACGCACCCCAGAACTCAAACAATAAAGAAACGAACCATGCGCAACAAAGAACAGAACCCCGCGCAACAAAGAACAGAACCCTGAGCCAACAAAGAAGCGAACCCTGAATGGCGCCCTCAGCGTAAAAGATTGGAGATAATTTCGTTCACTTGCCGGGTTAATGATATAATATAATTGGTTACGGAGTTAGCGAGTGCCCTCTATTATATAGTTTAGCATTACAAGAGTGGAGTTTCGGCCAGACCCGGTCCGTCAGGGGACAAATCTGATAGGAATAAGTTAAACAGATTCTAAAATGTTGTGACAGCAAAGCTTGAAAGAAATAACTTGCGCCCATATTCTGAATGGCCACAGTACAAAATTGCTTTCAATGACGCAATATAATAATATTATAACTTAATAAAAATGCATTTTTTCCATATCTCGGAAACGGAAAAATATTAGCTGCTAGCCAGAACTGTTCCTTACAGCGAAAATGGGAAAATTTGATAAAACTTCATCGCCCTTCAAACGAATCATAAGACGTTAGTGGCGTTTGTCAGGACTTGTTGTAAATTATTGAAGTATTTTAACAACGTCTAGAAACAAATTTTTAAAAAATCGTGACTTAGGACCTTTGGTAAGCGGACTGCAGTATGTAAAATCTGTATCGAATACCCACATATTGAATACATAATTAAACTCTGTTTTAACCGTTTTTTTATATAATAATAATTTACGGTTAATTTGTTAACGGTATTTTCAACCATTTATCTATACTGTGTTTTAGTCAGGTCTATGTATAATTAAGCATATATGTAAACCCTAGAACTTTTTGTGCATTTAATTATGGTACAGAATTTTTCAAACATTATTTAATGGGCATTTAGTTTCTTGAACTCAAAAGTACTATTACAATCTACAAGAGAAAACGTCTTCTAACCGACAATGATATGTAAAAATCAACGATATACACCATTAAAATTTTTTATGATTGTTTCACCTTGCCTATAATGTCTTCACATCCATATAAAGACAGATTTTATATTATTTCTTTGATGAACCAAAAATGTATTGTAAAATCTCAGATAAATGTAAGATGGTTTTCAGACAGGAGTAATTTAGTCAAGGAAATCCCACATAAACGGCTGAGTTCCATTCTCAGAAAATGGTAACTATTTTCTATTCATATCTTCAGATATCTTTATTTCTTATAACTCTTAATTACATAAAATTAAAACAACAAAAAAAAATTCAACAGCAACTGTAAGCGCCTTTGTAGAGTTAAATATATTTAGTGCCATGACAAGAAATCGTTGTATTATTCAAAATTTATTTAAAAAGAGGTCTCTGTTTTAGAAGTCTGCATGTCTATCTCATCTTAAAGCCATTATTTAATGGAACTCATTATGTGTTTCGACTCTAATTTATAGAAAAAAAAAGTAAAATTCAGGAAAAACGATAGAATGGAGATTCCATCATAACTTTTTCTTCTTTATCATGTTGCTTAATTCTAGTTTCTTATTTCTGACCATATTTAAATTTGGTGAATTTATTTAAACTTCTATTGAAATTCAAACAGAATAATAATTTGTTGAAATACATGTTATAACAAGTTTATTCCATTTTTCTATGTGATCTTAATGTTCATTTATTTTATAGTATTTTAGTTGCGTTTTGCAAGATCTAAATGAGATCAAGGAAAAAACCAATAGCCTTAAGTAAAATCTACGACTATTACCATACAAAACCATACAACTAATGAAATTTTCCAATACATTAGTCACACGATTAAAGGAACCCTCCTGTTAAAGTAAAAATTACAAGGCTTGACATAAAAAAATTGACAAATAGAAAGAAATTAAGATTTATAAATTGTTTATTTAAATCATGCATTGTTCCTATTGTTAGGTAATATCTTCCTCTATGGATTCTTTAAAATAAAATTAATATTACTTAATTTGACTAGCAAAATACCAAGCAACACCAAAATACAAAGAACAGTATCTCGCTAAAATAATCCCAAAACTGAGTAGACAAATTTGAACTTTATTAATCTGACATGTCTATCTGATTAGATGGGAGCCACGCGCAGTGTACCTGACGCTGGACGCATAGACGAGTCGTTAGACGTAAATGTTTTATTCAAGTCCCTATGTGGCGCCTACCAACGCGCCTACGTGATATAAACGCACGCGCTCGCTAAACTTCGCACGCATTCAGACCGATGGTGAACCATAGGTTTACTGAATATGAAACCGTTGGCATCGTTTTGGCGATCTACATCCAGCCACTTGCGTGGCCGTAGATTTGTCCCCCGTACACTCCTGTCATACCTTCCACTCCCACTTATGATCAGGGTTGCGTCAATCCCGTATTCGCATATCCTCGTGACTTCATCTCACCCGATTTTTTCCTAAATCAATAGAGTCAATACTTCTCACACGTGTACTGGGCAATTAAATTTTTTTAAAAATTTAAAAAATCAATTTACCGACTACGTTGGGTATCAAATTGGATTAAATAAAGTACGACCAAGTTGTTCATTCTCAAAACTTTTAGAGAAATCGAAATAAATATCCCGGCGGATCCGATCCGGGGAAATATCCCAGCGTTCAAGTGCAGCTGTCAGCGACGCGTGCGATTTAACGCGCGAGCGGCGTCCGGTTCACAAAGCGCGCGCGATAACGTAAATTGGGCGCCATTGTTGTCGGCGCCATCTTGTATCGCGCTCGTGCGGGTAAGTTGGCGCGCGTGCATGCGGGCTACGCGCTCTCCTCGCTTGCCGCCAAATTTCATGGTCATATTTGTTTCTATGGATGCAGTTTCTCGCCACTTGTAAAGATTAATATACATATACATTTGCCGTGTGTTGGAGCAGCAAAACAAGCATACATCCGTAAAATAAATTGCAGATAGCTAACACGCTGTATAAAAACAACTGTTGGCAAAGCTCAATTGTTTTTTTAAATTTTATTAATCATGTTGCAATGATCTGAAATAATAAACAACAGAATCTTCATGACTAACAGAAGTTTTTACGGTCTTAGAAACCAATTCAAGTCCAAGTTTATTTCTGTTAATACTAAGTTGGGTATGTATAAAACTTTAATCAGACCTATACTTCTGTATGGACGCGAATGCTGGACCCTCAATAAAGCAGAGGGAAAAAACTACTCATTTTTGAAAGAAAAATTTTAAGAAGGATTTTTAAACCTATTCAAGAGAACAACATCTGGAGAACTCTTTATAACTATGAAATTTACAGAAAATATGACAAATACGGCGGAACCGATATTGTGAGAACCATAAAAGCATCACGTATTAGGTGGCTTGGTCATCTTTCCAGATATGATGATATTTTTCCCGTCAAAAAAATAACTTTTTCGAAGATTGAGGGGATAAGGCCAAAAGGACGACCACCAACACGTTGGCTAGATGATATTGAAAAGGACCTCCAATTAATGGGAGTCAACTAGTGGAGGTCCATCGCGTCAGACAAGGTCAGGTGGAGAAGGATCAGCGAGTCTCTTACAGCTAACCAGAACACCACGGACACTAAGTACTCCTTATACCCACTGAACCTAAAATGGTGAACAAATAGGATTTTTAGAAGGCTACGCAAAAGTTATAGGAAAACTACACTGATGACTGTAGATTTAAAAATATTTGAGATATGCACTGTGCTTTCATGCCTGTGAAAGATATAATATAGTCAAAAGGTATAACAGGTGCCTGGCTGTTGCATGAGAAGGTGATGTCATAGTTTATTTCATCTGCCAACAGCGCATACGAATATCCTGCAACGTTTACCTGCACTCCATTGTTTAATACAACATTACGAGATGCGTTCAGTTTTCACATACCTATTTTGTACTCAAGAATGGGATTATGAAGTTACTTGGCAGTTCACGATTCATCGCATGTTATAGTGATGTTTATTCGCATTGCCGTGTGCTAATTTTCTGTCTTATGCATTGTTGTTTGTACTACACTTTATAACCAGTTGTTTTTATAATACTTCCACATGTCCAACACTTTGGGTAAACCTCTAACGTCCATATGTACCACACACGGTCAAGACTGTCAGTCAGACTTACTGGCAGTCAAAAATTTCAGTAACTCTGACTGTCAGTTGAGTCAGAACAAGAGTCTACTTTACCGACCGTGCCTTATTGCACAGTCCAATTCCTAAAGTATCCATACAAAATACATTTTTAACTGTCAGTAAATCCGACTGAGAGTCCTGACCGTGTGTGAGTGTATACGGGCATAAGTTTGGCATAGGGTTTTCAAGAAATAAATTAATACTTATACTTCAAATTAATGACTCTGATAAATGATTACGTGAATAATTAGAGCGAGCGAAGCGAGACGTAACACTATCCCACAACCCGTACAGTTTTTTGGTACACTTTACGAATCAAAACTCTGGATTTGAAATTTAACATAATAATTGAAAGTCATATCAAGATTTGTTATCCATCGCTATTTTTGAATTTAAATATTTTAAAAAATTATAAAAAAAATACGAAACAACAATGAATAATACTGACATGTGGTTACTAGCGCCATCTGTTAGAAAATTACGGAATTAATAGAGCATACATACAGATGTGTTATATTTCTAAAATGTTTAATAACAAAATCGACATCACGTGTGTGAATATTTCTACTAACTAGATTGTTACTGGCGGCATCTGTTAGAAAATTACAGAATTAATAGAGCATGCAGATGTGTAATATTTCTCGAAAGAATGTTTACTAACAAAATCGAAACGTGATACGTGGAAGTTTGTATATTGTAAATGAATGGATAGTAAGTTGTGGAGATTAAATAAACTATATAAATCGAATAAAATAAGATATAGAATCCATACAATTTGTATTGGCACTGTTTTTTACCAACTTCTGCTGTCCAGATTTTTGTCATTCCACACCTAAAATAAAATGATCATTACATGAAACTGAATCGATCTACATTTAAAAAAATTAAAGTTAGTTTTTTTGAATTTTTTTGGACCATACAGTACAAATTGCATGGATAAATTTAACCAACTTCCGCTGTTGGGATTTTTTAATCGTCAAAAATGAAATTTTAACAATTTTACATTTTTTGCCACAGCGAAATGCCACGAAGACGTATTTTAACCGGTCGTAAAGAATACGACAGTAACGGTTCTTTGACGTCCGATGCAAGAGAACATCAGAAAAGAACTCGAAGTGCTGAATTGCATTCTTGTCGAGAAAATGCTTTTTAACATACCGATAATTTTGAAGCTACCCAGAAAAAATGGAATCGACCTTTCAATAAAGGCAGTAATTAGCGTATCGAACATTCAGGAAAAAAAACGATGGTTCTCGTGTTTTACCTTGGCCTGGATTGGATTCTGTACAAATTAATGAATTTACGTGTGATGGATATTTTTGTAGGGCATTTCCTACTTTATATCATACTGGTAAAGTTTCGCTTCGAAATACACGAATTTGCAAAATTTCTAAGCAAAGTCCGTATCCTATTAAAATTCTTTCTTAAAAATTATTAAGTACTTTAAATTAAACATATTTGGCGTTAATTTTCTAGAAATGTATAATTCACAAGTTTATAAAATCCATTTGTTTCCAGGTGAACAAAATGAGCACAACATTCAATGTATTACATAGCATATTATAAACTTCCAACTAAAATGTCGGAAGGTATGAAATTTACAGTAGCTTTCCATTTATTTTTTTTATCTAATTTCCAATTTGACATCAGAATTCTGTAAAATTTTAATTTCCTATATCTTGAAGTATTTTTACATTCTACTACGCAATTATGTTTATGCTATCATTACCGAGAGGATATCGCAGCGTACGATTTTCTCTCTCACGAGCCAAAATCTTTTTTGGAAGCGTCTATCTCATGATATTTCTGGTATACGATTTACATCTTAGAATGGCTTGCAGCGAATAGCCTCATCACTTGTCGTCGAGTTTGGTCAGTCTCAAGGAGATTCGCTACAGGAGTACACTGAACATCTTGAAGTCGGTCAGTTGAATGATGTAGAAGTAAAACTGTGCTATATAATTGATGAGTTTCGAATTTAGAGAAACTTCTAAGCAACTGATGATAAGTGCCATTGATTTTAGAGCGATATTAATTCGTGAATCTGCAAATAAACATTCCAGAAGTTTAAGTGTTTAATTTTTTTATTACAATGATTTATTTATTTCAAAACCAATTTTTAATTGAATTAAATATTTCATATATTTAATTAAATTAAAAATTGGTTTTAAAAGAAACAAAAATAATTTATTTATTTTTGTATTTCCATTTTTTTCTTTTTTTATTCTCTCTTTTTTTTAGATTTAAGAAGCTTAATTGCAATTTTAATACAGTGTGAATCAAACCGTACAATGGGAGTTTAATATTTAAGAACAGTATTTAAATTGCAAACTAAACCTTTTCATATACAGTTATAGATGGGAAACCAGTGTGGATCAACTATACCATAGTAATTTAATTTTTAAGAACAGTATTTAAATTGCAAATTAAACATTTTCATATACGGTTACAGATGGGAAACCAATATGAATCAACTATACGACAGGAATTTAATTTTTAAGAACAATATTTAAATTACAAATTAAACCTTTTTATATACGGTTACAGATGGATAACCAATGTGAATCAACTATACGACAGGAATTTAATTTTTAAGAACAATATTTAAATTGCAAATTAAACATTTTCAGATACCGGTTAGAGGTGATTAGCCTGTTTAGAGATAGGAAAAAACAGGTTAGAGATGAGTAACCAGCTAAAGATTTAAAGCCGGTTAGAGATGGGAACTCTTTTAGAGATGGTAAAGGAATTATAAATTTCCTAAAATAATACACAGACACATCAATTTGTCTTAAAATAACCTAACGTATGTCACATTGAAGAAAATATTTAAACAATTATAATAATAAATATTTATAATTCAAACTGTATAATAGCCCTTAATAAATATTTATAATTCAAACTGTATAATAGCTCTTAATAAATATTTATAATTCAAACTGTATAGTAGCTCTTAATAAATATTTATAATCCAAACTGTATAGTAGCTCTTAATAAATATTTATAATCCAAACTGTATAGCAGCTCTTAATAAATATTTATAATCCAAACTGTATAGTAGCTCTTAATAAATATTTATAATCCAAACTGTATAGTAGCTCTTAATAAATATTTATAATCCAAACTGTATAGTAGCTCTTAATAAATATTTATAATCCAAACTGTATAGTAGCTCTTAATAAATATTTATAATCCAAACTGTATAGTAGCTCTTAATAAATATTTATAATCCAAACTGTATAGTAGCTCTTAATAAATATTTATAATCTAAACTGTATAGTAGCTCTTAATAAATATTTATAATCCAAACTGTATAGCAGCTCTTAATAAATATTTATAATCCAAACTGTATAGTAGCTCTTAATAAATATTTATAATCCAAACTGTATAGTAGCTCTTAATAAATATTTATAATCCAAACTGTATAGTAGCTCTTAATAAATATTTATAACAGTAGTTGATGTTCGTTTTACAGTAACGAAACTCTATTTTATTCTATCTATCTACAGCGTGTCTATCCTGTGGCAGTTTGTTTATTTTACGCTACCACGTAAGCCACTTGAGACACTTTAGACCAGGAGTTCCCAACCAGGGGGGCGCACCTCCCAAGGGGGGCATAGAGAAATGTCAAGGGGGGCGGAAAGCGTTTGCATTTTAGGAAGAAAAAACAAAAAATATACAAACAACATTAACAAATAACATTACAATCTAATGTTTAATTTACATGCTTAAAATTAATGAAATTAAATATCATATTCACTATTATTACCACAAACTTGCGAAAAATTTTACGTTTTGGTGTACATTTTTTGTTGAGAAATCAGTTTGAGTGTGTAAAATTATTGTGTCTCACTGTTAAAAGGTAAGTTTGTGTATTTACAAACTTCAGTTATCATTTTTATTTAATTTACTAAATCAAAGGGGGGGGGGGGGCATGAAAAAGTAAAGGAAGCATGAAAATATAATTTATAGTCCGGGGAGCCTCAACAAAAAAAAGGTTGGGAAATCCTGCTTTAGACACTTCATTTTATTTCTTTTACGCTCAATGATGAATACGTCCGTCTTCTGTACGTAACGAGTCAGCCGCTGACAACTAATGTCTTTTGTCGGTGAAAGTCGGTAGCTGTCTGTCCGTCGATTCAGTGCGTACACCAGGAGAAACAAGCAGCCGACTAAATGTCGGAGCAACCGACTAAATGGAGACGGGATCTCCATCAGTGCGTTTTCATTCGTGTGTTTTATCTTTTTCTCCAATTATTGTTAGTCGTCAGCCTTGCGCGTTACTCATCCATTTCACCGACACCTCAAACTTTTGACCTCATCTTGATTCTCGAAATTAATTTGCCAGACGTTTCTCAGACTAACTACTAACTTTCCAAAATCTGACACGGTGCGTAAGTTCAACTAATTTTCCAAAATCTGACACGGCGCCGATGCGAAGTGCTTAAACTATGCAAATTGAAAGATATGTATTCATCAATTAATCCAAACATAATTTGTTTGCCCAACACAGGCACGCGCGAACAGGCGTTCGTGTACGCGCTGGCCGCAGCAGCGCTCACGTGGAGCGTGGCGCGCGCTTGTGCAGCCGGCACGCTCGCCGAGTGCACTTGTGCGCCACCGCCACGACGCCGAGTGCGGGCCTTCCATTGGGGCGGCTGCGGCGACAACGTCCGTTGGGCGGGCAGGTGAGTGGACTTTAAAATGGATATCGTCTGGCTGGATAAAAATAACGAATGGACTGATGCCTGGATCATCATTAAACAGGTTTAACGGACTGCATTATGGACTCAACAGATAGCAAGATGGACCCGGACCTGACTCTTTTTAGCTAAATTTGAACGAATATATTGTACTTACAATTGCTTAGATTAACTTAGAGTCCCCTCTCTAGGGACCATAATGAAATCTTACAACAATAAATTAGCCGTAAGTAATTAATATAAAAAAAATTAATTAAAACAAAATATGGCCATGGTCCTAATTTGCCTGAGCAAAGTCGAGTGGCAGCTGGTTGATTAATATTTAATAATATTTCAATGAATTCTGGTAACATGGAAAAAGTTTTACACAATGTAGTTTATTGATGGATCGAGTAAAACTGATGTGAGTTATTTGGGCTGCATCTGTATTGAATATATCAAAAGCATACCAAGACTTTATGGTTTTATATTTTCTTTCCGAATTATAGAAAACATAAAAAACTCTGGTTGGCTGCAAGAGATTGCTCTCTTAGCAATAAGTCCGCCATATGTATCAATTAGATACATTAAAGTAGATAAATAAATAAATGCTAGCGTGACCCGTGCGAAGTCTTCGCATTATTTATTCCATTATGAAGCTCAGATGACAGATCAAACAAATATTTTACTAAAATTGACATATAGAGGCGCAAGTATCAAAAGCATTGAGCTAAAGCGCCACTTTATTTATACGTGAGTGGATTTGAAATTAAACAAAAATTTTACCGACCGTCAATCGTATTGACGTTGAGCCGTTAGATGGCAGCATTGCTGTTTTGTGTATATAATTTTAATAATTAATTAATTTGCAAAAACAATAGCAATAATAATTTTTTTAGTTGTGGATGCCGGTAGAGCAAGCAATTATCTAGAAAATGATATATAATTTATGTGGATTAGTTGTGAGGTTTTTTCTAAAAAGGGAGTGTAACATCTTAAAACTTTAGCGTATTAATATATATGATGATGATGATGATATGTAAACATTTGTATATAAATTATTAGTGTGTAACCGTTTTTCTTTTTAAATCAGTTAAAAAAGTGTCAAAGCTTTTTCTTATTGGTTTGTTAGAAAAACCGTCCGTAAGACCGGTAATGCCGAAAAATAATTTATTAAACGGTCTTTCATGTCACTGAAAAATATTTCCAATTCATCTCCTAAAATATTTAGGAGTTCTGTTCTTTGCGTGTGAAGAATACTTCGTATCTAAAATTAACTCTTTCACTTGAGTGTTAAATAGATACTGTTCCTGTGAAATGAATCATTTAGGAACTCCTTTGTTTTCAAAAATAGCCATTATGAACCCTCTAAGAGGAAGGATCATACTTTGGAGCATTCCAAAGATTGATCCTTTCTCAAACAAGTGCAGCGACTATAGAGACCACCATTTCTTATATAAAACAATCCTCACGACTTTTAAGCAAATAAACAGGCTTTTTTAGATTAATAATAAGCGCAAATTAAAAAAAATGTAATTTGTTTTAAAATACAACCAACGTGAGACAAATTATGAGGAATTAAATTTTATATTACCACTCATAGTTGGAACTAATGTTTCCGAGTGTGACCACCAACACCATCTTTGATCACAACAGTCATAGATTAATAGGAAATGCCATTTCTGTTGTGTAATATATGTATCGATGTTGGGTTATTAAGTTGACTGGAATATGATCACTACTATTTCGAACTCTTTAGTGGACTCCATCTATGGGCATACTAACGAGTTACAGTATCTAATGTGGCCGCGATCAGCCTCCAACAACATCGTCCCACGATAACTTTGGACTGCAGATTCAACTCCATCCAAATATACCTGGGTGGCTAACCCATCCCGGCTCTGCCCGGGCAAAAAAGTACCATGACTGCATTTTGATTTAGTTACTTTCTCGTGTATTAATTATTTGGGTTAATGGTATTCTAAAATGATTAATTATAAAAACGCTTATAATGAAAAATTTATAAAGAATAACTATAAGCAATACTGGGAATTTTCTTGAAGATTTTATTGTACAAAATGGTCCATTTTACATAAATAATATTAAGATTTATCTTATTTATAGCAACACTGGTTCTATTTTACATAAATAATATTAAGATTTATTTTATTTATAGCAACACTTGACGAACTTGTTTTAAATATTTGGTCATGTATCAATGAGGGCTAATATTTTTTTTACTCACCAGATGTCACTACTTTAGACCGAGGTATACGATTATCTGTCAAGCACATCTTATCTGTCAAAAGCATAGTAAATTAAAATTAAATATAACATAATAAATATAACATAATAAGTATGAAATAATAAACCTAAAATAAGATTAGATATACAGATTACCTTTTAATAATTTTCGCTTTGTGTGGCGCCACTTGTTTTAGCGCCTTTTTTTCAGTTTGCACTTTAATTCAACATTCTAAGTCCGTGGTTTGTTTTATTCATTTTTATCTGATGCAGTAATAAAATTACTAGCGTTAGTAGAAGAAGGAAACACAAAAATAAACACTAATAACCTATATAATTTAAATGTTTTGAATTATGTACGTATACGATGCGCTTTTGACACTTCAATATATCTCGCTCCAAGGTGGCGCCGTCCTAGTGGTAAATGAAAGCGGGTAGCCCTGATTGAGCTCTACGTATGAAGCATATTCTTGCAAAATTTTAGCTCCACGTATGAAACATATTCTTGCAAAATTTTATGTATGTAGGTCTAAAACTTGAATCACATCAGTAATATTTACGTGATAGTGTACAAACAAACACACGAACAGACAAACAGACAAAAATTCGAAAAACGATCTTAACGCTTTTGTCGTTCGTTTTTCATTTCACGTTTGTTTTTTTTGACGACTTATGCTTGCAAAAATAAAATCGAAATAGTTTGCGACATAATTATCCTATGTCGCAAACTATTTTTGTAAAAAAAACTCTGTGTGTAGTGACATGTGTGTGGCCATAATAAAAAATAATATCCGTTTTAGTGCCATGGTCTTTTACTCATATATACTTAAAAATGCCAAAGAAATCTTTTGTTTTTGATGTCTTGTCATGAAAAAAAACTGTATCTCTTCCAAAAATTATCTAATTTTAATAATTTTTTTGGTGTTTTCGTAATAAAAACTTGTACAAGGATAATAAAATACAAAGAAAATTATGGAACATATATTGTGAACAAAAACTGAAATCAAAGTCAAATAGTATTTTCGCAGTCCCGTACATCCTCCGTATCAGCAAAATAATTGTTATCGTCACTATCATGACTATCACTTAAAATTTGCATTACGTCAAATTGTGAGCGCACCACAATGTCACTCCCACTATCACTTTCTTCACAATTTGAAAAACGATCATTTTCACTCGAAATATTTTCGTATTCCGACATTATGGGTTAAACATTTTCATTTCTTGGATCCTTTTTATAATGTAATTAATAATAATATTATAACTTGAACTTTATGTAACACGTGGAAAGATAAAAAATTAGCGATGCGTGCGAGCGACCTCCCCTACCGCCGCGCTAAACAGCAACTGATTTCGCGAGCGCCATCGCACTCGTGGCAAATTTAGTTAGTACGCGCACGAGCGCGATGGCGCTCGTCAGCACTCAAATGGATATAGAAAAATATTTTATAATATAATCAAATAAGTTTATTTAATAATTAATTATATTCTGTCGTTTTTATTTATCTACGTACATCCATTTTAATTACTCGCAATGTAATTAAAATGGATGTACGTTATTAATTAATCTCCTCTAATTAATTAATTTAGGTATTTGTATTATAAACAACATTATTTATTTACTATCATAGTTTTTTTCTGATATTGGCATGCAATCTATATTATATTCTATACATATAATAAAATTTGAATATTTGCGTATCTATACGTTAAAAACATTTACAAAAAAATAATTAGAGGGATCTAGGGTAAGCTAGAGAAGACCTCAACATTTTTTAGGGCAAATAATTATAGTAAGCTAGGTACTCGAACACCACAGCAAATAAGTAGCTAGATACTCGAACACCACACCAAATAAGTAGCTAGATACTCGAACACCACAGCAAATAAGTAGCTAGATACTCGAACACCACAGCAAATAAGTAGCTAGATACTCGAACACCACAGCAAATAAGTAGCTAGATATTCGAACACCACACCAAATAAGTAGCTAGATACTCGAACACTACAGTAAATAAGTAGCTAGATACTCGAACACCACAGCAAATAAGTAGCTAGATACTCGAACACCACAGCAAATAAGTAGCTAGATACTCGAACACCACAGCAAATAAGTAGCTAGATACTCGAAGCGCAGTAAATAAATTTATGTACTTCAATAGATGGCACTACGTGTATTTTAATATTTTATTCATATTATAATTATTATATTTCAATATTGCTTAATATTTAATACACAGATGATGTTTATTAATTATTATCCTATACTTCGTGTACGAAGTCCCAGACACAGTTAGTTTATAATATCACTCTGATTCGGGATATGTGACCAATGCAATGTACATATTCTTCGCGTTATCTGTTCAATATTCCAAAGTATTCTTATAGTTCAATTTAATTTAAAAAACCTAACTGGAACTTATTTAACATTATTTGGTCCTAGCTTCGCAAAGCAGTTCATAGACGCGAATGAGGTTGCTGTCCGGAACGGACGTGCTGACATCAACGATGACATCGGAATAATAGACCGCAAAACTGATCAGACAGACAGCAAAATCGCTAAGCCAACAGCCCACATTTTACCACCGTCCCCCTCAGTGATACTCGGCGACGAGCGCGTCATCAGCAATATATCGACAGCCGGAGAGTTCAAGAAGAAAAGGCGAAAACTGAAAAGGATAAAGAAGTCGAAGCCCTGGAAAAGGTCTAGGAAGAGGAAGAAGGCCAGGTCTAGGCTTGATGATCCTGTCTCGTTTTATCGAGATATGGAATACAGGATGGCGGCTGACGATCCAAGATTCGATCCCCAGGTGGATCTGATCACGAGGTTGAAGAGGCTGCAGACTTACATTGCGTCTGCCAATTTACAGAACAGCAGGTTTGGGAGAAAGGTGAGTTTTAATTTGTTTTTTTTTGGTTATGGATAATCTACTAATGTATTAAAATTTAATTTATAAATTTTCAAAAAACTTTTAGATTTTTGTTTAGAACTTCATCTGCTTACTAATTTGCAGATAAATTTTGTCTTATTTACAACTTATACTCTTGTACTAGATGAAAATTTGTGATATTTTTCATTTTCTTTAAAGAGGGATTTTATATTTAAGCATTTTTTTTTATTTCTGAACGACGTAGAGTTGAATATTATAATAGAATCAAAATTGTAATCGATTTCTTTGAAATATTTTTTCAAGCACTAATAATGCAGGAAAAACTCAAAATTAAAAAAACAACCGAGGGATAAAACACCTAAACCATTGGACCGGTTTGAACGAATTTTTATTTAGGAGAATTGTTTTTATATAACAGACTTTTTTCCTTTTTTTTCTTACTTCGAAATTTAAGATGCTTTTTTTAGAAAATAACGTCAGTTGCCAATAGCTTAATAGATAGGAAAATGGCAGGAGTAATGCTTCGCGACTGTAAAATGTGCACATGGTTGAGACTTGAGACAACAAAGCAAAATCACCGATGTGCCAAGCTAATTACAAAACTAAAGTGGGAAAGGGCTAGATAAGTAGCCTATAAACATGACACCTGCGGTAAGATGATGGTTGTTAAGTGGAGACTATGGAACAATAACTCTTTATGGGAAGGCTACAAATGTCTTGGCGTGAAGACATTAAAGTACAGCTGGTCCGAAGTGAATGCAGAATGGAGAGGAATTGGATAGACCAAAGGAATCCTTACACCGAAATGGTGGAAAAGGGCTGAAAACAAAGTAGACTCAGAGAAGAGAAATAAAAAATTCCATTTTCTCAGAAACTGGTCCAACATATTCTTCAAATTCACTTTATTTATAAGGATGCAAGCAATGTAGTTCAGCATGTCTTGTTTTCCTAGGAAAAATATGATTTCCTTGTTAAGCTCCGTAATGGTTAGTATTGCACGAACCCAACAGTAAAATGTTACTTGTAAAATCACAAGGAGTACATATTCCGCGAGAAAATATGTAAATGCTGCAAACATGTATGCCGTTTATCTCGGTTTTCGGCATTTTTTTAGAAATGGAAAATTAAAAAGCTACAGAATTGAAATTATGAGCTACTTAAAAAGCTTTTTCGTACACACTCCTTCTTTTTAGCTGTTAAACTTTACAAATCTATTTACTCTGATGCTGATTACCGAAAGCTTTCTGATTCCTCCGTTGGTTCAAACCAAAATATCCTTTTTTGGCATCTTTCGACCTAATGTTTTGACAGAATGTGTATTTTCTTAATCTAAATAAAATACATTTTTAATGAAAATAAACATGCAATCATTATAGAAGTCTCTTGAAAACGATAGAAATAAGAATTTTGGTTATATTTTTGTCAATATCAGTGCAGTTTTTATCATTCCGTTGGTTTCTTCCGTTGGTTCAAACTAAAATGTCCTTTTTTGGCGCCTTTTGGACTGAATGTTTTGACAGAATGTGTGTGTGTTTTTTAATCTAAATAAAATACATTTTTAATGGAAATAAACAGTAAAAATCATAGAGATCTCTTGA
This sequence comes from Druceiella hillmani, assembly GCA_039881145.1. Taxonomy (NCBI): domain Eukaryota; kingdom Metazoa; phylum Arthropoda; class Insecta; order Lepidoptera; family Hepialidae; genus Druceiella; species Druceiella hillmani. Next base: position 9,042,100 of record JAYKKI010000035.1, read on the forward strand.
AAACGATGGAAATAAGAATTTTGATTATATTTTTGTCAATATGAGTGCACTTTTTTATCATTCCATTGGTTTCTTCCATTGGTTCGAACCAAAGTGTTCTTTTTTGGCGCCTTTCGACCGAATGTTTTGACAGAACGTGTTTTTTTCTTAATCTAAATAAAATACATTTTTAATGAAAATAAACATACAATAATTATAGAGATCTCTTGAAAACGATGGAAATCAAGAATTTTGTAATATTTTTGTCAATATCAGTGCAGAATTTTATCAACAGAAAACAGTAAACGCCATTGGACGTAAAGAGGTTATGATACAAAGAGTATGATATTTGATTTTTAAAAAATTGTATTGTTTTTAAGAATTATGAATATAATTTTGTAAAAAACACTATCCATATTCACACATTGTAAATAATTTTGATTCATTACAATGTATACGCTATGGGGTCTTAACACGGAAAGTGAAACGATATAACTCAAAGTTCAATAATTTATCACCATTATACTGACAGCATCTTGCATGGTCCCGTAGTAATTTTTGACTAGTTATAACCCGCCGTTTTTCTCGCGTGGAAAACGGAAAAACGGTGACGTAATTTAAAAATTATTTGTAAGATTGAGACTATATCTTTGCTAATAGGCCACCTGAAGATGTTGTTATACAAGAAAACCTAGGTCGTGGTAAAGAACTTAAAGAAACTTAAGAAAATGTGTGTTTTTTTTAATCTAAATAAAATAAAATTTGAATGGAAATAAACAGCAAAAATCATAGAGATCTCTTGAAAACGATGGAAATAAGAATTTTGGTTATAATTTTGTCAATATCAGTGCAGTTTTTTATCATTCCGTTGGTTCAAACCGAAATGTCCTTTTTTGGCGCCTTTTTCATTTAATTTTTAATAATGAATTTCTACAAAATTAACGCCAAATATTTTCAATAGTAGTGCTATTGAAAAATATAGTGTGACAGCGAATTTAATTATTGGCTGTTTTTAAAAGAGCTGCTTCACAAAAAAATGTTTAGTGTGTTTTTATTTATTTGACATTATACTAATGCTTTTACCTAATCACACATTTTTTTTTAAATTGGGACATAAATTTACTTAAAATGTCGATTAAATTTTAAATGTCGATGTGGTGTGCATTTTCGCACACAAATGAACGAGTGAAGCAAACTTCAAGAAACTAATAAAATCGTTTTATTACGTTATTTTTTTTATATCGCGCAACAAGTCTAAAACATGATGACCAGGGTTTCAATAAACTTATATAGTTTAATAATCATTGTTACCATAAATGGTGCTCTCCCATAATTTTGACCCACCGACTGCCACTGTGTTCGAAAAATGCTTTTTTCCGCTTTCGTCTACATTCGTCGGGTAATTTTTTACAAAATATTCATAAATTTCTCACCTGTAAACCTTCTTCATAAATGAATATATTCATTAATAAAATCCGCAACATAATCTGTTAGTTACTGAGAGTTTTTTATTACTAAAATAGAATAAGTATTAAAAATAAAAACGGTTAAAATAAATATATCTCACCTATAAATTTTCATTATAAAGTTATAACGATATTAAAACTGACGAACGACGATTCGCGTGATAACGCCCTATACAAAACACAACTGGCTTATGACGTCACTAGCCAGTTATTTAGCATTCACTAAGTTATATAAACCATATTATAATTTTCTCATTTTTTTGTGTCGAATCTAAATTCATAACAACTTTTTCAATTTAATGAATAAAAAAATTGACACTTTTTCCTATTTAGAAGTTTCCATTAATTGTTTGCAATATGCATTATTTTTTCATCACAAGGTTTTTTTAAACCTACTCTGCAGTTTTAAAACATTTATCTAAAAATATCGACATCAATCAGATAAACCATTATGTACATACAGACAGACAGATCCAGCGGGCGGGGTCTTCGTTTTATAATATGAATCCATTCAACTAAGATCGCAAAATCTTGCTCAATCCTTTACTCTCCAAAAAAGTTGAAAATCAGCACGTAACTAATGCCCCCCCCCCTCCCCCCCAGATGATAACCAGCCAAATGATCACCAAATGCACGTGCCACGGTGTCTCCGGCTCCTGCAGCGTGAGGACCTGCTGGCGTGCACTGCCACCCCTGGCGGTAGCCGCCACCGCGCTAGCCGCCCGCGCGCCCCGCGCAGCGCCCCTGCGTCCGAGCGCGCGCCGCGCCCTGCCCCGCGCCGCGCCCGCCCGCCTGCTCTACGTAACACCAAGTCCTGATTACTGCGAGCCGGATGCGCAGACGGGAAGTTTGGGAACGCACGGAAGGTAGGCTTTTCGTCGTTTATCTCAATATTTTCTCAATATTATTAATATAAAAAAGATGAAAAATTGAAGCAGGTAGCTAGTAGCGCGGGGAGGGGTCTCTATCCATCACTCATTCTCTCCCCTACTGATGTGTTTCATTTTTCGTTACGGCCTTATTTTCAAACTCCACTGCCATGGTAAAAAAGGTTTATTTAATAAATGATAACTTAGTGATAAAAATAATTATTATTGGCGACTTATTTTTTTTAGATTTTATTATTAAATTATTTTTTATTGTTTGATTATACAAAATATATTGTGTTAATATACAAATATATACGAAAATATGTAAGAAAATGACAGGCAGAAATTAATAACGAACTTTATGTAGATGCTTTTTATATGTCATTACCAGTCTACCAATGTATCTGTCTTACTTTCTCCCTCTATCTGTACCTCTCCCCCTCCCGCCCCCTTCCATCGCCCTCTCCCTCTCGCAAACTCTTTCTCTATTTCTCCCTCTCTCTCTCTCTCTCCGTCTCTTTCCCCATCTCTCTCACACACACTCTATTTAACTTTAGTTGTATTGGAGCTTAATAGGGCTTTATACTTTAAGCTGTTACAAGAAAGAACGAAAACATTTTTTATTTCACCTGCCTAAAACACGTACCGATATTCTGAAGCATTCACCATTCATTCGTATGCTCACATTAATTACATTATCAACGCGGTGTTGCGAGGCACGCCCAGTCTTAATAATTTTGTCTATGCAATTGACTGTTTCAGAAATGCGATTGTTATAGGGGTTTCTTAGTGTTTCACGATTGATCAAGTGTACCTAACATCAATTTGAATACTATATTTCTTGTCTCTCCGTTTAATGTTTCTCTGTAGTTTAAAAAAAACATTGTCTCTATGACACACGTCCAACGCTTTGGGTCAACCCATAAGTTTGGCACGGAGTTTTAAAAAAAAATGGTTTTTATAAATAAATCGCTTACTAGTATTGTTATGTTTTTTATCATTTTATCTTTTTGGTTTACACATAATGTCTTTTGCACTATACTACACTTCCCATTAACAAAATTAATTAACATGTATTCAGATAACAAATTTACAAGTAAATACAAATAAATTTTTATTTGTCAAACCATAGTACGCGAATTCTATTTACATTTGACATATTTTTAATACGAATGTTTTTATCGATATATTGTCGAGCAGCACGTACATCACTCATCTATCCTTCTTTGACAGCGAAAACTCTAACGAGTCGTTTATCCAAAATGGCTAATAGAATAAATATATCCGTCAGCAAGTATTATTTAAATCAGGGGTGTCCAACATAATTGTGTGGAGGGCCAGGTTCATTATTTTTGAAACCATAGCGGGCCAACAGCATAATGAACATTAAATGTACAGAAAACAGTAATTTTAATTTTTCAACATGATTTCTCGTAGGTATCAGGGGTGTCTAGTTCAGACATTGACGCAATCGTTGTCTATGTGTGAGTACATGCACAAGCTAATACAGGCTCTATAGCGGAGTCTATAAGATTGATTATTCCTTGCACCTACGTTACTAGTATGTTGGCGGGAGCAAGACAATTAGACTGACGTGTCTTGTAGGGTTCCGTATCGCGATGCTGTGTTCCGTAACATACCTACCTACCAATATGTAAACATTATTAATTTTGACCATCAATTATTGGTTCATTTATCGACTAGTGTAGTGCAACTGACATAGGCATATTTTTAATGGATATTTGCACAATATCCTCTTGATGTTTTAAACTAGCTCGCGGGCCGGATGCAGGGCCTTTCCGGGCCGCATCGTCGCCCGGGGGCCGTATGTTGGGCGGGCCTGATTTAAATAGTATCGCAAATTGTACAGCAAACAGCTGTCGCAATAGGTACTTTACAATGAATTTACTTTCGTAAAAAAAATATTTACAAATTGCGGACAGATGGTGCAACGCAAGTCTAGGCAGCGCGGCGGGCGGATGCTCTCGATTATGCTGTGGGCGCGGAAGGCGGGCCGTGCGCCGCGAGCAGCTCGAGAGGTGTCATTGCCGGTATCAGTGGTGTTGTCGCGTCGACTGCCAGGTCTGCCGCACCATCGTCGAAGACCACTACTGCAACTGAACATCAAGCCGACTGCGCAACAGGCAATTCCATTGCAACTGGATTGAACGCATTCGCAACTTGCAATTCGACTGAACGTGTTCGCAACTTAACGTTATTTTAAATAAAGCACTTTTAAATATCATAAGTCGATTTCACGCAACTGAATGTCCACTAATTGTTTTTTTTTCTATTACAACTAATATATAAATATTTATTGCTCAATTGAAGGTGATTATACCTAAATTTAACATATGCATAATTTTTATAACCTAAATGAATATTTCATTATATAATTTAATTCCATACTGGAAAAACTTACTTTTACAAATCGCGAGAACTTAAATGAAAAAGAATCAACTAAGTTAGTTACTCGTTAAAATTAACGGGTTCGCAACTTACAATTAGACTAAACGTACACGCAACTTAATCATTGCTCAATTTAATTCCTCATTAATAAACCTTAATTAGTCAAATCTACAATTTACAAAAAAATATATTTCCTGTCTCGATTTCTGAACTACGAATTACCGTTAAACTAAAACCATTCGATTAAACGCGTTCGCAACTTGCAACTAGGCTAAACTTATTAGCAAGTTTTCTTAGGTTAAACTTGTTCGCAACTTTCAACTAGGTTAAACTTATTAGCAATTTTTGATATTTCGCACTGATGAAACTCGATAACGGACTGTCGCAACTAGACTCCACTAATTGTACTAATATTATATTTCTACAACTTAGGTATAACTGAGTTGCAAGATAATTTATTTCTTTTAATATTTAATGTGTTAACCAGTATGTTTTCAGCATTTTTTTTATGGATAAATTTCGAAAGTTTCACTACGATGAAGTCACTAACGGCCCCGGTTTGATGATTTCGCTTTTAATGAATAAGAAAATGCTGAAATTTTTTTTATCGATTATCGATATAAAAATTGCGATTTATTTTAAAGTTCAAACATTGCAATTTCGTTTGTCACTTTAAACAGTTTACGCAATACAAATCAAACTTTTGTCGGTCACTCGATTTATTGCCCTAAATCTATTGCTGTATTTAATTGATCTCATGTGAAATATGCATCAAGAAGGTTATAAAGGAAAGCATATAATTTGAAGACAATTCGCGATATCGATATTGGTTTTATTCTAGAACAAAGAAAAACATTTCTTCATAGTAGAGAAAATCATAATTTTTTTATAAGAACATTGAACCAGTTGAGGTGTAGTTACGTTTCTTGATATAAAAAAGTTAGTTTCTTAAATAACATTTTTATTCTGAAATTTTTAGGACGTGCTTCGTGTGAAGCCAAGCCTATATTGTTATAGTTTACATAGCTCAAGCCAGTGCTACCAGTACTAGCGTAATATTCCAATGGTTGATACAGTAGAAAAAAACATCTGTACACTGAGCTTTATTAAAAACTCAAATTGAATACATTGCCAGCGCAAGATCTGAGGACACCTTAGAGAGTGTCTTAGGGTATATAACATTATGAATTTCATAGGCTATGTATGTATGTATGTATGTGAGTAAGTTTGTTCCCTCATACAGACTAAACTACTAATAAAGTGATTTCCACAAATGAGGTGTCCTTAGATTTGTCTTGATCCGGAGAGTGTCCAAGAGTATATAACATTATGAATTTCACAGCCCATGTATGTATGTGACTAAGTTTGGTCCCTCGTACAGACTAACCTACTAATAAAGTGATTTCAACAAATAAGGTGTCCTTAAATATGTCTTGATCCAGAGAATGTCCTAGGGTTTATAACATTATGAATTTCACAGGCTATGTATGTATGTATGTGACTAAGTTTATTCCCTCGTACAGATAACCTACTAATAAAGTGATATCAACAAATGAGGTGTCTTTATATTTGTCTTGATCCAGAGAGTGTCCTAGGGTTTATAACATTATGAATTTCACAGGCTATGTATGTATGTATGTGACTAAGTTTATTCCCTCGCACAGATAACCTACTAATAAAGTGATATCAACAAATGAGGTGTCTTTATATTTGTCTTGATCCAGAGAGTGTCCTAGGGTTTATAACATTATGAATTTCACAGGCTATGTATGTATGTATGTGACTTAGTTTGTTCCCTTGTACAGACTAAACTACTAATAAAATGATTTCAACAAATAAGGTGTCCTTAGATTTGTCTTGATCCAGAGTGTCCTAAGGTATATAACGTTATGAATTTCTCAGGCTATGTATGTATGTATATATGTGAGTAAGTTTGTTCCCTCGTACAGACTAAACTACTAATAAAATAATTTCAACGAATCAGGTGTCCTTAGATTTGTCTTGATCCAGAGTGTCCTAACATTATGAATTTCATCCAGAGAGTGTCCTAACATTATGAATTTCACAGGCTATGTATGTATGTGACTAAGTTTGTTCCCTCGTACAGACTAAACTACTAATAAAATAATTTCAACAAATCAGGTGTCCTTAGATTTGTCTTGATCCAGAGAGTGTCCTAGGGTCTATAACATTATAAATTTCACAGGCTATGTATGTATGTATGTGACTTAGTTTGTTCCCTAGTACAGACTAAACTACTAATAAAATGATTTCAACAAATCAGGTGTCCTTAGATTTGTCTTAATCCAGAGTGTCCTAAGGTATATAACGTTATGAATTTCACAGGCTATGTATGTATGTATATATATGTGAGTAAGTTTGTTCCCTCGTACAGACTAAACTACTAATAAAATAATTTCAACGAATCAGATGTCCTTAGATTTGTCTTGATCCAGAGAGTGTCCTAGGGAGTGTCCTAACATTATGAATTTCATCCAGAGAGTGTCCTAACATTATGAATTTCACAGGCTATGTATGTATGTGACTTAGTTTGTTCCCTCGTACAGACTAAACTACTAATAAAATGATTTCAACAAATCAAGTGTCCTTAGATTTGTCTTAATCCAGAGTGTCCTAAGGTATATAACGTTATGAATTTCACAGGCTATGTATGTATGTATATATGTGAGTAAGTTTGTTCCCTCGTACAGACTAAACTATTATTAAAATGATTTCAACAAATCAGGTGTCCTTAGATTTGTCTTGATCCAGAGAGTGTCCTAGGGTACATAACGTTATGAAATTCACAGGCTATGTATGTATGTATGTGACTAAATTTATTCCCTCGTACAGATAACCTACTAATAAAGTGATATCAACAAATGAGGTGTCTTTATATTTGTCTTGATCCAGAGTGTCCTAGGGTATATATCGTTATGGAACTTCACAAGCTATGTATGTATGTATTTATGTGACTAAGTTTGTTCCCTCGTACAGACTAAACTACTAATAAAGTGATTTCAACAAATGAGGTGTCCTTAGATTTGTCTTGATCCGGAGAGTGTCCTAGGATATATAACATTATGACATTCACAGGCTATGTATGTATGTATGTGACTAAGTTTGGTCCCTTGTACAGACTAACCTACTAATAAAATGATTTCAACAAATACAACATTTTAGGGATGAAAATAAACTTCCGTAATTCCTGCTAATGTCGCAAAAGTAATCTCGGTGCAAAGTTTGATATTTTTGAACCCTGCATTTTGGGTTGTTTGAATTTTTTAAAGCCTACAGTTCAGGCTGTACGTTGGTACGTTGATACAGTCAGTGTATCTGTTATATCCAGGTGCAACAAGGAACGTATTTATTATTCAAACAGACAATTTTGTGCATCTATCTGAATATATTTAGTGTTTCTCTAAAAAAAATTATAATTTCTCTTCCCAAATATGAGTGGTTTTTTAAAAAATGGTTGGGAATTGTCACATAGTTCCTTGAGATTTTCTGCTTGGTTTGATACATGGAATCACCTATATGAATAACAACACCGTTCTGTGTTACACCTTTGTATTGTTGAATAAATTTTAGAAATAATTTTAAATAATATAGGTCTTTTGTAGAGTTGCATTGATCTTGACAGCATTATTCATAATCTATCACAGCAACTAACACATAGTTCATCACGTAGGTCTTTAATCGTGTACGGCGGTGCAGAACCGAAAGTTTTCTCCTTAGAGCACGACATAAACCAAAAAAAATTATCTGTGCCATTTGTAATTTAGTATTTAGATGTATTATTATTTTGTTTAATAATAACTTAAGGTGTAAAAGTTTTAAGCAGTTCAATACTTCTCGACAATATTTATTAATAATGTTGTATAAGGCTTCGTAGGTGTTAAGTATAATTATTTCCTGAGAGCAAAAAGTAATCATAAGTCATATTAAGTAATTGCTAATAATTATAAATTCTCATAAAAGGAAGCAGAAACTGTTCTTTACAAGTATGTCGTTCCAGACAGAGATACTAGATGGCGTTATGTGAGAATTAAAACATGCTATGACTTTACACAAAAATACGAGTATATAAATAAACAGGTATTTTACCCCAGGGTTTTTACACCAATACTCTTGCTGTTTTGTTTGGGTATCCATTTTTGCTACTATTAGATGGCGATTAACGATTTAGAATCATTGCTATGGCTTTTTGGTAAACTTAATACTAGGGAAGCTATTTTCATGATCTGACTTTAGCAATTTTGGTGATAGCCCTTCATGATATGTGAAACAGTAATGAGGAAAACAGTGATTGAGCATCAATTATATTAAGCAATGCTCAATTTCAAGTGTTAATACTTAATTATTCCCACTACTTTCACCATATATGTTTTTTTTTATTTCAGTACATTAACTAAATATAACAAGTAAGTTTCATTGTAGTATTGTTACTTTTGATACAATATTGCGTTCCATAAAGGCAAGGGCATTTTCCTTTCGAAAAGATTCACACTTCTACGCAGCGCAGCATTATCTACTTGACTCCTAGTAGAAACTTAATTAGTGGTTAATATTGTTGCACGATGCTATACTAGATGGCACACTTATCCACATGACACGAGACAAAATAATTGTAAACCAAGAACCATACTAAGAATCAAATGTAACTATTTTCAAAGAAATATTATCAAAATGAAATGACATATTAAGACAGCAAAAAAATTATGAAATATCTCGTGTCAAAGTTGAAATAGGGCCTAGGAACATTCTTTTGCAATAAATGATGGAAAAAAACTTTCCAAAGAAATATTGTAGTATTTTGTAAGTCTTCTTCTTCTTCAATGGCTTGAGAGTCCAGGTTGGGCCCCTGCCTTCCGCAGAATCAACTCCCAAGCTCTCCTGTTCTTTGCCAAAGACATCCACTTCATTATACTCAGGATTTTAAAGTCTTTTTTCAAGCAGTCTAGCATGGATTTGGATTTTATAAATAATATTTTTGTGGATATTTTCAACTCTATTTCATTAACTCTACCTTCGGCAAAGCTCAGAAAAAACACTTTAAGAATAATTGTACCTTGTTCATTCTATTGATACCCCAACAACACACATAACCGAAAAAAAGTTGTCAACACTTTATTTGTCCCCTGTAATATTTCCATATGAATATTTTGGCGTGTTAACTGTGAATATATTTATAGGTTAGCACGCTGTATTACAATGCCAAATTTTACATTTTTACGCCAAACGATTTCTGAAAAAAAAGCAAACAGAAAAAAATGGCTGACAGGTGTGGAACCATAAAGAGATTAAAATTATGTCGCCTTATGGCAGCATTGTTTTAAAAACAAGATTAACTAAGCTCAAACAAAGCTGCTGTAATATTATCATGGTTTAATAAGTCAAATAGGAAATGTTGGTCATCTTTACCCAGTGTTTATTAAGCCAGAAACCCGATAAAAAATCTGAAAAAGCTTTTGCATTTTCTTATTTTTATGGAAAAGAATATTTCTCTTAGAAATTAACCAAAAATTTAAAAAAAAATTAAGTATATGTTAAAAAATATAAACACAGTAAAAAACATAGATCTAAAAATAGTGCAAAAATGAAGTGTGAAATTTTACCAAACTCCGATCACCGAAATTAAGGTACTTCGTAAGCACTCAGAATTTAAACGCACATAGAAATTCTCCCTAACATTGTTTTAGTTTTAAGAAACTTTTCTTTAAATTGGCACGCCGTCACAAACATTTTTCAGTTTTATTAAATTTTCCAAAGCTCTCAGGAAAAGTAGCAAATAATTATTTAAATGGATGCCAAAAATAAGTTAAGTAGACGTAACTGTAATTAACTACTTATAATTTAACGTCAAAATCAAAAATAATATTTAACAGTCAATTTAGTTTAAGTTAATTTTAATAATTTAATTTTTAGTATTGTCTGTAAATTAAATGTGAGTAAAGACTTTGTACTTAGAAAAAACAGTGTTTTTATTGTATTTTTCAACTTTACCAACAACTTGAATGACCAACTATAACTGGCCATTAAATTACATAAATACTATTAAAGTAGGTAAGATTTCAAAAAAATTATTTCCTGCTAGTTTCAGTTATTTTCCACCATGAGATAATAAGTCGGAATAAACTTGCAATGTCCACATATTTAAATTCCAACTTAAGTACCGAGATGCAAGATTATCTCTGAAAGTTTCTAAGATGGTCTTTTTGAAAAAACTTACAATTGTAATTAATGTTTAGTTTTCATAATAACGCTTTAGGTCAATTATAAAGTCAGTTAAATGACGGAAACATAATGTCAAATATCTCGTTACGTGAGTCTCGAGTCATGAGTTACGTGAAACATTATTATTTCTTGAGAAAACATATCTGTTTCAAATATCACGTAACTCTATCCCTTTTAAAACTCTTTTAATAACACATCACGTCACCTGCTACACAGGTCTTTATCAATAATAATACTGAACTAGTGACACCAACTAGATGACGCTTATTTCTAGAATATAATTTAGGTTCATATGTCATTGACAAACATAAGAGTATAGATTTAGGGGGATAGTCAGGGCTGGGGTTTGCTTACTCACATAGCCACTAATAAGACTCGTTACAAGTATCTATACCAAGTTTCCAACCGAGATGCTGACGCTGCCACAAAAGCAATAATGTATTGGTCTTTTCATACTTTTTGGATTCCTGTAAAGATGATTCGTATTTTGAGCCGAATTGTAATTAGCAACGAAACATGTGTTGATCATTACAAACCTAATTAAAAGCGAGAGTCCATATAGTGGCATAAAAAGGATACCCCACTCCCTAAGAAGTTCAAGGTGACGCAATCTTCCTGAAACGTCATGGCGATGGTTTCTGGGCCACAGAGGGTATTCTGCTCTTCAACTTTAAAGTTATAGGTATTTCTATAATGAGAGAGTATTATGCTGATCTGCTGGACAAGCTTAAAAAAGCATTGATAGAGATAAGGCAAGGAAAATTAATGAAAGATGTTCTGCTCTTGCATGAAAATGCAACTATACACGAGAGTCATGTTGTAATGGCTGCCCTTCACAAGTGCAGCTTTCAAATATTGCACCATCCACGTTACAACCCAGACATGGCCCTCTACGACTATTATTTGTACCCGAAAAGGAAAAAGAAGCTTCTGATGAAGAAAGGGGAAAGGTCTTCAATGATGAAGAGGACAAGTCTGCAATTTCAGCTTATTTTTAAGATAAAGAGAAAACATTTTTTAAAGTTTATCGACGGATCTGGGAAATGTATTAGGGTACAGGAGAATATATTGAAAAGGACAAATAACACCATGTTTTTTGTCAAATAACACCAAACTTTTTGATCTCACCTTCCAATCAATTTTGTCCTTAAATCTTTAAAATCCTTAAATCTTTCACTTTTTTTAATTTTACGTGCTATGTAATTCGCTCTGAATTGAAAGAGTAAAGATCAGAAAGCACCAAGCGCCTGTGTAAATGGCACTCAGCTCCCAACTTCTTCGTCATATGTAATACGAACAGGTGGTTTGGACTAATGCCAGAACTTTCATCAAAATAGCGTTTAGTAACGTTTTAAATCGGAATTTAAAGTAAATGATAACGTAATTCAACCAGTAAGATGACGTCATCATTACTGTTATAAGAGTTATTCAGCATTAAATGTTAAGCAAAATATCCAGTTTTTATGGATCCGTATTGTATGTTAAGAACCCTTCTTCTAAGGAACGCGTGGACATATCAAGTTGAAATGAATGTCAAATACTTAGGTCTACGGTCCCTCGGAGTTGTAAAAAAATCAAACTTCTAAGTCAACGCAATCAAAAGTACAGCCATTTATGTCGCATATTTTGACACAAATAAATCAAAACATATAGGGTACTTCCCGTTGACCCATAATCATGAAATTTGGCAAGAAGCAGGTAGGGTACATAAAAACATGAGTACATTCCATACCGACTTAGGTAGAGTACATAAAAACACGAGTATACTCCATACCCACTTGAGTAAGGTACATAAAAATACAAGTACACTCTATACCCACTTAGGTAGGGTACATAAAAAACAGAGTAAGTGCCATATCCACTTAGGTCGAGTAGATAAAAATACAAGTACGCTCCATACCCACTTAGGTAAGATACATAAAAACACGAGTATGTTCCATATGCACTTAGGTAAGATACATAAAAACACGAGTATGCTCCATACCCACTTAGGTAGGGTACATAAAAACACGAGTATACTCCATACCCACTTAGGTAAGGTACATAAAAACACGAGTATGTTCCATACCCACTTATATAGGGTACATAAAACACGAGTATGCTCCATACCCTCTTAGGTAGGGTGCATAAAAACACGAGTATACTCCATACCCACAAAAAACTTTTGAGAAATACTGTTTTTTTATATTTTTTCTTTTAGGAGCTTTGGAGGTGGGAATGAAATGTATTTTTGATGTGAAAACATTTATAAATTCGGTTTGGTAGCCAAATTAAAATTTTCAATGCAACGAAGTTATGCCGAAATTCATGATGCGATAACTTTATGACTAATGAACTGATAGATAATTACCAAATAAATTCAGAAAGCTTACTTTTAAGATTCTAGCTACTTAGGTTATGTCGACAATTGAAGTAATCTAAGAATATAGCGAATGTGTGCATAGACAGAAGTATGTATATTTAATAGGTGGATCTACCCCCCCCCCCGTAAACGCAAAATGCCAGGATGCCGGTCAAGGTGTCCATGAAAAGCCCTTATGCAGTTCTAATACAACCTCAAGAGACATTGGATTCAATAAAAATAATAAAAATTTTATGATTTTGCAAATTTTGAAAAATTATATTTTTTAAAAAGAAACAATATAGATAAATTATATTTTTTCAGAAGCAAAGGATACCGGCAATCACAGGAAAGTATATATATATATATATATATATATATATATATATATATACATATATATATACATATATATATACATATATATATATATATATATATACATATGTATATATATATATATATATATATATATATATATATATATATATATATATATATATATATATATACATATACTTTCCTGTGATACGTTACAGTCAAAACCGTTTATGGCGACATCGTTTAGAACAACATACCGGTTATATTGACCAAAATCAATCGCCTCATCAAAAACATTGCTTTTTACGACATTGCTTATTACGACATACCTCTTTAAGCGACTACATTTAACTAGTATTTTTGGAGAAATATGTCCGTTAGAACGACCAGCTGAGTTTGTACTAAGCTGTATTGTAAACAATTTGAATAACATATTGTGGAGTTATTTGTGAAATTTTTAACATGTCGCAAAGAAAAAGAAAACAAATTAATATCGAAGAAAAATTGTGTATTGTGTCAAAGCTAGAAAGTGGAATTCCAAACAAAAACTTAGCGAAGGAATATGGTGTACCACACTCGACAATTTCAACCATTTGGAAAAAGAGGGAAAAAATTTAAACGCTTTATGGCAACAATTTTTTGAAAATGAAACGAGCCAGAACAATGAAGCATACGAAGATTGGGGAAGCTTCGTTAAAGTGGTTTAAATATCAAAGGACTAATAATGTGCCAATAAACGGACCAATTCTTCAACAAAAAGCCAACGATTTTGCTCAACGTTTTGGTAAAGATTTCGTTTGCTGTAGGAGAATGGATGACGCAAAAGTGGCCTACATTATACGAAGGCTACGGACCAGATGACATTTTTAACGCAGACGAAACCGGACTTTTTTACAATATGACACCAGATAAGACTTTAAAGTTCAAAGGAGAGAATTGTTCTGGAGGAAAAATGTCCAAGACAAGACTAACGAAGATGGTTGTAGCAAATATGACAGGATCCTGTAAGAGAAAGATTTTAGTTATTGGCAAATCTAAGAAACCAAGATGCTTTAAAAACATACGTTCACTGCCGGTAACGTATGAAAACAATATGAAGTCATGGATGTCATCGGAAATTTTTGAAAGATGGTTACGAAACTGGGACACTGAATTAAAAACAAACAAAAAAAAAATTGTACTTTTGGTTGATAATTGCCCTGCTCATCCGGCTGTTACTAATCTGAAATGCATTAAACTTGTGTTCTTACCACCAAATGTTACATCTGTACTGCAACCTAAGGACCAAGATGTAATAAGATGTTTAAAATATCATTATAGAAGACTACAAGTGTTAAAGTTAATACAAAACCTTGACAGTAACGACCAGAAAAGCTTTATGGTTCTTGATGCCAACTTGGTGATATCAGAAGCATAGGAAAAAGTTACACAAAACACTATAGCTAACTGCTTTAGACATGCTGGTTCTAAAGACCTCATAACAATATCCTCAGATAACGTGACTGATGATGATGTAGAGGACGATATCTCTTTGGCTCAATTAACCCAAAATTTACGACCCGCTTTATCTACTATTGAATCAGAGGAGTTCATTGATATAGATAACTTTATTGCAATTTGTGCACCAGCTACGGATGATATTGTACGAGAAGTTCAAGAGGAAGATGACGAACAGGAAGACTCTGAAGAACTGTTAGTGTTTTACGAAAGATTGTTCTTCTTAATGAACAGTTCCACATCCGGGCCAAATATGACGATACGCTAATTAAAATCCAACGTGAATTACAAAATATGTATGCACGACAGAAGTGTTCCAAACAAACTAAAATTACAGATTTTATGCATACAGAAAAGTAATATACATATTGTTCTTTTATATTATACGTTTTATGTGGAATAAACAAAATGTAATTTAATTTTGTACATAAATATATTTTTCCTATTTGTACCTATGGATGTAGGTACTTACAAAATATACATTCAATAATACCATAAATACTTTCTCGAAAACATCATCGCTTGTTACGACTATCGGTTTTTACGACTAAATATGAGTAGTCCCTTTGATGTCGTTATAACAGATTTTGACTGTATATATATATATATATATATATATATATATATATATATAACATCCCTTCAAGATGGAACACAAGATATAACACATCCCTTCACATGGGCCCACAGCGACGTTCGGGGACAAAAAAAACTGTCGCCCCCTTCTCAGTTCCTTTAACAGATGCGGATACATCGTAAGTGAATTATGCATAAATGCCCTTTTGTTGCGGTATTTCCAAGGCGTCGGCATATATATATATATATATATATATATATATATATATATATATATATATATATATATATATATATATATATATACATATACATATACATATACTATTATAATATTGTTGTAGAATGTAATAGTTTCCTTGGTATTGATAAAGAAAAATTGAAATAAAAGACACTAGCATTTTTTTTATTAAAATTCCTTTTCTTGTATTACGCTCTTTCAACTACTTCTATGAAATTAAATTTTAAAAAAATTCAGTCATTTCATTTGCCTCCTGTAACATTTCTATATAAACATTTTTGTGTGTTAACCATAGACACATATGTGAATTAATATAGTTTATTACTATGGCAAATTTCAAGTCTCTATGCCAAAATAGGCTTATGAACACCTGAGTTACCTTATAGGGGTTCCATTCTCTTTTTCTTTTATAGGGTTTCGGGAACCCCATAAACTAAACTAAAAGGAAAGGCCAATAAAAACACATGCAAACTTTATAAAACATATAAATTTATTTATTTTCAAACAAACGTTTCTTATGTTTTTTACTACGCTTAAAATTATACAATTACATTACACACAAGTTCACAACTCAATCTACCAACATTATCCATCGATCGACGCAAAATATTTTTATAAGTAATTGTGTTTTTACGGTAAACGTAAATTCTCTAAAACACAATTGGATTCCTTCTTAAACATCATCAAAATGTCGAGACGGACTTGATGTTACAGAAATAGAATTTAATTTTAAAAAAGCTAGTATTTTTTGGAATATAAAAAACAAACAATTCAGTAATTGACAATCAAGAACAAGAAATAAAATACAACTTGTTACCATATTACAAAATAATAAAAAGCTGTTTTCATAAACATGCTTATATCATATTTTAACATCAAGAATTGTTAATTTGAAATGAAAATAACATTAAAAATTTAACGAAATACTTAATAACTTTTTAGAAACGATGATAAAAAATAAATAAAACCAATTGGTTTTTTTAATGTGTTGCCATTGCCCAAATTAATTAAAAAAAAACTACTAAATGACATTGACATTTGTTCTGTATTGTCAAAATTTATGTCTTCGCTTTTTACAAGTTTTACATGGCTTTTTTGCTTGACCCTGTTGGAGCTACGAGTTTCATGGATTAGTTTGTTACATATATGTATAAATGATATAAATCTGCACTTTGTTTTGACTTGCTGGTTGTCAGTGTTTCGTAGGAATAAAAGTTACAGACTAATATAAAAAATAACCTAACATTTCATAAAAAATTTCTCATTTGTGTGATTGATGACTGAAAGAAATAAATTATTTTTTTATTTTATACTTTAAAGCTGAGAACATGTTATCGGACGCGAATTACAGTCATGACCGACGGATGCGACTTAAAATTCTGCACATCCACGTTCGGGCGCCATGTTCAGACGTATTGCGTGGACATTCTATGGAGTTGGAACATTTTGTAATATTTTTATTAGTCATGTAAATATTCTTATTCATAACCGACCATTATAAGTGAATAGTTACAAAAAACATCTATAATACAATGCAGATGACGATTGTCAATCATGCGTGTGCTTCCAAACCCCGTATACATGCGACAGATGCGTCCGCGATGCTCAAGTTTACGTCTGCGTCTTATGGCTGATAGTTTGCACGTTTAGGTATAATAAGACTGACCAGATGTGGCATCAGTCACTTACATTAGCCGCAACTGTAAGCCACGTCCGATAATATGTTCCCAGCTTTAAGATTGTCATTTTTATTCTTGTAACACCTGGGGCCCAACATTATATGGACTTTTACAGATTTCCTTCATGCAAAAATTTGGATGGATGTGATGATAAACTGCCGTGCATACCGTGCATCGAACAACAAAATGACACTGTGCAAGATTATATGTACACCAAACAAATTAAGATACTACTGGATATTTAACAACTCAAAATAGTTGCTTTACCGTCATGGACAATTTGAAAAGCAAAGTCAAACACATCCTTTTATCAACTCCACGATGCAATCAATTTATGGAGTCTGTCCACTGGGCAGTTGTTCTGATATTGCTATTTTTAGTAAAATGTTGTGAAAATGTAAATTAATTAAAAAAATGGGCCAAGTGCGAGTCGGAACACACACAAAGTAGAATGCCAGAGTAATCCACATCTCTTAAAATTGTGGATGGCAATTAAACAAAATAATTCAATTTTAGTTCTAAACAAAGGTTCACAAACGGAGCTTAAAAATGAAAAATGTTAAATGGAAGATAAACCTTATTTTAAAAGACCTTCCTAAGGATACCCCACACAACGGGGTTCACTAAAAAAAATATTTTCTACCCACTTCCTAATAAGTGGTTGCCACCCCTTATCATCCCATCCCTTCCATCCCTTCGAAAATAGAAAAAAAATTTCTTTGAAACACATTAATTGGGACCTCTATCAGAAGCATACACTTATAAAATGTCATGTCTAAAACTGTAGGAACTACGAGAGCGTGACAGAGAGACAAACGCATTTACAAACAAAATTGACGTTATAAGCAACGTTTGCGCTCAGGCCGTTTAAGTGTATATATTTCGATTAAAATGAGACAGAAGTATAGACAATTATATATCATAGGAAAGATGACAAAATAACGAATCAAAGGGCTATAAATTGGTGTATGGTGTCAATTATTTTTGCCGCTATGATAGTAGCTCTGCGCGAGTTGCGGATTGAACTGGAATGACTCACTAAAACATTAATATTAATTTTGATTACGATATGTGTTTCTTTTATTTACGTTTATGTTTATTGACTATTGTTCATACTTTTTTACGTTAATAGCAAAAATTGCACTTTATGAAGACTTCGCTTTAGCCTTTTTTCTAACAAAAATTGGGATTTTTTTCATTTTATTGATTATTTTTTTACACTTGCAATTACAAACATAAAGCACAAACATTTTGGCTATATTGTAACTAAATTTCTTCTCTATCTACGTAAAAAAATTTCATTACAATAAAATCAATACTTTCAGAGTTATACACTATTTTATCAACGTGGTGCGAGCTCCGATGTTATGTAAAAGTTGGTTGCACGCCCGGATGGTTATAAATAGCCTCATCGCCTATGTGAAGCTACTTACGAACTTACCTGGAAAAACTCCGTATTTTAATTTCATCATCAAGTCGACAAAATACAGCAAGCATTTTTACTTTCATTGCTCGATGAAAAATAACATTAAAAAATTCAAAAGTCGCTTATTACAATACTAAGTACTGAGGGACTGACAATATCGTTATATGTGTTGCCAGGAAACATTATAAGAAATAAAAATATTAATTTTTTCAAACGAATATGGCTTCTTTGGAAGCAAGTCGTTTAAAAAATACCCTGGCAATGCGTAGTTCAAGTAAACACCTTGCCCTTGAGAAAAATAAAATTTGACAAACGTTTCTTAATTAAGTTATAAATGTGAAAGCGTGTTTGTCTGTCTGTTACTTTGACATTTTTCTTTATTACTTGTTGACAATCTCATTATTTTCGGTTTTGGGCTTCCAGAAATTTACCAGAACTCAAGAAGCGGAGATGTAGTAAGCCCCTGTAAAGAATTACCGTATACGACTTAACATTTTATTTGTTACGTCTGTTATTTTTTTAATAATTCTGCTATGGACGAGCGTAGAGTGGTCCTAGCTGGTGCAAATCAAACTGTCACTTATAAGGGACAGGTGCGCTCAAAGGGATTAAAAATTCAAAATCCCCTGTCCAGGAATGAACCAATTCGTTGCAAGTTTTGCGTCCTAATAGAATGTTTTACGGATTACCATTTAACGTATAAAATGGTTTTTAGGTCTCTACTAAATAGTGTAACTGCTGCTTTGTTTAAGTTAAAAATTTCTTCATAAATTATGTATAAACGTTATATTAATTCTTTATGCCAAACGTCTCTGAAAAAATGGTTGTTACAAACAGACAGACAAACTCACTGAGGTGATTAAATAAGTGTACTATTTTCAAATTTAGATACGGAAAATCAAAAAGACTATTGTTTGCTCCTAATATGCGTTCAATCTCATCCAGATGCTGTAAGCTGACTCAGTCAAAGTGGGTACCTAATTACCTAGTTTGCACTGCTTACAGGTCATCCAGTTTACTGCGTCTTAGATCTTTTATAAGCCATCTTCACATAAAACTAGGTACAGTTTTATGTGAAGTCGGCATATAAAAATATAAATTTATTAACTGTAAACTATGAACTACGCATTGCTAAAGCGTCCCATACGTTTCTGTCCATCCTACTATCCCAGGTCCTCATACCGTAATACGTTCACTTGTCCCCGACGAGCTTGACCCTGGTGTAGGTCTTCTGTCGTCAGGCCAGGTGCGAAAGATCGTCCAACTCTGGCGGCGGAGGCTGCGTGTTCCCTGTCGAACCTATGAATATCGGCTTCGGCACCACCGAGACGGGAGCCTGGAAGTTTTTCATTTACTCAATTAATTAAATCTTGAGTTTAGTAGAGTTTTATGCTCCTGGCATGAGATGCACCATACTCCTGCTACATGAGAACTAATGTCAGGGTTTTTTATCATGAACCTAGAGCATGCACAAATATCCTACAGCATTCACTTGTCTTTCGTACACTCACATTCATCAATGCAGTATTGCAAGATGCACCCAGTCAAGATATTTTTTCTGCTCCATGGACCGCTTCAGGAATGGGGTCATGAAGTTACTTGGTAGTTCATGACTAATCATTAGATGGAAAATCACTTATTCGAAATACTCTGTGCGTTTCTGTCCTATTCTTTATTATCACTATTTCTGTTTTATTTGTTTTTATTTATAACCATTTATTTGTTTTTATTTATAACCATTCATTTGTTTTTATTTATAACCATTTATTACTATGCTCTTGGCCAATGGTTTGAGTAAATTTGTAAATTGGGTATGACAGTTTCAATACATCTATACATATAATAAAATTATGACAGAGTAAATTATGTACATAAACAACATTTTTAAAAAAGTGATTGATTTAGTGTGTAGAATGATAATGGAAGCCAAAAAACTGTTATTAAAATTCTTCTCTGTCTGTTTGTTAATTTGTTTTTCAATCATGCAAAATTTACTATAGGGATTTTGATGAAATTTTGATATAATAATAGTTTATAGTACGATATTGGTACTGCCAATGCCGTCTATTAGCATTTATAGTAAACTGTATACTCAGATATATTATGCTACTGTACTGCCAATTCCATCTATTAGCATTTTCAGTAAATTATATGTTCAGAGTTCTGAGAGAAAAAAAATAAAAAAACAGTTAAAATTCCTAATAACTTCTTATTCCAAATTCCATGCGAACCAAGTCGCAGGCAAAACTAGTAAATAAACGCAGCGTGACATTATCGTAGCCTACTGAATATGATATTTTAGAGTATTTACTGGAAATGAACCTGCTTTAAGT
The DNA here is from genome assembly GCA_039881145.1 of Druceiella hillmani. Lineage (NCBI taxonomy): Eukaryota > Metazoa > Arthropoda > Insecta > Lepidoptera > Hepialidae > Druceiella > Druceiella hillmani. Next base: position 9,063,474 of record JAYKKI010000035.1, read on the forward strand.
ATGTATCCATGACACAATCAGATAATCATGTTTCCATGAGATGATACAGATAATCATGTATCCAGGAGATGATTCATACATATATATATATACCCATGACACTCATACTACCTTTATAAGCAATAATAAATAAAATTATTGCCAACACATTCAATTATGGAAATAGTATTTTTTTTCAAACAGTTTTTTACGATATAGCCATTCATGATTAATTTATTAAAACGTAATTGTTTGAATTTCATAACATGAAAACACTTTTAACGAACAATCTATATTGAATATATTTGGCGTTAATTCATTATTCACAATTAAATTAAACTATGTGATGTAGTATTATTTCTACTTTCTTTAAGTTCTTTACCACGACCTAGGTTTCGTTGTATTACAACGTCTTCAGGCGGGCTATTAGCAAAGATGATGTAATACAACGAAACCTAGGATGTGGTAAAGAACTTAAAGAAAGTAGAAATAATACCACATCACGTAGTTTCATTTAATTGTGAACAATCTATACTTATTAGTCACAAACATATTGCAACTTTTTTACAAAAATCTACTGCATGTTGGTTACTAATTATGATAGATTCTTTGTTAGAAGTTAGTAATGCACCAAGTTGACTTAAGGTGTGAAAACTTTGCTTCAGTATTTTGAGTAGTAATTTAGCACGGGGCTAAATAAATAACCAAAGTCAAAAAAAAACAATGACACAACCAAAAGTGAAGTTACTGGTTTTTTTATTAATATTATTTTAATTTTGGATTTTTTCCTCATATATATCTAAGTAAAGTAATAAGTAGTTAGTTAATAATAACTAATTATTAAGGAAGAACCAATAAAAAACATAATTTTAAAAAACATTTGCGATAAATATGGTTAACACTAAGAATAATCTACGAAAATATACATCGAAATAAGAGTAAAAGCTTAGTTTTTATAAAAACATTATCCTAAAGTACGTTTATAATTTGTACGCTATACTGGAAAATATTGTAGTACCAACACTTATTTGGAAAGTAAATAACATGTCCATGTTTGTTTATTTATCCATATGCTAAGTATAACATAAGTATATTTGCATATAATGCAATCAAATCTAGAAACGTAGCAGCATAAGTTTACATATTGTCACTATCTCACTATCTAACTCTCACGCCTTATAAAATTAATGAATAGCATATATGCTCCAGGCTTTTTCAGCGTCGAAATTTTGATTATTTTCACAAAATGTTTGAAATGCCTGCTAATTCCGCCAAAAAAACACTGTTGTCCACTTTTATCGTCAATACTCTAGGCTGGCAGCGCATCACTCAATAAATAAGGCACGCTCCCACTTATAAAACTATTCAAAGATGTCGAATCGCCCATAGAGTCCAACCTTTTAACTTTCATAATTTATTATATAATTAGTGATTTTACCAGCTGTCCACGTAGAAAATATGCCATGTACGTATATCTATACCTTCAAACTCTCTCCTTGCTGAGTTATATATAGTGAATTCTACGCTTACTAATATGTATATTGAATATATTTGGCGTTAATTTTGTAGAAAGTCATAATTCACAATTAAATGAAACTACGTGATGTAGTATTATTTCTACTTTCTTTAATTTTTTTAACCACGACCTAGGTTTCGTTGTATTACAACATCTTAGGGTGGGATATTGGCAAAGAATCTTTGCCAATATCCCACCTGAAGATGTTGTAATACAACGAAACCTAGGTTGTGGTTAAAAAAATTAAAGAAAGTAGAAATAATTCGTAGTTTCATTTAATTGTAATATGTATATGTTATCTAATATTTTTAATATAATAATGTGTTATTATATTAAAAATATTAAATAAAATTAAAATAAATACCGCCATCTAGTGGAAAATTACAAAACTATATGTTGATGGTAGTAAACATACTGAGTATATTAAAATAAAAACACGTCCTAAACGCATCAAAATAGAATTACGCAAAAAGTGTGTCAAAATGTAAACAAAAATCAAGATGCTTAAAATGGAAAAACACGCCACGTGTGAACATATAAAGGAAATGTGAATTTTTTTTAAATCAATTAAGTTCACTTTTATGACACAAAACGTTGATATGTATTATCTCAAGGAGCCCGTGGACTATCAGACAAATCTTCCAATACATAACAATGGGGTATGTTTTTGTAAAACACAATAGCCTACTCATTCAGTACTCTTTAAGTCAGATCTGCTGGTCGGAGAAGTCCCCACAATCTGGGTCCCGAGTTTCTCTGTGCTCTCACAGTACGAAATTAAGAAATTTCTTCACACTCTTCGCCATTGGGATAACATGAACCAGTTTTTACAAAAAATAGTGTCCAATAATATGATAAAAAATTTCTTGGACATGTGGACAGGTTCGCACGTTCGTATATTCATTCTTTGCGATATTGGATCAATATCATAGTTTTCTCTAAAGCGAAGTAACATTTAGGAATGCAAGAGGCTGACTAAAGTCATACCTGACTAGTCGACGGATTCGCCTGCACGTGCGAGGATCCAGCCATGCAGACCACTACCAGTTTCTGGCCTCCCGTGCTCGTACCCACAGTGGCACCACTGCTCACTCCCACCACGGCCGGCTTTACCACCGATTGCTGTATCTGATAAGGATCGATAAGCTATTGTTAATTTTGCTTATTTACAATAAGTAGACGTGGAGTGGATTGCAACGAGTCTTCTTTAGGTTTCGATAAAGATTTTTTTTTAAACGTGCAAGTTGAAACTAACTTTTACTCTTTACTTTGATCTATGCAACGAGTCTTGCTGGTTTCGATAAAGATTTTTTTTTTAAATGTGCAAGTTGAAACTAACTTTTACTTTTTAGTTTCATCTATGCTAATATTAAGGTTGGTTGGTTGCTTGGTGTCGTGTTCACACGAGATGAGGATGCGACTACAAATGTCCATGTGCAGAAATGACACATTTGGCGATATTAATGGTATTACCTGAGTAGAGTTGTCCACTAAATGGAAACTCTCCAAGACCAAACAGAGATCTCGAAATCAAAGAACAGCTGGAGATGTTGTCCGGGCTGAGGGGGGCTTAAAGTAAACCCATAATAAGGTAGATGGATTAAATAAGGTTAGCGCTAAATTTAAAACAATTACGTGGCAAATCACAGATTTAGAAACTATCATTTAACATCGTCAGATGAATGATAATTGCTCTGCACAAACTTTGACCAGAGTGTTGCCACACCGATTTTTAGTAAATAACTGCTACAAAACACGTAATTTTTTTATCCTTTTATCTATTAACTTTCCCTATTTATATATATTATTCAAAATATAAACTATTTTGATGAAAATATAGATGCATATATAGAATATTAATTAAACAGAGCGTACCACTTTAAAATTTTCCTAATAAAGTCCCCATCCATACATCCCTAATAATTGCAATTAATACTTTGAGAACCACTTGTGTGAAAGAGCTCTTGCTCTGATAGCTTGGTGTCACTAACAATTGTTTGATAGTTTTCACGTAAGACCAACCTGGAATCGTTTTCAATTAAAAATAGTAAAGCCACATACCATCAACAGCAAAAATTGAGCAACTTTGGATTGGTAAATGGACATTTGGACAAACTTCTGGACAAAGATTTTCTTCACATCCACAAAATCACTACATCACTTACGAACTACATAAGAATGCTAATTTATTTTATTTTGCACTTCAATGTAATTAACTTTTGGTGTCTTGAACTACTCATTGGAATGGTGATTTCTTTGATGGCCATCTCCATCAAAGAAATTAGCATTCGCGACGAGCTGTCCTCTCCAATTACCCATCGGGTACTAAAATGCTCCGGACATATTATAAGAAATAAAAACCTATCAAGCACGAATGGAACTCACACTATGAGCATACCTCATACACTCCATACCAGCGAAAAGATTTAATTGCCTACACTACTGAATTGACACGATACGTCAGCAACATAGCTGTTTCTCTTTCTAACTAATAGTGTTGATCGAATGACTGTTTCCATAGCACGCTGGTGAGGAAACTTTGTACTGGGGCGCACGTCTTTATTATTATTTAATTGTGTGAAAGTGATTTGATAATAATAATATTAAGATAGAATTTGAAAAAAGGTACTTAGTGTGGGATCCGAACGAGAAAGAAAAAGAGAGAAAACGAGATAAAATTTTAAATAAAAATAAATTTTGTTCATTTATAAACATAATACACCGGAATAAGGTCTTTGTTGTACTTTTGACTCTTAATAAACAATACAAAAAGCCTATGGCAGACACTACAAGGATATGTTTCCCAACCGCATTGCGCTCAAACAAAACAATGACTTTTAAGAACAGTTTGTATTTTAAAATTGCGCAGTGACACGATTGTCGACACAAAATTATAGGTACTAACCAAATAAGTTGGTGATACAAAACAAAATTATTTACAATAAACAAAGAAAGGGAGACAAAACAATCAAAAAAATCCTTAGTGATTTTATGAGTAAGAACTCATAGAAGCCTGTTTGCCATAAATAAGGCTAGGATTCGCTGCCGACCTAAATAGGTTATAAAAAAAGAACAAAATGATGTCAAAGTTTTTCTTTGTTTTGTTTATACATGTTACGTATCACCTAAAAAGTAGTCATTAAATTTTGCTTAAAATCTAGAAAAGGCGCAAAGTATACAACTGTATTCTGCCATACTCTTGCCTTTCTTTCACAGGCTTCTGAATGTAAAATATTTTCTTTTTTATATATATATATATATAAGCTTGATTTTACAGGTTCAAGGGCCCGTAGACCTAAGTATTTGATATTAATTTCATCTTAAATTAAATTTAAACTTGATACCTCCACACGTTCCTGAGAAAAAGGGTCTTGACAGACATAAAGGTTCTTTTTTTCCTTTTGAACCCTGAAAACCTAGACAACTGGGAGGATGTAGACAACGAAGCCTCCTGCTGGGAAAGGTCGAGAGGACAAGACGATCTGATTGAAGGATGTCTCATTGGTCTGATCAGACCTTAAGCACACACATGACCACCAATGTAGCCATAGATGTAGTGCAAGTTCGCGACAAACTGCCGCCAAACAATTTTCTCAAAGACGGCACCTATCTTTGGGGGAACGACGCAATGAGCGAAAAAAGCAAAAATGATGTGTATCAAAATGAACATTAGAATTATATGGTATTTTTCAATCACAATGTTGGACCTTTGAGTTTCGTGGATTAGTATGTTATATCGTGTAAAGAGGATACAACGAGAATAATCTGCACTTTGGTTTGCTTGTGGTTTGAATATAACCTAACTTTCCTAAAAATGCAATATTTCTCATTCCTATGATTGACGATTTGAAAATACTTTTAAAGGAAACTTTAAAACTTTTAAATCTTTCCATTCATTTTATGTAAGAATTTTATTTTTAATTTTGTATACCGAGTGGACTTGCAATACTACCTAAACTTTTTCCGATCGCCTATGCTATTTTAGTAAAATATCATGAAAATATAGGTTAATTAAAACCTGATAGGTAAAAAATTATGAAGATTTATTAAGAAACAAACGATCTATCAGCTTTTAAATATAATGATAAAAGTGGAGATATCTATTAGTCTCGTTCACTCTTATAGAATACAATGGACATTATTTAAAATGACATCACAACTCAGTATTGCCGTCCTTGTCCAAACACTAAGTTTCAACTTTTATAACTCGACTTTTAAGATTGATCAAAATTTTTTTCTATTCATCAATTTGTAACTTGACATTTTGATTTATAAAATAAAGAAAAATTAGTCACCCTATTCATAGACTAGTTAATGACTAATGATCAAATGGTAACCCTGTTAAGCAACACCATAATCACATCCCTGGTGCCGTCAACGGAAAATGAAATAAAACCAACAAAATAATTATAGAACACAAACAAATTACGGTTTGATAGCTGTCTAAACACCTAGAAATTGTTGATATGAATTAAGTGAAATAATCTAATTTAAAATTCTAATCGAATGCTGATCGAAAATTCAGGAATGGACTCCACACATTCCATGTTAATTTAAAGCGCTATACTTCACAAACGAAACTTAAAAATGTAAATAGTAATACCATTTTAAAAGACCCATCGAATGTGCACAAAAACCTAGGAACATTAACCTGTCAAGGGTCCGGGCATTAATTCCTAAATTTTCGCAGAAAGCCCATCGGCGAGTGTTCTTTCGTGTGCATTTCGGACCCGATATTGGCCCCTTTGGCTAAATGCATAATTTTGTATGGGAGATGATATTGGACCATCAGGCCTTTTAGATTAAACCAAGCAATTTAGCAGATTCATTGTCTTGTACCCTTGCAGGTACGCATAGAAAGTATGCACCGCAACACTGACCCTGTACGGATATAAATGGTTTTTAGAATAACACACACGGTTTTTAGAACAACATTATTATACTACACATTTATGAAGTATATTTTACAACAATACGATTTACATAAAAATTTATGGTTGAAAATTTACATAATTTTTTTGTATGAACTTAAATTAGACGGTAAACTTGTGAAATAAGGCTTATTCCGAATTCGTTGTTTCTTCAGTTAAGACATCCCAAAATGAAAAATTTCCATCGAAACTCGACAAGTAATTTCTGATATATGTTGTTACTTGTGTTCATCACTCCATGGTTGAATACAAGCAAACTGCCTGCCATCAGTACGATAATGATCCAATATATTGTCCTTAATTATATGGAAGATATTTAAAATAGAAACGTATTAAATGTGCATAAAAAAAATATGATATGGCCACTCAGCCCCGATTTCAACCTGACAGAACTTTTCTAGGAAGAAGTAAGTGCCCCACTTCAAGAGGGTATGGGGAAGGTTTTAAACCAAAAAAGGAATAACACCACTCAATATACCATCGATAAACTAATTGCAATGTTTTATAAATTTAAATAAATTTTTGATAATCAATTTTTTTTATTTTTTAGTTGTATTTTCCTTCTTAAAAGTTTTAGTGCCATTGTTTTTTGCTCATATATAGTTAAAAATGCCAAATAAATTTTTTGTTTTTGATGTAATTTACTCTTGTCTCGAAAAAAAACTGTATCTCTTTCAAAAAATTATCCAATTTTAATAATTTTTTCGGTGTTTTCTTAATAAAAACTTGTACAAGGATAATAAAATACAAAGAAAATTATGGAAATATATATTGTGAACAAAAATTATAACAAAAACTGAAATCAAGGTCACATCGTCATTTTGCAGTCCGGTACATCCTCCGTATCAGCAAAATAATTGTTATCGTCACTATTATCACTATCACTCAAAATTTGCATTACATCAAATTGTGACCGCACCACAATGTCACTCCCACTATCACTTTCTTCACAACTTGGAAAACGATCATTTTCACTCAAATTATTTTCGTATTCCAACATTATGGGTTAAAAATTTTCTTTTCCTGGATCCTGTTTATATTGTAATTACTAATATTATAATTTGAACTTTATGTAACACATAGAAAGATAAAAAGTTAGCGATGCGTGCGAGCAACTTCCTCTACCACGCGCTAAACAGCAACTGATTTCGGGAGCGCCATCGCGCTCGTGGCAAATTTAGTTAGTATGTGCACGAGCGCGATGGCGATCGTCGGCACTCTAACGGTTAATATACTTATTATATTTATTTCTTGTTTAATAAATTTTTGATTTTCTCAATATTGCTACTGTCTATAAGCTTTAACCCTAGTATGATAACATCGTATATTAATAATTTTTGTGTTACCTGTTGCTTCTGTTGCTGGGACGCCACAATAACATATTTTTGTTGCTGCTGCTGTGTCTGCTGCGGAGTAGTGAGACTCGGCACTGCGGTCGGAGTCGTCGGGGACACGAAGCCACTCATCATGCCTGCGGAGTTACCGCCCACCACAACTGTCCTAGTGCCCACTGGAGAATAAAACTTAACTTATGAAATATTTCTAGATCTATACACGCTGTTGGTTAACGGATATAGCAAGAATCTTTTTCTTCAGATTCCTCTAAAAATATATTTTCTACTTTTAACATTTTCCTGGTCATAATTACATTTGAACGTATTAATGTCATAAAAAAAACGTAATGTAAAAGACTTAAGAAGAACACTGAATTATCAGTAGAATCTGTAAATATCAAAGAGAAAATTTTTTTTTTCAAAATATTCCTTTCGTTTCAACACTTTATACTACGCAGCACTGGGTGTATAATACACTACATTGTGCTTAACCCATTAGTTAACATTGAAATAGTGTCTCTTCAGAACCGGATGAGATATAAGAAAATGTTCTCGCTATTTTAATTTGACGACATTGTGTCCTCATTTCGGTAAAAAACATTAAAAACACTTACTGACACCCTTCCCGGCCGCCTGGACTCCCGTCGCAGTAGCAACAATGGTCTGTGGCACAAGGGGCGGAGTGCAAGTGACTACAGCCACAGCTGGCGCCGTCGGCGTGCCTGCCGCTGGAGTGGGACCTGGACTAGCCCGGAGCTTACCCACAGCTTGTTGGAGCGAGGGGCCCAAGTACCCGTAGTCACGTCTATGAGAGCGAGAAACACTTGTTATAAATTAGTTGTTATTACAGCTTTTTCATTTGTTTGCCCCACTTGACTTTCCCTTTCCTTTACTTCCAAGGCAGTCGAGGCAGTCGTTTATTAGTAGTATTCTATTTATTGATTTATGGTAATTTATTAGATGTACAAAATTGCTTTTGCCGTTTTCCTACAGATGGCTATAGCGGTAAATGGTCGTCGAAGTAAAAAGATCATAGACATCATCTTTGGGCATCTGTCAACATAACCTCATTGATATATTATTTAATTTATGTCTACATCATAAAATTTTTCTTGATTTAAAATGTCTGTACAAGCCAAATTTTCGACATTGGCGGGAAGTTATAATTTTCTATTTCAATATGAAGAAATCTGCAGCCAAGACTCATCGAGTGTTTTCAAATACTTATGGTGAGGCCGCTATTAGTGAAAGAATATGTCGTGATTTCAATGCTTCAAGAACAGTGATTTTGACGTCGATAGCAGCTAAAGAGAGAAGGTTTTCGAAGATGCAAAACTGGAAGCATTAGTTGATGAAGACTCATTTCAAAATCAAGAAAAATTGGCATGATCATTGGGAGTGACTCAACAAGCTATTTCAAAATGCATCAAAGCTGTATAAGTTGAAGCCGACAGATACTGAACGGCGTTTGTTTGCTTGTGAAAAGCTGCCTGAAAGGTAGGCAGAAGGGATTTCTGCATTGCGTTATGACTGGGGACAAAAAATGGGTCCATTACGATAACGCCAAGTGCAGAAAATCACGAGGAGTTTCGACCATGTTTCTATGTCGACAGCCAAACCAAAACTTCACAGTTCCAAGGTCATGCTCTGTATCTGGTGGGACCAGCTTGGAGTAGTATATTATAAGCTGTTAATACTGATTGAAGCGATCACAGGCAATCGGTATCATACGCAATTGATGCGTTTAAGCCGAGCATTGAAAGACAAGCAGCCGCAATACAACGGGAGACACAATAATAAAGTGATTATACAGCATGATAATGTTCGACCCCATGTTGTGAAAGTGGTCAAGACATACATGGAAACATTGAAATGGGAAGTCCTACCCCACCACAGCCCTATTCTCCAAACGTCGCTGCCTCTGACTATCACTTATTTCAATCAATAGCACACCAGCATTTCTGGTCCTATGAAGAAGTAAAAAATTGGATCAGTCCTTGGATCGTCTCAAAAGATGACCAGTTTATTCGACGCATAATTCACACGCTGCCCGAAAGATGGGAAAAAGTAGTGGGCAATGATGGACAATACCTGGAATAATAAACGTATACCCAGATTTTTTCAATAAAGATTCCAATTTCAGGAAAAAACGGCGGAAGCAAAGTTGTACACTTAATATATGACAGGTTAGTCGACACAACAAGAGCAGCCATTTTGAAAAAATTAAAATAATATGTAGGATCTTATCTAAGCTCATTAATTAGATTATATTAATTCAACATGTGAGTTCAAGATTAAATTTTATGTAAATTTCACCCACAAAACAAAGTTTAAAATTTACGTAAAAAAATAATTTAGTTTAAACTTTCAACTTTATTTTTCTCCAAAACCACTTTTAACATTTTGTCATAAAAATGTTTGTAACCGTCATCAGCTAAGTTTAAACGTAACCATTTTCTTCAATATGACAACCTTTTTTAGAACATGTCATATACCAAAATAAATTTTGATAAAAATTTTATATAAAAACAAGTCAATATTCTGCCAAAAATATAAAAAAATACTACACAGAATTATATACACAGTTACACATTTTTAAAAACTCTGTTTTTTTTTAAATAATATATTTGATCAAAAATATTGTCTACCATTGGGATTTCAATGGCTGTTTAATTAAATACTGTTTGTTTTTATATAAAAGACTATATTTAAACAAAAGATGCTTCTCACAATCCTTACAAAAAATTATTTAAGCTATAAAAAAACTTAATAAAACGTTTTCTTCAGCTGTCACAGTGGAGTTCCCCTTTAAATTTCAAGATCAACCTTACAATCACAGGCAACACAGACTACCACCAATAATCGGAGAAAATAGAACATATGATATTTAATACTTAAAGTACATGTCTCACAAAAATTTATTCTACAACATAATTGGAACAACCCTGACTGTCTCTAGCTGATAAGAACATTGCAAGTTAAAACACGCTAATAGAGAAATGGATAGACCGGATGACAGAACACGTGCTAATGGAGATGGCAGGACTTGGCCGGAAGCTTCCTCGTGCGGTAAGTCAGTGGAAAGTCAGCCGTCTACAAAAGTCTTTCGTCTGCATTGAATGTTATTCAGAATATGTTGTTTATAGAATCTATGCCATGCCATATTACGTATGTGGTCTGGCACTCGAAATTCTTTTCAAATAGACCTTACACGTCTCTTTTGTTTGCTTTTATTATCAGAATAGAATCTTATTAATGTTCATTATGAACAGCTTTGCAGTTAAATTCTTACGAACAATTATTTAACAAACAATTTACTCGGTATATTAGCTCCCAATCTGTCAATATGCAAAACAGCACACCCATAAAGTTAAATATTTTTTTAAGAAGTTCATTATCAGCAGATACACTAAAAAAGAAGCCATGATTCACCTGTACTCATCGTGAGTGTCGGGCGCCGATCGCAGCTGCTTAAGCACCGGTGCGAGCACCTTCAACAACTGGTGCTTAAGATTACCGGCAGCAAGCCTCTCAGCCCCAGCCGCCGAGCCACTTAGCGCTGCCTCGATTCGCTCACCCAACCAACCAACTCGGGGCAGAATGAAAACCTGCCGATTAAATGTGCTAAATTGTGATTTTGTTTATTACCAACAATCAATGTTAAAAAATTCCATAAAATTTTAGGTAAAGAAGTCATATGTATGGCTAGAATTTAAAAATAGTTTTGAACATTTATAAAGAGTGTTTGTTCTTGATACCATCTCAATCCATTTTTTTCTTTTTTTATATCTCAGCGAATAGAGCAACATCAAATCCATATTCATCCTCCAAAAATGGTTGCACCAAGTTTAGTTGCACATCATAACGAGATCCAAACTTCCACTGTTGATTATTAGGAGCGCCTCTAATTTCTCAAATAAAAGAGAAAAATAGACCATTATATTTCGTTATGACGGGTTACACTCTTTATTTGCGAAAAAGTTACTGGCACCACCTGGGTTTGTTCGACTGGTCAAAGTTAATTTTAATTGCCACAATTAAAATTAACTTTGACCAGTTGAAGCAAAAATTCAAGAGCTACAAGACTTGGACAAGTGAATTGAAGAATGGAGAATGACATGTCCTTATGAACTTGATTGTATTAACGTTGTGGAGTAGTTGAAACCTAATTTCGTTTATTTATATTGTGAACATAAATAATGTTGTCTCTCTATAGTCATCACACTTTTGTCGATATGGCCATGGTCTTGGTGATGATGTGCATGGTTGGTCTTCTTCCTCGTTCCTTTCAAATTGGATGGCTGCTTTAATAATGCATTTCCACTTCATAAGAATGGGAGCGTTTCTAGAACACATTGTAATGCTGGTCTCTATCGCCGTTTTTATAAGGTTCGTCCATCGGGTTGAAAATTACCCTCATGATCTTTTGCCTTCATCTTGTCCCTGTACCACTTGATGCCCCATCGCAAAAGGGTTTTCTAGAGATATGTCGAAAGAATATAAGAATTCACAATTGTCTGTTTTTGATTTTCGATTCCTTTATAATGGAGATATCGGTGCGAAAAGTGGTCCAAGGAACTTTTAACATGTACCTGCAGCATCAATTTTGTGATGCTCTTAATCTGAGGGTCCAGTTTCTTCTGCTCTGCATAGAAAAATTGGGAAAACAAAACACTTCAAACCTTGGTATTTTTTATTATTTCATTGTCCTTCCAAATCTTATCCAGCTTCCCAACAGCAGATCTTGTGACGGCACAATGTCTTTCGATTTCCTGTTCACACCCTTCAACATTGGAGGGTTTGTTATCATTGGCAATGTTCAATGGGTTTGTTATCATAAGCAAACCCATTGAACATTGCCAACTTTAAAATGGTACAAAGTTATATTTATCTCGGTTCATCAACTACCATAATTTTCATCTTTTCTCTATTAATAGCGAGTCCAAAATTAAGACTGGTCGTTTCTAGATGATGTAGGAATGCTTTCATCTTCTCTTCACTTTTAGCAAGAAGCGTGGTGTTACAATACAATGCAAACTCTATTTCGAAATATATTAGTTACTGTCTGCAACTGCAATTTCTTCCACATGAGCCTTTAAAAATTATTATTAAGTTAACTGTAAGATTAATGCACATAATGCCATCTATTAGAATAATCATAAAAGTAAATTCTTTTTAAGTTATCTTTCTCCAAATGCCATATCATCTTTTGGTTCTTTGTGTGATGCTCGTGCATAACAGACTCACAGATCCACAAATACACAATAATTCCAAAACCATATACTGTATTCTATTACTTTTGCTATGCTCCCTCAAATAAATATTGTTGTAAATACCTTTAATACACGAACAAGCCAATTCCACAGATTTATTTTATGTATAGATAATAAAGTACGTAACAATCAAATTTGTAAAGCCTAATTCTAAATATTCAATTAAAAATATTGGCAAACGATTCAAATTTTAAAGAAATTGGAAAAATCGAATTTTTACAAAAATTTATGTGCTGAAGGCGACCAACAACAATCTTTGCCCTCATACGTTTACCCGCATTCGGAATACTTAAGCACCTAGCACTCCCGCAACTCTCAACACTTCACCTCTGAGTATGCGCATTTCGCCAACGTTTGTCTGAGCGGAAAACTACACTAGGTGATATAAAATATATGTAGCTTCATCTATTGATGTATACTAAACATTTGTAGCAATCATGAATGTACATAAATTTTAAAAAACATAAAATTCGCGTATCTTCTGATTGAACTGATTACAATGAAACAAAAGTACTTCAAGTTAACTGCTATATTTTTCTAAAAACTCTATCTGAATTTGGTCAAAAGTTTTTAAATAATACATACAACACATAAAAAGACAAAAAGTAGATATATATATATATATATATATATATAGATAATTATGTCATATATACTCAATCACTTAAAATTCGGAATATTTATTAATTACCCTGATTTTCAATTATTTTTCATCATTTACTAAAATTCTGACTCTGGGTGGATACTGATTGGGCAATAAGTAAAGGACCAAACTCTGTAATTTAGTGATGAGTACATCTGACTTCCAGTTTTAGTATCATCTTGTTCTAGTATCATCAGGTTAGAACAAAGACAATATATTTTTATGGCAAAAGTAGGAATAACTTAAACACATACTAACTCTAATTACCGCAACTCTAAATATGGTTTCAACTGAAAGTTTAGAAAAACAGATACTCGCTTAAACACATACTAATTTTAATTATCTCCTGGCTTTGCATTCTTTAAACTGTATTATAAGTTTATTATGCCAATAGGCGACGTTTTCTTTTTCAATTGACATTTAGAAATTAGTATTAGTTTCAACACATAATACAAGCATCAAACCGATTATCATCCTACCTTGATGACCTCCGGACCCAACTCAGCGAGGCCCTGTATCGCTCCATAGAGCGAGGCGAGTGGCGTACGTTCGGCCTCACGAACTGAGTGCGACATCACCGTACCACCCTCGCCAGTCAAAGTCTGTGATGGGCAGTTAAGTGCACGGCTGAAGAGTCTGGAAAAGAAGTAGAACAGTATTTTCATGCTAAACTTCAATGTCACACAAAGTTTAGCGAAATTGATCTCCAATATAACTCTTCACGCATTGTCGCACTTACTGCCGTGAAACAACACGTGATCCACGTCAGTTTATTAATAACTCTATTCCGTAATTATTTCTTGATTAGGCAAGATCCAAAATTGCACTCGTACACTTTTGCAACAATAAACCCCCATGTCAGATTAAAACTAACTAAACAGAATTTGTTACCTGGTGACCCTGGTTTGCACGTTATTCGTGGAGGTGTTGAAGGTCTTGCATATCTGCGCCATGAGGCGGGCGGCGAAGTCGCGTAGCGCCCAGTGGTTGTCCATGTCGGGCCGCATGCACAGCTGTCGTGACACGATGCATGTCGACACTGATGGGATCAACTCGTGAAGCTGATGAAAATTATGAATTGTCCATTACTATTCAGTACATCTCGGAAAACCAAGTATTTTTGGGTGTAACTTTTGCTCACATGATTTTCTTGATATATCAAATTGATTTTAGTAAATAACCTTCCTTTTAGGATCCAGTCAAGGAGACCCGCATACATATATAAGAAGTCCAGAAAACTTTTTCAGTCTACAAATATGGGCCATTGTTGAAAAGTTTACTAAGTGTACCAGCACATTTAAGAAAATTGTTCTCGCTGAAAGACAAAAATGTGGGGGTGTCAAAGTAGCCATTTTTAGACCTCCATTGTTACTGGATTCGTTTTAATAACCCACAGACAGCTAGGCCTCTGGAATTCCTAGCCAATGTTGCTTAAAGAAGAAATACTAAAATTACATTCAGCCATAAAAATTTATAAGTTTTGATTAAGACAAACATGAGTAAAACTTGTCATGATTTTTAAATTGACAAGCATATATATGCTATATCAAAATGTATACAACTTTAAATAATGGTTGGAACGAAAACTTCGTAGTAAGACCCCAACTTTGCTTAGCTGTTCTTATTTAAAACTGATTTGAAATCAAGCTGATCATTTGTAAAAAATTTGGTATGCAATTTTGTATGTTACTAACGCATCACTGTGTTGACAACACAACTATTAATGTCTGTTGATGTTTAACCATTTGAGTGCCGACGAACTAACGTTCACGTACTAACTACATTTGCCATGAGTGCGATGCCACTCGCAAAATCAGTTGCTGTTTAGAGCGCGCGGTAGGGGAGGTTTATTTGTTGGAGGTTGGAGGAACTTTTTATCTTTCTACATGTTACATAAAGTTCAAATTATAATATCATTAGTAATTACAATATAAAAAGGATCCAAGAAAAGAAAATTTTTAACCCATAATGTCGGAATACGAAAATAATTTGAAAATGATCGTTTTTATGTTATGAAGAAAGTGATAGTGGGAGTGACATTGTGGTGCGCTCACAATTTGGGGTAATGCAAATTTTGAGTGATAGTGATAATAATGACGATAACAATTATTTTGCTGACACGGAGGATGTACCGGACTGCGAAAATGACGATGTGACCTTGATTTCAGTTTTTGTTATAATTTGTGTTCACGATATATATTTCCATAATTTTCTTTGTATTTTATTATCATTGTACAAGTTTTTATTAAGAAAACACCAAAAAAATTATTAAAGTTGGATAATTTTTGGAAGAGATACAGTTTTTTTTTCGAGATAAGGGTAAATGACATCAAAAACAAAAGATTTCTTTGGCATTTTTAAGTATATATGAGTAAAAAACCATGGCACTAAAACTGTTTATATTTTTTTGATCAATGCTTGAGCTTGTTTTTTATACAATGTTTTAATCTACATAATATTAAATCACATAATGCTGATATAATGCTATCAAAACCTGTTTGAACAGCGCAGATTTCATTCCAAACATAAAAATATACCGCTAATCCGCAAGTGCACAGAACAGCAATCCGTTAAGAATTATGTAATAAAGAACTATAGCAGACCCAAAAGTGGTGGTATTCAGCCCATTTGGGGAACTAAAAATATGTAATTAAAAATGTGGTATAAATAATACCTATATACAATAATAGAAATGTACATATGTATCACAATGTTGTTAACAAAACTTAACGTGTATATAAAATTTTTGAATATTTTTTTAAAATTCTCACCAATTTACGAAATTCAAATTGACGCAAAATTCTAAAGTACAAAAATCTAAAAGAGCCGTCACAAGTGTTATCATCATTATTATGTACAATAATGGTACGTAAGCATCCCCTTTACTTTGTTATTATATTACAGTACAAAAATTATTTTTAATTTTATTTTTTTTTTTCATTATTAATTTATTATCTTTTTATGGCTTTCTTAATTTTTGTATTTTTTCCTTTTTTTGTTTTTATTTATTTATTTATTTATTTATCTACTTTAATGTATCTAATTGATACATATGGCGGACTTATTGCTACAAGAGCAATCTCTTACAGCCAACCACAACACCAGTCCAGCCCCGTTCGACGAACGGCCGGGAATCGAACCTGGGTCGCCGCAGTGCGTCGCATCGTCAAATGCTGTATGCCTTGTGATCAACCCAACACACCACGGCGACAACCTTTTTTTTGACGATTTCGCTCTGGATTGCACCAAAAGACGATGCCCCAGAATATTATAGATGGAGATGATAACGCAGTATTAAAATATAATATAAACACGCACTATTGAATTAAAAACATAACTTCCAGTGCAATCTAGTGGAGAATTATAAAACTATTTTTTAGTATATTGAGATTGCGATGGTTGTTTGTAAAAAAAACAGATGTCGCTGCAAAATAAAATGCTGTGATCATTGTATGAGTGTAGCCCAATGATATAAAATTAAATTTTCTTTTACTCGGTGTCCAGGAATGAGTGTCAGACAACGAAAGACATCATTCCTTGACTGAAAAATAGTCATGACTTTTTTCAGAAAATTGAAGATTATTATGAATTAATATTCATAATTATTTGTCATCTTTTTCGTACACACTATACTTGTGCACATTATTCAGCGCCGCATGGGGAATAACCCGTGAACAGCTACGAAGACATCTAGCTGCCCAAGTAAGTATAGCGTTTCAGGTAAGTATTGGGTGTGTTAAAAAGAGTTATGTGTAATATTTTTTTTGCACTCAATTAGAAAAAGGGCGTATTTTACGTTTTATTTCAACGACAATTTATTCCTTTATAGCCATCGAATAGCGTCTTTTGTTGTCCGTCACTTGTTCCCGGACACCGTGCATAATCTTGATTAGCATAACAAAAAGAATACAGTCAAAATTGGTTCGGTAATTTTTCAGTACTATTCCAGTTTTAAGATTTTTTTATTTTCTGTTCAGTCCCTACGTGCTTTGATAAATTGTATAGGACATCGACTCAGTTCGTTTAAAATATGTTTTGTAATTTTTGAGTGATATGCGTCTAAACAGACAGACTAATAGATTAAAAATTTAGAAACTGTATTTTTTGTTTCCGTTTATCCATTAATATCTTTCAGACAATATCTTTCGTACAGACTCAACTCCACTTACAATTTTATAGTACGACATTCAAAAAATGCCACATTAGAAAAATAATTTAAAAACCCGTTATGGTGGGTTTTTAAATCTATTTTAAATAAGCACTCTATTTTCCAATATTGGTCGTTTATAAAAAGATATAACCACAAATTTTCAGTATTTGCTCACAAAAAAAACTACCTCTTATGCGAACTCAAGTGAAAAGGCCATTTTTAAATACATTTACCACATATTACAATTCCTGAAACCAAATCCACTCACATATTTCTCCAGATACAGCGATGGATTATCAAGCAGGGCTTTAACCATGCGCATGAGGTAAATCAGCAGCGCCAGGTTATTCTGCACCACATTAACCTTTACGCCCTCCGCAATAAACGTGCACATGCGCGGCAGCATCTCGTGCAAACCAGGGTCGCAGGCTAGTGATTGTAACGCTTCCTGCGGAAAAGAAATCATATTAGCTTATAACGAATTTAGATCTCAAACTTAGGACCTTACCAATTCAGCCACTTTTAAAGTTTATGATACCAATCTCAACTAGCGCTGATAGTAAATACAAATTCTTTAATAGTAATAACTAATAAGTTATGACATCACAAATTCCTAAGCTAAATGCAACTGTTCCAAGATAAGAGGTATCATATTCCATGTGTTATACTTCCAATGATAATATTGTGACATAACCTCATGTATTTTGACCATATATTCTCATAAATTCTAACAAAGTTTCAACCCGTTCATTTAAACATTCCTTTTCGTGAGTATCGAGTTCATTTGACAGATCAACAGCATGTCATTTTACTTTTCTAGTGGCATCCCGTGCTGCTTGAGTCAATAGCTTCCTGCGAGCTTCACCAAATCAACTGCCCACCTAGTGATGGACTGTCCCACTCTAATGAAATTTAGTGGAAACTTATATCCAATATTCGAGGATCTCAACTAATGATATTGATGATGAAGGTTTACTAAATCGTCATTCATTAGAAATATTTCCCACGATCTTTACCAAACCAACTGTCCACCTAGTGATGGACTGTCCCACTCTGATGAAATTTAGTGGAAACTCATATCCAATATTGGAGGATCTCAACTAATGATATTGAAGATGAAGGTTTACTACCTCATTCACTAGAAATATATTGAAAATGGCAGAAAAGTACACTTCATGAGACCTATAACATGATACAGTGGAAACCTCTGATGTAGATTAAAACAGAGATGCAGCGAGCATTAGGCACTTACGTGTTTTTATATATTTAGATCAATCAAAATCAAATAATTCATTTTATGAAATGTGTATTAATTCTGTTTCAGTAATCACTTCAAAAGCAATGTATTGTGCGTCAGACCCTCAAAAGAATAAAATTTTGTTATACCAAGATTAAAAGAAATTGAGACAAGAAAAGCAATAATATTGTTTTTCTCCTCAATAATCTCACAAAAATTCAAAAGAATAAAAATTTCTTATACCAAGGATAAAAGAAATAAAAACAGAAAAAAAACAATTTTATTGTTTTTTATCCTGACTATCTCTCAGGTGCTCAAAAGAAGTTCTCATACCAAGGATAATAAAAATAAAAACAAGAAAATAGCCATATTATCTTATACCATATATATTGTCTTTTATCCCAACAATTTGTTTTTAAATCTTTCAGGTACAACACGATATGCAATTTCAAGGATAATAAAAATAAAAACAACAAAACAACTATATTATCTTATACCATATATATTGTCTTTTATCCCAACAAATTTTTGATAAATCTTTCAGGTACAATGCGATACGCAATTTCTTGACGACTCCCGATAACATAAATGGCGCTATTATCCTATGGATATTGTTTCGAATATGTCAGCATTTTGAGTCTTTCATTCAAATCCATCATTTTCATGCAACGACACAAAGAGCCTAAGCCCGATACAAGTGGGCTGATAGTATTGCAAGCATTAGTATAACTTAACCATAAAGATTTATCTAGATCAAACAGTGGGCAACTCAACCACTGCATTTATAATATATGATTAAACTTTATCTTGATTTAAATTATGGATTTCATTGAATTCCAGCATAAAAAATATACTGTCTTTATACACTATCAGAAATGATCTGAAAATACCATACCTTTTCTAACTACTCTTGTACCATTATCACTCTGTATCATAATTCCTTCTGTTTTCATACTATTCCTTTTTCCTCCTGACATATCAATTTAATCTACCCAATTTAATCTACCTAATTTTTATTACACACATCCAGTTCCCTTCAAAGAAATTATTATAACTAAAATATTTTGCAGTTCATCTCGGAACAATCAAAATTCCTTAATTATAGTTAAGTGGAAAAAGTTGCTCTAGTAGCAATAAGTCCACCGTACCTCATATCAAAGACAAAATAAATATATAAACTAAAGAAATCTCTATACGCACCGCACGCCGTGCCTCATCGCTACCCACACAAGCCTCCGTTATCTCCTTGTAGTAAAGCTGTTGCTCTACGCTAAGCTCGTGGGTCGCCAGCTGCTTCACTTGGACTGCTTCCGCTGCGCGCAAACGAGCTGCTTTACCAGTCATCGGCTTGCCTTCAACAAATTAATGTGATATGATGGTTAAGAAGTTGATGGTTGATCGCGGTAATTTCTGAATTTGTATCATAATTCGGAAATTACCGTGATCAAGCAAAATTATAATAATATTATGTGTTTAATATTTATTTCAATATCTTGCTAATTTATAAAGAATTCATTTTAACAACGCAGCTCCACTCACTTGGAAAAGAAGAAAAGTGGTAGTATAACTTAAAAACAATTTTCTCGTAAAAATGTTGGATATAAACATTAGAAACAGCTAAGTAAATTGAGATCCACAAAATCGAAGAAATGGTGTGAAGAGAAAACCTGTGTCTTACGGTATGGTATTGCCGTGATGTATTATTATGTACTTATCTTCCTGCACTTTTTCCGAACAGGATGGTTTTTTTTAATTACCATAAAAATAAATTCTATTTTGATGTTCAATGTGTTGCCATATGACAATGACAACACATTTATTCTCAAAATAAAGTTGATCTCAGTGATAAAGGTTTCGTGGGTGTAACATTTCATGAAGACTAGTTGAATAGTTAAGGCGTAAAGACAGGACAAATAAACAACAACAGTTAGTTATCTTTGAATCAAAATACATACAGCGTTTATATTTGAATCAAAATATATACAGCGGAAACTCAATTAGCCACATTAATTGTTGTTAAAGGTCATTCAGATAATCAAAAATGCAGATAAGCGAATTGATAGAAAGATATTTATAAGGAACAAAATACAAACATAGATGGTAAATTTTACAATGAGACATATCAAAAGTGCACTGTGGTCTTACTAGACCCAAGACTCTACTCTTTTTCAGGTATAAAGGAAACCAGCAAAAGTCCATATAATGTATTGCGCCCCGGTGTTACAAAAATAAAAATAACACTTTTATATAGAGAAATCGGAAGAAGTAAATCCTTAAGATGCTGTCGCACAAATTAAGCTTTATTGGCGTAATTAAAGATGATATGTCTACAGAAATATGCAACACATGCTCGTAAAAAATATATCATTAAAAACTTTCACTCATTATCTTTAAAGTTAGGAAAGGATTTTAAGAAAACTGTTTATTACTATAGTTATGGGTCATCTAAATGGAGAAGAATCGTGAAATAGGCATATTTTGGGATGATTAATCTCAAATATTAAGCTAATTTATAATAAAAAATTACATCCAGTATATCAAGAACATAGTTATTTTTAAAATTAGGAAGCAAAATTTCAATACCTGTTATATTTAATACTATTATTACGCACTTATTTCTGTTTAACATTACTACGGAACTTACAAAATATACATGATTCTTTGTATTAAGATATTGGTCATTGTATTATTTACGTAATGTCATATTTTTTAAAAATATTTTACGTACTTTTGGTACAAAAGACTTGCGTAATAAAATTGATCTTTTATATGTATTCCTATTTAAAAAAAATTAAATTATGACTAAACATATAATCCTACATGTAGTCTATAAAACATAAATATACATTAAGTTTTGTCAATAATTTGCTTATATGTCTAAATTACTTTGTTTATTATTTTTGGTATTTTAGAATGATACATTTCATATTTAATTTCCAAACAAGCTACATAATCGTAATTTAGACTTAAGATTTTTACGATTTTATATATAATTTTATATTAATTTCTATAACTTGAAAAAAAACTAACCACTCATCAGTGAAACCCGAGATGAGAAACATATTAAACCTGAACAGACGAAACCAGAGATAATGAAGAAATAAAATTCCATCTTAAGTTTCTTCTCACTCGTTTTCTGCTTTAGCTCCTTAGCTACTCTGTTAATTATTTATATACAAGTATTGATTAGACAATTTAGGGCCAATGGTATTATTAAAAAAATAAAAAAGTATAAAGATTGAATTTTGAAATATACATGTAATTATACATTTCAGAAATAATTCTAATGAATTTATATATTTAAAATATTTTATTGGGTAAAATTTAAAAATTAGGAAAATAGATAATTATTTCTATTTAGTAAAAATCATATTTTATGAAATAATTGCATATTAAGATACTTGTTATACATCTATCCTATAGTTTTTATACATATATTGTGCTATCGGTTCACATAAAGTCTTTAAAGGTGAACGTTTACCTTTGAGAATAGTGGTTAATTTCACGATTCATGATTGGAAGCAAGAACATATCGTGGAATTAACTGCCAATTTAATAAACATTAATATTAACAATAAACATTAACACTAAGTTTAAACAAAAACATTAAATAATAACCACAAGATATCGTAAATAGTTCTTATCACATATCTGATACCCACACAAATTGTACCAAATATTTTTGATCATCAGAGCAACCCGGAATAATAACGATAAATTCCCTAACGTGTCGCATTATTCAAAATGTGTAAACTTGAAGAATTATGCGTAAGACTTTCAAGAAATTTGTGAAGTTTAATCTACGACGTAACATGCAACTTTGTAGAAAATTTTGATGCTCGCGTTACAAAGGTTCTTAGAAGGAAGAGACATAGTCCTGCATTTGTAATATGCCCGAGCTAGGTTTCTCCCTATCAATAATATTTTAATTTCACTTACACTATTGTATCATATTCTAAATAATAGCTTATGACATTTATATTAATGTTGTTCAAGCCATTTGTTTTAATTTATAATTGTTTTTATCTCTTATCTATGATACCAACTTTTTAGATTTATGCTGCCACTCAGACTCTTCTATGGATGTTTATAATACTATAATTCTCCCATATTTAGTGTTAATGTACATAGTATGTTGTAATTTTCCCTGCATTCGTTACGAATGCACCTCAGTCAGTGACTTTTTCACAGACGTACGTGACATTATTAATTATACTATATATGTACATATTATATAGGCTGGGGAAATCTGGAAACTCTAAGGTATCATATTGCAGAAGATGTACGTCAATTGGATTCGTAGCTTTTACATGAAAATCGAAACGAGCAAAGAAACAAAACGACCCTCTTCATGTAAATACAATATCGTCAAGCTATGAATAGTTACAGTTTTAATTTAACATTTTACTGGATACAATTCTAAACACAAAGATTACTTAACAAAATTGAAATACCACGATGATTATTTCAGCATAGTATTTATTATTTCTGGCAAATATACGTAAGCTAGAAAATATTCGAGAAAAAGTTTATATGTAAAAAATTAAAATTTAGTTAAATTCAGCTTAACATTAATGTATAACAATATTAATTTTTTGTTTTTTTTAGCATTATGTTATGATGTAATACTGTCAACGAATTTTTATTGAAGGACGAACGAGGGAGATATATTAAGTTATTAGTGAGTTATATTTAACTTGCAGTACAAAAATACGTAAAAGCTTTTTAAAAAATATTACATTACGTAAATAATACGATGACCAAGGTCTTAGTACAAAGAATCATGTACATTTTATAAGTTACAAATGTCAAACAGAAATAAATGTGTAACAATAGTAATAATATAACAGGTATTGAAATTTTGCTTCCTAACTTTAAAAATAACTATGTTCTTGATATACTGGATGTAATTTTTTATTATAAATTAGCTTAATATTTGAGATTAATCATCCCAAAATATGCCTATTTCACGATTCTTCTCCATTTAGATGACCCATAACTATAGTAATAAACTGTTCTCTTAAAATCCTTTCCTAACTTTAAAGATAATGAGTGTAAGTTTATATATTTATTTAATGTTAATTTGAACATAATAATACTTCAACACTTTAAAGTTGTTATCGCTTCATAAAGCATTTGAGGTCACTTTTGTCGAGAATTTTCTGAGTAACTAAATTTATTACTGTTTGGCAAAGCGAATGCCTTATATTCATTAATGCGGACAATACGTGAAACAGCAACACAGTCGTAAATGAACATATATTAATTCTCCTTAAATGGCAGCTTATCTGGGTTATTTACCACATTCATTATATGACTATACGGACGTATTACAAATAACAAGCCAATACGTAACTAATCACGTAAAATCATTAATTAAAAAAATTAATTGTCACAAAGAATCAAGATCTTTTTATCTATATTGAAATGTATATGCACGTCATCGCCGCGGTTGACTTTGTGGACCAGGGGACCTGGGTTCATGAGCTTCTTTAGCACAGGTGACTAAAAATATAAAAAAATAAACCTTACAATTATCCTACTCCTGATACTCTGTATTTATCTAATTCACTCGTAGGTTACGTTTCTGAAGTTTCACTTCTACCGTGTGTGAATTGCACACACACAATGTTTTTTTTTTGCAATTAGAGGAATTGAAAATCTGTTTGCATATGGTTTTTGACAACAGGCACATGGCACAACCACCCCCCGCAACTACTACTTACAATATTACTAGCATTATTGCAATTTCTTTAAGTGGTTCTATAACTAATTTTTTTCTAATTCCATTATATATATATATACAATTATATTAATAAATAATAAAACTGTTTTTACAATACTACTGAAACTTAAATACTAACTTCATAAGTTTCTATAAAAAAAGTGAAAGTTCTCTAGGGATACCTACCGGCTGAATCCTTATCATTCTGCTTACTCAGCTTTGTCATTGGATCAACTGACTCCAACTTCTGCGCCTCCTTGGACAGCGGGGGTGGATTCTCTGGCACAGCAGGTTGAACACCGTCCACACTCAACCAATGGGCCCGTAGTGATGCCTCAAGGGGAATCTTTGGCGGTGGCGCCTGCAATATCTCCGAGAGTTCAATCTCCTTGTCCTCTATAAAGTGAAGTTCACGACCGCCTCCTGAGGCGAAGCGAAACGGTATGGAGTCTGGTTGAAAGAAACCATATTGAGGCTGCAATGAAATAAGAAATAGAAGATGCTTAATATTGTTTACTCATTAAATGACATAATACGAGGAATGTTTTTAATTCACTTCTTTGATTAGATATTAGAGGTGTTAGAAGGCAGTATTTTTTCTTGCTAAGTGATCCTGTTACGAGTACATAAAATGAAATAAGTACGTAAACCTATTACAAAATACTTGGCCGTACGTGACACGCGCATTTTCTGTCGGGTGTTCAGTTAAGAGTAAGCAACGTAAGCACTTAACATATGTAGTATTAAATATTTTTTTTAACTCCTATAGAAAATATTGTCTCCTATAAATATTGTCTCCTAGTTAAAATCTAAATGAAAACGGAAGTAGGCAATAAACTGACAGCCTATGATATGATTACACTTTTACAGTTTCTCCTAAGATTATAAAATTATTTAATCACTACACATGTATCAATGGCGTGCTTTTTGGTAAGGGTAACTGCAAAGGTACAGACATAAAAAATTTAATAGATAAACAGACGCATGCGCAAGCGTCCGCGATAACCCTGAAAATGGCGAAGGTGTGAAAGATTGAAAATGTGTCTCAATAATTAAATCATAGGCATTCTCGGCGTAATTGTCCCGACTTATCGAACGATAACTTTAATTGTGACCATACAAATCTAATTTTTGCTTACCTAAAAGTACAATAGTATCTATTAACCTTTTTAAATTATTTGTATTTCTATATCATTATGTTCCTGATTCGCAATAGCTAGTTGCCCGTCGATACAAATTTCTTTACACGAAGAGCTAAAATTTTGTAGTTTTACTGTGCATGATAAATGTTTTTCAGAATTAGTATATTTTTTATCAGAATTTGTCAAATTACCTAGATTATCAAAACCATCTTTATCCCATTTACTTTATTCAGTTCCGAATAATAAATAAGGCCAGCAAAACATTTTATTTCAAATGCAACTTCTGATTAGCCACCATCACTAATTGTAAAAATTACTGTGAAAATGGTGCACACTAGATTTACTACGAATATATAGTTTCAAAATTAGTTTCGATCTACCATCCTCAATTATACTTTTTTTTTTCATTAAAAAATAAATTGAAAAATCCTACATTAATTATGTAATAAACAGAGCAACATTCAAGAAATATTAATGCACAAGGAAAACAGGTAACACATTATTTGACTGATAAAATATAATACGTGTATTTAAAAACCAGGAAATTATTAAAATTATTTTCAAACGAGAATGATAAACTGACAGCAGAGATCGTTATAACACAATGATTCATTATTTTGTATGTGAATGTCATAATTACAGAATAGTTTCCGTCTGAATATAGCCGAAGGTAATCAAGCAAGCTATAGCTTGCCTTGAGACTATAAACTAACATTCTGAAGTGAGGTAATCAATTTTAATTTCGTATGGATCATTTCTGATTCGAGAAGTTTTTATAATATGACACAATATAGGAATGAAGTTTGTATGTTTTATCTAAAATTACATGTACCAGTGCACACGAACTGCAAATCATATATTGAAGCGAACTGCAAATATTGAAGTAACAAATTCGCTTGATGATTAAATATGTTTAAATTTTCGTAAATATGTGATGTACATATGCTACATGTTCAAGACGAGCTACGTTTTTTGTATTGCTTATAAGGCACTGGCGTCACTGACAATTTTGAAATTAAACAAAATTCTCATTTATTGTTAAAATATCTTAAAGGGAATTATGACATTTTCCCAAAATTCAATTGCAAAATTTTAAATTCATCATTATTTGTACATGTTGTTCTAATAACATTTTCATACGTAGCCCATGCTCTTTTTTCAGCATCTCCTGCTTCTTCATAACTGGAAAAAAATGAGACAAAATTTGACAAGAACGGACACAAGCAAAGAATAAATAAATATTAACGATGCTCTAAAGATGCCACATGAGATGACAGACGTAATTTTTATTCAAATCAAAGACACATCCTCATATTTATGTGTTTGTCTATGAAATACACTGATGCCAAATTGAATTTTTAAGTAACTGTGGAATAGGTATTCTATTGTTTTACTGAGTTTATTAGTAGTAATTAATACCTTCGTTACACCAACCTTATGAATGATATAAGAACTCTCAGAATGAGAGTAGTATAACTTAAGTTTAAGCATTTTTTTATTAATAACTATGTAGGAGTTTTACTAACAAAAAAAAACTGTGTTAACTGTCTACATATACTCATAATTTTTATTCTTATAAAACCTTTTGCTATGGACCTTTAGAGACTATGAATGAACATATACTCAATGGAGTTTAGACAGATTGTAGAGCATCTAGTATAAAATAAGCACGAAGTGCGAGTATACGGAATACCAGCTTGTTCATGAGATGAGTATGACATGTTACGAATATAAACTTATTATGTACTAAGAGGAGAATCATTAAGAAGAGATAGCTATAAGCTATTATAGCTATAAATATACTTTTGTTTGTAAGTAGTTCTATTCTAACGAGTCATTGGTAAGAATAATATTGACTTAAGAAGTCGATAAACGAAAAATATAGTACATAAATTACCACTGATAAAAAAAATATTTTCACATGATAATTCGCCCAAATCTGTAAGAGACCTTATAAAATTCTAGAATTATTGCAAGAAATGCTATAGTTGTCCAGTAACCTTTAGGCCAATTTCTAGTAATCTTTTTTTTATAACTTTAACTTGTACAGTTTCAGAAATGAGAGGGAAAGAACAGAAATATCATTAGAACCTGTTAAATCATAATATAGAGAAAAATTTTAAAAATTGTTTTTGAATCGCTTTAATTGATCACACAACCAAAAACCAACTTTTTAAACCATAATTGACCCTTCAAAATTATTATAAAAAGTTTTTTAGATTCTTACTATAACGAATTACACGGATCAAAAAGTTTCATTACTACACCAATTTACAAATTGCTTGCAAACTCTACGGTTTCCGAGAATAATTTTAACAGAAAACGTTTTTGAAGTACAGAATCTAAATAAATCAATATAGCTTACATAAATTTTTAAGACATACTACAATGAAATAGTTTAAAAGACAAAGAAAAAAATTAGACACAAACCATAAACATATTCAATTAAATTTTTAGATGTATAAATAATACCTAAAAATATGAATGGAGTATCTAAATGAAAAGGTGTTCATATTAATGTTTCAAAATATGAAAACTGAGAAACTATGATGTAAAAACCGTTTAGAACAAACTTAAAACTCACTTTATTCTTTCATACAAAACAATGTATTTAATTAAAAAAATTCGAGTCGAGATTATTTTAATAAAAAAAATTTTAAAGTGTTTTTGCTATTGTCATACATCAAATTTGAAACGTCTATACAATCCTTTTTACATAGTTCAATTTCTGAAGTTTTTTAATTGTTTTTTTTTATTATAATTTTATTTGCATATTCAGTGTTTAATAAACAACAACAGCTAATAGAGATGAGGCGTATTTATCGTCACCGGTAAAAATACTCGATATAGTAGCAATTCAGATTTATTGCACGTTTCCTGTAACCTTAAGTCTATAACAATTTGTAATATAATCTTCTCACCACGGAATTACACCGCCCATACTTGTCGAGTATTTTGTCACCGACATTTTATAATACTTGTACTCGTTACACTCAGTATGTTAAAATACTCGTAACGCCCAAGTTTAGCAGTTAAGTTGGAAATTTGTAATAATCAATTCGTGGAAAAACGCTGTTTGTTTGGAAAATATTCAAATTAATTTTATATAATGAGATAATCGTGAACCGAAATTATTTTTGGTAAATACGTCATTTTTATGTATATTCTTTAATTTAATAAACTAGCACACAATTTAATTTTCATTGTTGCTAAAGAGAATTTATTCCAATCGATTTATAAATGCATCTAAAGAAGAGGTATTCATACGAACAGTTTAAGATGTCTGTTTACAATATATATACTCACTTCAATATTTTTCACTTTAAAAGCCTGGTCAATGTCTGATATTGATAATTTCTGCCGTTTTGAATGATGCATAAACTTCATAGAATCCTGTATTATTACTTTTAACCTGTAAGAAACATCGTCCGCAATCTCTTTCGCCGCCTCATCTGCTAAAAACCCTACTCCTATGCTCTCTGCAATCACTTTCATGGACTCTAATGAAAGAGATGTGCCGTATATTAAATCGTCACCCATTTTCGAGTTTTTATTTTAGTTACACGATTTATAAAATAAATATATGACAATACAATCGCGTTCGACAGCTACGATTAGTTTATTTACTGATTTTTGACATTAGCTTTCGTGCCTCTATGTTGGTTGCACTAGTGAGGGAGTCTCTGTTTATTTTAATAAGCAAGGCTACACAAACATATTCAATTCGACGTCACTGCTTAAAATTGGACATTACAATGACTCGTAAATAGTTTTAATGGACAACAAATAATTGAAAAAAAAAGTTTTCCTTTATTATGTAGTATTTATATTATAAAAGAAAAAAAACATGTTTATTATTTTGTTTGTGTTATGATTGAAGATTTAAAGAAACTACGTATATATAATTAACCTCAGAAGTGGCGAGGCGCTAAGAATGAAAACACTGGTGTGTTCTAAGCCAAAATAATTCTGAAATTTTACAATTTCTATATTGTGAAAATGATCACTAACGGAATAAAAATATTTTTTAGATGTAAAAGGTATATATATAAATATATATATATCTATATATATATATATATATATATATATATATATATATATATATATATATATATATATTTACAAATGTATTGATTTGAAACAATTTTGTTTCAATCATTGTAAAATCCTTATATAATTACAATGTAACAATTTAAGTTAATTTCTTTACTGAAAAAAGGAGAAACTGCAGATCACAGAACAAATACATATGAACAATATTGAAATTATTTGGATAGTCTTAAAATAAATTCCTTTTTTTTATTCATTAGAAAATAAAATTTATATGAAATATAAGCAGTTAATAAATTTTTAATAAATTGTATTCAGTAATACTCATTAAAATATGAGTATCAGGCTAAATTTTATATGATTGTGACTTCATTTTTAAATAATTTATTTGTTGCGTTCTAATAAAAATCAATAAGAATAATATTTTTGATTACACGGATAAATATTATTAAAGTATTTTGAAAATAGTTGATTATAATTACAGGTATAATTTTTTGTTCATCGTTCAATCGTTCATGCCAAATCTATTCTTTTATGTAAGTTCTAAACCATAAATACTACGCTATGCGATCAAGAACGAACTTGAAATCTTTAAATAAACGGATATTCTGGAAAAAAATCAGACTGACCAACATTGGTAACAAAAACCAATTTCTGTACCAATGCAACGTTTGCTCCGCGTTTAATCGTAGTTAAATTTAATTAAAATAATTGTGCTACTGAAATAATATATAAATAAAAAAATCAATATGTATCGAAGCAGAGCGGAGGTTGATAAACACGTAGCAGGTTTGAAAGCCAAATTAAGCGACAAGGAGGTATGTTTGTGTCATCGTCATATTTTAATGGTGCAACATTTCATGACTCGTACCTAAATATATAACGAATTTTAAAATTTTCAGTTCAAGACTCGTGCCTACTCTTTAGGGAGGCTTTATTACGAAATTGGCGATTATGAAAATTGTCGACATTACGTCGGAATGTATTTGAAAGTAAAAGATAACAGCGCGGCCGCGCATAAGTTACTTGGTGATGCGTTACAAAAGATGGGTTCAAAAGAAAGGGCGCTTGAAGAGTATAAAACATCGCTTGACATTGATCCTTCGCAGAAGTCTTTGATTTTAAAAAGTAAGTTTATTGATTGGTCGTATTTTTCGCTATATCTTCTTCTTGCTGATGTTTAAATATACGTTTTCGCCGATTTTAACCTAAACCGCCATGTTGATGACAAATGTCATACCAACGGATTGTTATGAATTTTGGATCGATTTTTATGTCATAGTTTATGTAAATTATCCCAATTTTCTTTTATTATATCCTTTAAGAAATTAAATATTAGATAAATAAATGTATATATTTATAATTTAACTCTATTTCGGTTTTCACGGCACGCTTTTAAAGTATTTTTAATTCAGAAGAATACTATTTTTGTAACTACTATATAATGAAACACGTCATTAGATACAGTTCGGCTGAATTTGCATGTGCAGGAAAATAATTGTATCGGTAATAATATTTAGTAAGTGACGTTTTAAGTTACTGATAGTGTCCGCAGATAATGTTATGCGTAAAAAATTCGGTAGTATGTATTTGCACGCTTGTTTAATTATCAGTTACAAAACGCAACCTTGAGTGAATTTATCCTAAAATATCTAAGTTTCAACTTGTTAAATAGTTTTTCAACACATCCATTTGGTTTTGGAGCAATTATACTATAGCAGAAATTAATTTTTCACTATTTATCATCATTTAATGGAAGGAAAACTTGTAATAAACACTACTTTGTGTAGTTATGGTTTATTATATAAAAAATTCATTAAAAAACATTTTCCATATAAACTGCATTTTACAATTATATTAAAGATAAAAAAAACTTTTAGTATTTATCGATCGAAAGCAAAACTATGATGAATTTGTCAGTAATAAACACTTAGAATTGATTTTTTTTTATGGAAATAATCATGAATGGCCATTATGTTAGTTAAATATATTGTTTTCATGTATATCTTTCATGTAAGTCAGTAAAATTTTCAATATCGCTAAGACCCGTGTGTATATGATGTAATTTTACATTTTTAGTTCTAGTCTCACTTTGATATGAATAAAAGCCTATCAAGTGCAATTAGAATGCAATGAAAAATATGGAAAGCAACCAATAATAAATTAATTTTTTTTTCAGTTTGTGAACTACTTGTTGATGACGAGGTTTCCATTGACACCGGTCGTGCTCAATATTGGTGCGAGCGGGCCGAGTCCTCATATCCGTCACATCCAACTACCTTCCATCTCCGTGAGAAGCTCATCGCATCCACCAACAATGACCCGGAGACTGTTATCAAGTTCCTCCAGTCAGAGATATCCACCCGACCCAATGATGCTTCACTGCATACGCGCCTTGTGCAGCAGTATCTTCAGTCAAACAATAAACAGGAAGCTTTTAAACACGCATTGAAAATGGAGTTTTTAGATGTTGAGTGTCTTAGGGAAAATTATCAGTGGTATGAAACATTGTCAACTCTTTTATCGCCTTATGATCAGGTGAGCAATTACCAGGAAAGTGACTACCAACTACTAGTACTGACTATGCTAGAACGTCTCTGCACATTGAGCTGGTCCATCAGAGCCGACAGGGAATGCAAAAGTATAGTTGAATGCTCAACTCTCATGTATGAGTATGATTCAGCAATTAAACGAGTGGCTGAAGCATGTTCAAACACTAATGGCTCAGCTGGCAAAACAGACTTCCGAATGGAATTGTTACGTCATCATAGAGGTCAGTTTTGTTTACATGCTGCCACATTGCTTTTAAAAAAAGCCAAAAAGGATCAGCTTAACTGGCGTGATGCAGTGAAAGTCTCCGCCCCTTTCCTGCTTTTCGCATTCCACATTGCCCCAACAGATACTAACACCCTTTGTCAGACGTTGAATGAAATTGAGAAATTGGCAGTTAAACGCTGGTATCAAGAAGGTTCATACCGCTGTTCTCAAGCGGGTCACATGCTCCTGACCAATATTCGTGAGAAGAAGCAGCTTTTCTTGGAACGTGTGTCGCAGTATTGCAGCGGAACTCACTGGCGTGATAAGTTATGTGAGAAACTCTTCAGCGGCAAAGTCAGTTCTACTTATTTCGTCAACGCTCCAGCGTTTGACACAGTCACGTTGAGACTGCCTCGTTTTACCGATGTCCAGGAGTACGATTTAATGGCACAGAGAATGTATCCAGAGTCTCTTCATCATATGGTGTGGTTGATTTTGAACTACAAGAATTATGCCACATTTAAGTGCATTCTGTTTGATTTGAGTCTGAATGAGGCTGCAAGGAATATTTCGAACTGCGGACCGGAGACCTTGAGTAAATTAGACGTTGATGCTTTCCTGTATTGTGCCGCCTTTGCCAGTCAGAATCAGAGCGATAATGATATACAATTGCAATCTAGGATGTATCATGATAAAAAAGAACCATTACTACCGGCCAATATAATGGAATCATTATGCCGAAGCAACCACTGCAAGTGGTGGGAATGTGCCTATAAATTTAGTCAGAAGAACACTGGGGCTGATTTCAGCGAAATTAGGGTTGCTTTAAGCCGGGGCATTGAAACAGTCCGGTGTGTAGGTAATCATGGTCTTGACCCTAAACTTTTATGTACTCTCGCTAAGATTTTCAGTGAGCGTGCTGAGGTATCCAAGGATGCTAATCAGAAAGGACTGCTGGAAGCCCGAGCAGCATTATATTATACTGCTGCAATCCCATTGTTGGAGAAGCTAAAAACTAAAGTACCTCTCAGAATGCCCGAGAAGAGGATGTTTAATACTACTAGTGATATGAGTCCTAAAGAAATTACAGCTTTAATTGAGGATGGTAAGCTATATCTCGGGCTTCAGTTCATGAACGATGGTGAGAACGAGAAGGCAGTCGACATTCTTACTGGAAACAAGTCTCCTCAGGCTAGTTACAATCTTAGTCTCATTTACAAAAAAATGGCAGACGAAGCCATCGATGTCACACACGAGGATTTAACTTCCGAAGTGCGATCAAAACATGTCATACTTCTCACAAAGGCCAAAACTTGGGCTTGTCTAACGCTAGAAAGATTGAAAAAGTTACAGGAAAACATTAAGAACCCACTATTTTCACTTACCAATGAGCTAATAGAGAGCATTGACTCACAAATGTCTAGGATCGATCGGGATGGTTCAATTGGAAATAATGGAGATTACGATGATAAGTTATCATCGGAAGATGGCTCGTCAAATGGAAGCATCGGTGACCGTATCCATACAAATTTCACGCTTACAAATAATTCGTTATACCCAAATTTGAGTTCCACACCAAAACATCGCTCCATTCAAGTTCACACTCCGTTTAGGAGCGTGGTCGATTCCAATATCTATGAGAACACAAGATCTGAAAACCGTAGACAATTAGAGAAGATTGAGGCGCAGATTAAGCAGTTGCAGAAGAAAGATTCTGCGATGAACACGTTTGTAGAAAATTTCAAGTGTTGGGTCGAAGACAATGGCAATCTTATGAACGAGGTTCGTGATATTAAGAATAAGTTACCAGATCAAATTATCACTGGCATAAATTTAACTATTCAAGATACTATAGATCAGTTCAAGATGTTGAAATTGTCTGTGGACCAAGTGAAGGATAAAATTGGCGAATACAGGAATGAATGTAAGACAGATGTAGGTGATCTTAGGAAAGAAGTTGCAGAGCTGAAGAAAGAAATATCCAAATTGAAAAATGCTTCTTCGGAGCCGACGATCGACGAGAATGAATTCTACAACATTGATGATGTTGAAGAGTACCAAACCAATGATAATGCTCAAACTTTCCCCACTCCATTGCAGTATTCCGCTCCTACTGTGTTACCAAATTTCCGTCCTCCCGTGCCTTTACCACATGGTACCTATCCGTTGTTCAGTCATTCAAATCCGTTATACACTCTCATCAACCAATATTCACAACTCGCTCAACCGCTCAATGTACCTCCTCTTTTTGAAACTCAAAACCGTCCAGGTATTCAAGACCTCAGGCAGTATGCTCCCCCTGTTGGTTTGTTCCCTCCCACTGAACAGCCCTTATATCCAGATATACAACAGCTTTGGCCAACTGGATTGGCGTCCTCGACGACTACTTCTACTTTACCAAGCGTCAGCCGCACAGTTCCTCCAGCGGCGCCCATAGTACAACCTGTAGTACAACCTGAAGTTCCTAAATCTCTCCCAGTTAATGTTGTCATAACTTCATCTGATCCTTTACCATCACGGACAACTGCCCCGCAGCCAACACTAAGTGTTACTATCCCCCCAGAGCACATCAAGGGTTCACCCCATAATTACCAGATTCAAATGCCGCCTACAAAACCACATGTTCCGTCAACACTTTTCAATCCGAATGTGACACCGGCGTTTGGACCATCCCCGGTTGCTAAACCTGCACCTAGCTTTGCGGGTACCGAAAGTGTTGGAGCTTTCCTACCAGTTCAGTTGTCGGAATTCGATAAGCCGAAGGTGACAAATGAGACACCAAAACCTGTCAGTATATTTGGCACCCCAACATCTGGAGCAAATTTATCTTACATATCTATCGCATCTACACCAAACGTCAGTATGAATAAATCTAGGACTTTGTCGGAAAAAAGTAATACGTCCGTTGAAAACTACGATCCCTGTCCTGATTTCAAGCCCATTATACCCCTACCAGATGAGGTAGAAGTCAAGACAGGTGAGGAGAATGAAACGAGCATATTCAGTGCACGGGCCAAGCTTTATAGATTTGTTGATAAGCAATGGAAAGAGAGAGGCCTCGGTACCATGAAACTTTTGCAGAATAATGCTTCAGGAAAAGTTAGAGTACTAATGAGACGAGAACAGGTACACAAAATTTGTGCCAATCACATTATAACACATGATATGACCATAGAGCCAATGAAGAATGAAGATAAAGCATATTTCTGGGTTGCCATGGATTATGCAGATGAGAAAATGGTGTTGGAGAAATTCTCAGCTCGTTTCAAAACTGCCGAGATAGCAATACAATTCTACGAAACCTTTGAGAAGGCTCGCGTCGAAGCTAAAGCAACTGACGCAAGTCCTAAAAAGGTAGAGGTCAAAGTTTCTAAAGAGAAAGAGAATATCAAGCAAGGTTTCGGTGATAAATTCAAACCAGCCGTCGGATCTTGGAGCTGTAGCACTTGTTATATAAATAATGATTCTTCAAGGGATGTATGTGTTGCTTGTCAGACTCCGAAAGTGTCATTGAATAAATCTACAACTGAGCCTAAAATTATTTCAAATTCTGAGAAGCAGGTAGTCGGAGGATTTACCTTCAACAGTACTCCAACATTTAAAGTTATTAAAGACACTGAACCAGCTGTAACTCCCACTACATCAGCTGCAGCGCGTCCATTTGCTGGGTTTGTATTTAAGCCCCAAGTCACCATGGAGTCTTTCACTAATATATTCTCAAAGACTACAGCAACATTATCTAACACCATCTCGGAGACACCAAAATCATCACCATTGTCTCAGGCACGAAATACTGATACAATTTTGACAAATACTTCAATGACTTCAGATCACGTAGAAGAGTTTGTCCCGACTGCTGAATTTGCTCCTGTTATTCCACTGCCAGAATTGGTGGAAGTCAAAACTGGCGAGGAAAATGAGACAGTACTATTTGAACACAGATCTAAATTGTTAAGATTTGATAGCGACGCTAAAGAGTGGAAGGAGAGAGGTTTAGGAATTATGAAGTTGCTTGTTCAAAAGAACAATGATCAAAAATTGCGTCTTCTGATGCGCAGAGAACAAATATTAAAGGTTTGCTGTAATCATTTCATAACCAAGAATATGACGTTCAACTTCATGCCGAATATGAATAATGCTGTCACGTGGTTGGCTCAAGATTTTGCTGAGGGCACCCCATCGAATGAAGCTTTCTGTTTAAGATTCAAAACCGCTGCTTTGTGTCAGAGTTTCAAAACTGCAGTTGAAGCAGCCCAAGCCAAGTTGAAAGATGGTGATGTAAAGGTTGCCGAAGATACGAAGGCGCAGAAAGAGGTCAAGAATGCAAATCAACAGAGCAGCGAAGTCGGATTTGGTGATAAATTTAAACCAAAACCTGGTTCATGGAACTGCAGTGCTTGCTACACAAATAATATTGCTTCCGCCATAAAGTGTATTGCTTGTGAAGGCCCAGCTCCAGGAGCCGAAGTGAAGACTTCAAGTGTAGCCACCACACCTCAGAAACAGGTATTGGAATCACAAGGCTGGGGTGATAAATTTAAATTATCTGGTGGAAATTGGGAATGTAAATCTTGTTACATACACAATGACAGTTCGAGAGATTATTGTATTGCTTGCAATAACCCTAAAGATCCCACTGCTCCTAATAAGGACCAATCTAGCATGCTTAGTACACCTACAAAATTCACATTTGGCATACCTGCCAACGTAAATGTATCCTCGCCACAGAGTGCAGATAAACCGAAATTGCCTGCACCCAGCGCTTTAATATTTGATCCCAAAACAGGCTCAGCTACCAGTTTCAAGTTCGGAATTCAACCAGCGATATCCAAAACGGAAGCTACCCCATCCGCCTTCGATATAGCTGCATTAAGTTTAATGAAGAAAGATGAGAAGGCTGCTGATAAACCCTTCTTATTTGAGACGCCAGCTAAGGCCAATATTTCTGAGTCATTTGCCAGCAAGGAGAATGGGAAATTTGAGTTTGTGATGAAACCAAAGGGGCCAGGTAAGGGTAAGAGTCCATTGAAGTCTCCTGGTACTGGACATGGCGATAGTGGTAATGAATATGCGTCTGAAGATGATGGTGACCACATTCACTTCACTCCAGTCATTCCCCTGCCCGAAGAGGTAAATATATAACTTTAATTTTTCTAATTTGTATTGTTTATAACATTTGTTTATAAATATTGTAACAGACGCAAATACAAAATATGTATTAATATTCTTATTAGTAACAGAAATGACAAAGTTTTCTGTAAAGATGAACCACA
Organism: Druceiella hillmani; assembly: GCA_039881145.1. Classification (NCBI taxonomy): domain Eukaryota; kingdom Metazoa; phylum Arthropoda; class Insecta; order Lepidoptera; family Hepialidae; genus Druceiella; species Druceiella hillmani. The sequence continues at coordinate 9,101,487 of JAYKKI010000035.1, forward strand.
TAATTTGAACGAGTAAACTGTTGTATGGTATGTTCACATAAAAGTCTTAATTTATCAGGACTGTATCCATAACTAGTTCCACTTTCTTGTTATAACAAAATATCTCCATCTATCTTTGCTAATAGCCCACCTGAAGATGTAATACAACGAAATCTAGGTCATGGTAAAGAACTTAAAGAAAGTAGAAATAGTACTACATCACGTAGTTTCATTTAATTGTGAATAGTGAATTTCTTCAAAATTAACGCCAAATATATTCAATAGCGAACTACCTGTTTTAAAAGTCAAATTTTAACTGAAGGATACTGGCAATATTGGGTCGGGTGTGGAGCCTTGTTACGAAAATAGAAATGACACGCTTGCATAGTCAGTTCTTAAAAATATTTATGTAAAACATCAATCCGGCAAAGAAGTAATCTTGTATTTTATTATATGAAAAGCGAGTATTGATTTATTTAGTGTTTTAATACAGAAAATAAAACTCCGCAATCAGCATTCAGTATAGGGATTGCAGCGTCTTCTGGCGATAATCCAATAAACTTTTGCTTACGTTATTTTATTCATTTGTTTATGGTTGACATATTGTCATATGTGGCAATAGCGTATTTATTAAATTAAAATGTCCGAAATATAATTAAATTAAAATGTCCAAAATATACGTCGTATTATATATAATATACATCATTATATCCTTTGCATATTGTGCGTATTCAATATGTAACCACATAATAATTATAGTCGGATATTACTTGCCAAAAAATTTACACCTTAACGTCGATTCTTGTTTGAGAATTAAATTCTGTCACAATTATAACATGGCCTGCTTTAAAAAATTTCTCCACTTTATCAATTGAATTTTCCCTATTCTCTCAATATTTATTGGCTCGAAGCCATATTTCATAATTCCATCGATTTCATAAGAAAAAACATTGACCCATACCTAACCATAATTCTTGTGATATGGTACTGCGAACATTTTCTAAAAACATGCGTTTTTTCTACATCTCTCAGGTAAAAATATTCACTACACTATCGAATGCAGTGATTGTCAGAATTCGTGAAACTGGCAGGTTTGTTGAATGAGCCATGTAAAAGCTTGAAAGCCTAAGAACACTTTCACTCGTTTAAAAATGTGAAACGAATGTCAATACCAGCTGAGACTTTACTTTAAATTCATTTTTGGCGATAGCAACACATAAAAGTGTTGGATATTGTTTATACTTTATCTTTTCTCTATAAAGGTTATCTTCCTTACTCCGTTATTCCTCTGTCTAAGAGGTATTAGGTACTCTGTGAAGACTTTTATTTTTGGATCTTTACAATTCTTGATATGTTTAAAGGAAAAAAAAAGGCTATAGATAGAATTAACACGAAAGAGAAAAATTTGTAAGTATCATAATACAACACTGGCCAAATATTAGTAACATTTGGGGCGAGCCAGAGGGTTGTATCATCAAGGTTGATTACGAATGAGGGTTGTATTATAAACCCCTCCTGACACTCATTTATCGAGATTTGTTACGAATTATCTCAATTTTCAGAGATTTGTTACGAATTATCTCAAAATTCAAAACGTCAGGTCAAGTTTCGCCAGTGTCCCTTGTTAAATTATATCCGGTCCACCTAGAATGTCAAGATAGTTTTAGAATAAAATTTTTTTTCAAATGGTTTAAAGTTTTACTAAACGGTGTTCTGTGAGGAAATTAACTCGCTTCATAAAAAAATTGATACCAATTACAAAAGGTGTACAAAGAGACATTACAGAGGTATGATATTTCAATGATAGTTACTAGTAATGAAATAGTGAAATTTAAAGTAAACCGACTTTGACCAGGTGAACGTGACAACGGGTGAGGAAGATGAGGAGGTGCTATACCAGCATCGTGCCAAGTTGTACCGCTTTATGGACAAAAATTGGAAGGAGAGGGGAGTGGGTGATGTCAAGATTCTTCAGCATAAGGATACAAAGAAAGTCAGGTGGGTGAATATACACAATGCAGATATTTGACAGAGATTTTTGAACATATGTCATAATTTCCAATGGAAAATTTTATTTTTATTTAGCTCATAGCTTCGTTTGCTTATTGTACCAGGAAAAGATCCATGTGAATGGTTGTAACGGTTTTTTTGTACCAATTTAATAAATAAAAACAGACAAAGAGAGACTTCAAAAGCAATTATTTTGGTTTTTTTTAACTTCTCTTCTAAATCATGTCTGAAAAAAATTCCATTTTGGCTATAAATGAACATAACATCTCGACATTATTAACCGTTTTAGTGCCATGGTTTTTTACTCATATATACTTAAAAATGCCAAAGAAAGCTTTTGCTTTTGATGTCATTTACCCTTGTCTTGAATAAAAACTGTATCTTTTCCAAAAATTATCCAATTTTGAATAGTTTTTTCGGTGTTTTCTTAATAAAAACTTGTACAAGGATAATAAAATACAAAGAAAATTATGGAATTATATATTGTGAACAAAAATTGTAATAAAAACTGAAATCAAGGTCACATCGTATTTTCACAGTCCGGTACATCCTCCGTATCGGCAAAATAATAGTTATCATCACTTTTATCACTATCACACAAAATTTGCATTACGCCAAATTGTGAGCGCACCACAATGTCACTCCCACTATCACTTTCTTCACAACTTGAAAAATGATCATTTTCACTCGAATTATTTTCGTATTCCGACATTATGGGTTAAAAATTTTCTTTTGCTGGATCCTGTTTATATTGTAATTATTAATAATATTATAAATTGAAGTTTATGCAACACGTAGAAAGATAAAAATTAGCGATTCGTGCGAGCGACTTTCCCTACCGCGTGCTAAACAGCAACTGATTCCGCGAGCGCCATCGCGCTCGTGGCAAATTTAGTTAGTAGCACTCAAACGGTTAAAGTCTCTATTTGATAATAATTGCTTTAAATATGTTAGAAGTTAGCGCTCTTGGCACCAAACCTGCCAATGACTTCTAAAATATATATATCATATACGTTGTTGTCGTTACTATGATAATATTGTTTGGCAGTTAGAGTCATATGTACTTTTTTGTATCACATAATTTCTTGGTAGCCATAGTTCTGTGTTTGGAGTTTTTCACAGTTCAATTAGTGTCGTAAGTAAATTGTAATATTTTCATTGAAAGTAAAATTTGTAAGTGTAAAATGTTTAGTGTGGTTTACATGTTTAGTGTGGTTGCCGACGTAATTGTAAAATTAAATAAAAATGAAATTCAGTCAACTACAAGGCTTATTTTTCCCATGTGTATCGGTGTACGTAACACATTCAAATTTATTTTTCAAAGCAGGAGGCAATATGTGTGCACACATATCCAATGCTATCTCAATCTTTTTCCTCACCACCATACATTTTTTCCTGCCATTTAGACATGCAAGATTTGGGTCGGTTGTTGGTATCACACGTTCATAATGTAATAGGAAAATAGTTGTTATCTGGCTTCATCCGTCCAAAAATTTATTTATATCTAAACTTAGTATTTCATAGATGGTCTTTTACTATTATTAGTATTGTCTAGTGAGATTATTATAATGATACTAACAATTGGAAGTTCAGCACGGTGTAAAATGTTGGTAAGCGTAGACATCTGCCAACGAAGTGTAATCTTACATCCATGCACATTCAGCATAGCTTGTTTGTATATACCCCTTCACCTCCGTTCGACAGCCTGCTGTTTTTTTTGATTGTGTACACACGACCCCTTGTGTGTGAACCTACCATTAGGTCTACCATGTTGTTTGTGAATTGTTGAAATGTCTAACAGCATGACACTTTGTGAAGATACTTAAAAAATATATGTATCAATAAGTTTTATTTTATCTGTAACTGGATAAATTAAATATTTTTCTATTCTACTACCCATTTGTTATCTTGCAGAATTCGCCATAACGAATTTATGATAATATACCATTTGAGAGAACTATAGTTGTTATCTTTCTGCTAAATTTCATTAAAATATGTTAGATAGTTTAAACATGACGTGTTGGGTAAGATGTATGTCCATATGCTGCTATACTTACGAAAAGAAATTATTGTGATAGCTACACAGATTCAGCTTAAAATTTAAGGTAAGATGTAAACATGTCGTTTACAATCTAGAAAAACTCTTAACACCCATGCAAACAAAGTCGCAGTCAAAAGCCAGTATTATGTTTTAAAACTATGTTGTAGCATTTATGACACTTTGAATACGTTCAGTGTGACTTCATTGCTTTTTGCAAAGTTCGCTGAGTGCTTGCAACAACTATATTGCTGATGAGACTAGTTAGGAGTTAGTTAATAATGGCCATTAGTGATTTTCAGTATCCTCTCTTCTCTTTATATCAAAGAGTTAAAGCAGGCTTCAGCCATACAAAAACCTTTTGCTTTTTTTTTATAATACAGGCTGTCCTTGTACTTGTGGCGTGTTGTTATATCCTTGAACTTACGTCCAGAAATATGTGACGTAAGTCGAAATTAGGAGTTAGTTATTATTCAGGAGTTAGGTTCTTCCAGGAGCATTTATTAAAGAAAAATCTACATATATATATATATATATATATATATATATATATATATACATACATACATACATACATACATATATTAATATCAAACAAAACTGCTACGTTACGAAAAGTAAGTACGTAAAATATACATTTATTAAAATAATTATTATTTTTGACACTTAATGTTAGATTATTGCTGTTAATTAAACGATTTTATCATAATTGAAAAAAATATTTATGATTAAGAAGCACATTAAATTGGACCTTTAGCTTGAAGAACGAATCAATTCTAGTTTGTTCTGCTTCTTTTTTCTTGTTACCATAAAGGTCTCGATAATACACAATGTACGCGATAATATAGTTCATATCCAATTAGTTCACCTAGTTTATTCATGCCAATTAGTTCCAATAGTTCATCCAATTATTCATGTCCAATTAGTTCACTCCATATAGTTCATGTCCAATCCAGTTGAAAAACTGTGATTTTTGAGTTTCAAAATCTTAGATTTCTTCTTCACATTTTTACACGTCACTATTATTACTGTTTCGTTTAGGTGGCATAATAGCAAACCAATTTCAATAACTTTAAACAAGTAACAAACAGAAACTCTAAAACGAGTAAAGAAAACTATGAAACGTTTGATTGTCCGTTGCATACTACAGCGATATAGCGCTCGCGCACTTTGACACAGGGGTCCCCCATACATCGAGACTCGACACTCGACCAGAGGAGTTTATATTGCTCAAACCTGACTCAACTACAGCGTGACGCAAGTCGAAACAATTGCCACTATTTCGAGGAATGATGTCAAAATATTATTTGCCGTAACTCGAAACGACGTAACTCGAGGACTGCCTGTATTTATGTTTTAGTTGTGTTTGAAAGTAATGATAAAGAGACGTGCAGTATTATAAGCTTCCCTTTTTTAAATAATATTTAGATCATTGGATGTCCAAGTAAAATATTTTAATTTTTTACAGAGTGCTGATGAGGAGGGAACAAGTACTTAAAATATGCCTGAACCATGTTTTAACGCCCGATATTGAATATATTGCCAAGGATGATTCCACCTGGCTGTTCTCGGCCAATGACTTCACTGAAGGCGAAATCAATCTGGAACGTTTTTGTATTCGTTTCAAGAACAAGGAAATAGCTACCAATTTTAAGAATGCTATCAATGCTGCTCGTGCTTACGTAGCAGGAGATCAGAAAACGGGCGGCGGTGCTTCGGACGACGGAGATTCTGATGATGTGGTTTATGTAAATAAGATAGAAGCGAATGAGGAGGACAAGGAAAAGGCTAGAAGTCTGATGTTGCCTGAAAATTTCTACAACTATAAGAATATGGATGACTGCAAAGGATGCCGTGGGTGCAAGGATGAGGAAGAAGTGGAAAAGGAAAAAGAAAAGAAACCTAGTTTCGTACCCTCTACGCCATTGAATGTGGCCAAGTTTGCTATAGGGAAGAGTGAAAATATATTTACACCCGATAATAATGCAAGTTTCATGTCCACTGTGACTCAGGGCTTCGCATCGCCATTCAATACGAGCTCTATGGAATCCGTGTATGGTACTCCTAAATTGGAAGTTACTGCAACCACGCAGAATAGTTGGTGGCATCCAGCTACAGATATGAGTGTGACAAGCACGACTGCAAAGGATAGTCATGATCTTGTGCTTAATACTGCACCGAAGACGCTTTTTGGCTCGCCTATCCCGATTTCAGTCTTTGAAACTGATAGTTCTCTGTTAGCAACACCTAAGGCTGATGATAGTAAAAAGACATTGTTGAAACCTCCAAAATTGACTACAGCTTCTTCTCCGAGCTCTGATAGTTCTACCGTGAATGTAATAAAAGATGATATTATTCCTAAGCCAGTTGCTGACTTGATACCGAAAACTGATTCATTTTTCAGTAATATGACATTTGGTGCAGTGGGGCAGAAACCTTCACCGTGGGGACCTGTCGTTAATACCACAGCAACTACTCAGTCAAATATTTTCTCCGGTATAGGAAAAACTGATTCGTTATCTGCATTAGTACCACAACCCGAAACCAAGATAAGTTCTTCATTTGAAACAAAGTCATTATTCTCCGGAGAACCGTCGAGCGCCAATATATTTGCGATGAAATCAGCTGAGTTTGGTTCATCCATATTTGGAATGAAACCAGTCTTTGGGCCATTGGATTCATCGAAGACCCAAGCTGGTGGAACGTCCATATTTGGTGGTACACTTGCAGGTGAAATAAAGACGACTTCTATATTTGGTGGAACGCCTGCTGGTGATACAAAGACAACTTCCGTATTTGGAGGAATGCCTGTAGGTGATACAAACACTACGTCTATGTTTGGTGGAACGCCTGCAAGTGATATAAAGACCACTTCTATCTTTGGTGCTGATAGTAAGGCAAACTCAGTCTTCGGTGTCGACTCCAAGGCGTCGTCCATTTTTGGCACAAACGCAAATGAAACTAAACCTAGCACTATGTTTGGGAGCCCCAGCGTTTTTGGCGTTAAGCCAATAGGTCCAGAGACAACTGGTGGTGGTAATATTTTCAGCGGTTCAGGCAATGTTGGAAGCTTGTTCTCATCATCAAAACCAGTATTTGGCCAAAGTCTATTCGGAGATGTAAAGTCCAACGGCGAAACTAATGGAAAGACTCCAAATCTATTTACGATAGCTGCTCAGGGCGAAAACTTATTTGCGGCTGTTTCTGAGTCTGCACCATCTTTCGCCGAGCTCAATACAAATGCCAAAGGTGAGCGTTTCTTTTTACACTTGTTTTATAATCTTGAAGCAGCGTATAGTCATAATGACTACTCAAATGATAATCATTTCTATTAATGTACTCCTATTTTCAATACAGAAAATTCTAATTTCAAATGGGCTGGAACGGGTCAACAAGTCTTCTCGGCGGCAAAGAAGGAGAGCCGGGACAAGAAGAATGTGTCACAGGAAAATGCCGGTGGTGAGGGTGACCACTCAGGAGATGCTGGTGCTGATGAGGAGTATGACCCGCATTATGAACCCATCATAGCCATGCCAGATGAGATCGTGGTGACAACAGGAGAGGAAAATGAGGTTTGCAGTGTTTAATATCTCAGTAATTTTTTACACCGGATATCACTGAAAATACCCGTTTCACTCAAGACTATAAACTTTTTTATATTGTAGAGAATTTTGTAGCAGTCGCAAACATGTAGTTAGTTGATCCGTTTCAATTCAGGTAGGCAAAGAAAAAATCTCACCTTCATAGTCTCGTATGTTATTCAATTTCATACATGTTAAAATTCCAGGCATAAAAATATACCTGTTTTCTTTACATATTAGCCCCCTTTTCCATTATCCTAGAAGATTCTGTTACATTCTGGAGTTTCTTAGAAGATTTCACTCTATTTTAGAAGCTTCTGTTACATTCTGGGATTTCTTGGGGGCTTCGACTTTATTCTAGACGATTCTGTTACATTCTGGAATTGTTTGGGGGCTTCCATGTTATTTTGGAAGGTTCTGTTACATTCTGGAATAACCTGGAAGCTTCAACATTGTTCAAGAACAGCCTCCATATTATTCCAGGAAAACTTTAATAATTTGGATTGATTTGTGTAGCTCTATTTATAGGGAATGCGGGGTTAATATGTCAGAATGTGGTGACGGGAATTTACTCAACATATGGAAAAATTTCCAATTGTCAATAAAAAATTTAAGAGGAAAAAAAAATTTAGACGGCTATTGGAAGACACATACTTTCAAACTGATGACAGCATTTTAATCAGAAAAATGTTATCTTCCAAATAAAAAAAAACTTAACTCAAAATCGTGAGTCGTTTCAGAGTTATGAACATTTTAAAATATTGTCGAAAATCGCATGCGAGAAATGGCCCTTATCCCGAGCCCAAAATGTTTTTGGACAAAACTAAAAAATACGTTATATTTTTTTTTGTCTTGAATTTTAGCATATATTAAATTGAATAATATGCGAGACCATGGAGGTCAACCCCATTGTCTGAATTGAGATTTACTGCACTGTTATTTTTTTGGGATGTGGAATGATATGAATCTTTGGCGCTTTTTAAGTTAAGCAAAAGAAACACATTATTATCATGAAATAGATACATTCTTAAGTAAATTTCATTGTATAATGGTTTTATTAAAATTTTATCAATTTGTTGATAAGGTATTATCTACGATTACGCACTTGCATTACAACTGCCGAGCATTTTTGTGTGCATTATTTAAAATATTACTATTTTTTTATTTTAATAAAACGATACGAAGAATTAAAAACATCAGTTTTACGTCAAACGTTAATTTTTTTTTAAATAGATACAAAAAAAATGTAACAAAAAATTTTCCTTGCTTAACTCCTCAAACCTTGGTTGCTTCCTTTATTTCTGATTTTTTTAGGGAGGCTAGTTAGAGGATATATAGCGATCGATCTATGAAGTCTCTTGCCTTGCTTTTTTTTCACAAACAAGCTTCAGTTCTCACAGACGGTTTGGCTTGAGTGTACATACTCGCACTTGTCTCTAAATTGTCCCACATATGCCGTCGTAATACTCTTATACCAACAGCTTTAATCTATTCAGTCATAAATTTTGCTACATGTAGACGAGTTTATCATGTATTGGACAAAAAATTATCACCATGAAATGACGATAATTTTTTACACATTTATGGCATTGTTGTAGTATGTTTAGTTGATCAGAAGGCATACCATCTTAGATGGCGGGGGGCACTGTCGGGGTTCGATTCTCGGCCGCTTATCGTGTGTGGCTGGACTGGTGTTCTGGTAGGCTGCAAGAGATTGCTTTCATAGCAATAAGTTCACCATATGTACCAATTGAATAAATTAAAAAGTAAATAAATAAATAAGTCATGACATATTTTAAGACGTACTTCAAGTACAATGGTACAATAATTTCCGTTCTTTAGAAGCACATTTGTGCATGATCCGGAAAATCGAACAACCGTAGTAGCTGATTGTTTGAATAGAGTAAATCTTTCATTGGGCATCTTTACAAATATGCTGGTGACCATCTGTACCTTTTAATATGCCTTCTGGTCTCGTATTGAAGAACAACATTCCGCCATTACATCTTTGTCCCATCAGCATGCTGAATTAAATGAATTCAATCCCTTCAATGTAATGGAAGAAGTTCTGGGACTCAGAATATGTTTATAAGCTTATAGGTTATAAACGCAAATAAATTGTATCAATAAATTAAGGAGATGTCCAGTTATTTTCTTACATCTGCAGAAAATATATTGGGTAAAAATAGTATAATGTTTGTAAAAAGTTTAATAGAAATAGTATATATATTCTAAATATTTGCGACCAAGTTTCTATGTAACTCTCGTAGTGCGAGATCTACTCGTATTTAATAGGTTATTTTTAGTATTTGGATCTAACTTGTATAAATCGTAAAATTCGTTGGTTCCCTATCGTTTTATGGAGATTAGATGAATTTTTTATCAGAATAAACAAAAAATGCATCTGATTACAGATATGTTGTATCTAGGTTATTACTATGTTGTAACATACAGATTTTTAGTGATTTATTTGTGTAAAGAACAAAGATCGATCAACAATATATTGTACATTTTGTTAGATAACCATTAACCATCTTTCAATGAGCTTACAATTTTTTGTTCGAAGTGGCTTTATCGGTGACAGGAGGAATTTATGACCTCGTCAGAATTGAATGTTATGTCATACAGAGGGTTTTGGAGAGTGCAAAATAAGTCTGATGATGCAATATCAGACCAGTATGGTGTATGTAACAACACATTGCATACAGGCTCAAACCGTTTTAGATGGGTAATCAAATTTGAGTATCATGACGAAACACTGCCTCTTTATGATTAGTGATTTGAAGTGATCGTTTGGTTCCTTGGTAGGAGCTCGAAAAACATAATATACCTTCAAAATCCGCAATGAGATCATAATAATCCTCTGATGAATGTCTGCTTTCGACATCATTTAAGGCAAGTACTATTAGTTGTCTCAAGGAAAGATCGTTTTCCTAATCATTAATGAGCATATGTGGCTTCAACTAAATTTCTTTGATTTCATTAGAACCAAAATGCCCAAATGCATCATGTCTTCCAACAACTTGACAGCTTTCAAAGGTGATTAAAGAAATTGAAGAAAGCTCTGAGCTGATAACTAAATATTTATAATCTGCGAATAGAATCATGACAAAAGATACCATCTAAGAAATGAATCTGTAAATATGTTGCGAACACTTTTTCGGTTTTTGATGTAAACATCTTTTGATCGTGCTGTGTACCAGCACAGCCCAGGCTATAAATAGTGAATTGGCGTAGGATGCCCCAGTCTAAATTTTGCATACATTTTGCGTCTTATATTGGGCCCTCAGGTCGTCTACCATATAAATAATATACATGTTTACCCTACATGTTACCCATAGCAAAATTTTGATGTGACTGAATAAATTGACACGAGACTAATTAAAAACCCCTAAATTCTTTAACAAGTTTAAACGAATGATACGTTATTTTGAATAGAGAATATGATAGAGCAGAATATAATAAAAAACAACTAGTGTTGAAATGTCGCACAAAAACGAGCTAACAGACGGAATTTGTAACGTCATCAATGCTGCATTCCAAGTTAAAAATAGCATACTGTACATAAAGAAACGGGGATGACGTAATCAGACTATTTTGATAGCATTTGGTGCTAAAAGATTAAAACGTACCGTAAGTATGTTACCTCACTTAAATTTTGCAATGTATACAGTCAAATTTGCAAATTTTTGTGCTAATATATCTCACTCAAAAGATCAGATTACAAAATGTGGAAGCAATATGAAAGAGCGGTTGATTCTGCATCTGACAAGCCAAAAACTACCTCTGCACAATTAACGTAGAATCTAGATGTGTCAAAGAAGACTGGTACTCTTGGTATTTGAATTTCTAGGATTTTTAATATTTAACCACTCATTCTTCATCAAACCTAAGCAATTTTTATAAGTCTCGGGCATTCTAGAACTCTAAAAGTCAAGATATTTTAACTCAAAATTATAATAAAATGACTGAAGTTTACCATGAAAGCCATGTAAAAAAAAAACTATGTTGACATTTGACATGTCACAATTTTTGACACAATTTGTATGTATTAATGTGAAAAAAAAAATTATGATTTCATTTGAGTAAATTGAATAATCTTATCCTTGTATATTTTTTAATTAGCAATTATAATTAGTTGACTTAAATTTTAACCCAAAACCAATATAGTTTATTTCAAATGCTAGTATTGCCATATTAACATCTATAGAACTGTATATATAAACTTAAAAATTATGATGTTGCCAGTAGAAATAATTAAAAAGGACATTGTTATGAGCCTTATTATTTTTAGGTTTTTTAAATAATCCCGGTAAAAATAATAAATTATAAGACGCAATAAATTTTTCTTTATTAAATTTTATGTTTGCAAAATTTAGGACAAATTGTCATGTTTCTCCTAGTTTCCTTGACCAAATAGAATAATGCAAGTGAACAAACACTTTGTAATTGTCTAAATAATTTTATTTCTGATGAACCCACACTCCTCGCATCATGAGAAAAAATGTTTCACGCAAAATTTCACTGCACTGTCTAATTTTTAGGGATTATATAGAGAGAAAAGGGTTCTACCCTTATAAGGATATTCACCGATCTGTCCTGTATGACTGTCACAGCTGTTTCTCTCAGAAACAGTTTGACTTATAAACAAGATATATAGCATAGCAGCAAAACATATTAACCCGCATATATCTTAATAGCTAACACAAATATTCAAAATATTTTTATGGATATTTTAGGGGGTTTAATTGATTATTTGAAATTTTTTTTAATTTCATATATAGAGTGGAGTATCATTTGAAAGGGCTAGTCATAAAGGTAGCAAAAAATATTTTTAAAATTGTAGGTTGTATGTGTTAGAGATATCCTTGAATCATATTATGAAAAAATAGGATTTTTGGAAGCCTAAACAGAATATATATCCATTAGAATTATATCCATTATCTCGGATCTCATCTTACATTGTTTTAAATATGTATCTTTGAAAGATATAGCAGTATTAATAAAATATTTGTATTGTGAAAAATTAATATTTGTAAAATTTTTGTTTAATAGTAATATTATGGTACACATAAATGTTTGAATGTGTATGGAATTTTCGTAGCGGGAGTTCTGCTCGTGCTTGACAGGTTTTTTGATGGATCACATCTAATGAACTGTTCATTATAATCAACATAAATGTTTCGATATTAATGTCTCGTTATAATGTAACATTTAACCTAAAATTCAATTAAAAATTTTTGAACAAAATGGGAAAAAAAATCATTAAAAATAAGATGGTTATAAGCAATATCATTTTCTTTTATATCTTATGCAGATATACTATTTCAAATTAATGTTGGCGTTAGGCATAGGCACTATATGCTCTTGGGGCTAACTCCCTTATGGTCTTTAAATTATATCAAGCAATACTTTTTTTTTGTCGTCTTAATTATATAGCAATCTGTCACATTACTTGGACAATGAGCGGTAAGTTTGTTGGTTGTTAATTGGTCAGGTTTAGGAGCACGACCTATGTCACATCCCAAATTTTATATTTAAGCGCCTTTATTATAGCATATCTTGGAGAATTCTACATTTTAATCGGCGTTTGGTTCGGGTATTATCCATTAGTTTTTACACTAGTTTATTTGGATGGTTTATGATTCTGTTTTTGTATGACTTTGTGTGTCTTATCGATTTCCTTTGTAGCTGTAGGTATTTGTAGGTCCTTATGCAATCGTTGGTTGGTTACAAACCATGGGGTATTTGTAATTATCTACAGCATTTTATTCTGGTATCTTTGGATTATTTCAATATTGGAGTGGAAAGCTGTACCCCACAGCTGAATGCCGTAGTTCCAAACTGGTTTAAGTGTAGCTTTATAGAGTAGCAGCTTATTTCCCAATGGTAGTTGGGACTTACTCCTAATGAGCTAATAGAGCTTTCTGAGTTGAAGACCAAGTTGTTATCGTTTGGTGAATATATGCTTTTACCAAGTTAGTCTTTTGTCCAGGCATATACCAAGGCAGCGTACGTGGTCCGCTTGGGGTACTTGAACATTGTTTATGGTCATGATATGATGGACAGATATCTCGTCTGAGCGTGAATGAGTATATGAATATTATTTTACCAAAAGAAACACTGCGTATAGTAGATTCTTTTTGCGATAAATTGTTTTTCTACCGCTTAAATAAAAAAAAATTTAAAAAAAATTCTCGTTATAATTTTGAAAGGGACTAAGTAATTGTTGTTATAGAATTAGTCAACATTTGTATATAGATTTAAATTGGTACTGTCAAAACTATACATATCAACAGTTGTCGAAACAAAGCAGTGTGGGCAAGTGGTATATATATATATATAAATAGAATATTCTGCTGATTTAAGGAATCAGAATCATTCAGGTTTGTTTTTATTTTGCCAGACGAAATTGTTTTGTGAGCGTGCCAAGCTGTACCGATACGATGATGACACACGGGAGTGGAAGGAGCGTGGTGTGGGAGAAATGAAACTTCTGCACGACGAGCAGCGCAACACCTACAGACTGCTGATGCGGAGGGAACAGGTGAGAGCAATCGCATTTTTACGTCTTTTTTTCGCATTTTTACGTCTTTTTTAAGACTGTAAATTAATGTTTAATTTGATGTCGAATCGCTACAAATTTTTTTTTCAAGCTTTATTAGCAAGGCGAATCTATCTTGAAGTTATGCATTCAACGTATAGCTACAGTGTGATGAATTAGTATATAAGGGTGTTATCGAGTAAAATGACATAATGATGACAGTGTCATTGAATATGTCATTTGTTTTTTTCTGCACATTGCGATGCTGTTGTAAAAATGATCACTCTTCATGTCATAAGAAAATTTTGAAGTTAGCAGACGCGTTTTTAGAGAATTTAAAGGAACGTATCCTTTTATTGTCTGAAATGGAAGATAGTATCCTTACTCAAATTTGCTACATACCTGAAAAAAAGTTGGGAAAAATCATGGAGTGATATTATTCATACGTTATATATACTGAAATAATATATCTCGTTTCAGTTATAAAAGGTGTCGATGGGTTGTTATAAATAATAAATTAAAGTAACGTCATGTTAAAGCCCTAAGTTGTATCATGTTACTTAATGAATAACTTAATATTATGGCGTTATTAGCCTTTAAGCAGACCTCCGCATGTTGTATCATCATACAACCTTTGTTTTTAAAGCTATGCACTTTAAAATGGCACCTTATTTCACTTTACGTAAAGGTAGTTGAACCAGTGGACATTACAGCTGACTTTGTAGGTTATTTAAATATTTCTTTCGATAATTTGGTAAATTTAGCCTTACTAGTAGAATTATTTGGGTAAACTGAAAAATGAAATGGCCAAATGTGGATGGGTTGTTATAAATAATAAATTAAAGTAACCACATGCATTGTGTTACTTACGGAATAACATAAACATTACAGAGTTATTAGCCCTTAAGCAGAAGTCCACATGTATCGTGAAACTTTTATTTTTAAAACTACGTATGATAAAATGGCGCCTTATTTCACTTTATGTAAATGTAGCTAAAACAGTGGATATTATAGCTGACTTTGTAGGTTATTTAAATATTTCTTTCGATAATTTGGTAAATTTAGCGTTACTAGTAGAATTATTTGGGTAGACTGAAAAATGAAATGGCTAAGTCTGGATGGGTTGTTATAAATAATAAATTAAAGAAACCACATGTGTTGTGTTACTTATGGAATAACATAAACATTACAGAGTTATTAGCCCTTAAGTAGAAGTCCACATGTATCGTGAAACCTTTATTTTTAAAGCTACGTATGTTAAAATGGCACCTTATTTCACTTTACGTAAAGGTAACTAAAACAGTGGACATTACAGCTGACTTTGTATGTTATTTAAGTATTTCTTTCGATAATTTGGTTAATTTAGACCAGTAGAATTATTTGGGTAAACTGAAAAGTATAATGGCTAATTTTTATAGTTTATATAAATAATGTATTAAATAATATAACGAACAAAGTCCGTTATATTTCCAGCTCATAAAATCATTCAAAAACCAATAAAGTCCATACTCCAGAATTGAAGAATATCTCGGATCCATATTTGTCTATTTAAAGAAATAACAACATTTATAATTGACAATTTGAGACCGATGTTGAAAGTGATACAACAAATGAACATCACTCTATATGCAACAAATTGAAATAATCTATAAAAATGCATTTCCTGTCATCCATAGATAAAGTGCAGGACAGTTATCGTCGACAGAATAGCTCTGTCCTTTTCTTTCTGCTCGTAAAATTATATGATGCTATTCTTTTCTCCCAACCCAATGAAAAATGGCATTACTTTAATGAACAATAAAAGTACAAAACCAGTGTGATACAACATGTCAATTTTTAAAATGAGTGTTACGACTACCGTTATTATTGTGCGTTAGCTAACATATATGCTCAGTAAAGATAGGGCTAGTCATCGTCGACAGAATAACTTCGTCCTTTTCTTTCTACTCGTCAAATTAAATGATGCTTTCTTTTCTCTCAAGCCAAGGAAAAATGACGTGACTTTAATGAACAATAAAAGTACAAAGCCAGTGTGATACAACTTGCCAATTTTTAAAACAAATGATAATACAACCGTTATTATTGTGCGTTACCTAACATATACGTTCAGTAAAGATATGGCTGAATGTCTAGTGTGTTGCTATCTGTGCTACTGTTGAACGAGCAATGTCTACCCACGTGCCAGTAATCAAATTTGTGTCTTACTCTTACTGATAGATGCTATTCTAGAACAATTGCTTGATTTTATTTAAATTGTATTCTACCTGGAAAATAGTGTTTTCCCCTGTAAATAATGACATTCCATTTATTACACCCTATTATTTTCTTATCAATGTTTTCGTAACAGGTGCACAAAGTGGTGCTGAACCAGCTGGTGGGAGCTAACTTGACTTTGCTGCCGATGAAGAATAGCGTGCAAGCTTGGACATGGATCGGCATGAACTATGCTGAGGCGACATCCGGCGCCGCCGAGAAACTCGCCGTGAGGTTCAAGAATGTGGATTTGAGCAACAGATTTAAGGCGGCGGTCGATGACGCTGTGCAGGTTGGTTTTGGTTAATGTCCTAGTCTTAAGTTGCATTAAAATGTCGTAAAAGTAAAAAGTGAATAATTTGTTTTACTTTTAAATTTTAATGTAAACATGTATGTTTCGTGAATTTATTGCTGCATGAGCAATCTCTTCTAATAAATCTATATATAGCAAAATTTACAAAAGAAAATATATTCGCTTTAAAGAAAAAATAATGTTTCAAAGAAAATGAAATATTAAGTTAATATATACAAAAAAAATTGTAAATCTACACATATCCTGGTCCATCCTGGTTTCAAGATCCCGATGATTCCAAAGTTTTACAACTTGGACAGCGAAGGACTTTTAGTAGAAAGGGGTTGTATGCTAAACGCGCTTACAATGCTAAATGCTGTTACAATGCATTTGAAATGCTAAACACTGCTGTTACAATACATTTGAAATGCTAAACGCTGTTACAATGCATTTGAAATGCCAAACGCTGTTACAATGCAATGAAACTGTATAAAAAAATACAATACTAAATTAAATTTATTTAGCACCGACTATGATTACTAAAGTTAAGGACGCATAAGTTTCCAGCTGGAGCTGGCATAAGTTTCCAGATTCCTCAAATACTGTCATCGCCTTTATGCTTGTCGTCTTACGAGGGGAGGTCCAACAGTCTGCAGAACAGTAGGGTTGCAAGTTGAATAAAATAATGAACTATTTTTCCTTTTTCAACATAATCTCCCTTAAGCTCGATACATTTAGATCTTGAAATTAATTTTTCTAAACCATCAAAAAATATTCTTTGTCTTTGCCTTAAAAATGAGCTGAAATTCCCTCCATCACCTCACTGTCGTCCTTAAATTTTCTTCCTCAGAGGTCTTTTTTCATGTTTGGGAACAAATAAAAATCAGTGGGAGCTAGGGTCAGAGTTATAGGATAGGTAAATCAGTGATTCGAAGCAGAGTTTGTGAACAGCATCCATTGAAACTTTGCTTTTGTGGACTGGTGCATTGTCTTATGAAAGCAACACACCCCTAGTCTGTTTACCGTGTCACATTTCCTTGATAACATCCTTCAATTTATAGGTAATGGTGGTGTAGTTCTCTCTAGTGATAGTAATACCTATTTCTTTATAGTCGATTAATAATATCCTTAACAATCCCAAAAAACGGTTGCCATCAATTTTCAAGCCGATTTCGAGACCTTAAACTTCTTAGGAGGTGGAGTGCCCATTTTGTGCCATTGCATCGATTCTCGCTCGGATTCAGACTCCAAGTGACGAACCCAAGTTTTATCTCCTGTCATAATTCTTTCCAAATTCGGCATTATATTCGTCAGCACAGAGCTTCAACAACTCTGCCTCGTTAGTATAATTCATAGTACCCTATCGAGAGTAGTAGGTTGCTATTTTTAAACAGTTTTTCACATTGCTACACTTGTTTCTGTTACAAATTCATTACACAGCTATTTCCAAATGAATTCATTTCTGTTACGAATTCATTATTTTTAAACTATTTAATAAAACAGGGTCGAACGCGTATTGGAACAGGCATAGAATATAATTCCGTAATTATCTATATCGTCTGAAATTGCTAATGCTAGTTTTCCAAAATAATTACATTTGCAAGTTTTCCACTACGGGACCCTAAAATCTTTAGAGGCTTCTATATTACACTGACTCGCAGGTATTGTGTCAATCACGTAAGAATTTTGTTTTTATTAATTTTCATATAGAAAATGCAAACAATACGGAAGGATTTATGGAACAGAACAGTCTCAGTGTATCAAATCACAAAATGATTAATTTATATTGGGTTTGCGATCTAAGTCGATGTGGCGTATACTGCCATAATAACTGTTTGAATTTTAATATAAATAATTTCAATTCGTATCCCGTTCCATGCAGAAACTGCAATTGGCGCCAGCACCGCAGCCAGCGACGGCGCAAGTGATACCACAGGTGCAAGAGGAGGTGGTAGTGAGCAGCACCGATCAATCGGATGACCAGCAAGACGAGGACTACGCACAGGATGAGGAAGATGATGACGAGGGCAATGAGGATTATGAAGAGGTGAGTCCTGTGTCAGTAGTTTTGTCTTTATTTGTCGTCAAGTGGTTTATAGTAGTTATTAACTGAGTGGTTGGTTGGTAATACAGGGGTGTTAAACTGGTATAGCAATCTGGTTTTTATGGATTCATGAGTACAGAATAATAGTAGTATCATAATTTTTTTGGGACACATTATTTTAACATGTATGCAAGGGTGATGTGTCGTACAGCGTGTCCCCCCTATTCAGTTCCCCTGTTCCTCTGTTCCATTCTGCATGTTTGGCTTTGAATAATAAGCAATACGAATATTATTTTGCAGAAAGATTATGAGTTTTATAACTTTTTTTTAATTATGTATCTTCTATTTAAGATAATGAAACGTTTAAATATAATTACGATTTAAAAAATGAAAAATATTTAATATATGGAAACAAAATTTCGTATTAAAGAGTGAACAATTTCTCCATAAGTATTGTTCCAAATTAAAAATTTTAATTATAGATTATATTTGTTCTGTTTTCCAGAGGAATTTTAAAAAACTTTTTAAAGGATACCAATAAGGAACTAGCCTAGGTTAAAATATACACAGTTTAGTGTTAGCTACAAAAAGAAAACCTTTTCAAGTTGTTTTTCAAAGTCTTGATTAATTTTAAATTCTTCAATGGCTTCGAAGACCTTCTTCAGGCCTTTTAACCTTCTTTATAAGTTCGGAAAAAATGCATTTTTAACCTTTAAATTGAACATGAACTCTTTGATATATTATGGTCAAGGTATTTCATTGCTAACCGTGTCGAGAGACCAACTGTTTTTTTTCTGTCAATCCTTTTTAATTGTTTTGTTAGTAGTTAAGTTGTTTTCCTATGTTGATCATTTGCCATTGCGTTAATCCTTGACCAATAGCTAAGAAATGCGAGATATCTCATCATCTGACCCTAGAGCGTTAAGTGATTTTTGTAGAATTTTGACCTGATCCATTTCTTGAGGTTAACTTACTCACTTGAGGGTAAATCATTTCGAGGCTGGTATAATAGTTATAGAATTTATTTTAATTTAAATTTAACATGATTGGCCATAAAATATTGTCTCCATTTTATTTATAGACGAGTATGTATGAATTGATTTGACATTGGTTTTTGACATGTGTGACGTGATAGCTGATGTGTGGTATATCTGCTCGATAATGCGTTGATTCTATGTTCATCCAGATGTTATAAATGATAAAAAACAATGATGTTTTTTATCATTTTAGCTGTTTTGGTGTCAAACCCTAAAAAACGAAGAAATGAAGCTTCTATAAAATTAATTTGACATGTTGGTCCAATATCTTTATCGTCTTTCTAGTAGTAGCAATATTTCATGCTAATCGAACTTCTAGTTTTTGCTTTCAAAAAACTGATTTTAGTGATTATTAAAAGGTTTTTTTGACACAAATAGACACTGGAATAAGTGATAGTCGGAAGACGCCAGATCTGGCGTGTTCTAACTGTGGTGGATATGGTGCATGCAGTAGCGCATCTACCCAAATTATAACAGTTTCTACAGAGCTATTAAACTTATATGAAATCTGATGTCGTCAATGATGAAACACTATGGCCTTTTGTATTTTTTAAATCTTAGCATCTTCTGTTTGATGGAATCTAGGAATAGGATATGTACCATCACCACTTTGTCTAATTGCTGATGGTACACATCCTATTTCTTTGTCTGGTAAGAGCTGGAAAAAATCAATTTTGCTTTGAGGATGCAAGAAGCTCTCAGTGCCATCTGGTGATAAATTAATAAACTTTCAGTTGCATTACTATCAATTCCTTCATGTGAAGCTCCTACAGCAATCAATGTGGGATGTCTCATCCCTGATGTGTTAGTGGAATGGTGATTTTAATGAATTTTACTCTGAGATCCATTTTACATTATAATTTAGGATAAAACATTTTGAGTTTGGCGTAATAATGACTATAGACACAATTCATGAATGTTTGCACTGGACTGCTTCTCATAGCTATACGTTTAACTATACAAAAGTAACATTTAATTATATGAATAATAATAAAGTACCGCTGACAAATGTCACAATTTTGACACTACCATAAAAAATAAATATCTCCACTTTGTTTATAAATCGATCTTCACATTAGCAGAATATGTGCGACATGATAGCGGACGTGTGGTACTATCCTCCCGATGGTGAATCGGTCCATGAAGGTGCTCGCGTTCAGATAACCTATGATGTGGACTACCTCGGAGTGAAGATACTAGTCGTAGACCAGAATACAGGCGAGTTGTACACAGAGATGATCATCACAACGGGAACGGTCATGGAGGTATGTTTGAATTTTAAGACTACAATTTTGATATGAAATGTTAGGTTAGGTCGATGGATCGTTTACGTTATTATAGTTATTAAGAATTAAGAAAATTTAACCGTTCTAGTGCCATGGTTTTTCATTTATATATACTTAAAAATGCGAAAGAAATCTTTTGTTTTTGATGTCATTTACCCTTGTCTCGAATAAAAACTGTATCTCTTCCAAAAATTATCCAATTTTAATAATTTTTTCCGTGTTTTAAAATAAATATTGTGAACAAAAACTGAAATCAAGGTCACATCGTCATTTTCGCAATCCGGTATATCCTCCGTATCAGCAAAATAATTGTTATCGTCACTATTATCACTATCACTCAAAATTAGCATTACGCCAAATTGTGAGCGCACCACAATGTCACTCCCACTATCACTTCTTCACAATTTGAAAAACGATCATTTTCACTCGTATTATTTTCGTATTTCGACATTATGGATTAAAAATTTTCTTTTTCTGGATTCTTATTATATTGTAATTACTAATAATATTATAATTTGAACTTTATGTAACACGTAGAAAGATAAAAAATTAGACAAAATTAAACAAAAGTTGTGTATAGTGTATTTGTACTGTTGTCATTCTTTATTGAAAGAAAAAGACCCATTTTAGAAATTGTTTATGCTCATTGGCATTCTAGGTGGACTTCCCCCGTTTCTAAGGGGGAAACGACTAGGTTTTTCTTCCCCGATGTGTCCAATTGGTGAACTAAATAAGAACTGGCTCATCAGGGACTATTACACTTTGCAATTTTTATCAAGACGTGACGCATTCCATACCAGCAAGTTTAGATTTGCCCTAAGAATACTCTGTCGGGCCTGTCAGTTCCATAATTAGATTAATAATATCTGTGTATGGAGGATACGACACAATCTACACATTGTTACGTCTTGCTGATTCGAAATGTTTTGTAGAAATAGCATCAACAAATATTATGGAAAATAACCTGACATTCCATAAAAAAATGCATTTCTTCGTTTGTCTGATTTTCATTGTCTCTATATAAGAGGGAGTTATTATTCTTGTAACACCTAGACTCAACACTATATGGACTTTCGCTGGTCTTATTTTTCTATATATGTTAATTCTGTCTAATTCTAGACGGAACAGTTGTATGGACGCTAGAGATGTGTAACTCATGAATGAGAGATATAAAAGATATAGCTCACATGTTACGATCATATCTATCACTCGCTCACTTGAAATCAAAATGTATCAGTATATCACTAGCTAGTGATCGGCGTCTCTTTCGTTTCACCAAATCAATCATTTCACTCACTCGTCACGTCGTGAAGATAGGTATAAAAGTATATGTTTTGACGTTACGTGAAAAAGAAAGAAAATAATCGAAATGTTTAGTCAAAAATGGATCTGGATCTATGTAGACGACATAGCTACTCGCGATCGAATGTGAATGCTGTGATAAAATATACTTTAGTTCACTCAAAATATTTGCGTAAACAAACACTTTTTTGTTTCATTTTAAAATTCTAATATATGATTGCATAAATACGCTAATCTAGGTTGATAGTCCTAAATCCTGAACCTGTAAAGTATTAAGCAAAGTGGATACTCTTGAAGAATTTATTCTTATTTTCAAACAATAGTGCGTAATGTTCAGCCATTACTATTTTTCACCATATTGAACAATGGTCATACCATTGTTCAACGGTTCAACGTATGCGTAATAAATAATTTCGTTAATAACTCGGAGATACTGAGCTACTGAGCTAGAGATATAAATGAGTGATATGTATCTTTCCAATCAAATGATATATATCACTCTTTTTTTTTCACTGATACATTTTGCGCAACTCTAATGGATGCCCTTGTCAAATACATTTTTTTTTATATTACTTCACATACACAAATATAATTTACAA
Organism: Druceiella hillmani; assembly: GCA_039881145.1. Lineage (NCBI taxonomy): Eukaryota > Metazoa > Arthropoda > Insecta > Lepidoptera > Hepialidae > Druceiella > Druceiella hillmani. Next base: position 9,124,452 of record JAYKKI010000035.1, read on the forward strand.
TACAAACGTGCCTTTGTACATAGATGTGTGTAAAACTGCGTTTGATGTCGCAATGGCTTTGACATCGTAGCAATGTGTCCACGGTTCATCACCATTGGTTTTACTTATCACATCCTCAGCAATTGGTTTGTGATGAAAATTTTGTTGTCAGGACTCGTTTCGCATCTGTATATTTTTGAGAATTTTTTATTAAAGTGTGTTCCTTACATAAAACCATATGCGAGGAAAATACTGATTACGGAAAAACAATTTTTCTTATACTTTTTGATTGATCATTGTAATGGTTACGACCATTAGACTTATTTGCCTTTAACTGGTTTGCATATTTCTAGAAACAATTTCCGACGTTAACGTCATTAGCTTCTGTATGCCCTACTTGTGATAGGCCATAAGCGTTGATGTAAAATTATAAAGTAGCCTATTATAAAATAAATTCAAACAAGGCATGGATGTTTAAAGAATACAAAATCTTTTTGACGCAGTGCAACGGGCGTGATTGCACGTGGTTCGGACGGGATACGGCTCTGGCGGAGCAGGTTGACCGACAGGTGACAGCCCGCTTCCAGAGCGAGGAAGACGCTGCTACGTTCCACGAGCATTACAAGGTGAGCTATGTATAGGTTTAATAGGGTGGTTGACTCATCCTAAATTTTAGAATAATAAGTTAATTAATAACCAGTATTAAAACAAATTCAAAATTGATTGAAAAATAAGAAATATATAGCTTCTAAATTTGAAGATACGAACATAGTTGGATATATCTCTGTCTCTTTTCCTCTTGTAGAATACAATATGCAATATTAAAAATGACGTCACAATGCAGTATTGCTGTCCTTGTCTAAAGATTAAATTTAAACTTTTATAACTCTGTCAATGTTTAAGATTAGTAAACATTTTTTTCACGCTTCGTCAGTTTGTAGTTTAAAATTATAATTAACAAAATAAAAAAAATTTAGTCAAATACCCCATTATTCATAATTAGTGGCTGTAATACGGCTTTGTCCGAAACTGGTCTTTACAATATTTATTTGGTAACACTGGTAATAACTTATCAGACCAAAGGCCCTGTAAGAATTTGGTGTTTTATATTTAACGAAAATGTGGCAATTTTCCAGTTATTGGTAGCCTTTTAAATATATTCAAAATTCATACGTTACCTTTCCATTATGTTTTGTTACGTTACTATATATGAATGTTTTTTTTTTAAGTAATTTATAAAAGGGTCCATATGCTTTCTGAAGTGTACGAGATACGTTTTGGAAAAATAGACGTTTTTAAATTTGGACCAAATCATTGTTTTTATCATCTGATGTTCACCTTGGTGGTCGAGTAACTAATTTCAGATATTTAAACCTTAAACCAAAATGTCATTACCGTTTCATTGTTTTTCGTAATGTTACTATATATGATCGGTTTTTCATTTTTGTTTGTAAGTTATTCCTAAAAGGGTTGTGCTAACGCACATATGCTTTCTGAAGTGTATGTACCTTTCCATTATGTTTTGTTACGTTACTATATATGAATGTTTTTTTTTTAAGTAATTCATAAAAGGGGGTCCATATGCTTTCTGAAGTGTACGAGATACGTTTTAGAAAAATAGACGTTTTAAAATTTGGACCAAAACATTGTTTTCTGTCATCTGATATTCACTTTGGTGTTCGAGTAACTAATTTCAGAAATTTAAACCTTAAACCAAAATGTCATTGCTCGGTTATGTTATTGATTTTACCATTGTGTCACTTAACATTTTGCTATCTATAGCGCGTGGTCCAATATAAGGTTGGGTTTTTGTCTATATTCTAATACACCATACAGATATGTAGCCGTACTAATGGCAAACTGGCTTGTTAATTAATATACATGTGCGGTACCAAGGGTTTAGTGGCGTACTCAGCGGAGAATATGTTAAAGACGGTTAAGAGCATTGATGGCAACGGCAAGAAAATTCACGTCTTATTAAACAGCATCTGTGGGCAGTAAGAGATGAGCAATGAAAGAAGTTTTATAGCATAATTGCAACTGCCTTTCATAGCTTAACACATTGACTGCCAACTACGAGTTATCTCGTAGTTGGTATTTTTGCCTAGAACGCCAACTATATTTTTGCCTAGAAACAACTACTATTCGTAGTATATCAAAGGCTTCAGGAAAGAGGACAAAAAGTCGAGGATGGTTTACATGAACAGAAAATTAAAAAGTACTGTGACAGTCAATGTGTTAATTGCGTCACCCCAGCAGCAACAATACACAACGATTTGATTTAATATCAGTTTCAATTTAGAGCTATTATTATAGAACAACTGTATAATAAAATATTAAAAAAAAAATTTAAGTTACCTAGTCTTTGATAGTTCTTTTAAAAGAAAGATTGTCACTTAATTTCCAGGAAGGTCTCATGTGCGCCGACTACTCCCAGATACATGAGGGTAATGAAGATTGAATTAGAATCGGAAGAACTGTCACCGCCTGAAGACGTGACGACGATGTCGTCTAGTGAGCTGCGGTTACAGAGCTATTTTGTGTTTCTTTTTTCTAATTTCCCCAACATAATATTTGTCTCGCTGGGTAGCCAGCGTCACAAGTGGAGCTAGCGGAAGAATGAATGGACGATAAGGATGGAAGGTGTAATGCAAGGATCGGGGTAGAAGCGGCGCTCTACGGGCGATCGGAATTTGATTTGGAAATTTTTTTTGTGTCGGTGCTGTATTTGGAATGTATATGATGATGCAAGGAGATTTTGCCGAGATACTTAATTATGAAGCAAATTTATTCGCTTAGGTTTCTTAGTTGGCTTTTAAATGATTTTTATTGGCGTTCAAATTATTAAAGACTAAATATTATTTGTTGATTTTGTAAATATAGTTCTCTGATGTAGAATTAGAATAAAGAAAGCTTCGAGTATTGATTAAACGTAGCGTTTTTTTCTTTAAACTGCCAGTAATTTCATATTACTTCTGTGATGTCTGAATGTCTGAATTTTGTTTCATTTTGACTTTTATTTTGGTTTTGATATAATTTTGATTTGATGCGGATTATGGTATCGAATGTGTTCTATTTTATTATAAGCGAGTAGTGTGGGTGGATTAAAATGAAAAAAAAATTATTAAAATCGATAGTACAAAGACGAATAGAAAAGTCAGAACGAAGTGTTTTGTTGAGAACATTGCTTATTTGTATAGAAAAGTGTTGTCGATAGAGGTGAAATTTGTGTGAGTGTGACAATACAGTGAAGTACTGGACGAAAGGTTATATACGAGAAAGAGTATGGCTTAAAATGATTCGAGTATATCCTTAGAAAATCTTTTTGGAAAAACAAAACGAAAGATGTCATGTCAGAAAACGAATGATTGTAATGAAAAATTATTCAAATATATTTTCATTTCCTTTGTTTATTAAGTGCTAAAACCAATTTACGTCTTTGGTGGATTGTATTAATATTGTTTCTTGTTTTTGGAAATGCGTACTTGTTTTACGAAATGCGTACTTGTTTTTCTAAATGTGTTTTTTTGCCTTTCGAAAAGCGTTCTTCTTTTTTGAAACGTTTTCTTGTTTTTCAAAATACGTTTTTGTTTTTCGAAATGTGTTCTTGTTTTACGAAATGCGTACTTGTTTTGCTAAATGTGTTTTTGCCTTTCGAAAAGCGTTCTTTTTGGAAGTTTTCTTGTTTTTCAAAATACGTTTTTGTTTTTTGAAATGTGTTCTTGTTTTACGAAATGCATTCTTGTTTTACGAAATGCGTACTTGTTTTTCTAAATGTATTTTTGTCTTTCAAAAAGCATTCTTCGAAAAGTTTTCTTGTTTTTCGAAATGCAGTCTCGTTTCATTGTGAAATGAAATGCATTCTTGTTTTTCTGGAAAAGTATTCCTGTTTTTCTAAAACGATGCCAATGATGACGTAATGAAAAATTATTCAAATATATTTCATTTCTTTTGTTTATCAAGTTTTGAAACCAATTTTTTGTGGTTTGGTGGACTGTGTTAATATTATTTTTCAACAGGCGTTCTGTTATTCGAAATGCATTCTTGTTTTCCAAAACATGTTTTCCGAAATGCGATCTTGTTTTACGAAATGCGTTCTTGTTCTTCTTTTTTTAAAAAGTTTTCTTGTTTTTCGAAATACGTTTTTGTTTTTTGAAATGCGTTCTCATTTCTGGAAAAGTATTCTTGTATTTCTAAAAAAGACATTCTTGTTTTTCGAAATGTGTTTTGGGGTGTTTTGTCTTTTTATGCTGTTTGGGCTTTTTTTTATTTGATTGTGTTGTATTTCTCCGTTACTATCTTGCGACAGAGTAATTCCTCAATATTGGAAGTTTACTATTCGCAGTCTGTCATTTGGGAAGATAAATTTTCATCGTAATCGATACAAAATAAAAAGTACACGTGTGTGCGGAACGTAGTTTTTATTGTCAATAGAAACGTGCAATTTATTATTATCAATCGATTATTCATCTCGTTGTTAATAAAATATGATTATATTATAAAAATAAATGTTCGAACGCTGTACAATTGATTTTTTTTCATCATGAAATTTATCTTAATATATAGAATTTCTTTTCTAAACTTCTTTTTTACCACTTGTCGAGTCTCAATGTTTTCGGTTTTGAAATGATCAGTAACCCCTTCGGAACTTGAAACGGAAGACGTAGTAACCCCTGCAAATAATGAAGAATTTATCATATAAGACTTAAAGTTTGATTTGTTATTTCTGTTAGTTTTTTTAATTATTCGGCCGTGAAATGTTCCCCGACGATTTGAGAAGGAAATTATTAACTGGAGAAAGTTTGGGCATTATTTCCAACCAAATTCCGATTGGTTCGGTTCGAGCGCTGCGTTTAAAAAAGTGATATGAAGACTGAATGATAGTATAAGATTAGCATTTTAGGATAGTTTTGTGAAAGGCGATATCGTGCGGCAGGTGATACGTGAGATTTCTTAAATGGACGTTTAGTTTTGTAAGCGTACTGTTGTTGCGAGTCGTCTCTTTTTAATGTAGTTGTAGAGTCACTGTAAAATATGGGGTGGGGATAGTGAAAAAGGCGTTTGGATACCCGCATTATTGCATTCCGCGTCGAATCTGATTTAATTGAATGCAATGTATTTTTGTTTGAGAGCACACGCTTTCTTCCAGTAATGAAAACGGCCTACGCATGTGAGCCTGTTTACATTAGTACATCTAAACGTGTGACCAAAATTTTATATACTGATTTGATTGAAAATAATACGACCAATGAAAAACAAAATATAGTGTGTAAATTTATTGTTTTGAAATAATTTTTTGTTATCCTCCGGTATTAGATGTTTTTTTACAAATTTTTCCTGTTTTTTTTAAACATGGTCACAAGGGGCAGTTGAAAAGTTACGAAACAAAACAGAGATATGTTTGCGTTTTTTATATATTTTTTTATATGTGGGCCATAAACGCTGAAATGAACTTACGTTAATCCGTTAAAGTAATCAAAATTTATTTCAGGTTTTCAATAATTTTTTCATTAAAATAAAAGTGGCATTTTGTGTTTTTTTTAGTTAGTACCTGTTTTATGATAGGAAGTAATGAGACTGAGTTGAATTTTTATGGTTAATTCCTAGTCAAAAGTGGTTTTAAGAGTTGCTATTTTTTTGTTTTTATTTTTAGATAGAACGTTGGAAAGTTAGAGGAAGAACTTTTTATAAGAGTAAAATTTAAGAAAAAGCATTTTTTGCCCGCACTTTCATTTCCATTAAGAAAATTTTCATTTAGTATGACAGGAATTTTATTAGATTTGGTTCTTAAAAAAAATTATAGCCGTAATTATAGTTTAGCCAGAATTATTAAAAAAACGAAGCGTCTACAATACCATGACGCTGTGAACACTTTAGGATGATGACTTTTCAACTGCCCCTTGTACCGTGCCTTGGATAAAGTGATTGTACCACAGTGAAGTGATATGGTTAAACAAATATAGCCATTGGGCCAGTGATTTATTGTTTTTGGACATTGTATTTGACACTACGCGAAGTACTATATTAAAACCTAATGAAACTGACACAGAAATCAAAGTTCTTGCAGAATCGTCATCACCTTATTGTAAAACTTTGTATTCAATTCAAATTATTTCTGTGTGTCAATAAATTCGTGAGCGAGACTAGTGAATCTTATGCATGCTCCGAAGTGGACATTGCCAATTTAAAGCTCTCGACGCTCATACTAAGAATGTGGTAACTTCTAGGAGATATGAAAATCCGCATTAAAATTCTGTGTTTGTCAAATTATTCGACTTTTGAGCACTTAAATAAACTTGCCTCCGAGTAAAATAAACCCCAATCGCGTTAGTAATTTAGATTTTTAAGACGATAACAATCTCGTGGTTCAAAAGTTCCTTACGACAAGACATTTTTTACAGATTCATCATAAATATATTAAATTTTGAAATATGACTAGTCCATATAGATTTCAACAGTCCAATTTGTTAGTGTAAGATGTTTAAATGGCGAGCGAGCGTTTGCGATGATACGAAAGCGTTTTATGGACGAGTCGTACGATTTTTGGTGTAAAGTATGTTTTAAAAAAGTTGTGTCTAATGTGATACGGATGAGTGCTCGTAAAATAGGGTCGTAGGCGTAAGCGTAATGGTATATAATTTATTGTTAAGGTTGTGTTTGAATGTGATGAATGAGAATTTAAATTATAATGGGAATACGTACGTAATATTTGTGAAAATAGTAATATAATAAATAAGACTACCTTATATGTCATTAAATTGATCCTTGAGTACTATATTAAATGATTAAAATAAATTAAGGGTAAAATATCGAGCACTGTATGCGTAATGGGCATGCGTAGCGTCATTAAAGCGATGTAACACAATGAGTACGTTCCACTAGCCGCTCGCACGCGCCCACTATTGTAATCACACCCATTCCACTAGCTTGTCAACGATATAACTGTCAGTCCGAGTGGACCGAGTTATGAAAAATACGTATTCATAACTATGAGAAAATGGCGGGTATTGGACAAAAATAAAGAGATTATAGCATTGTATTTTTTATTACGTATTAATTGTTAGATAATAATTGACACATTAATTGCAAAAGTGAAATTTAATTTCTATAAAAATGTTATGATTGCACGTTCTGCGCCATATTTGTGTAACTTTTACTTCTATTATGTACTTTTCGGAGACGAATGTGAATTTATTTATGTAAACCTCATATATCAATGTGTCAAAGTCAAATTGACAGATAAATGACAGATACTTGGGTTGCCATGGGCTCAAAGCGGTCGTGAACAATAACGCCCTTAATGACGTTTTAATCACGATTGTGACGATTGTGATCAAGTGAAACAATACAGTGAGCATTTTAAGCATTGCGATCGCTTAGTGGAACGTACTCAATATATTAGTTTCCAACTAAACACCTTATTGATATGTGAATATTAACGGACACAAATATTTAAAAAAAAATTCAGTTTTGCTGGTATATTTGTTTTTTTACTGTAGATGTATGCTAGTGATACTTTTAGATGTAGTTATGATTGAAAAAATATGAAAAATAGCAATGTTTTTATTGAAAAATAAATTATTTCTCCATAACGAAGGCTTCTATTAAAAAATGTTTTAGATTATTTTTTTCTTATACTTATCAGAGGAATCCAAAAAAACATTCGTGCTTTACCAATTAAGCAACATTCTCGTTCATTTTCGTTATAATGTTAGTTAATTATATTTCAATCAAAAATGTTTTCAAAGCGAAATGGATTCAACATTTTTTTCTTGGGGCAAATATTGTCAGACTCATGTTTTTTCTTAGATTTCTATTAAATTATTATCAGCAGATGAACTGTCTGTTTTCGAACTGGTGACAATAGGCGGATCTGGATTTCGAAACTCAGTCGCTTATCGATGATACTAATTAGTAGAATCAAAAATATTCTGCATTCCTTTCTGTCTGTATTCCTTTCTGCAGAAAACGCCGCTCAAAACATGATTGAAGAATTAGTTTCATAAAATCACTTAGACTGAGACTGTGAAAGATATTATTGTTAAAATTAATTAGTTCCGAACGGATGCGTTCTTTTACCACTTTTTTATATGTTAATAAGATTTTGTTAAGTTTGATTGTGTTTTAAATTTAATGTACGCGTAAGTAATTATTTGCGTTTAAATTTAATTTTTAATAAAGAAAATGCGGCAATACCATTTTAGTTTAGTACATGCGGCGACATTGAGCTTTGCAGCTGTCAAATGGATAGTGTTGCCAGATGTGACTATTGAAATTTTGGTCTTGTATTATATTTTATGTGAAATTGTAATATTATTTTTGTCTTGTTTTAGTATTAAGTTAATTAGGTATTTTAGTTAATATTTTGAAATAGTTAGTAGTATGTATGGCCATTTTGGATTTTGCAGTGATTTTCAATAATTTTATAATGAAGTGAAAAAATACTGATTGTTAATGTTTCTAAGTTTATATAAATGATCTATTCAATGACATCTTTCATCGAGAAATCATGGAGCACTACACATTTGGCTTTCTAGCTTACTTTGACATCTTAAGCTGACGATGTCCGTACTATCCATTGACACTTGATTCTTATCGGTCTTATTATTTTTCTGCCGTAAAGTTAATGAGTTAGATAAAAAATATTCAAAATGGAGGCATAAGATGATCTTGTTAATACGGAATGTCGCGTGAAATAAAAAAATTATAATTAAAAATTTATTTCTCTATATAAAGTAGTACGATGTGTTGCCAATTTCATGTATGTAAATATATATAAAAAAGGATTGTAAAATGGTAGTTTGTAAGTTTTGAAGTTTTCTCCGAGATCGGAGAAGTTGCGAGACGCTGGAAAAAATTTGAAAAGAATTTTCTTATTATATATTTTCATTTTTTATATTGTATTTTAATATTGTACTAAATTCAATTTGAGTGTATTTAATGACTTGATAAATGTTGATATTTCGTTTCTAAGCTACTATGGAGCATTATTGTAATTAAAATAATATTAAAAACGTATGAGGAAAGGATGTGTGGTTTTTTTTTTGCATTTTGACTTCATTTCTTCGTTTTCTAAAGTAGGGCTTCGTACGAAGCGAGACATTAAATTAATTCGAGGACTATTTACTACTGTGTCCAAAAAGTAAGACCAGTTTTCAATTTAAATCACACGGGTAAACCATAAATATTTTTTTTCGAAGTACAACACATAAATATGTTTTTTCAAGTTGGCAGTATTGTGACAGACGTCTGTGACAAATTTCATATCAAAACATTTATTACTTTTTGCTTTACGATTGGTTTTGTACGACGCTAAAAGTGCATTCGGCGATTTGTGCAATGTCTAATTATAATTGTTTTGAGACAATAGACGAGATATTATCTGAATTGCTATGAGCTCTGAAAACTATCCCGGAAGACGACTTTAATTCAAGACCTTGTTTCGAGGAATGGATAATACGTTGGCATAATTATATTGTGTCGGATTGGGAGTACTTTAAAGGTGACGAAATAGATTTGTAAGAATAAATAAACATTTTTTGAAATAAATAAAAACTGGTCTTACGTTTTGGACACAGTAAGAGTATATATTGTAATTAAACTATGTGAACCTTCAAATATTGGTTTACGAGTGGCAACGCATTATGAATAGAAAAATGTCGCACAATGCATTTTTCTTCTCTTAATCTTATGAATGCGCATGGTACTTATAAGTACCAACAAAAAAAAATTCCGTTGAGTGCACATGGTACGTATATACAGGTAGGTATATAAAGGTGGGTCCGACTCCGACTGACGTAAACAACAGTAGCGAGTGATGTGTGATGATTGAAAGCAATGGCAGAATAAACATTTCCCTTCCCCCGCAGGCGAACGGGGGATCTGATAACATGTTTTAATGTTTTTGTTGTACAAAACATTTTAGTGACGCCCTTATTTTGGTTAGAAAAACATGTTAGGGCTCATTTCTAATAAGGTCGCAGGAAACACGGCTTAAGAACCACACGTTTGCATTGGTACGTAATTGCTTCGTTACAGATGAAATAAATAATACACTTCTATAACATAATGCACAATTCTACACTATGTGCGCTCAGTATAGAATTGTGCATTATGTTATAGAAGTACAGGAATGTTAACTATTTAAGTCTAAATAAATGACGCAACAAGTTCGAGGGGGGGGAGTCGTTAAGAGAAAAACATAATTGAAAGTCTTTGTGTTTTATATACAAAGAATTACAGTTATTTTCATGATTAAATTTACAGTTATTTTCACGATTGAATTTCGGCGATTCTTAGTGACAATTTCCACCTTCGTCATTGTTTTTCTTGCAGGCTCTCAAATTGTTACGGCCGTTTTTAATGCAGTTATCAATAATATGTCCACTTAAAGGAAATTTGACAAAAGGCGACTGGACCAAAACAGATAGCCTACAGCTAATTCCATGTTCCAAGTTTCCAATCTAAAGCTAAAACTTGTCATGTTCCAAGTTTCCATTCTAAAGCTAAAACTTGCCATGTTCCAAGTTTCCATTCTAAAGCTAAAACTTGCCATGTTCCAAGTTTCCATTCTAAAGCTAAAACTTGTCATGTTCCAAGTTTCCATTCTAAAGCTAAAACTTGCCATGTTCCAAGTTTCCATTCTAAAGCTAAAACTTGTCATGTTCCAAGTTTCCATTCTAAAGCTAAAACTTGCCATGTTCCAAGTTTCCATTCTAAAGCTAAAACTTGCCATGTTCCAAGTTTCCATTCTAAAGCTAAAACTTGTCATGTTCCAAGTTTCCATTCTAAAGCTAAAACTTGCCATGTTCCAAGTTTCCATTCTAAAGCTAAAACTTGTCATGTTCCAAGTTTCCATTCTAAAGCTAAAACTTGTCATGTTCCAAGTTTCCATTCTAAAGGCTAACATACTTATTTTTGGGTATTTTGACAAAAATTTACACATTTATAACTGGATATGTAAATAATGTCATACAACCAAGTTGACTGCTTTGCATTACGTTAGAGTACAAGATCCGGCCACTTATTTCTGTGGGTATCTGTTTTTTTAATTAGACTATTAATCTAGGATGAAATTTTTGTAGATAGTTTACAAAACTAAACAGAATTAGTATATACATTACCTGAGGCCTTGTCTATACTTCTCATCTATCTGTAATAAAATTTGTACCAATTTATTTATTGAATAGCTTTGAAGAAAAAATCTTTTTTTTGTTTTTTGAGGCATGTTCAACATTTTTTCATAATTTAGACAAAATGTTTTTTTTTTAATTTTATTTAAGTATCTCAAAGTATAAATTCCAGCGTTTAACTAATGCGCCAATGTTCTGGTTTACAAAGTGATGAAGTTTGGGTAAATATTACTTAGTTTTCATTTGTCCTAATTTTTTCTGGTAATGAAGTAGAGAAATGGCGGTTAATACATAAAAAAAATACAATACTATAATCTCTATTTTTCCCAGATACCCGCCATTTCCTCATACTTACGAATACGCATAGTTCACACTCGTTGCACTTGGACTGGTAGTTATAACATTGACAAGCTAGTGGTCTGGGTATGATCGCAGTCGCAGACGCGAGCATTGCGAGTGGCTAGTGGAACCTACTCATAATGTCAAGTTTTCAGTTTTTAGCTCGACTGGGAGAAATTACTTAATCACAGATTCCAATGATTTCCAATGCTTCCAATGGTATTAGGGCTTTGATAATTTTTTAAAAAGTGTTTGAAATGATACAAAATATATTTCATTAATCTACAAAAAATGAAGACTTATTTCAGTCCTGTAAAGGTTCACGCCAAAATGTTTAACCGCGTGATTATAAAAACCAAACAATTTAATTTAAAAATGGCAGGTCCTATCTCTTTCACACACTTAAAGAGATATACATATGTATGTATGTGTTAGGCTTGGGGATATGAGTATTTTGAGATACTGAGTACGACGAGTACGAGTATTATAAAATATTGGTAACAAAATACTCAACGAGTATGGGCGGCGTAATTTCATTGTGAGAGGACCATATTACAAATGGCTATAAACTTATGATCGCAGGAGACGTGCAATAAATCTTAATTGTTACCCATCATGAAGGGTTCAATGCTCATATCCTGTATTTCTTACAGCTAAAATTGGTGAAAATTCCTATAATTTCTAAATGAGACATTTTTAATAAAATACCGTGTTTCATTTTTCTATCTCTATCTAGTAAGTAAAATAATATGTTATAATATATGTCAGCTTTATTTTTATTTATTTTTTTATTTGAGGAATTAGGGCACTTACATTTTAATTTTTTACATCTAGTAACTATCTATCATAGTTATGTATAACACATTTTGTACTTACCATAGGTAATTATCTTAGCCTTTTGTGGCATAGTCTATATCTAGTAGGTAAAATAATATGTTATAATATACATCAACTTCATTTATATTTATTTTTTTTATTTGAGGTATTAGGGCACTTACATTTTAATTTTTTACATTTAGTAACTATCTATCATTGTTATTTATAACAAATTTTGTCCTTACCATAGGTAATTATCTTAGCCTTTTGTGGCATAGTCTATATCTAGTAGTTAAAATAATATGTTATAATATACATCAACTTCATTTATATTTATTTTTTTATTTGAGGTATTAGGGCACTTAATTTTAATTTTTTACATTTAGTAACTATCTATCATTGTTATTTATAACAAATTTTGTACTATCACAGGTAACCTTAGCCTTTTGTGGCAATAGCCTTCTAGAAATAAAATAATATATTATAATACACATCAACTTCATTAATATTTACTTTTTTATTTGAGGAATTGATATTATTATACTTACCATAGAATATGACCTACGCCTTTTGTGGCAATAGCCTATATCTGGTAAGTAAAATAATATGTTATAATATATTTCAACTTCATTTATATTTATTTTTTTTATTTGAGGAATTAATTTTAATTTTTTACATCTAATAATCATTTATCATTTTTATTTATAGCACATTTTGTACTTATCACAGGTGATTACCTTAGCCTTTTGTGACAATAGCCTATTTAGTATTTAAAATAATATGTTATAATATACGTCAACTTCATTTATATTTATCTTTTTATTTGAGGAATAACGGCACATACATTGTAATTTTTTACATCTAGTAACTATCTACCATAGTTATTTATTACACAATTTGTACTTACAATAGATAATGATCTTAGCCTTTTGTAGCAATAGCCTATACCTAGTAGGTAAAATAATATAATATATGTCAACTTCATTTATATTTATTTTTTTTATTTGAGGAATTAATTTTAATTTTTTACATCTAATAATCATTTATCATTTTTATTTATAGCACATTTTGTACTTATCACAGGTGATTACCTTAGCCTTTTGTGACAATAGCCTATTTAGTATTTAAAATAATATGTTATAATATACATCAACTTCATTTATATTTATCTTTTTATTTGAGGAATAACGGCACATACATTGTAATTTTTTACATCTAGTAACTATCTACCATAGTTATTTATTACACAATTTGTACTTACAATAGATAATGATCTTAGCCTTTTGTGGCATAGCCTATATCTAATAGGTAAAATAATACATGTCAACTTCATTTATATTCATTTTTTTTTATTTGAGTTATAAGGCACATACATTTTAATTTTTTACATCTAGTAACTATCTACCATAGTTATTTATTACACAATTTGTACTTACAGTAGGTAATGACCAAAGCCTTTTGTGGCTATGGCTAAATGGCTAGTTTACTTTTATTTGTATAAATACTTATAAAAACACTAAGTTAGTCACTAAAAAAAGATTGCTCCTTAAAACATAAACCAAAGCTAATTAAAAATACCTCCTTTTGTGGGGAAACAATAATGCTTATGTCTCTATTAACGATAGATGTGATATATGGCGTAGAACAATTCCAATACATTTAGTTTGGTCTTGTCTTTACTTTGCAGTGAAGTTTTGTTTCTCTTTATAAATAAATTATTTTTTTAATGTTTTGGGTTAACCCAATGAATTCCATTTTATACGTTCTGAGGTTTACAGTTTATTTCATCCATTGAATTGTACAATGCAAGGCAGTAATTAAGGGGGATTACTAGAACTTGATTGTGGTGAGAATAAAGCAATAATTGTGAACTATTAATAATAAATTTTAATATATAATATATAATAACTAATTTGTGACTCAGTGTTTTTTCCTGTATCATTTAAGGATAGCTTAGAATATAATGAGACTCTACAAGTTTTTCTAACTATGGTCTTAATACAAATATTATTGCTATAAATCTAAACCAACACCTACCACATAAAAAAAGGTTTGAGCCTCTCTCGCATAAATTCATGGATGAAGTGAAATATTTTATGTTAGTTAAGAATTATGAATTTTCTAGAAGTATACTTTTTTCTGTTATTCAGATTAAAATTATATTCTTTAATGGTTCATTTTAGTTAATTATCATTAGTTATCTAGAAGTATGTTTTTCTCGTTATTTTGATTAATATTATATTTTCAATAATCTACAGTAATATACTTAATAAATATTCGAAGCTATAAAACACATACAAATGACCAAGTATTCAACTTGAAACTCTTACTGCAGCTAAGACGACGGCTTCGACAGTTTAATATTTAAATAAATTTTTCGGCAATCTTAGTCACCATGCTGCTAGTGCTTGTCAGGTTCTGCAAGTGGTGCAATGCATTCGGCATTTGTTTTCTCAAGCATTATACACTATTAACATGACATAATGTCTCGTTCGTCGCTATAGAAAATTCATTTCAAAAACTTTTTTATTCTGATTTTCACGATTTTCCACATCAAAATTATTGAGATGTTACATCTTAACACTTGTAATCAGAGTAATGTTACGAATATTACATATTACAGCTTTACCTTTTTCCTCCTCTTTATATAATTTCAGAGAAACACCGTAAAATAAACACACTCGCATTTCAACTGCGTCAACCACTATGCGAGTATTGAATAAAAAATTGCATTGAATAAATAAAACAATAAATTTATTTAGAAAATCACATTTATTGTTATTAAAATTACAAATGGAAGAATTTACAAAACGGCAAATGTATAAAGTAATTAATAAATAGCTTATAAATAAATTATTAAATTACAAAAAAGCCATTCGGAACATTGATATTTTAAAGATATGCGTCTAATAGGCCTTTGAGTATAAAACAAATACTATATATATGTGTATATATATATATATATATATATATATATATATATATATACACATATACATATATATGTATATATATACACACATATATATCAGTTCATTTCCATTATTTATGCTCTATCTGAAGACCCAAAATACATGAGTGAGGGCGCTGTAGTCTCTTTATACAGAGTATTAAAATTGTAAGGAAACTTATTAAGTTTTTTGCGAAAAATGTTTGCAAACACTGACATAGTGCTATAGCGTTTAATGTAAAAAAATAATAACTATAATTTTGACAGGACGGTTTGGTGTCGCCATTATAAAATAATGGCAAAGCTAATTAAAACCAGAAGTTCTAATCAGCCATTCTATATCAACGTCTCAGATGATGAAGTAATATTTAAGTAATCTAGGGGGGCTAGCTAGATGTTAGAACTAGTCTGCAACGAAATTTAGTTTTAATGCGCAGACTTTGTTACAACAAGACTGCAAATTTTAAATAATTCTGAAAATGTACATTTCATCATTTATAACAAATGAAAATTTATTAACTCCAATTTGTTTTATGATTTTCAGAAGAAATGACTAAATTTGTATTCAAGGATG
This sequence comes from Druceiella hillmani, assembly GCA_039881145.1. Taxonomy (NCBI): domain Eukaryota; kingdom Metazoa; phylum Arthropoda; class Insecta; order Lepidoptera; family Hepialidae; genus Druceiella; species Druceiella hillmani. The sequence goes on from JAYKKI010000035.1 coordinate 9,140,242, forward strand.
AGGCACGAGCAAAGAAAATGGGAACGATAAAATTTAGGGGATATTTTATAAAATGACCGAATTAGCGTAGTCTGATCATTCCAGCCGACACTTGTTGGAACAAACATATTTATGCTTGATGAAAATTCGGTTTGGACATTCAACTTTAATTGGATTGTTGAGTAATATTAAATTTTGGGCATTAAACTCATTCCCTTTGGACATTTAGTGTCAGCTTAGATTACTTAGATTATTTGGCCAATTGGATTGTTAAGTAAAATCAAAATTTGGGCATTGAACTCATGTCCTAACTGCTCCGCATTATAAATTTTGTCTATGGACAGCTACCTCTTATTTCACGATCATATTATTGACACATTTTAAGACAGCATTTAGCTTTTAAGATTTGTTATACGGTATTTCAGGGTTCTTTATGATATTCAAGATTTTGTTTACGCTCTCATTTGCAATGCAAGTTGGATATGAGCACTGTTATTTAGTTTGCATATGAGGTACTTACATTAGAGTCAATATAGAAGATTCATTAGATTTCTTTATTTTAAAAATGATCCCTTGATTTTATTTTGGACACGGTCAAGTATAATATTCTACAAGTGAAAAGAGAATTGTATCTAGCTATTGTTTACAACTCCGCACTATATGGATCGGTGTCATTTCTTGTATAGGACTGTTATAGTTACGAAACTGGGGGCTGAAATTTTTAAACAATATTATCGTGTGGCAAAGGTTGATAATTGTAAAGTTCTATAACCAAGATAAACAATACAACGTTTACCGTTACGTTATCACCATTTTATCAGTTAACAGCCCTTTAAACCTGATTAAAAAAGGGACAATCGACTTTATTGTGTCGCCTTTTTGTTTAAAAAATTCATGTTAACGCAAAGAAAAAATAAATGCGAGAGGCAAACAGTTTCGTTGATGTGTTTAAGGGTAACAATTTCTATTTTAAATTTTATACTATATGAAAATTTATATTATTGCATCGTCAGACAGATGGCGATAATTTTAAACATTGTGTCATAAAAAATGACAAACACAACCTTTGCATGTTATTGCTGCGTTAAAATATTTTCAAATTTAGATGTTTTTTTTTAAATTAAGTATTAAATCATATTATTGCATCTGCCTTTGAACCAAATGATGTTTTTACTTTTAAAAACTCGCATTACGAGTTCACTACGTGTTCGGTACACATTTTGGCACTTATTTAAATGTACATAGTATTTCTTTTAAACTATTCATAAGTATTGATTTTTCGCAACGTAAATATATTGCCTACCATAACTGTGAGAGTTATGATGTGCATAAAAACATGGTGCATGTTTATAAAATTACGACATTGAGAATCATTACTATGTTTTTCCTATAACAGTTGTATAAGCTTCTGAAGTTCCTACGTCAAACGGTTTATGAGAAAAACGTTTGTGACCGACGGACACGTAAGAGATCTGATAAGGGTTTAGTTTTTCCTTTTAACGTACAGAATCCTAAAACTGACAAAAATAGATAACGCAACACTCTAGGACTAATTTTTCTAAGACAGATGTTTATAGCACTTATTCCGCTCTATATTAAAGATATATCTGGCAATGCTACTAAACAAATTTTTATATAAATTTTATTATCCTAATCTTTCAATTAATTACGTTATATTTTAACTGTATATATGTAACATTCAGTACTGCGTTACGTGTACCAGACCAAGTCTGGATTGAAGTAATGAATTGTATGACGTAGTTGAGTTAGTTACGACAAATTGAATTTTATTGTAATTTAATCTCATTAAGCATAAAATAAAAATGAATAAAGTTTAAAAATGACGTATTTATTAATATGAATGCGTAATTTCTCTTTCTGTGGATTTCCCTTTTTTCGTACTATATTTTTTAATACCGTTGAAAATCTCTCGTATTTTGTGTATTATATTGAAAAAACAGTCAAGAACGAAGCCGTTTGCATTTTTGTTATTCATAAAGTCCATTTAACGCAATATGTCAGATGCAAATATGATAATATATAACTTAGGAGTTTTTTCCGAGGCTCCAAATTTTGTTATTCATGTAGATGTAAACCACATTATATATCAATATCAATGGTGATAATATCATATACCAAAACTGCCACGAGCTCCCTAACTATAATGCGTGTGTATGGTGCCGACTATTTTTTATTCTGCACAAACACTTCGATGTCCACAGAACGAAGCATAAACTAGAAATGGCATGTGAGTGTGACAGCGCCCCACAAGTAAGCAAAGCTCTGCTTACTTTAAAGTGAGCACGTCTCGTATACGTTAGTTTGCCATTTGCAGTGACGCGAGGAAGTGCACCGTTATTTTTGCTTAAAGAAAGAAATATATGTCTTACTCTGTCACTGAATTGAGTAAAAATAAAAATCGTATACCCAACCTTGCCAAAAGAGTTACTTCTTACCATAGTTATAAAGATTTGTCAAAATTATTTCGACATTAAAAATGTTAACCTAACATTTATTTTTAAGGATTTAACGTTCAACAGTTTGTGTGAGCAGTATAGACATATGCAAGGCACAAGCATGCAGATTGCCAGATCCAACATCGAACTTTATTTAAGATGACTGTGAGCAGAGATGGGGGTGTGCTTATGCAATGTATGCCACTTCTATCCTATTATTTGTTGTGTCAATATCCTTTTGCGGGTCTCTATTGCTTGCACACTAAATTTGTTTAACCGAGTAATGGAGGCATTGCCACATTTCAACTCGTCTGCTATTTGATTTGCAAGTTCAGAATCAAGATCGTGGAGTATTTGCACAGTTGAAGAACCACTCTCTAGTCTTAACCATGGTTCGTGACCATCGTATTTGTTTTTAATAATTGTTTCAGTTTATTTATATGATACTCAAAATATTTTTTTTGTTTCTAGCTACTCAACGCGTTAAGTTGAACGAGAATTTTATTAAGAAAAAATAAAAAAAATTATTACCTATATTTATCTAATTGCGATTGAATAATTTTTTTTCAATATAATTTTTTTACAATTTTAATATTATAAATCATGTCTATATGTTTCAGAACTCATACGATGAACACTTGTTTGAACCCCCAAAGATATATTTTGAAAATACCGTATCAAAACTTTTATGCCGTGTTTTCTCCACTACTATTTACAATAACTAAATATAAAATATTTATGTCAATAGAGCTCTAAGAAAAGATTGTGACAGACGGATATCGGTGGAATTTTAAAAATGACTAAAACGGCCACAAATTTGTGAACTGTGTATTTCAGACTCTTCATATAGATTGTATGCTTCAGAAGTTACTTCGTATCATTTTGCAGTCTTTCTAAAACAAAGTATACATCTCCGGTGAAGACTGTGGCGCCCTCACATCATCTTTCAGACAGACTATACAGCTATTTATTGATGACCTACATCATATCTTATTACAACAATATATTGGATTGTATTGCTTAATAATATAAGATTTATTGCTAAACCAGATAAGCTATTTAAAGAAGCAACTGAACGAATATAATCGGCTCTAAAACTAATCAATTACAGATAAGTTAATTCTTTTGGTAAAACGATTTGGCTTTTATACGACTCCGTAACACTATGATTATATTTTAGTGATCCTGGCCAGTAAATTATTGCCTTGAACAATTTGTATGTTATCATTAATCATTGTTAGATTTAATAAAAAAACTTCTATTAAAAACATGTTGACAGATGTCAACAATATACAAATAATGAATACATTCTTCATAGAAAAACTTTTTTACATTACAATTCCTTACCATGAGATTACAAAAAGGTTTATTATATTTATGAAGTAAAAAATTATAACTATGATTTTGGCGGAAGAAAATTTGTATGTGTTGCCATTATAAAATAATCAAATTCAAAAGAAAAATAAAAAAATAGCCAGTCTCATGTTGTATACAATATCAAAATTCATCTCAGTTTCATTCTAAATGAACATAATGAAAACAAATTTGGCGCTTTTTTGTTTATATCCATGTTAATAGGTCTGGATATAAATTACTAGATAATTTATCAAACACCAGGGCATAGCTTTCAATATTCGGATTCAAACATTTATTATATATGTTACTGTCCATACCAACCTGAACTGACATTGTTTCCGATACACCACATGTCAATCTGTAAAGTGGTCATGTTGGCTTTTAGTTTAAATGTAATTTTCTAATGATGTTTGGAATTATCATACTTTGGTGAAGATATTGTTTTTAAAGATGTCTCAACAATCGATTTGAAAGTGTTTAAGTTTTCTATAATTCGTAGTTATTGTTCATATAAGCACGTATGGAAAATGTTTGCATGTATTGGTTTCAAATATGTCAATAAGCAAATATCTCCATAGAAAGTTTGACAGAAACAATTGTGACGGATGTCAATAATATTCATTTTGAATTGATATAAATAATGTGTCATCAATCTGTTTCCTTGTTACGTGTATAATATTAACATTGTAAACGTGTTATTATCAATGAAATGCATATCATAAACAATTCTGACAATTTGACAAGTGTCTTATAGAAGTTTTCTCTACATTGTCTATGATAATAACTTAACTGTCACAGTGACAATTTAATTTCATTTATAAGCAATTTGATGATACGAGTAAAAGATTTTGTAAAAAAATTTAAAACTGACTATCGCATACAGGACTTTATTAAATCTAGTTTGTTACAGTTTAGTTTTAAAAAATTACAATAAACGCAGAAATTATTATTCTATATAATTTAAAATATTATTACTTTTACTGAATTTTTTTTTAAATTAAAAATTTTTTGCAATTTAACCAACAAAAAGCTTTATTGCGTTTCTGCTACAACGTTAACTGCAAATATAATAAAAATATCTTTTATCACTTTTCTTACAAATTACGATACATTTAGTTGAATAAATACAAAAATAAATAAAGCACAAATAGTTACTCTTATATTTGTTATATTTCTTTCTTGTACAGATAAAAATAATAACATAAAACAAAAACCAAAATGTGACAGAGAATCATAACACATTGTTGACGCCTGCAATACAGTTAGCCAGTACAGAATGCTTTACACGCAAACTTTATCAAAAATACATTAGTTTTATTTGATACTAGCATGTTCAAACAATATTTGTTTTGTTTCATTTATATATATGTTTTATTAAATTTAACCTTTATTATGTTCACTTTTTAAGTTTTCAATCTAATCACTTATTGTTCCGTTTACAAATGTGTTATCAAAATATGTTTACAATGAAATTTTTTTATTTTAATTATATAGAAATTACAAAAAAAAAATTAAAAACCAAATTGTTCCATTCCTATAATTGACGATTATTTTATGTTAACTTGTTTGCATTAACTAACAAATACAACCATTAACAATTTTAATAAGGCATTTAAATTGTATTAACTTTACAAGTTCACAAATCATATATCCACAAATAAAAAAAACTTGGATCCAACCAAGAACATTGAAATTGTTGAAACTTTTTATTAATTTAAATTAATTATTAATTCAAAAGATACATAGCTTACAGCCTCTTCGATTCGTTGCATGAACTTGACTTCGCCTTATCATATTAAAAGCAAGCAAACCAGTTGCTAGCGAGCAAAAAAAATTTAAATAAACTTGACAATACGCAGTCCACTAGTTGAAACCCCGCCACATTGTACGAACAACATAATTAACAATACAACAAACGACCACGCTCCAATCAGGAGTCGTTATTCTTAGCGTCAGCATCGGCTGGCAAAAAGTCCATGGCCGCCGAGTTAATGCAGAATCTCTTCTTAGTTGGCGCCGGACCGTCGTCGAACACATGCCCGAGATGAGCGGAGCACTTGGCACAACGAACCTCAGTCCTCAGCAGACCTGGTCGCGTTAAAACCAGTAAAATGTTTGCACCGACTTTTTTATCAACATTAACATTTAAATTGACATCACCAGATTGTGTTATGAAATTACACATCCATACATTCAGTTGAAGTATATGATACAGATATGGAATACATATTTATTATTCGTCCAAAGTTTTGTTACGTAATCACATAGCATTGTCCCGTTATCCCGTTCGAAGATGATGAATTGAGATTCCAGCGTCGTTTATCCCGTTCCGGTTGATTGAAAGCAGCATCCCATGAAGGAAGTCGGTTCGGATGGGACATTGGACATCGCAGGAATGTGGGATTTCGGAATAAGGTAAAATTTTGACAACGTTACCACATATAGACATAATGGGCCCATGCATTTTTAGATTATACAATGATTAAAGGTTTAAACATTTAAATGAAAACAATAAATAATACCAAAACACCGTTAAAGTATGCATGTGATGATTATAATGAAGGTAATTTATTGTACGTAACAAAATTAGAACATTTTGACAGCCGTCAAGGTAGTGTTGTAAGTCATAAAAATACAGATTTCAATTCCATATTCAAAACAAAATCGAAAGCGTTTCGACAGATTATTGTTAAGTATTGCAAGCATTAAAAAAAGTTTAGTAATTTATGTGCAAAAACCATTTGCATGTGTTCAAATTAAAAAAAAAACAAAAGCAACAATCATTTATTTATTATATTAAAATTTATTTGCCATTTAACAAATAAAAACAAGAACTTAGTTAAAAGCGGCAACATATTCAGGAATAACATAAACGTTAATTTAATATGTAAACAACGGACTTACATTACATTTCAGTTTTTTTTTCGAAAGCAAATTCCGTTTTCCCAAAACGGCAATTCGCGCAGGTGTTCGTAGGTGTAGAAGGACGGGGGTGTGAGTGTGATAAGAGAGAGAGAAAAAAAGACACAAAATGTCACATTAAAAGAAGCTCAAAATTACCATCACCAAAAAAAAAACAAATGTACACAACGTAATAATAAATATATATTATATGGATATGCAGTGTCGCCGTAATTTGGATAATAAATACTTCAGTTATACCTTCTTTTGATTGAAGATGTAGAAACAAAGGGGCCAATGAAATATTTTAAAAGTATTTTATTATATTTCATGATTCATTATTTTATTAAAAAATAAGTTATTTTGATGATGGCCTCTTTGTTGCTTACATTCCTCAACAGAAGCTACGTAACCAAAATGATAAAATAGAACAAATAAAAATCAAATTATGGGGATGCAGAAATGGTCGCATAGCAGGCAAATAACGAATCAATAGATATACTCGTAATTAAATTTTTTAAAATATAATTCCAAAAGATCATGCTTAGCGATTTGTTTAACGTCAATTATTTTTGTTTTCTGTCGCCCTTGTTGGCAACACTACATATTTCATTAATCTCGCAGTCGCAAATTAAAAAAATAAATCCCTTGAGCTGATATTGCCTTGTCACCGCAAAAAGTTTATAAAACTGGCAACACCTGATTTTTAAAAATAAACATTATTTTGTCATGAAACCAAAATAGTTCAAAATATCTCACTTTGAACTATTTTGGTTCAAAATATCTCATTTTGAACTATTTCGTTTTCAAACTTTAAGTTCTATGTTTTGTCCATCTGTACAATATGTGAGATTATATTTTATTTTTTTATTCAGGAATGATACTGGATGATTTTCAAAAGCATACATATCATAAATCCCCTAAAAATGTAACCCTATCAACAATACGCAATTAAGTATTGAAAAAACATGCATTTTTTTATAAATACAACTTTCCACGTCTCTTCCTGTGCCAACTGTTTTGCTTATACATATATTATAACATAAGCTATTCTCGTACTTCATATTTTTTCAACATTACTAATGATTTAATCATAACTAATGATTTAATACGAAAAATAAACCCGTTAAAACCACTAGCATTCTTTGGTTTTTTTATAAAATATAGAAAAATGAGCACTATGGTCTGAAGAATGAAATAAAATGATTTGGATTTGGTGACATCTGCTGCGCAGCCCATGAATAGTACTTAAGACTAAACAATTTAAATTGAAGAAAATTGTCAGCAACAGGCTGGTCACCATTTTATTGCCAACGTGTCCTCAACTAGTTCGGACATGTAACATGTCATAAATCTGGTTGTACATAGAAGCAGATAGCAGTAAGCGATGAGAAAGATTATTTCTAAAACCGCCTTAGATATAATTCTAAAAAAAAATTATTTTAGAATTCTTATAACTTGCCATCAAGTGATATCCCACACAATACATAAAATGAAAAAAAAATTCAAGTACTCTTTATTTGACCCCTCCAAAAATTGCCATATATATATTTCCAAGAGCTATCCTTCCGAGATATATTCGGGTTAATATGATTTACCATTAAACCAAATTTCTATTTGAAATGGTTTCAAAATTGTTGTCGTCATTTATAGAAATATATCTGCAACCATTTTACATAAAATTCTAAAATAAACAGTTTTCGAATCATTATTAATATCTCTTTCAATTAATATATCACACGATACAGGATATCAAAAAAATATTTCAGAATATTCTATTTGTCCTGACTAAAATTTCTATCATCATCATATATATTAATACGCTAAGGTTAAGATGTTACTCTCCCTTTTTAGAAAAAACCTCACAACTAATCCACATAAATTATATATCATTTTATAGAAATTGCTTGCTCTACCGGCATCCACAACTAAAAAATTTATTATTGCTATTGTTTTTGCAAATTAATTAATTATTAAAATTATATACACAAAACGGCAATGCTGCCATCTAACGGCTCAACGTCAATATGATTGACGGTCGGTAAAATTTTTGTTTAATTTCAAATCCACTCACGTATAAATAAAGTGGCGCTTTAGCTCAATGCTTTTGATACTTGCGCCTCTATATGTCAATTTTAGTAAAATATTTGTTTGATCTGTCATCTGAGCTTCATAATGGAATAAAAACGTAATAAGCAGTGTGCAAAATTAGAAATGAATTGAATACCTGCAATCAATTTTGATTTATTAAATTGAGTTGAATAATTTATAATGCGAAGACTTCGCACGGGTCACGCTAGTATGAGTAATTTGAGTTATGGAAATATACTTTGGTTGGTGTTTATTATTAACTGTGCCAAATTTAAAATTTCTATGTCAGATGGTTTCTGACAAAAAAACAGTCGAGACAGACGGACACGTGAATGATAAAGCTAAAGATTCATTTAGAAAAGATAATAGACCAGGCAAATTAAGCCGCTAACTCACCTCATCAAAAATTGTTCAGTGAATGTTAACATGTTATAAACGAACGAGCGAATAGAGTAAAATTTCGGAAAAAGTAGAAATATGCAATGGGCTTTAAAATAACTTTATACCATTCAGAAAAATGGCCAGTTTGATTATTTATATCTTGCCCTAAACCCGAGGTTTAATTCTAACAATTAAGTCATTATTAATTTGATAAATGGTTTATTGGTGTTCATCATTATAGACATAAGAATATCGTTGCTGTGCTTAGGAAGACATTCATTTATTTGACAATCATTTGCTATAGAACAAGGATGTGAAAAACCCTAGAAAAAAGAAAATACTAATAAAAACCGTGATTCTTAATTTAATCTTTTCATCTGTTAATAAAATTGTAACGAAATTCAGTTCATACATACAATTTTCCTGTAAACAATTTTCAAACAAGTAACAAAAATTATGTTTACTAATAAAAATCTTAACAAATATTATGAAAGTGAACATTTTTTTTATTTGTTTGTTATCTAAACAATTTGTAACCATACAACTAATTGCTACTAAATTTAGCATGCTCATACGGAGTATAAATACCATAAAAAAGTGTTTGATTTACAAATATACTATAATGCCTAAACATCTGGAAAGATTTTTATAAAATTTAATGTAGACGTATTTTACTAATTGAATTAACATAAAGGCTATTTCTAATTCAAAGATATACCATAGCGATATTCTTCATAGAATTACAATAGGCTAGATCAAATGGTGACAACACACAGTTGTCATGTGCGATAGAAGAATACCACTTAAAATCAAAGGAAAATGGTACAAAACATCTATAAAACCTGTCGATTTATATGCTTCATAATGTTGAGCAACGGCACCTGAATAAACTACACAAAACAGAAATACGCATGTTATACTAGTCAGTGGGTATCATTACACTGGATAAAATCAGAAATTAATACATGAGGTAGCTTTAAAGTCTCTCGATAACAGACAAAATAAAAGAAAAACTACTCAGATTTTATGGGCATATCCAGAGACGCTTGAACGACCATATGGTAAAACTTGCCCTAAATTTGTCAATAACGTTTCCTATTTTCCACTTGCTTAACAATGGTCAAAAAAGATCTGAAAAAAGCCCTATTTGAGGCTAAAATAGCATAAAATAGTGCTCAGTGGAATAGGAAGACCAGAAAGCCGACCCCAAATAAATGGGGACTAACAGTCTAGGATAGTAGTACGTCGCAAAACTATTATAGAATAAATCTTGGTTTTATTTATTCAATAATAAAAATTTTAAATTATAACATGTCAATAGATGGCACAACATATTTATGAAATCTATTACCCGCGTGTTTCCTGAGCCTAACACCTGCTTGTACTAAATACAGCTGCCTTAGCCTAAAATCCACACGGTTGAAGTAAGCATCATGGCTAAAGCAAAATTAACATGTGGAAAACGAATAATCTACAAAATTCTGGAATTTAATCACAAGTACCAGTGTAAAAGATAACGCTTAAATTTCTTCAGACAAATGATATGTAACCTTGTTTCTGTTATTTATGAGCTCACCAGGTTACATCTACACAGTTTAATTCTAACACCTGATTATCGTAAAAGACCCAAACGCAAATGTTCTTAATTATACACATACCTTCAAATGACTCGCAATTTTTCGAAGCTTATGCTTTGACATTGTTCTTTATTGACATTTAAGACTTACACCCGTGATATGACTGATATGCTAGATTATTAAAAGTATCACTTATCTTTTATTACAAGCGTAAATATTTTTCTACGATAACACTTACGATGTTATCGTAGAAAAATATTAACGACATAACTAAATTACAACACAGCCTGTTTGACCTCTGATACTTTCTATCTTATCCCCGTAACAATAAGAACAAACATATTTGTCATGGTAAAATACTTGACTGGTGTCAAATAAATAAAATCCAATTATAAAAGAATCGCTAACGAACTCATACAATGTGAAATGGTAGATGTAAGATGATATATGTTATTTTTCGTTCTGAATTAAACAAAATATAGACCTATTGACACGCTGACCTCTTCCCATCGTGCTGTCCACTGTAGCAGTGGGAGAAATAGAGGTCAGTCGCAAACAAGCTATCGCGGCTTACTTTTTTGTTACAATTGTTTTTGTTTAAATTTTGTTTTTTGTGAGTTTAGTACAACTTAAGTATTTTTGTATTAAAAATACATTTTCAAAACTTTCTTTTATTAGTTTTTTAAATACGAACGGCGCCTTTGGGTTCACCCACTTCGAACAATGGTCCAAAATTATGGACATTACCGTGTGATGGCATTACAAGTTGGATTATGCTAAAGCCCTGAATCGAACAGCGTAAGTCAAAATGAGCCTGTGCCGCTTATAATGAATTAAGAAAATTCATCATGCGAGTTATGAAGGACTAAATCGGATGTCGCTACGTATATGCGGGATATGAAATAGTATATATTCGAATACGTGCTTAATAAAACGAGACGAAAACACCAATCTTACCACTGGTGGATTGCCAATGTATCCATTTGACATATTGAATAAATGCAACTCCAGATTCAGTTCTGTTCTCATTTGTATAGAATTATATTTCGCAATATTCAAAATTAAAAATGTGGAGTACACGTGAAAGCAACATTATATAACTTTTAGAGTAGATAAATCTAACTAATCTTTTCTATATCCCCTCTAACGTCTGGTTGTCTGTCTGTTACTTTTTACACATATTTATCCAATTTGAAATAAACACTGTTCAAATTTGACATCATTTTCAAATGTCATTCGACTTAACATGTCACCTAAGAGCCCACCTATTCTGGTTCAGAAATTCACTCAAGCAAAGCCAGCTGCGATACTTTAAAATAACAAATGATATTCATACCAATGTCATATAACCTTAAAATCAACATACAATGGAATCATTTCTCACATGTCGTGTAAAAGCATGATCACATCAAATCTATACAAGGTAGCCAAGGCCTAACCTAATGGTTGTCCGAACTCCTTGTTAGGAAAAGTAGTTGTGTGATGGTGATTTGCGTAAACAACAATTTTGTTTGTTAAGTAACATCGTTGGATGTTTTTATTGTCAGTATCGTGTTAAGATAAGTCAATGTACAATATTAAAATACTAAATATTGTACAATATTAAATATCGCGGAAGACAAGAGAGTTGTAATGATGAGGCGAGTGTCTATAATTTTTCTATAATTATTTAGTGTAGCTACGCTATATTATATTATTTATTTTCTATATTGTTTCAATAATCTCTAGATATTCACCAACATTTTTATAAAAGTGCCTTCAATAATTACAAACAAGATTAAAATTAATAACTTCAACTACCAGTTTACTTTTACTGCGCTTTTTATACACAGGTTTAATACAAGTATTATAGCTTTCCGACAAAACAGCAAATACTAACTGTAGATATTTTTAACATAACTTGTGAGGCGGCTTTTCCTCCATCGGTTGCAGCTGCTGATGAGGACAAGTGGCCGACGGTCGCTGCTCCAAAATCAATAGTACAACACTTTTTGTAAAATTATTGCTTCAATTTCCACAAAAATGTATTTGTTTATGTACTTTCATCATCAACATCAAAAGCTCAGCAGCCCGGTGCAGGCCAAGGCTGACTCTCTGATCATCCTCCACCTGACCCTGTCTGACACGATGGCCCTCCACCGGTTGACTCCCATTAGTCGGAGGTCCTTTTCAATGTCATCTAGGCAACGTGTTGGTGGTCATTCTTTTCGCCTAGTCCCCTCAATCTTTTAAAAAGTCACTTGGCAGGAAAAATATAAACATATTTGTAAAGATGACCAAGCCACCTAATACATGATGCTTTTATGGTTTTCACAATATCGGTTCCGCCGTATTTGTCATATTTTCTAATGTCTGTATTTTATGTACTTTACCGCATCTATTTGATCTATACGGTAGACTTATTGTTATGAGAGCATACTCTTAACAATGTAGCACTGCTTAATAAGTAGTATAAGGGTTCCGTTTTCATTAAATTTCTATAATTTATTAAGGCAAGTTGACTGAAATAATGTTGCGCTAAATGTTTTGTCTTTCTGATTTTTTCTATCAATCAGTCTAAATGAGCTATGATGCTACAACATATGGATGAACAGACAGGCATAAGAAAATTATAAGCATTCTGTCCTTGCTGTTTGGCTACGGAACTTTAAATCTGAACTAAATTCAAAAACACCACACACAACTCAGAAAACATTATAAACTTTTCATAACGTCGACAAATTTTATAAAAGAAGGCGCTACAGGAAACTTTACATCATCTTATTTCACATTGTTTTTAACTTATAATAATTAAAATGTTTGAGAAAGAGAATAACATGTCGACATCAATACCCAGGAAAATAAACTCAATAGGGGTTAAGGATAGCATGGAACAAAATATCAAATTGCAATACAGTAGCAAGTATGAATACATCGGTATAATGCAAGCGTGACCTTAGAGTGCAACGATGCGGATTATCCCATATCATGGCAGCCATATCCACGACCTTCAGACACTGCTGTTTAGATACGTAACAATAAACTGTCTCAAGGTCGACCAGGTTTTATATTGAAAAATACATTACCGAGTATTTTGTCTCTTATGGAGTGAAATGGACTTAAGCATAGTTTTTATGCAGAAATATGAGAATGAGCAACTGATAATTTTAATGAGCGATAGTCAATATTTTTTGCTTGACTATGATAGACAGACGCGCATGGTGCAACCCGGAATTCGGTGCATTGTTTCACAACTGTTGTGCGCGTTGCTTCGCAATCGGCGCAGTATATGTTCACCAATTTATTAATTTTTCAAATTCTAGTAGGCATAATATAGACAAAGTGAAATTTTCAAAAATTTCCGACAACAGAGTGACCTCTATAGCATGAATTTTTTAGATGAAATTCGCTAGAAGACACCAAACTTGCGACATTTGGGGTTGAAATTAAAATTAAGGGTATTGAAAAAAATATACAGCAAAAATGACAGTACCAGGGGCTATAAAATGTAAGTTTGTGTCCCTTTGCAAGAGCAATTTTGTTTTATTGTAATTTTAGGACTTTCGGGCAGATTTTGTGCGCATTTTCCGTGCTTACGTGTCTCACTCACTGTTCTACCCAAAACTCCACACTATTTTGTACTCACTCCTGCTCCGTTTATTTTCGTTTTTAAATACTTACGATGTCACAACATGCCTCTGTATAAAAAACATTGACATGTAAGAGTCAATTTATCACTTAACAGCAAAGTAAACTTTACCGAATCTGGTCATAAACAAGCTGATAACTATAGATAGGCATTTCAATACCTTAGGTGTGAATTAAAAATAACTGGAATGTGTAAAAAGCAAACCAAAAAGTGAGAACCAAGTGAATAAGATTATGATTCGGATAGCATTTTACGGCTATTGCTCTGGGCATGGCTCGGTTGCAATCCTCAAAAATCATAACAAACAATGAAACGCAGCCAGAATCTATCACTAAAATACATACATAATATATACTAAAATACATGTTGACAAAAAATGTCAAACTCTTTTTCTGGCGGAGACCATAGTTGGTTAAAAAGATATAAAGAATGAAATCTTGAAAAAAGATATACCCAGACAAAAAAATCGGTAGATAATACAAGCGATTGTACTTTGGAAGAAGTAAGAGAGGTATCTTTAATGTTTCTCTTATTTTTCATACAAATATGCTATGAACATGATGCTGGAGACGTGGATATGTGGCCTAGATGTGATAATAGTGATTTCAGATTATGTCGGATAATGAGATCAATAAAAGCTTATTACAGGCAAATAAGTCGTAGCAAATTGAAATAGACGATGAAAGAGAACATGAAGATACCAGAAGACAGTTCAACGTGCGGAAAAGTTTGAAGCTCTGGAAACTGCTTCTGAATAGTTTGAAAGGCAAACAGAAGGTGAGAATTAGCTGCAATAATGTAAGAAATCATTGTTCATTACTAAATATTTGAAAGAAAAAATTGATTGAAAAAATTGAAGCTCTTCTTAAATATATATATATTAATCCAAAATCCTGTAACTATCTTTGTCTTTTCGCTTTCCAATAATTCAATTATCTCAATGACCTTGAGTAGCAATTTCTCTGGAAAATCTAGTACTTACAGTAGTTTAAATTGTTTTGATACTGTTTTTTTTCTTTATCGAATGTGTATTTTAATTCGTATATATTTTAACAGAGCGGGTTCAAAAGAATCATTTGCAATCATTCATAAACAACATTTTTATATTTAACCGTTGTGACTGATATAAAAAGATGACTTGCACATCAATAAGTCCGCCAAATATATATATTGTTATCTACGTGTATATTAAAGTTAAAAATAAATATATAAATAAAATTTTCCGAAAAAATCATAACATTTTGTGTTCAAAGAGATAATTTATTTCAATAAATAACAAAAGCAATACCATCTCTCTCTCCCTAATTAAATCTCGACATACATCCTCTCTAACGAACTCGTCTAACCTCATTTCTCTTCACGCACGACGCGCACCGACACGCCAAATTAACCTCCGTGTCCATTGACACACAAAAACTACAAATAAAACATCCACCGATCAATTTGGTGCACTCAAGCTATACAAAGACTGGTGACACGAGGCGCCAATGCAAATAAAAACAAACAAAAGTCAATTAACCTTGAGCGGAGCCGATCGGTAACCACGAACCTGACAAGCGGACACGCTCGGAAGCTCTGAGCCCACTGAACCGTGACCAAAGGAGCGTGAAGGCTGTTTGCAACGGTGTACCCTTTTGAGTTAGATTCAATCTTTGTCTATTGTTTTCTCAACTCAATTTCAAAGATGGGTCGTATAAAAACACAATGTCAATAGAATATTTAAGAAAATGTTAAATGTTATTGTATTTTTATTTGACAGTCTCCTATGTCTTAAACGTCACGCAAGGTTTAACTGACCTTGGCGGTGATAGAACGATGATGGGTTATTAATAATCCGTAGGTTGAGATATGCGAATAATGGAACTCAAGTCATACGATGACAGCAGAGAAACAAACGTTTATATATGTACTACTTGCTTTGTTAGCGTATAACCCAAAACAGCATCTTTAGGGGATACAGATTCAAAAGAAAAGTACACAAAAATCACTTTATTTTAAATTGGTAATTTTCAATATTTCGTTTCAATTAGATAAAATGTAGAGGATACGCATTCAAATACCCGTCTTTCTACCACAGTTTACCCAAAATGTCAGGTTGGATAGACTAAGTATCATTTTACATTACCATAAAATAGTCTACGTCATCATCAAAGATGATAAGTTAAAAAGAAACGAGGAAAAAAGGAAATGTACAAGAATTGTATCGTTTATTTAATTTAATTATACAAAATGTGAATCTATTGAGAAAAACTATTTTCATTTCAATTTTTCACAAGAAACCGGTCTATTTTCTAGAATAACACTATCCTATATGATAGCTATATAGACTGTTTGCAAAATTTGATTATAATTAATAAAGCTGCCGCTGAGTTGTTAGGTAACAAAGAAAAAAACATTCGCATTTATAATATAAGTAAGGATCCAATACGGTAGTTGAGTCATTCTAGATTATGATATTTTTCGTACAATATTGTGAAATATAAGTTAATTAAAAACCAGTCTTGAAAAAAATTCAGAAATTGATTGAATAATAAGCCAGTTGTAGGCTTCTGAATTTGAAGATACGGATAGAGTTGGGTATATCCCCGTCTCTTTTCCTCTCGTAGAATATAATGTGCAATATTAAAAATGACCTCACAACACAGTATTGCCGTCCTTCTCTAAAGGTTAAATTTAAACTTTTATAACTCGGTCAATTTTGAAGTTTATTAAAAAAAATTTCACTCATCAGCTTGTACCTTGAAATTATGATTAATGAAATAAAAAAAATTAGTCAAATATCCAATTTTAGATAAGTTTTATAAAATTTGTAGAAAGTATATAACCAGAGATTTTATACATAATTATCTCATAGATTTATATATATCGTATTATCCTATCGCGTCAAGATAAAGAAGTATTAGAGATCACGAACTGCGAACAGGTTACGTAAAACAATGTATATCTTTATCGTTTATTATCTCAATATGAATTTCAGAGAGAATAGCTACAAATAAGTATGGAGAGAATACTTAGTTATTTACATAAACTATTATTGTTTACCTTTTTGTTTTTCTATTATTGAACAATGTCCGATAATAAACGATCCATCTTATTTATCGTTACCTCGACATCGATTGCCCTATTCGACAAATATGATAATTTATCGATATACAAATAGAATATTTTATCAGTTATTTTCCAAATAGAAACATTATTTACATTTATCAATTATTATCTCAACATCGATTGGCATTGCTATCAACGATAAAAGTTTCGTAAACTTGACAGACGAATTCGAGTTGAACCTATGATCCTGGAAAGTATGAAAGATTGAGATAACCACGAAAACTATTACTAAATCAATATATATTTATCGTTGACTCTATTTTAAGTTAGTACTATGCCACAATTTAATACTCCATCATGTGACAAAAACGAGATTGCAATCGTAGATACAATACAACATCAAAACAATAGCGGTGGAAAACACGAGATTGTCGAATGTCTTTTATTTATATATTATCTAGACATTTGACCGATTATTAATTTTTTGAATAGTACGAAGTACAGTACGTTATTTTCAGTTATAAGAGTTATAGCTTTTATGTATATCGACAAATTTTTGATGTTTAAAACGAAAGTAAAATTTTATATCTCATAGCGTCGATCAAACAGTAATAGGGCACATCTGAATTTTTTCGGCATTACAGGAAACACTTTCCAATGATTTTTTAGTAAATTATTCACAATTTATCTGTATTAATAGCAATTTTTTCGGCATTACAGGAAACAACTTTCTAATGATTTTTTTAATAAACTATTCATAATTTTTCTGTATTAATAGTGGCTTCCCTCTATTTATACAGCCTTCAAACGATAGGAAATAGCTGAATTTAGCTGATATATCGAATTAGCTCATCAATTGATTCAAATAGATTGCACAAAAACCTTAAGATGTGCATTGTTATTTTTAGATCGATGATAGCTGATGTCTTAAGTCTAATCTGTCAAAACTAAAAACCCTGGTTGGAATCCTGATAAAACTCTCGTAATTTGATTGGGTTTTAAAAATAAACTTTTCTCACACTAATGAAACGTCACATTCATAAAGACGATTTCAAAATTTTCATTTAGAAAGAGAGTTTTCACACAGGCATGAAAGTACCACAGCTGTCTCGAAGAAAAATGTAGAATGACAATACTACCGACTAAATTTCACGCTAATTTAAATTCTTCAACCACTGACCGTCTATATTTAAAGCACTGAAATGTGACGGACTGTTTTAACACTTTTTACTGATCCATAATCAAATGAAATAAGTGCTTTGCGAATATAATTTTTTTTTTAAAAACAAGGAATTAAACCAATATAGACGATCAGAGATATCGACATACAATCAATGTACATGTCAATTTTTAGAAAAACGGTATCTAAAATTATAATGGGATTTGCATCACAAAAGGAATGGTGTATCATGTGGTTGTGATCTGAATGTACTACCAACACTATAGAAAAAATGAAGGCAACATATATAACAATAGCGTCAATTGGTAACAGACAATAAAAGTTTTAATAATAAAAGATTGCTGAACATCATATATATAGATGTTTATTGTGAAAACTTACGTATCCTTGTGAAAAAAGCGTGTGCAACCCAGTACACGTAAGAGAAGTGAAACTTCTTTAGCGATCTACACCTTGATTTGTAAGCATGTAGTCAGGTGTAAACTGGCAGAGAGAGATAAAAAAAGGGAAATATTCAGTATTTATAATTTACTATATTTATAGTATATATTATAGGGTGTGAGGATAGTATTTAAAAGAAGAAGGTGAGAACAGTATAGATAAAATATCAGTTACATTTCTTAATTTATATCGATATTTACAGTGTTATCTGGTGATGTTTGTGTTGGAAAAGTTGACACTATAAAGTTATGGTAACTAAAATACAATACGTAAGCTCTTGACTCTAGACTTTCTAGATATAGCGTAAAGACTGTATATTGCAGTTTCAGATTTTGTTGTCACCATAACAAAATCTTAGGATCATTATTTATATTTAGATTTAATTTTTCAAGTAGAAAGTTAATTTTAATGGTATCTAATCATCAGATGAAATAAGTCAGCAAAATTTTGACAATTTACATTTGATACACATGTACAAAACAGTCGACAGTAGTAGCGAGTGCCATCTTTTACTTTTGATACATACAACATACAAAACAACCAACATCAATAGTGAGACACTTCTTGTCTTATTCCAATGTGTTCATCTACCTTTCTTGGTTGTTGGCTAAGTACTTATTTACCGTCATACTTGTGATAAATTCAGATGTTACAACAAAACGTATGAATTTTGACCTTGATATTTTAATCTCATTGTCCCAAAGAAGTTTCACTTCAATAAATTACTCTGTGTTTATATATTATTCAATATTTCGGAATTTCTTAGCTAAATGTATTTACTCATCCACGGCGAAATTTATTTACGCAAATATGCATAAGTTATCACAATAATCATCCATGAATATGATGTTTATAGAAATAATAAATCTCCAATGTTAAAAATAGTTTAGTATTGTCAATTGAAAACGAGACGGAAAATTTTAAACAGCTTTCGTATTTTTCATTACGTTGCTTCATCGTGGGAAGATAAATTATTTTTTTATTAATTCTCTTCCAATAATTTAAAATTTATTCAATATTAGCAAAGCTAATTAATGACAAACGGAAGTTTAGCTCATTCACATTCAGAAGGTTTAATTATTATCCTTGACCATAAATCAAAGTACCAATTTTGATCCAATACAATACGACAATAAATTACTAATACATTACACTAAGTCCCCAGCGTACAACCGTTACCTATCTGCTCATTATAATTCTGTGAATGAAACGGCACGGGGGCTTTGCCCTCAGAGAGTACGCCAGTAGAGAGCAGGTAAGATTGACAGGAACTAATCATTTATGCGGAAAGCGTGTCGTGCATAAAATTTTAAATGAAGATATGATTTTGATTGAAGTGTCGAGTTGTTTTAGTTGACTCCACAAAAGACAGTCGTTTCTAATTCGACTCATGTACCCAACTTTATTGTGGTGCTGTAATAGTACAATGTACACAAAACCATTTAGTTTGTTTATAAATACATCTTCCGTTTCTTCTGTCATACCATAGTTATGATTTCTAGATTATTTAAATTTTAAATATAGAAAAAGCTTTATTAGTACATCATTCTTTATATTAAGACAAAAAATGTTCAGTGTTGCTAGCAGTGAAAAAGAATACACTGTCATTTCTCTATGGTGCCACAATGTTGTTCTCGGATTCGCATGGTTATTTTGCTGGTCCTAGTAAATAAGGAACACTTATAATTTCGTTACATCCATCCATCCGTCTGCCTGTTTAGAAGAGCTTCTCAGCTTCTACTGTTTTAGAGTTCATGAAATTTTTTCAACTGTTTTAGAGTTCATGAAATTTTTTCAACTGTTTTAGAGTTCATGAAATTTTTTCAACTGTTTTAGAGTTCATGAAACTTTAGAAGTACTACCATATGGAGATCTCAATGTAAAATTGTATTTCAAAGATATCTTTAATGTATATCCGTCACAACCATTAAATATATATGTGTGTGTGTGTGTATATATATTGATGACAAATAACTATGAATATTATTTTAAATTTTCTGAAAAAAAGTCATGTTTTAAATTTTATTTTACCGACAATCAACTACTTTTCAGTCAACGAATAACATATTTCTTTGTCCGACACTTAGTCCCGGACACCGTGTCCAACACAGCGTCATCTATAAAGTCCAGATTTTCCGATTTTCTTTTTTGGCAGTAAACCAATTTATATTATGAGTATGAGTCATCTTGATCTATAAATAAAGAATTAATAACTTGAGTACAGCATCCCCTATCGAATCCTTACATAGCTATGAACCATAGTCTTGTTATGTGAATATGGCCTAGATTAGTCAAGTCATTCACAAGTTACAGATGTGCGTGTGTGCATGTGGTATCTTTTGCAAAATATTAAACTCCTAAGATGCACTTGGTCATTTTTTGGTCAACTTTCTGTAACCTGAATTACTAACCGATATTAACGCATTTGCTTTTGAGTAGCCTGTGGCTAAAAGTAAAGCTCATTCAGATTTGTGACACATACGCTTCACTTCCAGCACATAAAAACTCCAAAACCAATTTTGCGATTTGTGAAGAGTACATTCGACTCTCGAAGCAATATCACCTTTAGTTTCATGCTCTGCTTTTTTAACATGTCCTTAGAAATATATACTATAGAGGCTTAATTATTATTCTCCGATCCGTACGAGAAGGAAATAAATCTCACTTGTGTGACCTTGTAGCTAGTTCTTTTGTGAATTATCACATTTGTATGTAGACATTTTTTTTGTCTCAATACAATGATGTGAACCAGTTACAAGACGAATAAATCAATAAACTGAATTGTACAAATTTTATTACAATATTTCAAGATACGCTGACATAACTAGACGATATTACACTGGACATAAATGACATAACTAGACGATATTACACTATGATATTAACTAGACGATATTACACTATTCGAGTTTTATTTAACGGTCTAACCATAAAGCGCTATTCAGGAGCGTCGAAAATATACTCCATGATAAGAGATGAACCCAATGTCTTGACATTAGATAATAAAAATTGTTATAGACTAAAATCATAAATCATGTTACAAAACTGTTATTATCAACATCACCATAAACATTCAAAACAATGGCTTGATTACACCATATACACATACAACCATTGATTTAATCATATTTTAAAGTTTACTGTGAACAGCAGGAGTATATTTTCCTGCAGAAAATCGATAAAAATAGCTTTCAAAGTATAAACTTTATATGTCTTACTGATTCTGGGGAAATGACGACTGGTTTATGATACACGGAGACTCTTTTTGAAGGTCTCTCTGTGAAGTTTTGATGAATATGTTTCAACTTAGACATCAGCCAGCTGACACTGATCATCGACAGTTGTCAGACTTTACATGTCTTGCTGACCCTGGGGAAATGACGACTGGTTTATGATACACGGAGACTCTTTTTGAAGGTCTCTCTGTGAAGCTTGGATGAATATATCTGAGCTCAGACATCAGCCAACTGACACTGATCATCGACAGTCATCAGAGGACTTGCAAAGGGGATGTTAACATATTGTAAGCATGTGGAGAAACTCGAGTACAAAATCTCAGAATTTTCCTTTTTTACAATATTCAAACTGGAGGTCATTTACAAAACACAAAATTTGTTCACTTTTACAATGAAAGACATGCTGCCTTGCTGTCATACTGTCATAGATGCAATGTCAAGTGAACGCTCAGCAATTATGCAATGCATACTGGGAACATTTATTGCATTTCACATTTGTAATGGGATTAGTTTCAAACAAATGAATTTGTAAAAATACAGCAACGGTGATCACAAATGCTTTACTCGCCCTGTTTATCGTAAAAAATTATGTATCCTTGTGTAAAAATATTTGAGCATATGTTACCCAGTACACATAAGAGAAGTGAAACTTCTTTAGTGATGCACACTTTGATTTGTAAGCATATAGTAAGGTGTTAACCTGCAGAGAGAGAGAGACAGAGATAAAAACAGGAAAATATTCTAAAAGACTTATAGGATATGAGGATAGTATTTAAAAGAACAAGGTGAGAACAGTATAGATAAAATATCAGTTACATATCTTAATTTATATCCGATATTATCAATATCGATACTGTCTTAATTTATATCGATATTTACAGTGTTATCGGGTAATGTTTGTGTTGGAAAAGTTAAGACTATAGTGTTACGGTAACTAAAATACGAAACGTAAGCTCTTGACTCTATACTTTTCAGATATCGTGTAAAAACAGTATATAGTGATCACAAAAGCTTTAGTAACTCTGTGTTAATTTTGTATAGCCAATATCACTGTAAATAAAATATTCGTTAGGGTTTGTATAATATAAATTGCAGAAGAAAACATAGTGACGAGACTTTACATTGTTCGTGCAATAATTTATTTTTAAAAGCGTATATAAGTGACCGATATTTTTAAGAGTGCTTTTGAAAACTTGTTAAAGTTTCATGTAAAATAAAGTATTTTTTTAAATATTTGAACTTCTTAAGATTTCACATTGATTCCAGTTACACCACCTTGTTTATGCAAAATTTAATTTGTCACTTTCAAATAAAGCTCAAGTACAAAGAACTGGAAAATAATGTTTGGATTTAAAATTGCAACATTCATCATACCAACTTAGACTGTAGATGTACTATAGATGGATCATTAAAAAGAACTTATACTACTACAGCAACTCTGACGACAGATTTACTATAGAAGGATTGTTATAGAGAAATTACATTGTCACAGCACCTTAGACTGTAGATGTACTATAGATGGATCATTAAAGAGAACTTATATTGTAGTAGCAACTTACAATACATATTTACTATAGAAGGAAAAAGAATTTACATTGTCATAGCAACTTAGACTATAGATGTAATGTAAAACGATCATTAAAGAAAACGTACACTGTCACTGCGACTACTACTATATAAGGATCAGAATTATTTACTATTGAAGAAAATTCTGTAATAGCAACTTACACTATACATTTACTATAGAAGGTTTGTTAAAAAGAATTTACATTGTCAGAGCAACTTAGACTATAGATGTACTATAAAAGGATCATTATATAAAACATACATTATCAGAGCAACTTAAACTATAGATGTAATATAAAATGAGCATTAAAGAAAACTTACACTGTCATAGCGACAGACTATAGATGTACTATATAAGAGTCATTTAAGAAAACTTATATTGTTATAGCAACTTAGACTATAGGCGCGCTATAGAACGGTCATTAAAGGTAATTTCATCGACAGATAGCTAACGCAATTTAATTTTTACTTATAATATCCATTTCGGGTGTTTTTTATAAAATGTCTCTCGTTAGTTACTCAAAGTTTCCAAGCAATACTAATTTCGGCTATTCACCCGACAATGATGACATGCAGCCGATCTAATAAAATTTACAGACGTGCAATACGAAAGCTACTCAACATTTAAATAACTATGGGGTGTGAAATAAATAAACAACTGTCCAATTAAAAATAATTAAACACAAATAAACCTGACCGCCATAGAAAAGATTATAATTAACGCTAAATATAAACGTCGGACGATGAGTAAGTTGAGATCATAAAGTTACGCTGTACGCTATCGCTCTGCTCATCTTTTAAAATGCAGACATTACGTCGCGCTCGGTTACTTGAGGTGAACTGTTGTTTTATCTCGATCACGGTTGTTTAATTATATATTTTTGGTCCAGTTTTGTATAATTTGTTTTAACATAATAAAAAGAACATCGAAATTAAGAGAACTAAAGAACGTCTGTATAGATGATAATGCAATTTTCAGTTGGTTTAATATTTATCTAGGTGGATTTCAAGATATGATATGATCATCGGAACAATTCAAAAGATGGTAAATTTAAAATTTTTACACTTTTCTCGCCATACCATGTTCTTATTATTAAATAATTAAAACAATTTAAAAAGTAATTTAGTTTTTAGATGGCAACATTCAAGTCACTTACGTTTGACATCTCTTGTTTAGGAAATAAATCCACACCTCTGAAAGAAATATAATAAACGCCTAACTTTCTTCAGTTTTTGAAACCAAACACAAAATGTTCATTTGTTTAGGGTTATGTTATATTATCATTGTTACTTTCTAGACACTTTGATTGCAGCTATAAAAACAATGTAATTTTATGAAATAGACAATTCCATCAAAAAATTAATATTTATCATAAATAAAAAAAAATATTGAAAATGTAATACTGGCCATAATATAATAGCCAAAATTGCTTATTATTAAAGAAAAGTAAATAAATCACTGAATTTAAAAAAATTTAATTCCAATGAACAGTTATGTCACAGAGTTACGTAATAGGAAGGTGGAGAAACGTGAAAGAAATAAAAATTATATAGTGGTATTTACGGACAAATTCGAATATATATACATATTAGAGTGTTAACTAGTTATTATTGCTATGGACAAAAAAATTAATTAGAGAAGTGTGTTGTAACTGTAATTAAAGATCATCCATAAATCATCGTCAAGTGTACAGTGTAGTTCTTTACCAAGTTCTTTACCAAATTCATCCATAAATCATCGTCAAGTGTACAGTGTAGTTCTTTATCATGTCACTCTAAGACATTCCACTTTATTGATCTCAATGGTAAAATTCATGTTATTAAACAAAATAAAAAACACGAAATTTACAAAATTTGATGCATTTGTTGACGCATGCAAATTTAAATATTTGATGCATAGCATGCGAATCAGAATTTACCTACGTTAGGGTTTATTAAGTTGGATTATTACTGAAAATTGTTCTGGGATAACTTATGAAAATCAACAGAGAACGACATTATTTTACATACAAAACATGTCAAAATTTGTTATCTATGCGTGCACACTTTCTCTCTTGCACTTGTGACACGTTCACAAGTGCGAGAGTGATGCACTTGTATAAGTTCTCAAGTTATTCATCTCCCTCACACTTAGGGTATGACGTATTATTTGTTTCTAAGTATCAACGCCATTTGTAAACATTAAAAACACACAATTACTTCTGAATAATTATAGTTTATTTAATATGTTGGATTTACGTATAGAATATCAAATTTTCAATCTTATTTTTGTTACGTCTTCGCACATCCAGAATGAGTATGATGTCATATTGGCTCTTACAAACAAATATTCTCTGTTGACACGCGATCACCTGCAAAGTTTGCCGTAACTAACTGATGCAGATATGTGTGTGTCTACAAATGATACTACTTACATATTTAGCTTTCATGCACAAACGGGATCATAAACATGATTTCATCAGTATTTTCAAAATGAATTTTTTCATCCCACACTCTGTTATTTTACATTAAAGAAACTATTTATAAAGGCTTGGCACATATTAACAAAAAAAATAAACAATATTTTCTACATTCTTCGATCATTCTCTCTGACATGACGTTTGACACTCACTTTTCTTTTTTCCAAGAGTTCCATTCAACTTGCACCCACGCAAACATGAATGGGAGCCAAGAATACAACGAAACTTTCACACGCATATTGGTTACAAGTGCATTAACAAATCTGTACCAAAATAGATTTGTTGTGTCGTCACCCAGATCGTCCACTATTTTTAAGTATCTTAAACACTCAAGTAAAGGACAATACTCGAATACGAAAGACTCAAATTGGGGGCAATGCTTGGTTAATGTAATTGCATACTTTATGGAAGAAGAGGCTGTCAAGAAATAGGATATGGTGCTGGTTTATTAGCCATAAACTTTATATACAATTGTCCATAGGGTAGGTTGGATTGAGTAGGAACGAAATCAACTGTTTTTAGAATAATTTGGACAGAACCAATTTGACAGAGACTTCAACTTTGAAATATACTCAAATTAATACACAAGGGAAATTTGATGAAATGATGACAATTAATCGCTTCGACATTGTGTGAAATTACGTTACAAAAACGTAAGTACAACATATGCAAAAAAAAATCTAAAATATCCTGGTGAAATTCAGTCATTCAGCATCTATTTTTTTTTCAGATGTCCAATTTCAAAAATTGTTTCATTTTTAAAAGCCCACACATATTGAGCAGAACACATATGTGTGGGCTAATAACTATTTACTGCTGTTTTAGAAAATATTTTCAGAAAACTAGACCGGGGAGAGTATGGCCTAAACATCGATAGTAATCGCTTAAACCACTTGAGGTTCACAAACGATTTAATATTACTAGAAGAAGATCCAACGAAATTAGAAGATATGATACAAACCTTAGCGAAAAAAAGTTACGAGGTAGGTCTTGAAATGAATATAAGTAAAACAAAAAAGATGACAAACTCCAGTAAAACAGATATTGAAATGGAAGGAAATAAGTTTGAATATGTTGATGAATACATTTATTTAGGACAAATTATTGCTCCCAGTGATTTACAGGGCCAAAGAAGTTAATAAAAGAATAACTTGTGGATGGAAAAAGTACTGGCCTCTTAAAGAAATCATGAAGAATAAAGAGTTAAATATTCACATATAAAAGAAATCGTTCAACACATGTATACCATATATCCATGTTTAACATATGGATGCAAGACCTGGTCCCTCGCTGAATCGCACAGAGAAAAACTTGCCAGGTGCCAACAGGTAATGGAAAAGAGTATGTTGGGAGTAAAACTAAAAGGTGAGATTAAAAATATAGATGTTAGAAACAAAACTAAAATAACAGACATATTCGCTTGTATTAACCGCGAAAAGTGGAACTGGATAGGACATATGTTAGTTACGCTGCAAAAGAAATAAACGAAGCAAGCAGGTTACTCTTTGGTACCCAAGAGACGGCTGCAGAAGACTAGCTCGTCCACTCAGAAAATGGGAAGACGATATACACCTTACTTTGGGGCCCTACTGGACAAGGGTTACAAATGATAGAACCCAATGGAGACAGTTGGAGGAGTCCTATGCCAGGAGGCATGCCGAACGGCATGATATTCTATAGTATTTACAGGTTACAAATGTTCGGAAATAAAAAGGCTATTATTATTATTATTATTATACATATTGAGCAAGACTAGGGTTTATATATCCTCACTCGACGATTCATAGGAGCAAAAAAGTGACTAAAAATGTGACAGAAAACGGGGATCACTATATGGTGTAAGATAGAGATCGGATTATCTACTGATTGAGCATTGTGAGTATTCATGACCCCGACAACCTATGTTTTTAGTGAATGGGGCGGAGGTGTTTAGTGACCACGTGGGGAGAATATCTTAGTGAGGTGGCATACCGCACAGCTCACTTCCTATGCAACAAGCGGACGTGACCAAGGGGTATAATTAGCATTAGCTGCGTGTGCTGGCTTTGTCCGGGTTAAAAAGGGTCCATTTTGTTTTAAAAAATAGTATTTACAGTTAATATAGTAACTACTATGAACGGTTTAGTTATTTATTTTGCGTTTTAGTCTAATACACAATTATTTAATCTAATCTCGAGCTTATCACAAGTTGACTATAACTGTTATTAATAAATACAACGTAACTTTTTTATACATTTTCGTATTGTCTACAACGTCTTCGTACATTATTTTAATGTAGCTATAATAGATCAGAAGTTTCAACTCTGAAATATATATTTATTTATCAACTTTTATGCACAGTACACATGGTGTACTTATTGCTACATGAGCAATCTCTTCCAGTCAGCCATACTTGACACATACTGATTTCTTCCGCCTAACATATTATTTTTCATTATCCACATGTTTTAATCTACCTGCACACTGTAATCTATATGATGCTAAAAGTTTTACGTCAATCTGGTTAGCCGTATTTTTGCTACACCCAAAAGCAAACGAACGAACGAAACTTTCCTCTCTACAAAATTAATACAATGAGGATAAATTACTTGAAAATATTAAATCATAAATTCTAGTAAATCGTATTTTGTAAACAACGATAATTTACACAAAACGTTTCCTTCGCTGATTTGTATTCCCGTATTTCACTTACGGAAATTGATATACGTTAACTGTATTGAAACGGATTAAAAATAAATGGCGTACGCCATTTGCATGTTACCCATCTGGGTTACAAGGTTGCTTTTCTAAATATATCTATTTCTATTTATAGACACCACGCGTTCATTTTATAGGTCTCTTTTATGAGTATGCTTCAAAAAGCAAGATAAATGCGCGAGTTTCTCTCTTGAAGAGCTAAATTATAATAACTATAAATTAGTGGCTTAAATAACGATAGAATAATTGGAAGTTCGAATTATCCACAAAACGGAGTAATTATCTTCTATATGACCCAACTAGCTTTTAGTATACCTAGATTATTGATTAAACAGATTCGACAGTATACCTAGATTATTGACTAATACAGTGGTGTTTTGATCAGTAATAACGTTTACATCTCAATAACACATGAAGTACAAGTGGTTGCGATAAAAGTATATTGTATCTTATACTTTAAGCTAAATTACGTTAACACTAAATTGCTCTGACAATTTCTTTTCACATAGTCTTAAGCACGGGCACCCAGCTCTTATTACGCGAATTCCAATAGAATTTGAAGTTGCTTAGGAAATATTCACTCGGGATGAAGTTAGTATATCTTTAATGTAAACTTCTAGCAAAAATTCCATTCAAATAAGTCCAGAAATTTTTGTTTGGTGCTTTGATAAATAGATATATTAGCAGACAGACAAATATATAGATATAAATATATAATAGAGAACCTAGCAGACAGACAAAAAATTCCTTAGAGAATATACAATCGGGACGAAGTTATTAGACTTAGCTTAGATTTTCATTTTGAACTTAAACATGATCTAAATGAAAATACCATTCAAATTTTTCTAGTGGTTTTTTGTGCTTCTCTAACAAATAGATAATAGAGAAAAAGACACGGACAAAAAGTCCCATAGGGAATATTAACTCGGGACAAAAGGTAGCTTAGATTTAATCTTAGTGAAAATTCCATTCAAATCGTCCGAGTGATTTTTGTGCTTCTCTAACAAATAGATAATAGAGAAAAAGACAGAGACAAAAAGTGCCATAGGGAATATTAACTCGGGACAATAGATAGCTTACACTTAATCGAAACCCCATAATTTAATGTTTAGTATTAAAATATTAAAAGATATTCCAGCATGACAACATAAAAGTAACGTATCATAAGTTACTTAAATTCCACGCGCGCACAAATTGATATTAGATAAAATGGTCGACCTTCTAACCCACAGGGTCAATAGATTCACGTTAAAATCTTGACACCAATAAAAAGCCTGTCACAAACGGTTCATCATTGTAAACTGTAAAAATTATGATATTCATTGTATATTACTTGAGTTGCCGTAACAATAACCGTCTTTTAAATTGACGTAACTGTAACAGTGTGGGCAGTTTAACTCCCTCTTAAAATAAATACAAATTTTATGTAATTTTTTTACGTATATATTACGAGATAGTTTTAGCAAGCCGTCTTTTATTTTACAATCACAGTACTTATACATGTTAGATTGCAACTATGTCGGGCTTTCCTTAACGCTCTCATTTCCACATGTGATAATTCACAACCGTATCAACCAATTACGGATACTATCCTCGCAAATATCCCTCGTTTATCATATTAAACCTGAGTCAGATATAACTCTCTGCATGTTAGGAGGGAATTGCTCCCAGCCCTGCACTTACTCAAAATTTGAATTAACTATATCTGACAATAGATTTTTTGTCTCCGTACAAGTACCAAGCACCCACTTTTTCGTATACCTGAACCTATATCGTATTGAGATCTCCGACTACTCAAACACTGAAGTTCTTTAACTTAGTAATTGAGGCACTGACTTTTACTTGCTGTTCAATTCATGGCTACATATGAAGTTATAATACCGTTGTATAACTCGAGGTACATAATTATATGTATAATATAACATGTTATATATAATTATATAACCATTGTGTTTGTTTTGAAACGTATATATATATATATATATATATATATACTTATTACACAATTTTTTACCTAAACCGACATTTCATCTTGCACAGTTTATCCTAATTGCTTTACCGATTAAAAATTTGTATTTCCAAGCACATGAGCTGTCCGCGAATCAAATTAGAAAGGCAGATGATGAAGATGATATAAATTAAGAAAGAAAATGAACAGATAGCCGTAAGTGGAAGAGGTATTTTTCTACCAGATTTATGTTTAAACTGGAGTAATGTTGAACAAATTTTGAGTGGCATTCTGTGTAAACGAGGCTACGCACTCTATATATTTATTGTGTGAAGATGTTTTAATATTATCACAATCTGTAACAATCGTCGATTCAATGTATATAAAATTCTACAGTTAATATTGAAATCCGTCCCAAAAATAAAGAACAAAAATGGTAGTAGCATTTCTTTTTGTCTGCATTTCTGTCACAGTGTCGTAATTTTCGAAACCTTGTTTACAGATATGGAGTTTATTACAGAAACGATTTTTGCTAACTCAAACTGGATTTGAATGAATTAAAATTAGAACAGGAAATGACATTTTGTGGGTGTCAAATTAAAAACTTTCTCTTTCTTTGAATAAATGTCGAAAAACGTATTTTCCAAAAAATGTGATCAAAATATAAAAAAATATGTTTTGGAATACGGACTTTCCGAGAACTTAACTATATATGAACTCATTCATTTATATAATAAACCTCAATTTTTTTAGTCGAATTTATTCATGCTTGATCAATATTTGTTTCTAAACATGTCAGATTGTCTGACGAGTCAAACTAGAGTTTCCTGTTATCAAATATGCCAATTTGAAGAATGCTAAAAAAATGTTTGTTCTTATTTCCAATGGCATATTAAACATGTTTTATTTTTTTTAATAAAGCCTTAGCCTTTGTGGCCTGCATTGGAATATTTTTTCTTTGTAAAATATTGAATTCAAACGACAAAGCTAATTGGAAACAACAATATTTTCTCAGTATTACTGAAAACTAATATATTAGAGTAAGTAATTTAAAATTGTTCCGGTTTTGGCTGGACTCATAAAAACTAACATTTTTTTGTAACATATTATCTGCGATTCATCTTTGTACTAAACTTTATAAATACCTTTAACGAATTTAATTACCAAGATTACCAAGATTATTATTATCCATGTATAATGTTCGTTTAATATCTTTTCCCGTCCTTATTTCAGATTCTTATTGCCGCAGCACGTCTCTTACTAACTTGTCATAAGAGTTATATAATATTATCGTACGAAACATATGCGATTTATTCTCCTTTACCAAGGTTTCTTAATTTCAAATATTATAGCACTACAAAAAATATTTGATAAACGGAAAATCTATATTTTCCTATTAATATTCGTTATTCTTTGAACCTATAACTTTTTCAGTTTAATGGTGTACCAAATTTTAATTATAATGAAACATTTCCCGTGCATTTCGATGTACTCCGTTCACTCCAAATTGGGCTTGTCATGGACGACTTTCAAGGTTCAAGAGAATTAAAAAAACAGAGGTAAAAAAATAAAGTTATTTTTTTTAAATTTTGCCTTCTTGTTTTGCTGTGAAAATCGTTCAAAATAAGATCCCGTCAGGTTGTATAGTTATCCCAGAAAACCGTATAAATTTAGATAATATATGAAAATGAATAAACCAATACCACTTTATGTGAATATACATATATACGTATATTAAAAACTAGTGCAAATTCAAACAAAAAATACCCTTGTCACTCGGCATCACACATCGGAATGCCCAATATAAATATTGTTCATTGTATCAACATTTGTTTAAGCTGACGAAGCAACAGTTTCCTGAAGCTGCTCTTTGCATAACAAATTTTACATTTGCGTATATCTCTTTGTTCTTCTCGCTGCATTTTCACGATTTCTTCAATATCGAAGTTGGAAAATAAACAAATAACAATGAACGCGGTGAGGAAACGCTTCAGGAATGCTTGCGAAATCTTATTAGCAGAATGGGACGGAATTAAAGTGGGTAATGATTTGCAAATTTTTCGATATTGAAGAAATCGTACTGAATGTGCTCAATGCGATCCTTCACTTTCATACAAGTCTTCATACATACTCACCCGTGATTAATTTTTGACTGCAAAAAATTCAGACAAAATGTGCAAAACATGGGGCGGTGGAATCAACTACTTGTGTTATGCTAATGTTAATTGAGAAAATGAAATTTTTAAGTCCTATTTAAGGAAATAAAGTTTGAGATACGAAAAAATTAAACTTTCAAAGCACTGGTCAATTCATTATCAAAAGTTACAAACTTTGCATTGGAATCTAAATTTTAGTGTTAACTTCATATTTTTCTAAAAAATTCAAGATATTAACCCTCGAGCGTACAGGTGACTTCAAAAGTGTTGATTTTATTTTTAAGAAATTTTTTGCGTAGACAAAAAAGTAATATAGTGGAAGTATTTATACTATATTTATGTAGTATAAAATATAATGAAAACAAGACAAACAAAATTTCTCTGTTTCTGTAAGAAACAAAAGTTTATAAGGGAACAGGTTTTATAAAGTGTAATTTCTGTAAATACCATAAAAAATTATATATAATAATTACACATAAACGTACAAAAATATTTATCGTCACAAAAATTTTTCTTATCGTTAAGTTTCAAACCAAAATATAATTTTCAAAATATAATAGCAAAAATTACTGTATGGTACAGACAAGTGTTAACCGTTTAATTTATTATTTTGTTCTCTTTTCTATGATATGTAACTGTCTATATGTCTATCTCATTTTAACTTGATTATTTACATTTGAGTGGTGCTAGTTGCCGTGTCACTCCACAAGTGACATGTGCGCTCGAGAGGTTAAGACAATATTAAATTTTTGTTGAGAAAATTCAGAGCGAGAAGCTTATACTAAACATTTGATTGTGTATAGTCACGGGCCTCAGGATATTTGACTAATTTTTTTATTTCTAAGTTGAAGATTAAAAAAATTCTTGACAAATCTAAAACTGACACTTGACAAATCTAAACTAACTAACTGCACAGCGATACTAATTGTGATGTAGTTTTTAATAAGGACTATTGTATTCTACGCGAGCCAACGAGACATGGAGATATCTCGACTATCCCTACCATAACAAATTTAGAAGTCCATAAAATATTTTTATACAATTTTTTACTACTGGTTTTTTATTTATCTATATGTACTTCATAATATTTTACAAAAAACAGCAAAATTTAGTAGTCAATTACCCTATTGTGTAAAATGGATGAAAAGTGCCTGTAAGCGCTGTTCACTATATGTAATGATGACCTTACATCGGACCCCTAAAGGTACTATCACGGCTAAAAGATTTAAGACCCTTGACATTATCTTCACTTTCATAAACTCGCGTATATAACCTTATGTTTCTAAATATTTTTTGTTTGTCATCACTCGTTCATTCATTCCACATGTCTAAACCATTACAATCAATCTTTCTTAAAAACATTTCACTTTTATTTGTTACGTTCCAGTGATTGTCCAATTGCAGATTCGTAATGAATTATCTAGCTTATACCACGTTTTTGCTCTCTTAGTCTTTTTCTTATGCATATATCTTTCAGACTTTTAAAAAAGCGTCTCAAAAATGCATTTATCACATTACCCACCATTTATGATAATATATTACAAACTCCGATATCACACTTTAAATATTCTGCTCTCTTTGGCACATTCCACAAGTATGCTTCATCAGTAACATTTGCAGAAACTTGCGACTATAATAAACTAACCCATAAAGTAGATCGTAACAAATGTTGCGGGCGTTTAAAGGATGAATGCAAGATTATTTTTTGTTTGAAGGCATTGTATGTAGTTGGAGAATATCACACGTAATTAAAGATGAAACCATATTATTCAAAAACATTACCTGTGCTGGTGTCTTTATGGAGAGTCACCCTTTCCTTGGCTAAAACGTCGTTAAACGCTGGCCAACCACAACCAGAGTCATATTTTGTATTCGAACTGAACAAATCTTGCCTGCACACGATACAGACGTAGGTTCCTGCCTCGTAAAATTTATTGTAACAACCTAAAACATAAATGCAATTTTAGATGCACTCTTCAAAAATTTGATTTTTAAGATCTTTCCTATACAATCTTAACAATCGCAATCGCAAAGGCAATCTTATGTATGATGTTAAACATAATAATGAATGAGTCAAATGAAGTATATTTAGCTGTGGATATTATCAATGTTTACTTTTTCCGTATTTACTTTTAGGTGTAAATTATTTAGAGGAATGTTATTTAATATTACATAATAAATATTGAATGATGTAGATTTTGGTCTGTATAACATTATTAAGAGTCTTGACAGCATATTCATGGTGGTTAGATGAAGATAAATTAGAGCAAGTAACTTTTAGAAGCGTACTTTATTTTTGGTTTCCAAACAGGCAGTGGAAAAAGTTAACTTTTCCTAGAAAAGCTACTCATTACATTGTAGTCGTTTTTTATAAATTTTTATTCATGGTACCTAAAAATGATAATATAAACATTGGAAAAAAATTAGAAAACCCCATAGATATCTAGGCAAGGCATCTTTGATTCGAAACATTGTTTATAATTATTATGTGTAATAAAACGTGATTTTTTAATTGATTATAAACGGAAAAAAGGCTTAAAGTAGTGACATCCATTAGATTTTGAGAAATTGGGTTATTTCTGAGATATAAAGTAGAATGCTGCATATAATAGTATATTGTTGTCACTTTATTAAAATTACACGTTTTGAATGCGAACAATTTCTTAAATAAATAGATATAGCTGGCTGTTATTTCACCAATTTTCAAAGGTTATTAAATGAATTATGAAAAGAAAAAAAGAAAAATTGTTATTAAAAATTTGCTGAATGTTTCCTGAATATAAAGTGTTTTAGGTCATTTGTGAAATTTTCTATTTAAGAACCCAAAAAAAAACTATTCAAATATGTCACCAGTCCTTCCGATAAAAACGTTTAAGTTACCTTTACATAAACCTTTTTGAAATGCAAATTAAAACGTTGAGATTTTGAATCGAAAGTTGAATTGATTATATCTATGTAGCATAAAGAAAACGGCATTTAACAATTCTAATACTATTGCCTTGAAAACGAAAGTAAGGTAGTTTATTAAACGAATATTTTTTATTTTAAAACTTCAGAACATTACCACATATTTTTTAGCTTATCGAAGAAAAAATTATTTTGAAATAATTTAAAATGGTAAAACAAATACAAACCAGTAAATGGTCGTTCAGTACCGGCTTCTTGAGTTATATGGTACTGGAGAGGCGTCAAGCGCTGCTTCAAGCTTTCTTTATCCTCCATCTTGCTAAGTACTTTGGCTGCAATATTTGTGATCTGTTATATTTTCAGGACACGGACCTCAAAAATGCTTTACTTTAAACTAAATTTAACTTACATTGGACTCACTGGGTTTGAATTTACAGAATGTTATAGACAATATGTCTGAAGAAAATTTTTCCAAAAAATTATTCGGAAGTCTCTTAAAGAACGTTCGTAAGTTCCTAGAAAGTGAAATACGAGTTCCTAGGAATTGCTGCAAAGTGGCTGCATAAAATATTGTAAAATTTAGAGCCGAAAATGGTTTTGTGTCTTTTTAAAAACATATTTTTGTAAATATAATTTTACTATTATAAAAAATAACTGAAAAAAAAAGAATGTGAGTAATAATACTATAACGAGTTGAATTTTCGGCAGTAAATTAAAAATACGCATGAACGAGATGCAATTTCTAACTTAAACAATGGTAAGTTTACAATATCGATTCAAGAAATTCCAAAAAGCAGCTGAAACATTAACAGTTCTACCGCGCTAATGGCACATCATAAAAGTTAAATATAAACAAAGTTATTTTATACGCGATTTAACGAGTTACTAGTATCTAGCAAGATTTTACTTACAAATTATTTTCTTAAAACTATTTCAGTCGGTAGAATTGATAAAATTTTAAAATACACAAAAGCAGGTGAAATTGCGCGCCCTACTACCCTATATAGCATAACATAATTTCTGTACTAAAACTATTTTTATATCCTATGAATAAAATGAATGCAACACCTGTTAGAAAATAATTATTTTTTCCGACAACCGTAACATTTTTTGCCGCAAATAGGCGCGAAACTGTTTTGTTGATTAATGTTTGTCTCATCAAAGCATACATACCGATAACTCCTAATTGGATTTGTAACTTATAAATACCACACAATTCGGGCGGTAGCACACGAATTCTTCAAACGACTGACTGACCGACAAGTTTATTAATCAGAACAAATCTCAAATGTGACAATTGGGTTTTAGTGTTACCAGCATAGATAATATATTAAGTTACCAGTTCAATTAGATATTTTTTTCTTTTTAAAAAGTTAGTTCTTGTTGAGCTTTTTATACCAATGACCGATAAAACATTTTAAAGCCTGTTATGAGGTTTAATCTTAAACAAGACAGTTTATAAATATACACCGATTTTAGTTACCAAATTTAGCAACAAAACTATAATAAAATCGTGAAAATTATGATTATGTATCAAATCATTTTTACATTCTTTAATAAATCTTATGAATTTTAGACTTACTTTTGAGCACTGCCATATTATATTTATACAGAAACCCTATTACATTTACTTCTGAACACAACTATATCATATTTATATAGAAATCCTATCATCCAATTGGTAAAGTCATGGCTAACAACTGATTTTTTTTATTATTTCTGTTATATTATTATTACCACATGCCTTTCCCATTTTATTTTGCATTGGTCCGTATTTTCATACGGTTTTTAGTTCGTTGTTTTTTAGATTAGCTTTTCTAAGGACTTTTTGGACTATTAGTTTCTCAAGTGATAAGTGGTTCACAGGCTCTCTATTGCACTGCTAGTTAATCAAAATGTATTTTACTCTATAATCTTCAGATAATCCATATTCATTCGTATTATCGAAACTAAGTTTTTTTTTAAATATTATAAATATTAATATTGTGCTATTTTTAATCACCCTGTTAAGTGTTATAAATATCAATCGGTGCTATTTTCAATCTCCCTGTTACGTGTTCGTTTCTAAGTCGGTCTATTCAGACCACTCCCTCCTGAGGAAAATAGTATACATGACGTGTAGTTTATTAGAGTACTGTTAATACATTGTCCCGCATTCAAAACCGCCCATTCATCGCCCAGCATTTAGAGTGGAGGTGCGCAAAATGTATCAGTGAAAAGAAAAGAGTGATATATATCATTTGATTGGAAAGATATATATATATCACTAATTCATATTTCTAGCTCCGTATCTCAGTACTCCGAGTTATTAACGAAATTATTTATTACGTATACGTTGAACCGTTAAATAATGATCATACAACATGGTGGTAAATAGTAATGACTGAATATTATGCACTATTGCTTGAAAATAAAAATAAATTCTACAAGAGTATCCACTTTGATTAATATTTTGCAGATTTAGGACAGTCAACCAAGATTCAAAGTATACATAAAATAACTTTAATGATAATTAAATAAATTGGAATATATTGGCGTATTTATACAATTATAAATTAGAATTTTGAAACGAAACAAAATAAAAAACAGTGAGCCGTCACGGGACGCCTGGCAGATGTGAAACATCGTGTTTTTACAAGTAATATGCATAAAAGACAAGATTATTACAGGAACTGAAAAAAATGAAAAAATAAAGTATTACGAATTTCTTACAGAAAATGGTGACTTTATTTACTAAACATTTATTTACAATTAATACAAAAATAATAAAGCACAGGTTATGTGTACCGTAGTAAACAACAGCGTCGAACTGAGTGAGGAGGGGGTCGCGTAGTCGGTTGCGCATGGCGAGACGTCGCCATACCGTACACATATTTAACTATATATATATCTTAGTATAGCGTGGCAACCCGTCGCCACGGCAAGCGTCGCCACGTCAACGTTCCGGTTTATACCAGCGCCTATAGATGTTTCACATGAAAAGTGTTTGTTTACGCAGATATTTTGAGCGAACTAAAATATACTTTATCCCAGCGTTCACATTCGATCGCGAGTAGCTACTTTCGGCGCATATGTGACTAATTTACAGTTCGATCGTTTTCTTTTCTTTCATGTAACGTTAAAGCATATACTTTTACAGCTATCTTCAGGACGCGACGAGTGAGCAAATGACTGATTTGGTGAAACTATAAAGACACCGATCACTCCCGTGCTAGTGGTGTACTGATACATTTTGATTTCATGTGAGCGAGTGATAGATATGATCGTAACATGTGAGCTATATCTTTTATATCTCTCATTCATGAGTTACACATCTCTAATTTAAAGCATTTAATAGATGGATCTATTAGGATCGTTCCACGCAGACCGGTCTAGTATGCGTTCTTCTGTGACATGTAGCTTATCAAACTGCTATTAATTCATCACTCAACAATCAGAGTATATGATAGATCTTATAGCCGTATTTTGCACTCGTCCCCTTTACTCTTTTATCAATTTCCTTTCTGTTCCTGTTGCTGAGATTGTTTTGTGAATTACATTGCTATCTATATTATTATTATTACTAATAACTGAGAGCCGAGAGCATAGATATTTAATATGAGTGACAACGGATACCGCCATGATCCGTGAGTATCGTATGACAATGACTTCTGGTTTTTTTAAGTTGTATGCCTTTAAACTTCGTTATTTTTTCTAGTTTTATTTTATTTAAACCTTTATATATATATATATATATATATATATATATATATATATATATATATATATATATATATATATATGTATATATATATATATATATATATATATATATATATATATATATATATATATATATTAATTACATATGAGTGACAGTGACCGTAATACAATGTCTTTTCGTTTTTTTTAAGTTTTATACCTTCGTTACTTTTTTCTTCTTTGAAGTAAAACTTCTTTACGCACGCTTGACTTGAGGAGTAAGCTGGTGAATGCGTGACGAGAGCGTTACGAAAAGTGTGATCGGGTGAGGCGAACGGAAGTTGAGAGGGAGATATAAGTTAGTGAAGATATATATATATATATATATATATATATATATATATATATATATATATATCAGTCAGTAGTTTGTTTGCGAGTTTCCTAACGTTACGCGAACGATGATTTTTTGATTATTTCGTAATTTCATTTCGTTCTTGAACAATTTTTTAAATTATTATTTTGTTCAATACATTAAATATTCTACGTTTAAACTGAATAAAATTGTAAATTCATTTTAAAGTTCATATTTTGTGAATTTGAAGTTTTACTTCAGTCGTGTGGTCTAAAACACACTCGTTTTTTTAAAATTTTATTTACACTGTTATATATGTTATATATTGTATGATTATTTTAACGACATTTGTTATTAGCGACAGAATAGTCACAGTTATGTACTTATTTTATGTATTGTTATTGCGTAATGTTAGCAATTTAATATTTCAATTTAATTGTATTTATTGTTTAAATTTATGTT
The DNA here is from genome assembly GCA_039881145.1 of Druceiella hillmani. Classification (NCBI taxonomy): domain Eukaryota; kingdom Metazoa; phylum Arthropoda; class Insecta; order Lepidoptera; family Hepialidae; genus Druceiella; species Druceiella hillmani. Next base: position 9,180,747 of record JAYKKI010000035.1, read on the forward strand.
CATTGGAGTTGTTTTGTGGAAAAAATTCTCTATCTCACTATCACTTTTGATATGATTTTAATTTGTCGTATTTGTAAGCAAAATATGAAAATAACGATAAATTTTAAAATATTTCATAGGTTTTGGAATTTATTTTATCCTATATTTTTTTAAAATAACCTATTATTACGAATGAGCCTATTAAGTACGAGTTGAAATCACGCTCCGAAGTATGTGTACTCGGATCGGTAAGCTACTATTTATATTGGCTGAATGTGCGACATCAGCGCCGCCTAGCGTCCGCAACTTTATAGGCGCTTCAAATTTATTTGTACGCTTCAAATTAACGGGCTCTTGTAAATGTTTACGTGTATAATATAAAACTAGTTGTGTTCCTAACTATGTATCAATTGTTCTTTTGTTATTTTTGTTGAAATATACTTAAGTATTATTCGTGTTTTCAATAAAATTGTATTAAACACGCTAAAATTGTATTACATTGTGTCTTGTTATTTATTGTAATGTAGAGCATACAATAAATAACAAGAATAATAGCAAGACTTTAGTTGTCCGTACCTAGGATATACAATATCTTTTTATTTTTAGCTCAATAAAATGAGTAAAATAATGTTTTATATGTTTTTTTAAAAATTATTATTTTTTTATTTACAATCCGATTATCTTTTTATTCATAAATTTTACAATTTATTACACAATAACCATCGTGCCATATTTTGAATATTTGCTCTTAATGCATAAAAATTAAATACGAATATAGTACAGCAAAATGCTAATTTGCGATTTTTTTTAAGTTAAAGGATATATATATATATATATATGTATATATATATATATATATATATATATAACGAAATATTTAAAAAATTACATAGTAGTCATTATTTTATTACAAAAATTTATTTAAAAAAAATTTACTTACAATGAATGTTTTACTTTTTTTCTTGCTGAAGTATTTTTCTATATGACTTTAAATTTATATTTAAAAGTATTCTACACACACAACAAACAAGTAAACATAAATGTTAATAATAACAATTTATTGAATATATTTGGCGTTAATTTTGTAGATATTCATTATTCACAATTAAATGAAACTACGTGATGTAGTATTATTTCTACTCTATTTAAATTCTTTACCACGACCTAGGTTTTGTTGTATTACAACATCTTCAGGTGAGCTATTAGCAAAGATATCTTTGCTAATAGCCCACCTGAACACGTTGTAATACAACGAAACCTAGGTCGGGGTTAAAGAACCTAAAGAAAGTAGAAATAATACTACATCACGTAGTTTCATTTAATTGTGAATAACAATTTACAAAGTATTGAAAAGGTAAATAATTATTACGTTTAAATATTTACTTTATGATATTATTTTTGAAATATACATTTTTGAAATTATATTTTCATGGATCTTCTTTAATTATTTTAATTTCTTGCATGTTCATTGTTGCTGAAATACATTTTCCCCCAATTCTTAATTTCGTCATCTTTTCAAAATTTTGTAAAATTTTAATAACCCCTTATTTAACGTTTTCTCTTATTATCACTATTCATATTTATATGCTTGTTAAATATATAGTATATAATTATAAATTTAAAGTGAAAATAGTAAAAAAATTGCAATACAAAAATGGATGTATTATTGTGAGTAATTTTTTTATCTAATAAATTTTTCATAACAAAATAATCGCAACCGAGACCTATTTTTTTAAATACATCGTTTTTTATGTATATTCTTTCATTAAAACATCAGTGAAATTCACATTATTACTAAACTGCACTGGTTCCAGAAGGAAACCTGATGATATACATAAGTAAATTATATTATCTGTGATAATATTTAACACGAGCCTTTAGATATTTCTATTTCTGCTACAGCGAGCGCTGTGGTCGATTTCGTTACTCCCACTCTGTAGTCCTCACCCCGCCAATATGAATATGTATGCAAGTTTTCACGACATTTCTAATATATACTATCAATGCCATCTGGTGACAAATTAAATAAAGTCTTGATTATATTGGTGACATTTTTTCGTGTAAAATCCCCGTATTGTACATAATGCAAATAGTCAAAAATATATGTGGTGCCTAATACGTTTTTGTTCCGTGGCCTAAATATGGTGTCGCCCGTTGTACAAAAGCATTTTAATAACACAATAAAGTACATAGTTTTTCTAAGCCTCGCACTCATATAACATCTTCACATTCAATGACATTTACTGTTTTTTGCTGATAAAATACCGAAAGTTGTTATTTCGATCATTTTCAAGCGACTTTTATGTTTCTTGCACTGCACTTACCAACATTAGCTTTACGTTCAAATGAACGTACAATGCCATGTTCATGCAAAAACTGTCTAATAGACATGGAACAAAAAGTATTTTTTTACATAATTAGAAAAATATTATGAAACATTTTATCACTTTTTATATTTTACAGGTGGTTAGGATGAAAAATTATATTATTGAAATGTTTTAAACCATGTCGAAAATAGCGCCATCTATTAATTATTTTTCAAATAATTTTAGGGTTTAAGCGACATCTAGCAATAAAAGTATTCATTTCTTTGAAAACAATGTTATGAGCAGTAATGGAACAACCTCTAATACAGAATGGAAATAATTAGTTTCGATGCTAGATGGCGCGACTTCACAAAAGACTTGTCTGACAGTGAACATCAAAGTTATTAACGAACTATATTATTTTCTCTTAAATTTTTCTATTTTATTTTATAACTATTTTTTATGTAATCAAACATAACAAATGCAAAAACTTAAAATTTATCACGGTTCTAAAGCATCTTCTTATGATGTTATCTAAATAAGTTTAGATTTCATAAATTTACAGTACATGTGTCCGATATCAAATTTTGTTATGGTTGTACCATAAATATATGTGTTTATATATTTATGGTACAACCATAAAGATCTATGCACGTTCGTGCTCTTTTATTTGTATGTAAAGTATTTGTATTGTTTGGAAAAAATTTAGTTGTATTTTCAATTTGTTTATTTTATATATATACTTTTTATTTTATATATATATACTTCTTATTATTTATACTTTTTATTAGTCTTTGCCAGAAGTCTTTCTATTAGTTTAAGTCAGAACGCTAAGTTGGTGTTGTCTAACTTTCTGACATTGGCAAAGGATGGAACGCCATGAAATAAAAGAATATCAAATAAGTCGAAAATTAGTCTTCGACACGAATTTATTTTTAGATGCACGAACGCCATACGATCAAAGATAAAGATATTTTTAGATGTACAAGAAACACAAATGATCACAGCGTCACATCTCATGAACTTTTGGTTACGTATATATTAATGTCAGTGTATTTTTGTTCTTCCGCCATGAATATAATTATAAAACACGGCACGTTCTTGCGCAATGAATATAATTGATTAGAAAATCAATAAATAATTGCAGAATATGAAAAAATATGACTGACTAAGGAAAGACATTTTTTTAAAGGCGCCCTATATAGGGAAGACATGTTTAATTCTCAATTACAGCATGAAAAAAAATCAACAAAATAAATTGGTGAACATTTCTGAAATTATAACCTTTTAAGTTCGAGTAATGTAATTTCTGAAGTTTATACCCATCTATTTTGTTTTTCATCCCATAAAATCGTATCTTGTTGGTAGTTGAGCCAAATCTTATTACCTTTTCATTCCGAAATCTTTGTATGGCTGTTTTATTTTTTTTTCTGATCTCGTCTTAAAAACGTAACACAAAAAGGAACGGTTTTTTCCAAAACCAGCTAAGTGAACATTTCAAGGTAACTATTGGTGCTGGAAATTTAACTATAGAAAAACAATCATGATGTTTGTAAAAGTTATATAAATCGAAGTAAACAGTTATAAACAAACCTAATGTGCGATCGGCAAAATGAGTTCGTGTACATAGTATATACTTAATATATATCTTCAAAAAATTTTGAGCGCATGCAACGTGACAGAAGTGAAACTTCTTTAGCGATCTAAACCTTAGAGAGAGAGAGAAAGAGTTGAAATACATACAACACATATGCATGCGTACACTTCAAAGTTGCAAACGTGCTTAAGGGCAGAATAAATACGTTGAGTTAAATATTAAACTAAACTAAACTAACTGTACGTCCATAGATTGTATTAAGTTCGTATGAGAAGATTTTAATACTATAAATTCAGAAAAATACAAATCGACATAAACATACAATAAGATCTTAATATAAATTCATACATACAATTTGTCAATTAAAAAAATAGCTGCGATGCCAGTACCAGAATACGGCTAAATGTAGCTGAAGGAAGTTTGGGTGTATTGCTTCCAGGGTTGCCATTATATAAAATCGCCTTTTCCGGGACATTTCTACTACTTGGTAACTAAAACCAGTGATTTAAGAAAAAAAATTAGTTTGACCCAGCAAAAGGTTTTTTTGAACCCAAATAACTTTAAGATTAATAAAAATACATAAAAAAGTTGTTTTCTTTTGCCAAAATACAAAGTGAACTTTTTAATAAAGTTTATTGACTTATTAAATAATTATAAGTAATTTAATTTAAAAACAGTCGTTATGTAAATTGAAGTTGAATTCTAACTCTTCGCAATTTATTTGAATTTAAATTTATGCCTTGATTTGATCCGTAATCACGCGACTCCGGTCTTTCCATTGATCAATCTAGCAAAATGTAATGTAGCTATGGCATGTACAGGTTTACGAAAAATGTCAATAAAGACAATTTTAAATAATTACCATAATTATATACATTTCCGGGACAAATTTATTATATTCCTGGACACGGGACAATATCACAAATTCCGGGACAATCCCGAATTTTCCGGCCATCTGGCAACCCCAATTGCTCCTGTTGTGAATTATATTTACGACAACTATATGTGCGGTTTCATTGCGGATTTATAAATAAATTAAGTATATAGTTTGTTAAATTTGTAATGGACGAAGTACACGCAAAATTAGTAATAAATAGATAAATAAATCGACAAAATTTTGACGGCTTACTTTTGACACACATAACGTACAAGATGGCTGATAGCCAGTAGTAAGCGCCATTTTTGTTTGTTTTCAGGTATGCGTACACTTCTTGTCTTATTCTATCTCTTTCGGTTGTCAGTTAAGTACCTATTTTTCGGCCTTCTTACGATAATTTTTTTAAATTCAAAATGTTACATAACAACCCTCTATGAATTCGACCTTGACATTTTACGTCCAAAGAATTTTGACATCAATATAGTACATAATATATTAATTATATTCATTCAAAGTCACATAATCTATTTGAAAGTAGGTACGGAACCTGCGACGCTCCTCAAATCACATTTGGGTTTTTGCTTCACGTCGCCAAATTGCATATTTTATTTTTACGTTATATTTAAAAAAAATCATATGAATGAAGCGATTTACCCCAAAGGGGATGCAAACGAAATGGTTTAAAATCATTAAAGTTAATATCCTAAATTCAAAATTTGGCATCATATTTGGAGTTTAGTCCTTAAGAATCGACTACAATGTATAGCGCGTGGTATGAAGTTTTATGAGGAGTAAAATCAGAAGTTCAGAGCGTTAAAAAAAGTGTAATGAGCTAATTTCAGACACATCTTTTATTGACATCGAATTATTTACTGACAGTTGTAAGCGTCGTTTATTTTGGCTAAAAGTATTGCGTTTAACAAAAGTAGTATAATGAATATCAGAAAAAGAAACTACACGGAAACAGAGAAAAGGCTATGGTTGCATATATTTGTCTCTTGCAAAGATGTAATTGAAAATAAACGCACCGACGGAGCAAACATGAAAATGAAAAAAGGCCGAGATACCTGTATAATGCTAGTGGTATTATTAATGAAAGGGTAAGTACAGCCAAATGTTCATGTTTATAATAAAAATAGAATAGAATAGAATTTATTTAAGGAAAGGATCACAAAACAAGTTATAGTCACGTAGATGTACAATAAAAATATCATAGTATAAAACTCGACCATACTCCAATTATGTGTGCACAAAATGGTTAGTGTATTTTCGTATACATTTTCGAGGGTTACTTGTGTTGTTAAATATATTACAAAATGTATTGATCAATTATTAAAGTATTAACTCAGAACTATATTATTTTCTACATACTGAACAAAACATTAATTCTATCGTAGCTAGTTTTAATTTATAAATAATATGTTTTGCATTTCTTTTTAAATGTTAATAATTTCGGTTCAAAAATGTCCAAAGACAGATGTTGAGAAACAATATCATTATACAATCAGCACATTCGAATTATGGGGTTATAAAAAGAGGTATTATTGTTATAAACTTGTAGTACGAATAATCTCTGTAAAAGAATATTGGATCTGAGTCAAGTGTTGAAGTTGATTGGAAGAGGATGTCTCCTCTTCGGACAATAAACATGCTAATGTATGATTTTATATAAATATAATAGATCAACGCTTTTTCTCCGTGCAGCTAGGGATGACAAATTAAATCTCTGTAGTTGAATTTCATAGAATATACAGTATCATCCAAGGTGAAGTCAGAATTAATTTGTTTGATAAATACAGAATTAATTTGTTTGATAAATAGAGAATTAATTTGTTTGATAAATACAGAATTAATTTGTTTGATAAATAGAGAATTAATTTGTTTGATAAATACAGAATTAATTTGTTTGATAAATAGAGAATTAATTTGTTTGATAAATACAGAATTAATTTGTTTGATAAATAGAGAATTAATTTGTTTGATAAATACAGAATTAATTTGTTTGATAAATAGAGAATTAATTTGTTTGATAAATACAGAATTAATTTGTTTGATAAATACAGAATTAATTTGTTTGATAAATAGAGAATTAATTTGTTTGATAAATACAGAATTAATTTGTTTCATAAATACAGAATTAATTTGTTCGATAAATACAGAATTAATTTGTTTACACGAATGTAATTTCTTTTTTTTAAAATAATGTGCTAAGAAACGTATACTTTATTTATTTCGTTAGGTAAAAGGAAGTCAACTGTGTCGAATTTGGCTTAATATAAAAGGGAAACAGAGAAGACAGCTGGCAAGGGAAAGGCAGCAGCTGATGGCCTGAAAGTAGCAGCTGATGGAGAGGAGACGCGATTAGCGACATCCAAATTGACGACGTCGTTTCCTGAAGAGCGCCAGGGCAATTGTAGAAGTCCCATCAAACGATTCTGCCCAGCAATTCAATCGAGATAAACAACGCGAATTTCGATAAGTGTACAATTATTTTTTTAATTATAGTGTTTTTTGGAAACTGATACATATATTAAAGGTGCACCGAAAGTTTTTAGATTGATTTATTTTAAGTGAATTTTAATCGAATTTATATTTAATATTCAAGAATAATTTACTAATTATGACCTTTATTAAATTAATCACATTTAAGATTACAGATTGTAATATTAATTTACCAACCGTTAAATTAGATTTTTATTTTATTTTCTTTCTAGTGATATGCGAAATGTGTTGAAATTTCAAATTTGTAAATTTGTGATAATCATAAATAGACATTAAATTAATTAGACTCAATTATCTACAGATCCGTCTGAGCAAAAATCGACGAGTAGAAGTGAAGTTTTTTTCTGAAACTGCGGAAACTGTCGACCGAGGCGACGGAAGATGTTCCTGCTGGTCTGTGTAAGGATGAGGTGCAGGAAACCATGTTGGACGTGGACACGAATGTACCAATACGCAGGAGACGCATCAGCATGGAGCATTCAGATATCCGGCTTACTTTCAGCCATGGTCAGTTGCTTTAGACGGAAGAATTAAAAAGAAAATGCATGAGGCATGATGGAGCAGAGATAAGGAGGAGAAGGCGAGCTCCATGAATTCCGCGAGGAAATTTTGTTAAGTCATGCTCGAGAAGCGAAGGCTCGTGCTTAAGTTGCAGAGAGGGAATTGAAAAATAAATGAAATACGTTTTTAGATTATTACTTTTTTTATATACATTTTTATTCTATTTAAAATTAAAAAAAAAGTGTAGTCTCAGAGGGCACTAATGGTTACTTAGATATTTTGTTCGGATACATATTTATAACACTATTTTGTGTTTTTAAATTTTGTTTTTTTTTTCTTTATTTCGTTTTAATTTTTTATATACCTTATTTATACAATTTTTATTTTCATTATTTATTTTTGTAAATTTTTCTGCTCATATTGTGTTTTATTTTATATTTTTTAAATTTCGCAACACGCAGTTAAATTTTCAATAACAAATAATATTTTGTTGTGTGTAGAAAGGCAGGGTAGCTGTTTAAAACATTTAAAAACTAAAAAAAGGTTTATGTTTATATTTTTGATCTTACACAAAAATGGTGGAAATTGTTTACTAATTGTTAAAGTCGCCCTTATATTGTCAATATTTGTTAATAAGGGTCTATAAGTATACAATTTGTTAAGAGATTGGTAAAACAAATGTTCAATGAAGTGGTGTATTGACTAATGAAATAGAATTTTCATATTGAAACACTATGAAAGAATGGTTTGTATTATCTAGTTCAAACGAATTTAATGTACTTTTTTGTTTCAGTTATGGGCAAATTGAACCATACATTGTATTTCATTAATAGAACTTTTACTTAATATAGCTTCTGTCATCATTTGCACTCGAATTAAATGTATCACAATACAATATGATTTTGAAAGTATTTGTTAAATTACCAAATATGAAGAGTAAATATGTATTGGTAATTTCCTGAATTAAATCAGTCACTGGTTTATATAATCTAGTCAAACTAATTCAATGCACATTTTAACATTCTAGCTATAGGTAAAGTGAACCATCCAGTGCAAGCTAATTTTAATGCATATTTTAATATTCTAGCTATAGGTAAAGTGAACCATCCAGTGCAAGCTAATTTTAATGCATATTTTAATATTCTAGCTATAGGTAAAGTGAACCATCCAGTGCAAGCTAATTTTAATGAATATTTTAATATTCTAGCTATAGGTAAAGTGAACCATCCAGTGCAAGCTAATTTTAATGCATATTTTAATATTCTAGCTATAGGTAAAAGAAATCATGTCGCTAGACAGATTGAATTTCAATAGTAGAATTTTTGAATCCCATTTTAAAATACTAATTGGGTATTTGACTAAATTTTTTTTATTTCATTAATCATAATTTCAAGGTACAAGCTAATGAAAAGTGAAACAATTTTTTAATAATCTTAAAAATTGACCGAGTTATAAAAGTTTCAATTTAATCTTTAGACAAGGACGGGAATACTGTGTTGTGAGGTCATTTAATATTATATTCTATATTATATATATATACATATATATATATACAATATTGCATATTATATTCTACGAGAGGAAAAGAGACAGGGCTATACCTAACCCTATCCATATCTTCAAATTTAAAAGCCTATAACTCTTATTTTTCAATCAATTTTTGAATTTTTTTCAAAACTGATTTTTAATTATATTATACAATATTGTACCAAAAATATCAAAATTTAGAATGAGTCAACTACCGTATTAATAACTTCTTAAAAAGCAATTTATTCCTGATTTCTAATTAATGCTATATATATATATATATATATATATATATATATATATATATATATATCTCATTCCAAGACAATCGTACTTAAGGAGTGAACTCCAGCCGCGCCTCAGAGCACGACACGCACAATTTTTTTACGTATGTATGTATATATACGAGTATTTTAACTTGTATTGTCCACCGATAATTCTACAGCTTTTGGAGCGAGAAAAGCTGTGCTGATCATTTCTAGATTTTCACAATTTTCTCCCTCTTTGGTGCACCCAAGAGGTTGTACTTGAATTCGATATACAGTAATAATACTGTAGCTATTGAGATGTGAATATAAATGTGTTGCAAAAACTTTTATCAAAATTAAAATAAATAATATATAAAATAAATAGCGACATCTAGTGGAGAAATATTAACTTACACGTTTCTGGTATTTTCTTGCAATAGAAACAGATGTCGCTGCTAATTAATAAAATATTATAACAATTTCTTAATTAATTATGTAATAATAGAGCCGGGTAATCACATTGATGATTTCTTGGCTTGACTATAGATGATAAGATAAGCTTCTGAGACGCAAAATGGTAAAATTTAATTAAAATCCGACCAGAAGTTTGTTTTTATATTAATATTTCTCGCTTGTCACGTTGCATTTGCTCACAAGAGACGATTTTACTGTGATAATTCCGCCATCGGTCACATTTAACTTTTAAGGCAGTAGTAAAGGTTTATAGATAAATACTTAGCATCGGAACATTATAGTTTCATTTCATCATTTTCGGTATTAAACTCTGAAAATATAGTTTACAAATACTAAAATGTATAAACTAGAAGGCCTTTGCTAGAAAAATATTGGACGTTGACGAGAAAAAGAAGATTAATAGGGAGTATTTTAATATAAACTTGGTTCAAATATTTCTTTTTCCAATTATTTACCAACCAGATATTATATTTAAACCATTGTCGTCTTAATGAATTTCTTTTTAAATGCATAAAATGATGAATAAAAGTGCAAATAATGCGAGGGTAATTCTAATTGTCGCAACGCAACACTATTGGTTAGAACGAAACATGACGTCAGAATCTATGTCAATACGCTCGTATGTTGAGATTTTGGGCAGTATTTGTTGTGTTTGACAAGAAAAAATAGTGTTCTGGGAATATTTTTTATATCTAGTTGCATTTTTATCATCCTAGAGAATCGTCAAGAACGATGACTGAAAATAATTTTTTGAACGCACAATCGGATAATCTGCAGAGAATAGATGCGTTTATTTTTATTTTACTTCAAATCCAGATTTTAGGTCTCTTGAGGTCAAAGAAGTGGTGGCTGGAAGGTAATTGTTTTAATACATGATTTATAATAATAAATTATGTACATTTTTTATGCATAAATACACTCATAGAGAGCAATAAACATATTGTTTAACATTTTAAAAATATGTCCTCATACTTTCTATATTTCATTAATTTATATGTAATGTTATTTACATTCAGTCAAGTTTATTACGTCACAGTTACCTTTTATGTATTTTGGTAATGGTAATGTTAATTTTTTCTTAACTTAAAAAACAAAAAAAAAAGGAAAGTCGTATTAAACTTTTATAAACTAGTTTATGTACACAGTTATCTGCTTGTGTGATTGATATTCAATACAAAACTTACTTATGATTAAGTGAAATCATTCTAGCTATCCAAATGAAACATACTTACATTAAAATAATCTTCATAACAATGCAAACAACTTGTTGGAGATACTTTATCTCTTCTCATAACCTCGCATCATTGTTTTCGTATTTTTAAATATCTCGGGACATGGAAAAACAGTTTATCAGGTGCACTTCTAATATAATTTTTGCACTTATGCACAATACAATACTTATAAAGAGGCTTTCGACCTTCTTCTACGGTTTAAACGGCTATTATACTGAAAATATGTTTGAGGTGAACACCTGGGCATAGCTTGTGACGTCATCTAAGGCGCGCGAAAATGGCGCCGTTTAGGTAGCTTAAATTTATTGACAATAAAAATTTTTTTTTTTTATTTTAATTGTATTTACAACAGTATTTATATTTTTTATTGTGCTATAACGAGGTAAACAGTGAATTAAAAATATGAAATATTTCATGCACGTTCCCTACCGGGGAAAAACTTCTATAGATCGAAAGTCATCTACAGAAGTTTTCCATTTATTTCCAAGTCAAGTTTTGTCGATTTATTCTGCACTTCTGCAGCGTATACTTGTGGAAAGAGGTATCATCATATCTCGACTATTCATCGACTAACGACTCAGGAAATGAATATGGACTTTTCCGACGAGTCGGAGACACGATGTTTTGCACTACGGAACCTTTTTTGCGAGTCTTTAATAATTAATATTTTTAGAGTGTTTTTTATATCTACAGGCGTATAAAATATATTATTATATTTAAAAAATATATTAGTACATTGTACACTTGAACATAATGTAGAGTTCAAGCTGATTAAGTTGAATTTCAGGCTTTTAACCTCGCTCGTTTGGATGTAATCAGACAGACAGTCACACAGATAACGTAAGAGGGGTACACATATACTGATTTATTTCGGAAAAATATTTCATAGAGGTCATTGTTATTCGTTATCATATTATTATTAATTAGATTTAGTGAGCTGATATGAAAAATTCCTTTTCCCTATCTAGGTACCATATTACAACAGTACTACTTCGCCGTCTAAAGATCGTACTCTGCTAAGAGCCACATAAGTTTGTTGAATGTTTCTTTTAGAAGCTTAGTTATTAAGACTAATAATAAAGAGAAAAATCAAAATTTTGATTAAGCCCACGACATATGTAAACATTTTAATCGAAAAAGTATGAAACAAAAAGCAAAACTAAACTATTTGAAAAGAACCCACGACGGATGTAGCGTTGTAATTGAAAAACGATTAAATATTTTTTTGAACACCCCCCTGACTAAAAGAAAGTAAGAACCTATTAATATAATTGTAAACCCAAGAAAATCCGTCGGGGCTGCCGTCACCATTTTCGTTCCCAATATCGATTACATTGTAGCAGCATGGAAAGGCTATTTGCGCACCCAAGAGAATTTCAACTAGTCCCAAACTGACAAAACTGCAAAATTTTAGGCATAGGCAGGGCATGGCAGCCCCAACGGATTTTCTTGGGTTTGCAATTATATTAATAGGTTCTTACTTTCTTTAATTGGGCGGATCTTCAAAAAAATGTTAAATAGTCTTTCAATTCCAATGAGAACATCCGTCGTGGATTTTCTCAACATTTTTAATATTGCTTTTTATTTTATCATCTTCTATACATTATTTGTGATATACATGTGAAACATCTGCTTAAAATGTCACGCATATAGGTCATAATTGTAGAAACCATGAGACTGTGTCAGATCTGTGGACAGATTGCAAGTTACTATTTTCATTTCAATGTTTATGAATATTTAAACATAATTTTATCTTCGTTCAAAAATTTCAAAAGACGACACAGAGTATTTCTAAACCAATTTGACATCTCAATAAAAGTATTTTTGAAATGAAAACATTTGGCACTTTAATTTGTACGGGTTTTTGAAATACCTCTATTCAGAACCCTGAGAATTGCTGAAAATTGATGGTGGCTGTTATATATTTTTGAAATCTTTGTAGGACTTTTGGTCTGTGATCTCACAAGAAAGGTATTTTTGAAATGCAAACATTTGGCACTTTAATTTGTACGGGTTTTTGAAATACCTCTATTCAGAACCCTGAGAATTGCTGAAAATTGATGGTGGCTGTTATATATTTTTGAAATCTTTGTAGGACTTTTGGTCTGTGATCTCACAAGAAAGGTATTTTTGAAATGCAAACATTTGGCACTTTAATTTGTACGGGTTTTTGAAATACCTCTATTCAGAACCCTAAGAATTGCTGAAAATTGATAGTGGCTGCTATCTATTTATGATATTTTTATAGGACGTTTGGTCTGTGATTTTCCCATGTTTGAAGAATAGTATTGACACAGCAGGGAGGAAATTATAACTCACTTCGTGCTATTTTATTGAAGAGAATGCCTGTGTTTCCAAAAATTTTACAAATGTAGCAAATTTTTACATTTGTCATTATGAAAAAGCTTTATAACAATTAGACAGACTTCTAGAAAGAAATGAAAAATAAAAGCACGAAAATTGCCAAAAACTGAGTTACGATATTCTTCCTTGGGGATGTCGAATTATATATTTATACTGTTCTTCTTTGGGAATCTAGAATATGTAGTGTCTAGCTTCTAGCCACAATAATTTTGGTAAAATCACGATGACAGACAGACAAAAGATTCTACGGAAAATTAAAAGGGAACTCGCTTTATATAGTTATGTATGTATAGTGTCTCGTTCCAAGCCACAACAATTTTGGTGAAACCACGATGACAGACAGACAAAAGATTCTACGGAACACTAAAAGGGGTTCAATTATTGTTAGTTACTTTTTTCCAGCTCCAACTGCAGAAGCAAAAATTGTTATTTAACAATTTCCTAGGTTTTGAGGTGTACTGCGCATTTTCCTTCAAAGTCACCATTCATGCTATCAATTTAATGACATTTATTTGTCGCACCTTGACATGATAAGGTTTAATTTTAGTTACCGATAAGTGCCACAACAACTGTGAGGCTCCGATAAATCAAATTTATCGTTCTTTATAGTTATTGCTTAATCGATTCCCTTCTTTCATAAAGCAGTGATGATGCCACCTAGCATTCGAAGAATTCTAAGCGTGATTGAGGAAATGGACCGGAGATAAGATCTAAAATACGTGAAGTGCTGATGGGTGAAAAGGCCCGGTGTGAACGAGTAAAGTACTTGTTCGAATTTGATGTACTGTTCCGTCTCGAATTTTTGTTCATTACAGAGATGGTGATATGTATTAATTTGATGAGAAAATCACTCGATGTATACAAACTAAACTTACTCTTTCGCTCTCGTACGAAATGAGTCTTTATTTGTGCAACCTCTCTTTCATTTAATCAATTTATATTTTCTCGCCCGGTACGGATTACCTGTGTTGAAGGACAGTTTGTTCGCGTCGTTTCGCTATCGTCGCACCGTTTGTGCGTCGATTTCTCGGAAAAGGATAGACGGAGTTCATTTTATATTTAAAAGTTTAACAACTATTATTTCCCAGACCTGAGAAACAATGCAAATTATGAATTTTTTGCAGTACATTACAGATCAGATACATTAGCCTGGGTTTGTCTATTCAAATAGCGACGTGCAACTCAGGTAATATTTTTTGGCCTAGGTTTAAAGCGATTCAACAAAAATTGTGATCTTAATCGTCGGTAGAAAGTTTTTTGACTCATTTTTTCGACTTTCGGTATGAATACTCGGTGGAGACCTAGTGAAATTTTTGAAAATTTCTGCAGTCATAATAGCCTCGATAGCATATTTCCTATTCCTTATGCGGGGAAATCACAGGTACCAGATACCGGATTTTTTAAATAATTAGTACAGCCACGGGTAACATATACCGTTTTTTTTTTGGATATTTTGTACAGTCACGTAATTGTTAACGTAGCGTTTTTATACGAATTTACTAATGAGATCAAAAGATTTGAAAAAAAAAAGAAATTCAGGAAAGGGAAAATGCCACAAGGAATAATAAATAACCGATTAATGATCTGGAATTGTTTGTGCCTGCGTCTTCTTTCGAGTAACTGATTTCTTTAAAAAAACGATTTTGTAACGAGTATTTTATGTAATTTTGGTGTCCCAGGCGTTGAGTGAATCATAAAATGCTGTACAAGAACACAAGTGGCATCTTATGCGGTTAAACGTTCGAAATAAAGTCAGTTTACAAAATTTTTATTAAAAACGTTAGGAATCTTGAAAAAAAAAATTTCTAGTAAACATTTTTCTAGTCTAAAAATATATCAGGGAATAACTTAGCTTTAGTAGTTTTTCAGTGAATACATTATATGTATTTTTTTTGGCTTTTTAGATGGTCTAAGTGTTTATTCGTTTTTTAGTGTTTATTTGTATTATAAGCTTTTTAAACTTTTTTTAGGTTGTGTAATTTTTATTGGTTTTTCAGTGAATAACATTATCTATATTATTTATATTCTTTTTTAAACTTTTTTAGAATGTTTAAATTTGAATTGGTTTTTAAGTGAATATATTATATATATACTTTTTAGGTTTTTTCGATGGTCTAAGTTTTTATTAATTTTTTAGTGAATACATTATCTGCGCTATTTGTACCATTTTTAGTTTTTATATTTTATTATTATTTTTAAATAGCTTTCCGGTGAATACGAACGCACAAACGCAGAGACGAAATTTCCAAACGTAGCTAGTATATCTATATAACAAAAAATAATACTAATATTTGTAAATAGTTTAATGAAAATATTATATATGTATATAAGATTAAACTTTTAAATGTTACTAAGTGAGTATGGAACTCTCGTAGTATAAAGTCTATTTATATTTAACTGTTTTTTATTTCCTTAGAGAAAACAGGATTTCTTATTATTTTTGTCACACCCAATCATCCTTCTGTCTGACTGTAACAACCTAGTTGTATCTACGGTTTTGGATCTAAATCATGAAACATTGCAAGTGGATATTTCAGATAGAGATCTATCTATACATACAATAAAACAATAATATAGTGACTTCTGTACATAGAAAATCTTTCAAAAAAGTGATTGATTTTGCGTATGCAATGATAATAGAACCCAAAAAACCAGTTTCTAGAATTTTTGTCTGTCTGCGTGTTAATTTGTTCTTCAATCGCGCGGAATCTACTAGACGGATTTTGATGAAATTAATTATGATAATAGCTTGTACTCTCGAGCAACATATAGGATACTTTTTATCTAAATATAGCAGATTTAACAAAAAAACTCACTTGGTGAATATTTGAATACTGGTACTGCCAACGCCATCTATTAGCGTTTTAGTAAACTTAATGCTCATAAAGTTCTGTGAGAAAAACATTCCTATTATCTTTTCTTATTTCGAAATCGAGGCAAAAAAGTCGCGGGTACACCTAGTATATGATATACTATTAAAAAAAACTAACATACCTCCCCCACATGTATGTTGGGGGTGAAATTTTTTTCAGCCACCGGGATGTCAATGGAGAGGTCATTCAAAACCAAATTGGAGTCTCATTTACTATATTTCTATGTTTCAACGATTGGATTCGAAAACCTGAAAAAAATTGTAAATAATAGCATTTGATCAGAATTCTCAATTAAAGTATTATTCAGTTAATTCTCATCAAAAATTTTAAGAATTTTGATGAGAATTAACTGAAACTAACTATAAAACGACTAACTTTTAACCGGGCTTCGTTCGTATGTTTACTTGTAGTTACAAATATATAGGAAGACATTAAAACATTCAGCGCCATCTAGAATGATTAAGAGAAATAGAGTAGTAAGTCTTTTTTTTAATGAAAAACATGCAGCGCCATCTACAATTATTGAGGGAAATTAAATACCAAGTATATTAGTGACTTCATAATACAAATGACAATGGAAAGAGAAACATTTCCTTCTAAATTAAGAATTAAAAGTAGTGATTCAGTTGCCACTTTATATTGCCTATGGAGCAATTCAAAACGATCACATTGATCCGTTGCTCCGTAGCGACGCACTTGAAGGAAGGACAGACAAACACACTTTCGCATTTAGAATATTAGTTAGGATAAAGGTTATAGAACCCTCTATATGATCCAACCTGCTCTGGGTCACTTTTTATTTCTCGAAATACGGAGCCAATAAAGCAAAATAAGACACACAAACAAACGGAGCCATATATTTAAATTGACCGACTTATAGCAATCGATTGACCTTAAATTTATTTATTTTCGCAATGAAAGTCAAGATAGAATTCTTGGAAGAAATTTAATAAACATGAAACAAATTTGTTTATACGTAAAACACATATTAACGAAAACATGTTTCGCAAAAGTAGATTATATAAAAACATCACAGGTAATAGATAAGTGCACGCTGTCGAAAAAAGTCTAATGATGTCGAATGTTCGATACTAATATCGATTCGCGCAACACTCCAAGTGTGCAGATATTCTCTCGATATTTACTCCTTTGTTTAAATATTACACGTTATCGATAAAAGCGTAATGATTCCAATATCGATTATCGATTGCTCAACGCTCTCAGCATCGATTTGCTCAACGCTCTCATAACCAATATCGATTTGCTCAACGCTTTCAGAATGCTGAACATTGTCTCGATATTAATTTCTTTGTTTTAAAACAACTTTTTGTTGTCACCGTCGTGTGTAGGGTCGTAACCGTGGTGTGTTGGATTGATCGCAAGACATTCAGCCGTCGAATGCACGGTGCACCGCGGGGACGCGGGTTCAATTCCCAGCCGCGGGACTGGAGTAGTCCAATCTTTCGAGGCTCTGGCAACCATTTTTCCATATGAGTTCTTCTTCATCTGACGTGGACACGACAACAACAACAACAACAACAAAACAACTTTTCTACTGTAAAACATATCGGTTCGTTACTATCGACAGTCAAATTCTTTAATAAAATACTGAAAAAAATTATCAGGAACAGGTAAAATGTAGTGTGGTAACACTAAAAATTCTATTGTCGTTGTCCCAGACAATTTTTTATTGGCCTACCATTTGTCAATTATGGTAAATCAATACATATATAAATCCAGTTGCCCTTTTGTTGCCCAAAACCAATTTAGGGCGAAGACATGACCTACGAAATTCTTGCCAGATGACCTAAAGTATTTCTGCTAATTAGAATGTTTCTATCCTGTTAATCATCTCATTTTTATCTCAAGCTAAAGCTATGGATCTTCATGAATGGATACTTCGGAAAAAGCTCAAAAATCCGAAGGTTAGCAACACTTAACATGAACTTGCTGTTATTAAGTCCTTTCGTAAAATCAACATAGTTATTTAATTGTAATTATTGAATAATATAAACGAATTAAAAAAAAAACAGTCAAACTTTTGTAAACATTTTAACGGTATAATTACAGATAAATCAAAATATAAGTAAATTTTGCAAATATTTTCTACCAATCCCATTAATATATCCAGCGGTAAACCAAAATATGTTTTCATATGCTTCTAACATTTTTTTCATTTTGTTTACACGTCGCGTTTGTAGAAAAAATAGGTTTTTATTCCAAAATAAACAAGTTTCGATCTCGCAAAAAATTTGATGCGCCCAACACTAGTGGGATCTTAGAGTGTGACGTCAAATCACACAAGTGTTCAACCAGAGTATAGTGCGTGTTTCATTCGTAGTGTTGTGAACAGATTACGATCAGTTGGCGATACGATTTCGGGAAAGTGGGTTTTTTTTATTTCCATTCTTCGATTGCTATCTTCTTATATCGATACTTTACATTTATTATCCTTATCTCGTTCTTGTTTGTTAAATTCTTGATTGCGTATTTTTAACGGAAGGTTCATGTCCTGATTGTGAATGACATAGCACTTTTTTAAAGTCATTTGACGTAACGATACAATGTACAGATTTCAGTCATATTCGTGGAAAAGTAGTTACATACAGGTATAATTTTCTTTAGGAAATGTTTTCGGAGAAGTGATTCCTGTAATCACTCTGAACGTCAAATGGATTTGATGAATGTGGAGAAAGTCAACTGTTTCCAAGTTCTAAATTAAAAGAAATTTCATCTGTTTATCAAAAAATAATTTAAACATGTTTATCCACTAACAGTTTCTTCGAAAACACCCTTCTTTGATTAACCCCCTCCATCATAATGCCATCATTCTGATGATGATTATAAAATAGGGCTCTTCGTAGATTCCTTCTTTATGGACCGTTGTCAAAGCCGTTTTTAGAGGAACTGTTTGATGTAGAAAGTTGGAATTTACAAGAATAATGTAGATTATTTGTCCAGGAAGCCATATTGCAGTTGCGAGAACGTAAAAAATATTTTCTGGGGAATTTTTAATGGCCAAGTATCATGTAAAAATATGTTTGCTACTGGATAAGTTATACATGACACTAGATGCCAAAACTATTTTTTTCAGAATCTTCTGTCAAATATTCCTAGAAAAATTGCTGAAAATATCCACGAAGATATATATTAACCCCAACTTCGGAACAGCAAAAATTGAAATTAATAATATAATACATTTATTAAAAGTTTACAGAAAGTTTATAGAAATAATTATAGATTTAACAGTTTTAGAGAAATTCAGTATATTTCTTTCTTCCATCTTTAAAAAATATATCAGGTAATATATTTTAATAGTTAAAAATAATGTTAATGTTTGTAAATATGTTAATAAAAATATTATGCAAATTTCAATGTTTATATACGCCCGAGTGTGTACGGTATCTTCATGGGACATTTTTACTTTTATTTAGCAGGTCTTAATAAATGATTTACTAGTTTCTGTCATTATCGTAAGGTGAGGATTAGTGATTATATTTGAGAATGACATTCTGTGGTAGCTGTTACTGAAAATAATAGCCATGCTTTATAGCTCACTTTAGAAGCAAGCAAAATAACTGCTACTGAGTAGATTCGAACTGCTATTAGTCAGTAACAATCTACAATAAACCACCAACTGCTGGATAGTTCTGTGCCTCCTATAATTTAAAGACCCCCTGTTAATGACCTCCTGCTGTCCTTCAATTTTACGAAGCCAAATACACCATAGTGGTAATGGAAGCTGAGTATACTGTTACAAAACTCCCCATTCGGGATAAAGGTGCAACTCACAGAGTGGATGTTTGTTTCGGGCAGTTGTAGATAAGGGAAAAAAAGATGAAATGCCCTGGAAAAGATGGTAGCAACTTTCATTGGAGGATTATGTTATTACGCTAATTTTTATTTGGAGTCTAACAGAACAGCTGATGGGGATCGAAATGTAATATTATTTCAGAATTTTTGAAGTGAAAACTTCCTTAGACGCACCTGCACACTTTGTCTGAGCAGTGAACGAAACTGAGTCGTTACACTCTGATCGGTGAATCGGGTAAAATCGGCTTGCACCACGTGCCATGCACCATGTGTACTTTTTAAATACCAAGTGAACTACTTTCTTAATCCTAACATACGTACTTTTTTAAATGTCAGGTGAACTACTTATTTAGGCGTACCAAACGCACTTTTCAAATGTCAGGTGAACTACTTATTTAGGCGTACCATGCACACTTTTCAAATGTCAGGTGAACTACTTATTTAGGCGTACCATGCGCATTTTTTAAATGTCAGCTGAACTACTTATTTAGGCGTACCATGCACACGTTTCAAATGTCAGGTGAACTACTTATTTAGGCGTACCATGCACACTTTTCAAATGTCATGTGAACTACTTATTTAGACGTACCATGCACACGTTTCAAATGTCAGGTGAACTGCTTATTTAGGCGTACCATGCGCATTTTTTAAATGTCAGTTGAATTACTTATTTAGGCGTATCATGCACACGTTTCAAATGTCAGGTGAACTACTTATTTAGGCGTACCATGCGCATTTTTTAAATGTCAGGTGAACTACTTATTTAGACGTACCATGCGCACTTTTCAAATGTCAGGTGAACTACTTATTTAGGCGTACCATGCGCACTTTTTAAATGTCAGGTGAACTACTTATTTAGGCGTACCATGCGCACTTTTTAAATGTCAGGTGAACTACTTATTTAGGCGTACCATGGGCACCTTTTTAAATATCAAGTGAACTATTTTTTCAGGCGCGCCATGCGCACTTTTTTTTAGATATTTAATTAAATTTGAATCTAAAGTATTTATAACTTATTTCAGCGTCCATAAACGTATTTTTTTCATTCTTACGGGTAAACTCGGCTCCCTAAACTCCCATCCATCTGGCCATCTGAACTCCCCGGCGAGTTCACTATCTAACACTGATTGCAATCCTTTAAAAAATTACATTTTATTTTCTATTAATATTTTATTTGAATATAATTTAATATAATTCGAGTATGTTATTGTATATAATCAGTATGATATTTCAAGTTTTTAATATTTTATTTGAATATAATTTAATATAATTCGAGTATGATATTGTATATAATCAGTATAATATTTCAAGTTTTTAATATTTTATTTGAATATAATTTAATATAATTCGAGTATGTTATTGTATATAATCAGTATAATATTTCAAGTTTTTAATATTTTATTTGTATATAATTTAATGTAATTCGCGTATGTTATTATATATAATCAGTGTAATATTTGAAGTGTTTAATATTTTATTTGAGAGTAGTTTAATATTATACGCGTATGTTATAGTATTTTAAAGTAATAATCTGGCATTGTCCCTAATACGCCGAATTAATATCCATGACATAACACCAATGTGATTATTTTGTTATATATTTATAATAATATGTGGCTCTGACTGTTTTTTTAATGAAATTAATTTATCATCCGCCATTAAATCCCGGCCTGTAATTTTCATTTATTTCAAAAAATTAAGGATCAAGTTCGAATCATTCGTTTTGTGAAGACATATGTGGCTCTGACTGTTTTTTTAATAGCATGAATTTATCATCCGCCATTAAATCCCGGCCTGTAATTTTCATTTATTTCAAAAAATGAAGGATCAAATTCGAAGCATTCGTTCTGTGAAAACATATGTGGCTCTGACTGTTTTTTTAATAGAATGAATTTATCATCCGTCAGTAAATTCCGGCCTGTAATTTTCATTTATTTCAGAAAATGAAGGATCAAGTTCGAAGCATTCGTTGTGTGAAGACATATGTGGCTCTGACTGTTTTTTTTAATAGAATGAATTTATCATCCGTCATTAAATCCCGGCCTATAATTTTCATTTATTTCAGAAAATGAAGGATCAAGTTCGAAGCATTCGTTCTGTGAAGACATATGTGGCTCTGACTGTTTTTTTAATAGAATTAATTTATCATCCGTCAGTAAATTCCGGCCTGTAATTTTCATTTATTTCAGAAAATGAAGGATCAAGTTCAAAGCATTCGTTGTGTGAAGACATATGTGGCTCTGACTGTTTTTTTAATAGAATGAATTTATCATCCGTCATTAAATCCCGGCCTGTAATTTTCATTTATTTCAGAAAATGAAGGATCAAGTTCGAAGCATTCGTTCTGTGAAGACATATGTGGCTCTGACTGTTTTTTTAATAGAATTAATTTATCATCCGTCTGTAAATTCCGGCCTGTAATTTTCATTTATTTAAAAAAATGAAGGATCAAGTTCGAATCATTCGTTCTGTGAAGACATATGTGGCTCTGACTGTTTTTTAATAGAATGAATTTATCATCCGTCATTAAATCTCGGCTTGTGATTTCCATTTATTTCAGAAAATGAAGGATCAAGTTCGAAGCATTCGTTTTGTAAAGACATATATGGCTGTAACTGTTTTTTAAATTGCCATAAAAAGACCACTTAAAGAAGAATAGGGGGGAAGTTAGGGTTCAGTACCTCAAAATTAAAAAAAGGAACCTTTATAGGATCACTCCGTTGTCCGTCTGTCGGTCTGTCAAGACTCTTTTTTCCCAGAAACGAGTGGAGGTATCAAGTTGAAATTAATATCAAATAGGTACTTAGGTCTACGGTCTCTTGGAGCAATATCAAGCATCTGAGTCAGCGTAATCAAAAAGAACCATAAAAATATGGCCATTTATGCCGTATACGTGGACACTAGCAAGTAAATCAAAACCCCGTTGAACTAGAATCTTGAAATTTGACAAAAAGCAAGGTCTCACAGCACAAGTAAAGGAAAAAATCCAAAAATCATTAATTTATAAAAATTATATATCATAAATTGAGTATTTAAACGACAAGATTATTTACATTCTAAAATCTTATAATTTTTATTTTTCTTTGATTTAATTGTTATTGTTCTACTACGTTTCTATTTATTTAAATGCGTCATTTTTTAGGTATTTTCTTTAACTTGAAGAATCGCTGAAATTAGCATTTTTGCATACCTCATTTTTTTTCATTAAAAGCAAGTTTTCGAAACGTGACACGACAGTCATTGTGTAGTAAATTGTAAAAGTACTTCAAGAAATAGCAAATTCAAATTTTACAGATTTCGACTATCGAATTGGAAATTATTTAAAAAGCAAATAAATGGACAGCTGTTGTAAAATGCATTCCTTCCGACATTGTTCGTGGTTAGACGGCTATAACTCACAAGAATCTTAAAACAAAAACAACCTTAAAACAAAAACAACTGTAACACTCTCAGTGACATGTGTTCGTTTTAATGCGCCACGTTACACATAGATGGCGGTTTCTTATATTAAAAGAAAATAAGAGAGCTATTTTACAAGCAAGGGCCATATTACCATCTTCCCCTCTACTTACTTTTTCCACAAAAATAACAAAGGAACAAGTGGTATATAGTTAGGAACAAAATATAAAGACAAAAATGGATGTAATAGAAATCACAGCTGATGTCTTCCGTTATTTTTATATTATTCACGTAAATATTTACCAGAGCCGTTAATTTGAAGCGTACTAATAAAATTGACGCGCCTGTAAAGTTGCGGACGCTAGGCGGCGCTGATGTTACGCACCCGGCCAATATAAGCTGACAAAGTGTATTAGAACTGTTGATATAAGTGAAATATTTAAAGTTATAATTAATTGGTTCTTACTTAATCTTCGTACAAACAAATAAACAAGCCGATTGCCAAAATTGAAGTAATGGTCATGTATTTCTTCTCTATAATTTATATGCATATGTATAAAAACTCCATAGAAATTGGATATCTTGATGAAAAGGGACGCTAGTTTCCTAAAGTTGGTGCTGTTCATTTTTGTAGGCGCCGCTATAGGAGAGGCCATTGAAGGATGGTTTGACGCCAGTGGCCAGTTCGTTAACTTCTCAGATATGAATGTAAACTTGATTCTGACTTACAACAAGTTTGATATATCAAAAGAGAAGGTTTGTGTCAAGTTTGCTATGGCAAGTTTAAACAATTTCAGCAAGTCAACAAAAAACGCGGTAAACATGGCTTGGTGCTTCGCTCTAATTGCAATAGATGGCGACTATAGCGAGCATGAGGTTGCAGCAATATTGTCACAAACTTGAAATATCATCTTTAACTTAACAATATTGCAGCAATATTGTCACAAACTTGAAATATCATCTTTAACTTAACAATGTTGCCGTAATATTGTCACAAACTTGAAATATCATCTTTCACTTAACAATGTTGCAGCAATATTGTCACAAACTTGAAATATCATCTTTAACTTAACAATGTTGCAGCAATATTGTCACAAACTTGAAATATCATCTTTAACTTAACGATGTTGCAGCAATATTGTCACAAACTTGAAATATCATCTTTAACTTAACAATGTTGCAGCAATATTGTCACAAACTTGAAATATCATCTTTAACTTAACAATATTGCAGCAATATTGTCACAAACTTGAAATATCATCTTTAACTTAACAATGTTGCCGTAATATTGTCACAAACTTGAAATATCATCTTTAACTTAACAATGTTGCAGCAATATTGTCACAAACTTGAAATATCATCTTTAACTTAACAATGTTGCAGCAATATTGTCACAAACTTGAAATATCATCTTTAACTTAACAATATTGCAGCAATATTGTCACAAACTTGAAATATCATCTTTAACTTAACAATGTTGCCGTAATATTGTCACAAACTTGAAATATCATCTTTAACTTAACAATGTTGCAGCAATATTTTTTCACAAACTTGAAATATCATCTTTAACTTAACAATGTTGCAGCAATATTGTCACAAACTTGAAATATCATCTTTAACTTAACAATGTTACAGCAATATTATCACAAGATTCAACTTTCATATTTGATGCAACAAAGAAAAAGCAAGTTTGCCTCAAGTTTACATTCTATTTGGGTCTGAACGAGTCCGTAAATGATTATGATCTTGTAGAGATAAAATTGAGAGTGTTATTAAGTGCATAATAGAATTCCTTGAATACATTGTGTGTCTGAAATATTTTGTATATCTCCAGGTTTACTTAGTGTTTAGTGGCTAGAATTTGCAGAGCGCTATCTACAACTTAAATCTACAACCGAACTCATTTTTCCAAAAATATATTATTGGATATACAAACTTTCACCTTTACTATTTTATTTTATACGTAGATTTAAAAGCGCAAGTTACTTGAGTCTTTGCCTTTAACAGTTGTTTATAAGCTATTGCCATAATAACGATTGTACGAGATTATTTAGTAGCGACACACACGTCGTATTAAACTTGGGCGTTTATCTAATTGATGTCGCAAATGACATTATACACATAAGTAACCGGTAAAAGTTTCAGGTTCGGTTGAAATGTTGTAAAATAATGTTTACCGTTATGATGAATGAAACATTAAGGAAACGAAATTCCGTAGTGTTTCATTAATATAACGCCACTCAAACACCATCTATCGGCCGACTTGCATAAGTTTTGACAACAATATTTACAAAGAACGCGATTATCGCGTATCAGAAAATATTAATATTATCGTTTCGTTTACAAATGACTTAAATTCCAACGATTAATTTGTGGCAGTTTTAAAAATCCAAGCGTTTAATTAATATAACGCCACTTTAACACCATCTATCGGTCGAATTGCATAAGTTTTGACAGCAATATTTACAAATAACTAGATTATCGCGTATCAGAAAATATTAACATTACCGTTTCGTTTACAAATGACTTAAATTCCAACCATTAATTTGTGGCATTTTTTAAAATCCAAGAATAGAACACGCATATTTAGTCTCTCTAGTCCTCCTTTCATTTTACACGTATGTATACTTACAATGAAGTTTAACATTCCGAAATTTTGATGAAGACAAGTCACTGTTTGATACGAAATCTACCAAGCATCAATTTTGGGAAAATTACTTCTGTTTGCTTTGCTAAAACCTGATTCCATTGTGAATTGTACTCATATTTTAAGGTGTAATTGAGGATAACTCTATCAAATTCACAAATAATTTTAAAAACAAAAAAATAATGAAATAACCTATTTTGTATACGAAAATGTCAACAACAATTGTGTTTTGCGTGGTGTGACGTAACGCTTTCTGATTGGTGTTCACTGTCACGTGACTGAATTCGTAATCTTGAAGAATTTATTTCCTGAAAATAAAAATAATCTTTACTCTTATTAATAACATGATGGTTAATCATTAGAAACTACAATCCGTTAGATTTTTTCTTAGTGGAAACTAGCCTATTGTCTCATCTGCCATTTCCTCGGTGCATGTGGCCGAAATATTGGAGTACCTGAGGTGCTTTAATGTTTTCACCGTTTAATTAAACTTAATGAAAATATTTTACAAGTTTTACTAGTGCCGTTCGGTTAATGGGATACACGCAATTATTTCTTTATTAAGTGTGTAGTCTGTCATTATACGCTTAACATAAAATAATAAAAAAACTTGAGCAATCAAAAATATGGAGATATTCTTTGTGAGTCAGTTTTGTGAAAACTTCTTGACGCGCTCTTTCTCTGAGTAGTGAACGAAACTGAGCCGTCACGCTCGGGTCGATATCGCCGAATCGGGCAAACTCGGCTCCCTTCGGTATCGGCCGAGCAAGTTCACTGTGCTGTTCAAACAAGCAAATAACATAAATAATACGTAACTCTTGAAAGGATGCACCTTTCAAGAGTTACGTATTATTTTTGTTTAATATTTTATTTTAGTACAATTTGACATAATATGAGTATGTTATTGTGTGTAATCAGTATAGTATTTCAAATATGTTATTTTATTTTTATTTTATTAATACATAAATTGAAAATAATTTACGACAAAAATAAAATAAGCACTATCCCCACTTTCCGTTCGGTTTGTCTCTGGATCCCAGGTGTACTGACATCCCCACTCATCCCCAATTGTACCGAAGGTCCCTTAATGGTATCCCATATCTGCATCATCAAGCGCTTTCAATGACTGTCCTTATAAAATGAGTTGTGGCCTCCTTTTTTTCGAGGACGCATTTAGCGAATACTCTAAATGACTCAAATATTAATCCACATTCAACCAAGTCACTGTGAATGAAGGAAATAGTTTCCAAGTACCGTTGTGATTCGGTTCTTCTATTAAGACTCATGTGATTGAGAGAATCAAAACTTTACGCGAGACTCTACTTATTGGGGTAGAATGATAATAAAATAAGCAGAAAAACATTGATAACGTTTTAAGAACAATTGAACTTTTATTTATTTTTCCACACATATAAGTTTAGTTGTTATAAACTAGAAAGTTTATTATTATTAATATAATAATTATTATTAATTTAATATAATTGCATAGTACCATATTAATAAATAAAAAAAATTCTTTAAACGAAGTGTTTTAATCAACTTCCTTACATATTTATTTTGGGGTCATATATGAGCACTTTTTCGAGTAATTAAAGGTTAACTATAGGATTCAAAGAATCGCATTTGTGTTTACAAAACCCATAATAACCTGGTAAAAATAATAAATTGTTTGATATATTTTCACGTGAAACATCGAATAACGTATTTAGATGGGAGCTGAAACGTTCTGATAGCACGTCGCGACCGGCTATACGGTCATCTTCACGTCTTGTCACCTTTTTCCGACTTAATTCGGCCAGCTTCGCGTCTTGTCGGTTCTTTCCGACTTAATTCGACCAGCTTCGCGTTCTGTCGGCTCTTTCCGACTTATTTCGGCCAGCTTCGTGCTCTGTCGGCTCTTTTCGACTTAATTCGGTCAGCTTCGCGTCTCGTCGGCTCTTTCCGACTTAATTCAGCCAGCCTCGCGTCTGTCGGCTCTTTCCGACTTAATTCGACCACCTTCACGTCCTGAGGGCTCTTTCTGACTTAATTTGGTCAGCTCCTCGTCTTGTCGGCTTTTCCCGACTTAATGCTTTCTTCTCTACTACACTACACACAATGTAAAATATAATATACAATGATGGAGAAAAAAAATTGGATGTTTCACATCTGCCAGGCGTCCCGTGATGGGCAATTTTTTTTACTTATTTTTTATTACTGTCCGGTTTTTTCGTGTTCTATTTACACTTTTGAATAAATATAAATTAAAATCTTAACTTTGATATTGTGACCCAAAAAAAATACATATTTGTATAAAGATTTACATTAGGAATAATCTTTTGCCGAATTTATTCAACAAATCAAACATTAAAATAAAAATTTTCTATTCCTACCAAAGTGACATTTTAAAGTTACTTGCTACTCGGTCACGCTACGCAAGTCGCGACACTACAATACAAACATGTTCGCCCACGTTTAGAATGTGCTGAGTAACAAGTTATGGGCCAGGTAACTTGTTACATTACGTGTCATGTCGCTAACGTGGGCCTCGATCCTAAGGTTGAATTGTAACGAGCGACGCATTCAATTTCTCTCGCCCCCGACATTGCATTTGGATCGAGTCGGAGCAGCTTTATATGAAAGTGGCACGACGGGATGGCAACATTAAGTAATGAATTTTGCAATGTAACAAAGTTAGTCAGCAGGTTGTGTAACATTAGGCAAGTAACAACGAATTGAACCGAACAAACCAGTTTGACAGATGAACCGGATGTTGTTACGTCTAACCTATTAATATTGACGGCGGCCATGACATATTGTCGGTGGCATTCTATTCTAATTATTTAAATTTATCGATGTACAAGTAAAATAAAATGGCGTATTCCCTCATAGTAATGAAGACTTAGAACTTTGATGTATGATTTTATCAACTTTACTGTTGATATGTAATGTAGTTTACATTTGTGCGAATAAGAAATAATGAGATCTGAGCAAGGGTGGCGCTGGTTTTCTATGAAAAATTAATTTCAAAATTGTAAAAAAAAATTCTTAATTATATTATCGTTTTTGTTTTCGATATATTGTATTAAATACACTGCTTAGATGACAAAAAGACAAAAGGCAGTTGGATTTTTTTTACTAATGGATAATTTATATAAATTATATATATATAATATTGATTCGATTGGTTTTGGATAAAATATGACTACGGTTTCTCGTGTCCCAAAGATCAAAGAAACTGCTGTGCTTCTGTCAACTATACACTATGACAACGTGATTGATGCTGAAAGCGTGGAGCTCCAGAAGGCGGAGTTTATCACGTTTTATAATAAATATGCATTCTGCTGATAAAATATTTGCTATCTGTAATATGCTATATGTGTAATAAAAAGGTGTGGTTATTTTTCCACTAATTGTACCAACGATTTCGTACCCGTATGCTACTCAAAAACGCACCGACACCATTTTAAATATGCTCTTAGCGTGATCTCTATTATACTAGTATGCTAGTCTGGCCATATTATATAAAATAACAACTATTTTTGGCGCCTATTTGAAGCGCCACCGTGAACATCACGAGAACTAAGTTTGACATATAATTAGAGATGACCAAAATTTTCCTTTGTGTCGATGTGTTATATTACAATTCATTATATCGATACACTATAATATTACATTGTTTATTTATCGATATTTTTGACATCTTTATTATTTTGTTGATATTACTTTTTTGGATTTTTTTTTATTATTTGTTGGTTTGACTTGTATTCAAATTAAAATGATATAGCTGCTACTGGGTGTCCGTATTGTAAAGAAAAATAAAATCTTCAGAAAACGTAGTACCACCATCGCTCTAAGATGAATTCGGGAATTTTTTTACATTTATTTGATACAATACCGGACTCTTCACACGAACGAGATATCTAAACAATATGTTGGATATATTACAAGATTTATCATTCGAGCAATCGTTGCATGTGAATATGTACCGCAGATTTCGTTTTGATCATAGAAATGGTACAGCATTCGTTGATAACAAAAAGAGTGTCTGTTATAGTCACTATTCCGTCAAGCTTAGAAAAATAATAATGTTAAATCTCCAATGGAATTAAAATTTTCAGCGCTATTAATTGCGAAAGTATTTAAGGCCCTTAAAATTTAAACGAGAACATTGTTTTCTGATTTATAAGATCAATTTATGGAATCTTTGGAAATTTACGTGTAATACATTCCTTAGTTGATTTCAGATAAGTTTTTATAGCCACCTTCATATATTAGTAAATCAAATTAACAAAAAACATGTCGATATCTGTCTGAAGCCAGCAATAAAAAATATACGCTATGCATAAAGGTATCAATATACGGAATTTTTTGACATGGAAAATTTATACTCGTCAAGGATATTAATAAATTAATTTTTATTCTTACTTGTGTTTTTTTTATATTTATATTATGTTTTATTCCTATCTACACAAAACTTTTTTGATTATCGGCGTGTTATTAGTTTATTTGTGTAAATAATTTTAAGCTATCGAAGTTTCTATCGATTTATTTTGTAATACTGTCTCATCTCTAACATTAGTTCCGTGGTCGCCCGTTACTCTGGACGTTCACTATTACCGCCAAAATGACGAGAGTCAAAGTGCTTGCTTATGGCATTGTATAAATCCAGTCAAACGTAATAGTACAATAGAAGTCAATGGATACTAGTTTTAGAACATGCCCAAAACAAAGTGGAAAAATGAAAGCCAATAAAAAAACTTAAATTCAAAGTAGTTTTCCTTCAGTAGTCAGGTTTACTACAACAAAACTTATTTTTAAATAAAGCTATAGAGTAGATTCACCAGGGACACGTACATAAAGATTCTTGGATTACTAAAAATATTGACGACGGATTCATGTTTTAAACAAATTGAGGAAACAAAGAAGCTGATACCAAGTATATAAAACATTGAAAAAATAAATGGGCGGTAAATAACCAACAGCAATGTCTGCCCTCAAGCCGCCTTCTCTCGCCTCTGGTCTACCCTATATTTCACTTCTGGCCACACCAATTTCACTAAAGTATATCCGGATGTACAATTTAATTGCGTGATTTTAGAGTACATGTAACGCCATCTATTGATATATATAGGTACACTATACTTTTGGATAATTACTACGCAAGGAGTGGCTAGGCTCTTCTTTGTTGTTTTTGTACTAATTGAACGTAAATGAATTTTTTAAAATATTAAATTAGCATATCTTCTGTTAGAGCGAACCGATGGCGGTGAAATAAAAAACTAAAAGTTACATCAAGTTGCACGCTATGGTTTTTTAATTATTCCATATAAATTGGGTCACTAGTTTTTACGTAATGCGTGCAAACAAACACACAAACAGGCAAGAATGATCTTAATGTATTCTATAACTTATCGAGCGCAAAGTTCACAGTTTTATTATATGTATAGATTTTATAAAGGTTTTTGCAATCTTAGCGCTAGTTCTTTACAAAATCGCTATGCAAAGTGCAGACAAACACAGACCAGGCGATTTTTTAAAAATTAGTTATTGCACTTGTACAAGATTACCAGGTATCTTGAACTTCTTATTCTTCTGTTTCAGCGCGTACCAAGAAACATATAAGGTTGATGTAGAATGGCAGATGCTACTTGGGCATATGCAAATATGACACAAAAATCTTCAAACCAGTGTCAGAATTGCTGAAATTCGTTCATCAAAAAAATACAACCTGCTTGTTTACGTGTTGAACGTGGCCAATAATTTAATAAGTAATTTAAATTGTTTTGGTAATTTCCAAAAAATATTCCAAAAAGTTTGTTTTTCAGTTTTTTTGTTAAAAGTGAGAACATTTATTATTGTTGTTAATTTTCTAGTGTTGTCTTATGATTAATAAAGTAAATTCTTTACGAACAAAGTACGGAACCCTCGATTCACGAGCCGGGTTAGTGCTTCACCGATTTTATTCCTTTCAGATTAATAATAATATTTCGAAAGAAACGAGCTTCAAACCCGTATGGATTTGGCCGTCCGTTTTTCGAATATTCTTTGAGCAGTTCGGCAAACTATGTACCGCATATTAAAAAGATAGTATATATATATATATATATATATATATATATATATATATATATATATATATATATTAGTGAACCGATTAATAAATAATAAAAACCTGTCAAGTATGAGTTTTACTCGTACACTCGTTTACTCGTTTACTCGTACGAGTTTTACTCGTTTACTCGTACGACATTTAGACAGTTATAAATATTTAAGACTCCATAGTATTTTTATTAAACTATTTACAATTATTAATTTTTCAGAGCACAAATATTTAAAAAAATGCAAACTAAAACAACGAAAACAACGATACCATCTAAAATATATGGGATAAAAGTGGACATGTATCATATAAATGTGAGTAACGTAATGAGTCCATTATATTTGATGCAAATGGTGGTAAAGTGTCACTACATCCACATTATCATGCTTTGCATATCTACATCATATATTTTTAAATATCCTGCTAAAATGCTTTTTATCAGAATTTATCAAATCTCTTAAACAATTTCTTTGTTTATTAGTTATTATATTAAAAATAAACATTGAAAATGATATATTTATCACTAATAATTTTTGCCCGCAATTATATTTTAATAAAAAATTATCTCAAAAGTACTTCTTTTATAAAAACATTTACAGGAAGGAAAAGTAAAATTATCAACAAGGTCAACAAAACTTAATATATATATATACATATATATATATATATATATATTTATATATATATATATATATATATATATATATATATATATATATATATAAGAAAACCTATAGGTATCCTTTCATTTAAACTTTGCCGCGTTATCTATGATAAGTTCCATAGAGGTCGCTGTTAGCTGCTTTCGTATCAAACGTCAAAAGATTTTGAGAGGTTAGATTTGTTTTTGATTCAGTATTTTATTGTAAAAAGCTTACCTGTCGAATTCAGATGATAAACCCGAAATAAGGGCTTTAAATGTTGTTTCTTTTATCCACAGGTGAGTAAATGTTTAGTTTATAAGATAATGTTACTAGAAAATTGTAGAAGGAACGTTTTACAAGTAAATAAATCTTTTATCCACAGAAACGCAATTACGTCTTTATTTCAACAAGTTCGAAACAGAATCCAATAAAAACATTATATATATATATATATATATATATATATATATATATATTCTGATGTAAATAATTCTCCTCCAGAAAATTGTCTAATTATCTTATTCATTTAAATTTCCATATAAATATTTTTAAGTGCGATCGGTTGAAATTTGAGCGGGTTAAGATCCCTTATTAATGTTTTGTACGCATTGTACATGTGTGTGAATTTCAAGTCTGTACCAAGCGGTTTTTGGGATAAACAGTTCAAACAGACGTATACGCGAACTCTAAACATAGATACTATACAAGCTTCCTTCGCCAGAAAGAAATGAGATCAGAAAGACAAGTTCTTTTGTAATATTAATGTTAATTGTAGTAATATGACGAGTTTTGTTTAATTTATTTTAAGTAAGCATGGCGTATATTTAAAAAATTATGACATTTAGAATTGCGGCTATGGTTTTCTTAAATTTTCCCGTAGGCTTACGAAAACCAATGTTTTCATAATTTTAGGTTTAGTAGTTTCGGAAATAGGGGAGAACATATTTTTTTTTATATTATTCAGTGTATCTCGAAAGATATAATTTCTAAAATTGTGAAAAATTTTCTATCTATATATGAATCTATCTACGTGTCTTGCGCAGTTATTTTTCTCAGATACCAATTGATGTAGAAAATTGAAATATAGCTTAATAAAGAAGTATATTAGCCCACGTATATCTCAACAGCTAGTGCTCAACATATTTATGTGGAAATTTTAGACCGGGGGGGGGGGTTAATTCAGTATTCGGGAAACCATTTTTAAAATTGGGATTATAATGTGGGGTATCATTTGAAAGGGCTATTTATAAGGATCTGAAATTTTTTTTCGCATCTTTAGATAGCATATATTCAGAGATGTATTGAAAAATATGCAAACAATATGTACCTTTCAACCTTTTGCACCACCTCCTCCCATTTTTCCGAAATTCCCATTTTTCTGAACCTAAAATTAGGAAAAACCGGTTTTCTGGAAGCTAAGGTTGTAGAAAAACTGTAATGATGTTTCTAGAAGTCGTAATTATGAGATATTATATATATATATATATATATATATATATATATATATATATATATATATATGTCCCCTCACCTAACTATATTATGCATTATTAAATATTTATTGCGCTAAGAAATCAATCTTAGTGATGACTTATGATAAAAAAAATAATTTTACTTCAAACAAAGTAAAGAACCTTCGATTTGCTAGTCGGATTCGTGCTTCACCAATTTTTTCTTTCAGAATAATAATAAAACTTCGAAAGAAACGAACTTCAAACACGCATGGCGTGTGGGCGCACTTTTTTCGATTATTCGTTGAGCAGTTATCTAATTATGTACGGCATATTAAAAACACGGTCAAGTGCAAGCAGGGTACACGCCCTGAATTTTCAGTGCCGTTATACTATATTGTCTTAAAGCTCAGTAAATTGGTAATTTAGAAATGTGAAAAAATTCACATATTATTCCACACAGAATTAGAAACAATTGATTTTCGAGTTTTGAAAATTGCCACGGAGACCTTATTCAGGATTCCAGTGTAAAATTGCAAGATTTCAGGCTAACAGGAAGTACGCCATTAGTTTTCGATGTTCTAATAGTGAACTTCCTGTACACAAATAATTATTCTATGTTCACAGATTAAATACCAAAATATTGAAAGGTAATGGTACTAATATTGTATCGAGTAGAAACTTAAATTAACAGGACTATAGGCTAGTAAACTACTGAAGCTAAAATTATAAGGATAACAGAAGT
This sequence comes from Druceiella hillmani, assembly GCA_039881145.1. Lineage (NCBI taxonomy): Eukaryota > Metazoa > Arthropoda > Insecta > Lepidoptera > Hepialidae > Druceiella > Druceiella hillmani. The sequence continues at coordinate 9,216,008 of JAYKKI010000035.1, forward strand.
GCCGCAAGTACTATGTGGTATTCGTTACAACTTGATACTCCTACCCTCTTTTGAGTAGAAAGGATCTTGACGAAAAGACAGACAGACAGACGAGAAACATGTGATCCTGCGAGGGTCCTTTATTTCATTCTTACGTATGGAATTTTAAAAATATACAAATCAATCTTTCTCTTCATATTATTTTCATAAATAATATTTTAGGTACTTGGAATAATGTTACATTTTTATTTATTACAGCACTAGCTTTTGCCCGCAGTTTCGCACGCGTAAAAAGCTTTATTCACCAAGACCTGTTATGTAGTCACGAGAAAAGTATTATTTAAAATATTTGCCAGACCTAACCTAGTTTTGACTATGCACTCAGTTTTCCGTATTATATTTTTTTAGCGTTTATGTTCACTACTTTGCTTTTGTAGTGTAGTTATATATAGTCTATCTTTCAACGATATGTCAGGGATATATAAGGGCATTATATATCTTCCAAGGATATATGAGTAAATTACCCGTATGAAAAATTTCATTGAAATCCATTGGTGCCTTTAAAGCTTGAAAGAAAGGCGGACAAACAAATAAAGACACAACGTTTAACATTTATTTTATAGCAAGCATCCGATGATATAATGTACAAACAGATGGTTAAAATTGAAAATTTCTTTTTTTGGCATTTAAACTGAATATTTATATATTATATTATTTGATTTATTCAACTCATATAAGCTGTACTATCAGTTTATTATGATAGGAATGAAGAGATTGGTTTGACATTAGCAATGGTGTCACGCAGGGTTGTGAAACATCTCTATTGCGCTTTCGACATATTAGATGCTAATTGAATATGAGCAAGTAAACTGGCAAGATATTGCATTAAATGGCATATGAATAGGATGTATGCACGTCTTGCATAACGACCTTTACGTATATTCGAATATATTTGCGGCAATTCTAAAGTCACGTATTTTGATTAGACTCACGTTATTTTTGGAACTGATATAGTGTTCATTTTATAATATTTAAATTAAGTATATACAGAGAAAAAGTTTGTTTGCTTTGTTTATTTATTTGCGACATTCTTCCGAACTACATATTCGACTTATTATATATTGTTTTGTGTATTAGAAAAGCCACACGGGGATAACATGTTTATCACGCTACTATTCATAGCGGTAGAGCAGAAATGATATGTTGATGACGTTACGATTCATATACGATTACATAAAATTTACATGTTTATCATATCTATGATTTATATGGGTAGAGCAAAAGTTACATGTCGATAACGTTATGATTCATATGCGCAGAGCAGAGATTACAGATTTATCATGTTACGATTCATAGGGTTAGAGCAGAGATTACATATTTATCACGCTACGTGTTATCATAGGAGTAGATCACAGATTACATGTTTACGACGTTAGGATTCATAGGGGTAGAGCAGAAATAACATGCTTATCATGCTACGATTCATAGAGGTACAGCAGAGATTTTCTGTTTATCACCCTACGATTCATAAGGGAATAACTATGCTAACTATGCTATGATTCATATGCGCAGAGCAGAGATTACAGATTTATCATGTTACGATTCATAGGGTTAGAGCAGAGATTACATATTTATCACGCTACGTGTTATCATAGGAGTAGATCACAGATTACATGTTTACGACGTTAGGATTCATAGGGGTAGAGCAGAATTAACATGCTTATCATGCTACGATTCACAGAGGTACAGCAGAGATTTTCTGTTTATCACCCTATGATTCATAAGGGAATAACTATGCTAACTATGCTATGATTCATATGCGCAGAGCAGAGATTACAGATTTATCATGTTACGATTCATAGGGTTAGAGCAGAGATTACATATTTATCACGCTACGTGTTATCATAGGAGTAGATCACAGATTACATGTTTACCACGTTAGGATTCATAAGGGTAGAGCAGAAATAACATGCTTATCATGCTACGATTCGTAGAGGTACAGCAGAGATTTTCTGTTTATCACGCTACGATTCATAGGGGTAGAGCAGAGATTACATATTTATCACGCCACGATTTTTAAGAGTAGAGCAGATATAACATGTTTGTCACGTTGCGATTCACAAGGTAGAGTAGAGATTACATGTTTATCATGCTACGATTAAAACGTGATAAACATGTAAATTCATAGGGCTAGATCAGAGATTACATATTTACACGTTACGATTCATAGGGCAGAAATAATATGCAGAAATAACATGCTTATCATGCTATGATTCATAGAGTTATAGCAGATATTTCGTGTTTATCATGCTACGATTCATAGGGGTAGAGCAGAGATTATATGTTTGTCGGGTGATAAAAATGTAACAGAAGTGGGGAATAGTGCTTAAACGGTGCAAGACAGAGAGATATCGAATGATATACTTCCGACCCCACCGGGGATATTGTTTACTGAACGGAGCGGTAGCATTCAGCTAGACATAATTAAGATAATAATGATGAAACCACGGGGCGCAGTTAGTTGATCAATAAAGACGAAAATCTGTTTTGTTTGTCCCGTTATAACTAAAAAATACCCAACGAAATAATTTGAAATTTTACAAAATTAATGATTCCATATCCGTTTATCGAACACTATGCATATATTTGTATTTCATTATCTTATAAGCCCATAAGCTTGTAAACCAGTCCAAAAACGTAACCCTTATAAGTACACTCACGTGTACGTCTGGCCGTCTGTCGCAGCTCTTTTCTTCTAAAATGGATTGACGTAGAAACTTGAAATTTGGCATAGCATTAAAACATATTAAGCTATGGATATCTTCAATAAGTAACTCTTAAAAACATTAATGTGGAAATTTTAGGGGAAACCATTATTTAGTCACAAAGAGCACTTTTGCCAGTACTCAAGAAATCGTATTACATTAAAATTGCACTTTTCCGAGGAAATGACATCCTCACAGTGGATATTTTGGACATTTTGAACGTCAAAAATGCATATTTTTAATATTTTGTAGGTTCATTTTTAAGGACTTTTAAGCTATGAATACATAGACTCTTTAATCTGTTTTTGTTCATAACAGATTTCAACTACGCGATGAAAAGAGGTTGCCGTGATGCTTGCGGTACTTGGCTGTGCCAAGTTCTAACAACTGCTTTATTGTATGCAGAAGGAATGCCTTCTGCATTTATCATTTAATACTAATAGCTTTTATTTGGAAAATCAATCCAATTGATTGCCATTCATCACACGTTATTCTTTTATTTTATGTAAATTGTTTGCAGATGAAGTTGAATTAAATTTTTTAAAATTTTTAACTATGGACAAGCACCCTATTTGTAATGAGATAATCATATAGTGCTATGAGAAGAAATGTTGAAAAGGGGCCACGAGAAGAAGTGCTCAAAAATTGCTGTGACAAGAATTTTAATGACTACACTTTCTATATATTACGAGTATTCAGTACACTGAAAGTTTTCACACTAACGATATAGATTATATATAAAACTATATAGATTATATATACTTATTGAGTAATTCATGTTTGGAGCTTGAAATAAAAAGGTATACGATTATTAATGTTTAAATTTTTATTAAAACAATATTCAATCATCTTTTGGAAAATATAAATTAAAACCTGGTTATTGGCTATCTTGTCAGATATATACAGTTAAGATGGCTATTTTACTAAAAATAAGTTGCCAGTAGCATAGATATTTGTATGTTTTTTTCTAACTATGCTAAATTGTTCTGGCACAAGACACATACGAAACAACGAGCCAGGATCCAATATTCCTTTAGATCCTTTGTTTTGGTTATTGTTTCTTTCTGACATATACCAACGGTGAGGAACGAGTGATGAACGGCCATGCTTTCATAAAGTGAAATGGAATTATATTAATTTATCATTTTAATATAAATAATACGCACAGAATACTTGGCTTAATATAAATAATATGCACAGAATACTTGACTTAATATAAATAATACGCACATAATACTTGGCTTAATATAAATAATACGCACATAATACTTGGTTTAATATAAATAATACGCACAGATTACTTGGCTTAATATAAACAATACGCACAGAATACTTGGCTTAATTTAAATAATACGCACAGAATACTTGGCTTAATATAAATAATATACACAGAATACTTGGCTTAATATAAACAATACGCATAGAATACTTGGCTTAATTTAAATAATACGCACAGAATACTTGGCTTAATATAAAAAATACGTACAGAATACTTGAATACATATGGTTACATAATCATAATAATAAAAATGCCGTCATATTCACGGCATCGCTTTCTAATTTTCGAAAATATCACAATTCTCAAAACTGAAAACATACAATTTGTTTTGTATGAATACTTAAAAGGTATTTGTTTCAAACTTTTGAGTTAAAAATACTCTGATGTTATTTTTTTTTCTATGAACAAACAACGTTTGGTCCAACTAATTTGCACTAACCGTCATCCCTTCGTATTAACGAAATAAATATGGTGAAAGAGCACTGAATTACTTATATTGAACAGGCCATATCACGCTGAATTATCTTCCCTATTAGTGTCGATTAGTGCAGGTCACCTATCTCTAACAAAGTAAAGCCACTTAAAAAAATAGGCGCCGGTATAGTTGCAGCGACTGACAGCTGTCAGATTAACTGCGCAACCGACTGAATGCGAGACATTATGACCTACATTCGCAACAATTATATATTACTCGCCTATATTATATACATACATATTGCATACATCAATTACAATACATTGTAGATATACTTATTTATTATTCATGCGGTTTGTTTTCACGTATTACAATTGCCGGCCGCCAGTCGCGTTTAGTTGAACTTATAAAAATAAAAAAGTAGCCCATTTCGTTTGCGCTTTACAAGATGGCGATTGTTGCGTCATACGTTCGGCGAGCTCATTGACCTGCTTGGTTTTACACTTAGTTGCGTCTTTATATATTTATGTTGTAATTTATTACGATGTTAAGTATTAACGTAGTTGGTTATGTACATTGTATGTTTATTTTGGCTTTATACGTTTTGATCGGTAAGCAATAAAGAAGATGGCTTTTATACTTATCTATTTAACATAGGATAATTGCAATAGTTGAATTATTTTAATAATCGTAGGAAGATGACAATGCGTAATTCCAGGAAGTACCTATCACAAGCGTCTTAGGAATATTTTTAGCTCGAGAAATATTATTTCTTTGAAAATAATTATTTGAAACTGAAAAAAAACACAAAACTAATAACGAAGCAACGTCTCAATCGATGTGATTTTTTGAAATGGTATGTAGGTATACGCAATATAAATACTCCATTTAATCCCTAATTTAGAAGGAAATGTTTTTATTTTTATTTGTATTATAAAGTTACAAAAATAAAAAAAACGTGTGCGTGTGCGGTCGTGTTTAAACATTATTTTTTCAACTCTAAACGTGATATAACACATAAATGTTTATTGATTAGCTCTATAATTAGCTCAATCTATGATTAATTCAGCTCAGTTGAAACACTCCCCGCTCTGCTCTGCGCTGTAGTAGCGTTGCACATAGTCAGAATGAATGACTATTAATTATTTAAGTGAGGGGGGGGGGGGGAGGCTGATGGCATGTAACTCTAATTGTGCAAGTACAGCTTGTACTTGACTGTTACTTAGTTGAGTTATATATACATGGTGTCCGGGAATAAATGTCGGACAAAGAAAGACATTATTCGTTGACTGAAAAATAATTGATTGTCGTTAAAATAAAATTTAAAAAACGACTTTTTTCAGAAAAATGAAAAAAATATTCATAATTATTTGTCATCTTTTTCATACACACGATACTTCCGCACAATATTCAGTGCTGCTCAGAGGAATAACCACCAAAAAACAACGAAGACATCTAACTGCCCGGGTAAGCACCGCGCTCCAAGCAAGTATTGGGTGTGTCAAAAAGAGTTACGTGCAATATTTTTTTTGCACCCAATTAGGAAAAGGGCGTGTTTTACATTTTATTTCAACGACATTCCTTTATAGTCAACGAATAACGTCTTTCTTTGTCCGACACTTATTCTTGGCCACCGTGTATATCTCAAATGATTATATTCGTATACTTAATGCTATTATTTCCAAAATTTAGGGCCAAACCAATACTTATGTTCCCTCATGACAAATAAAACATTGTCATTTCACAAACTTATCGCTTTAAAAATAATGCAGACCTTAATTAGGTCTCATACAAAAATGCATGGAAATCAATATCTCACTACCGACAATCACTTTAGAGCAGTGAAAATACGTACGCAGTGAAAATTCTGCAATTATTTGCAAACGGAAATATTTTTACACATTAAATACCCATTCTTGTGAAGATCTACCAATGGAAAATGCTAATATACAGGTGTTGTTAAATCGGTATAGCAAGACAGTTTCTATGAGTTCCTTGGTACAAAATAAAAATATTACAATTAAAAAAATATTTTCGTATCTTATCCCGTTCTCAATATGCGCTATGTCAACGTTACCTCATGGGTTAAACGTCCCGCAACAGCACGCACACCGAGCGCCGCGCGGCGTGATCGAAGCGACAAAGACGCAATCAGAGAACAAAGAGTAAATTAGAAACGTCATGTGAGCGTGACAGCGCGCCACAAGTATGCGAAGCCCTGTTTACTTTAATGTGAGGGCCACAGAATAGAGTACAGAACGGACACTCCCATACTAATACACACCAAAAAAGTGGTCTATGTTTATATGGATAATTGGACGCTGACTCACCAGGTGGCGCTTTGATTATTACCAAGACCAAAAGATGGCGCTGTCTAGGTAGAATTATCACCCATAGATGGCATTATGATAAAACATTGAATTAGAATTTATTAAACAATATATTAAAAAACGTTCTTATTTTCATAAATTTTTATTAAAACTTTAGAGTAACTAAAATTTTACAAAACATATATCAGAGATTTTACAAAACATATATAATTTTACAATTATAGTATTTTAATAGGTAATTATTTCAAAAATATATTTGGATTTCCATTTCAAAAAGCATGCTTCAAGGTTTCTCTGACTTTCCCGCTGTTCAGGTTGATTATAATCTGAGAAGCTTGCAGCGCTGTGTCCATAATAGTTTATGGATGTCCTCTACTGCAGAGCTGAAAGTAGAAAAATACACACGGGCTATACATACATATATGGATGTTAATGCGTATTCTATGGTGTTTATTTCTTAGCGTGTCTCAATGGAGAAAATTGATTTCCAAATTTTGTTAAAGCTTCAAATTCAAGTTGGTATTCTTACAATATTACAGTATATACTTTATTAAAAGTATTTCCTCCAGGGTTCGTCAAAATGTTTACATTAGAATGTTTGTCGTGAAAGGGTTATTCTTTTAATAAGTTCAAAATTCTTGGTTCAATTAAAATGTTTTGTATTGAAATTGACCTAGATGGAGTTTTTAAAATTTATCCTTGAATATTAGATTTACAAATAATAACTTTAAAACTTAAGAATTTTACATTCATAACTAACCTAATTACTATATTGAAAACTTCAACAAGTCTGGAACTCCTCAGTTTTTGTAGGCTGCCTCTCTTTGAAACGCTGGCTCTGGTTGAAGCGGCTTCCGGAAGTATGTCCTCCTATAATCATAAACAATTCACAAACATATATAATATTTGGATATAAATTGGCATATATCTGGCATGCAGTAAAAATCCATGTTACTGTTTCCAAATAACCTGTCAACTCCAGACATTGGATGATTAATACAAAATATACATAATTTATCTCACATTAGTCGTATCAGTTATCATTGAAATTGAAAATATATACTACAAGATACACTATGTATAATTAGTGAAGTGGTTAGCGTTTACCTGTATCCAAGTGTTGAAAACTTGCAACAAAATGAGTTAAATAAAGTAAAGATATTTGTCTATAAGCCTGATATTAAGTATTCAATCAAAACGCAATCAATTGTATCACTAGTTTATATATACTTAATGTTAAAGATGCTACCTGGTCAGTATAATTCCTTGTGCATAAATTCTAAATCTAGACTATGTATAATTTTACTGATAAATTACCTCAGATATTCCTTTATAGGAATAGCTTAATTCTGCCGCCTCTAAACTAGTACTCGGCTGGTCTCTCAGTCGTTCCAACATGTCTGGTTCTATCACTCTCATTGTAACATCTTCGGTCGGTGTTGGCAAATTTAGACTCGGCTTTGCATTCACCTGTAACAATCCGGCTGCCAACTCATCTCGGCGACATAGTCTCAACTATTCCATCGCCCTGTGAACAAAACAGAAATTTCGTATTAATTTATAGTTCTAAACATAGTTATTCAGGTGTAAATGTTCACGTTGACGGAATTAAAAAATACTTTCCTATATTATTTGATAATAATAATCAAACAAAAATTACGACATAATTTGTGGTTATAAACATAGTTATTCTTGTGTAAATGTTCACATTGACGGAATTTAAAAATACTTTCTTATTTTATTTGGTAATACAAAATTAAACTACGAACGATACTTACAGAGTTTTACATTTTGGAAGATTGAAAAATGAGATTCCTTTGTCAGATTATTGCGTATTACGACAGCCGGTTACAATACACGCCATCATAGACACGCCATTACTATGATACAATAAAAATAACTTATTGGTACGTAAATGAATAGGAAAATACTTATGAAAAACAGTATTAAATATAAATTTTTTCCGTAGAAAATATATGCGAGAGGCCACACAAGAATTTTCAATATTGTACTTTTTCAACACTAAGTAATGTCATGCGTGTGTTATAAGCTAGACAGCGAGAAAAAGTATGGCGTCCAGCCGGAAACCCGCAACTTGAATCGTCTAAACGCCCTCTGCTGAGGACTCTGACATTAGCGTTTCAAATTTTCATTTCCGGTGAGCCCTCTTATTTGTTACTCTATGGTGAGGGCATCTCGTCTACATTAGTTTGCCGCCTGTAGTGATGCAGGAAAGTGCTCCATTGTTTAAAGAAAGAAAAACATGTTTTACTGTGTCATTGAATTGAGTAATATTAAGTATTGTATACACAACCTTACTAAAAGGGGCTATTTCTTACCATAGTTAAGATTTCTCAAATTTATTTCGACATAAAAAATGTTAACCTAACATTTATTTTTTCGCATTTAATGTTCAATGGTTTGTGTGAGCAGTATAGACATATGCATGACACAAGCACGCGGGAGAGTGATCCAGCATAGAACGTCGTTTAAGATAATTGTGAGCGGAGGTGGGGGTGTGATATGTAATATAATTGGCGCGTTCAAAACGCAGTTTGGCGACATCGGTCCCTGTACAATTTCACGAATAAGCCAGTTTTATTCTATTTCTTGTTCTGTGAATATGTTTTTGCATAGTGAACGAGAAAAGTGTGGAAAGAAAATCGGTTATACTGTTAACGGTATTTCCCTTAAGTTTATTTTATGTTGAAATTAGGTTTATGACAATGAAATGTTAAGTACTATTGTGATTGGAATAATGTATAAAATAACTAATATTTTATTATTGGAAAATCAATTATTATTCTGTAATGAAAATCCAAATGAAAAAATGTTACGGATTATTTACCTGTTATATTTGTCGGAGAAATTTGAAAAAAAATCCAGCTAATATTTAATTAATACATGTATAATAGAGTATTTGCAAGATGCATAAAAATAAATATCTGATTAATGTATATCTTAGATTAATTATGTTAAACTTAAATAAATTTAGTTTAAATATTTTTGTTAAATGACTAAAATAAAAAATAATATTACCGTTTTAAAATTTGAGGCTAAACACCGACACATATTATCTGCCAATCAGAAGGCGTGACGTCGAAAACACAACCAGCTGCAATAGTGGCGAACTTCAAGTAATTGTGTGAGTAAGATAGCGCAGTCCTATAAATTGAATTCCTTAAACATTATTTATTGATAACTATAGAATGACGAAGTGAGTGAAAGAGATAGGACCACTTCTTTTCAATTTCATTATTTGTTTAGGAAATTGTGACGTCATAGAATTTATATATCACATGACTTAATGTTTTAGCGGGAAGTTTTGAAGGAATGCAGAAAAATTGTTTTTGGCTTAAAACAGGTTTTTGAGTAAAATATCACAATTATAGGTTTATCAGATACATTTTCAATAAATTGAAATTTTTTTTGAAAATTTTCAAGACCCCTATTAGGTTGATGTAGGGCTCCATTATATTCAAAAAAAGTATACTAAATTTATTAAAAAATTATTAAAAAAACTTATTCTATTTGAAGGAAAATTATTATTGTTTTTTAAATTATGCCTTCACTAAAAGCTCACAATAATTTCAATTTTATATCTTAATAATTGATTACTAGCTGACCCGTGCGAAGTCTTCGCACTATATCGCCATCTAGTATGTTCCAAGTATACAATTTGGCTGATATTTGATGTGTCGCCCACAGATGGCGCTCATGCAAATTGTTATAAAAATTAATTTTTTTATTAACAAAAAGATTTTTTTCGAATTTTTTTATATTTTTCGCCCAAAGTAGAAAACATAAGCATTAAGTGGGTATTTTTTTTATTTTTTTTGGTGCAGTAGTTAAAGAGATCGAGCCGCTCGACCAAAAAACACCTTTTAGAAATAATATATTTAGATAATAAGTTTGTATGTTTTGATTTCGAATTATGCGATTTTGTATAACAAGTTTTAGGGACATATATTAAATTTGACCTAGATAGGCCTTATGGTGAACTAGTTCTCGCGCGATCAAAATTCACCACGTCTCTTGGTTGAATGATTTTCGCCAAGAATCTGGTCATTCTGGCACCAACTGTTTGTTCTAAAAGAAGTTCTGTAGATGAAATATGAGGATTGTAAAGAGCGATGTCTTCGGCCACATGTGAAATTCTATGCGGAGGAAATCGGGACCAACAGTTAGTCTATGTGTAAGTTGTTCTTTGTTGATATTATTACATTTTTCTTCAATTGTTAAATTCTTCGTAAAATAGGCAAAAACAAGCAACAAATCATTCAAACACGAGGGGGCATTTTCAGTGTGTGGAGTGGGGGTTAAAAAGTAAGAATAAAAACACAAATTTATTTTTTATTTTTCAATATGTTCACCTGCTACCCTAATACATTTTTCCAATCTTTCAATTAGCTTATGCATACCTTCATAAAAAATGTTTTATCCTTGTCCAAAAGTAAGCTGAAACTGCGTCCTTCACTTCTTCATCGCTTGAAAATTTCTTCCCACGAAGTTCTTTGTTTTACTTTGGGAATATATAATAATCGCTGGGAGCCAGGTCAGGACTGCAGGGTGAGTGCTATAAAATATCAAAGCCTACCTTATGCAGGACAACTAACCTAACACGACAATTGTGAACAGGTGCGTTGTCGTGCAGAAGGAGGACACCTTTGGTTAACTACTTTGCGAGTAAAGCATAGCATTCTCCGGTTATGGGGACGTCTTTATCTTTATAATCTATCAATAGAATCCCTTCTGAGTCCCAAAAGACTGTCGCTATGATTTTTCCACCGACTGCGACACCTTAAACTTCTTGGGTGGTGGTGTGCTTTTTGTGCCACTGCATAGAGTCCTGTGTGGAATCAGGTTCATAATGATGAATCCAAGTTTCGTTCTCGGTAACAATTTGACCCAACAGTGTATCCTTGTCTTCACTACAGAGGTCCAAAAGTAAGCAAGGACACTCCACGCGGTGTTGTTTTTGAGGCAGAGTGAGGATTCTCGGCACCCACCTTGCGCTGACCTTGCTCATTCCAAGATGATCGTGAAGAATCTTAAGAATGGTTGTATCTGACACTCCAACCATTTCTGCGGGCTATTTCTTTTTTCTTCCAATATTAATTTTTCGATTTTTTTTAACGATTTCCGGAGTAGTCACTCGGATCAGCCGTCCGAGTCGTATGTCGTCTTCAAGCGAGTCCCTGCCTTGTTTAGAAATACTGTGCCACTTATAAATCATGGTTCACCCTGGACAAGGGTGCTCGTAAACGGATGCCATCTCTACCAGGTTTGAACTCATCCTTTCCTTGATCGGTAAGAAATTTTATAACATCGCGATATTCGATTTTCTCCATATATTCGGTTTTCTCTCTTCTCGATTGAGTTGCTTGGTCGAAGACAGTTCAAAGACTAACGTCCCGATTAAGATGAAACTTGCTATTTATACTAAAATGAGTCACTAAACTCGTTACAGCTCGTTAATGTACCCTCACTAATGACTTAATTACCAATTTCCAGACCTTAAAAATGCATCTTCGCATCCTATTTTTCTCTAGACTTACAATAAATAACAAGACGAACAATGTTATCCAATGTAACATGATTTTATTGAAACCGCTAATAATACTTACTTTTCTTCAACAAAAATAACAAAGGAACAATTGATAGATAGTTAGAAACACAATATAAAAATCTTTCGTTATTTTTAATATTACTCACTTAAATATTTACCAAACCCGTTAATTTGAAGCGTACAAATAAAACTGACGCGCCTGTAAAGTTGCGGACGCTAGGCGGCGCTGATGTCACGCACTCAGCCAATAGATTGTTTAGCAAAACACGAATTCGTTCTGTACCTATTGTATAAGTCTCAAAGTACGAACGAGAACATTATCAAATACGAGCTGCCATAAAAAAGAAGTCCACGGGAGCTGTGAATTGTTAAGGATAACTGATACATATCATTTACTATGTAGGAGATGAGAGAAAGTTAAGAATTGGAAAAAAAAACTCTCGTGAAGGTATTATTCATCTCCCTGGTCTCATTAACTCCTCTGAAATACTTTATTCCGATCGATGTACTCTTCTTTATCGACTCGTTGTTAATTCGGCATGTAGAGCGTAGATTAACTGATGATCTGCAAATTAAATTCAATCTGGCTGTATTTTGGAACCGAATGAAATTAATGTAAAACATGTGAAATATTACATTATGTAAAACATGTGAAATAATACATAATGTAAAACATGTGAAATATTACATAATGTAAGACATGTGAAGTATTACATAATGTAACACATGCGAAATATTACATAGTGTAAAACATATGAAATATTACATAATGTAAAACATGTGAAATATTACATAATGTAAAACATGTGAAATATTACATAATGTAAAACATGTGAAATATTATGCAAAACATTTAATACTATTTGCTACAAGCAACTATTAAAATAGTTAATCACGGTTTTCTACATATGATTTTAATGAGAAACGTATCGTTGATTAGTTAATTTTTTATGACCATTTCATTATCAGATGTATATTTGAAATAACAATGTTTAACTAGCAAGGTGTCCAAAAAATTATTATTTTATAGCTATTGTTTATCCAGATGGCAAGAGACAGTGGTGCAATGGCGATTTTTCTGGTCACCTGGATTTACAACATATCGGTGTTGATAACAACAATTTCCGTTATTTATACTAGTTTCCGTTATTATATCTTTTCCAGGAATTTTCCTGTCTGACATAATGCAGAGTCCTGTTCAGTTGCTGAATGAACTACACAAACTTTATTATTTAATCTATTTTTTACAAATTACACAAGCGCGGTAGATAACGTACTTGTTAACAAATTTTCTGCCAACTGGTCAATTAAGGAATTTACCTGCAAATTTTAAATTTGTAAATTCGTGAATAAAAAAAAAAATATTTTAAATATTATTTACGAAAATATAAATATAAATAAAGTTTGCGAGTGTGGTGTGAGTGTGTTTGTTAATCTCGAGAATACTAGTTTAGTATTCTCGAGATTAACAAACGATTAAAAAAATAAAAATCGATTTAAAAAATCTTTCATTAGTAAATAACTTAGATTTTTTGAATGAACATAGACACTAGAGTATTATACACATATAATATTACAATAGAATATTATACACATATAATATTGATAATAATAATAAATAGGATTCTCTCATTGTATTAAGAATGGCTACCGTTTACTATGTAATTTACGCTTTTGACACGGTTTTGATCGCTATTATTTTACTAGGGCGAAACGCGGAGTGTAATACAAATTACGTATTAAGGTAATATTACTGTGTTTAGTTGCTAATTTGGTTAGTTAAGTTGCTGATTTGTTAGTTGCTGATTTGTTTAGTACTGTGTTTAGTTGCTGATTTGTTTAGTTAAGTTGCTAATTTGTTAGTTGCTGATTTGTTTAGTACTGTGTTTAGTTGCTGATTTGGTTAGTTAAGTTGCTGATTTGTTTAGTACTGTGTTTAGTTGCTGATTTGGTTAGTTAAGTTGCTGATTTGTTAGTTGCTGATTTGTTTAGTACTGTGTTTAGTTGCTTATTTGTTTAGTTAAGTTGCTGATTTGTTTAGTACTGTGTTTAGTTGCTTATTTGTTTAGTTAAGTTGCTGATTTGTTTAGTACTGTGTTTAGTTGCTGATTTGGTTAGTTAAGTTGCTAATTTGTTAGTTGCTGATTTGTTTAGTACTGTGTTTAGTTGCTTATTTGTTTAGTTAAGTTGCTGATTTGTTAGTTGCTGATTTGTTTAGTACTGTGTTTAGTTGCTGATTTGGTTAGTTAAGTTGCTAATTTGTTAGTTGCTGATTTGTTTAGTACTGTGTTTAGTTGCTGATTTGTTTAGTTAAGTTGCTGATTTGTTAGTTGCTAATTTGTTTAGTACTGTGTTTAGTTGCTGATTTGGTTAGTTAAGTTGCTGATTTGTTTAGTATTGTGTTTAGTTGCTGATTTGTTTAGTTAAGTTGCTGATTTGTTAGTTGCTAATTTGTTTAGTACTGTGTTTAGTTGCTGATTTGGTTAGTTAAGTTGCTAATTTGTTAGTTGCTGATTTGTTTAGTACTGTGTTTAGTTGCTGATTTGTTAGTTGCTGATTTGTTTAGTACTGTATTTAGTTGCTGATTTGTTTAGTTTATTGTTATTATAATTATAATATAATGATAATGACCAACTTTATTTACAAAGCCGAATTATATGGGAATGACCAATTAAAAGTTTTACTAAAATACCTACTAGAGACTAGTGTTTATTAAATTTTATGTGATACAAAACTTAATCAAGCAGTCAATATAGTAACTTTGATGTGATCTAAAACTCAACAAAGCAATCACTTTAGTAAGTTTTATGTGATCCAAAAGTTAATCAAGCAATAGGTTTAGTAACTTTTATATGAACCGAAACTTAACCAAGCGTTCAGTTTAGTAACTTTTATGTCATCCAAACTCAAACACCAGTTTAGTAACTTTTATGTGATCCAAAATTGAATCTAGCAATCAGTTTGGTAATTTTTATGTGGTCTAAAACTTAATCAAGCAATAAGTTTAGTAACTTTTATGTGATCCAAAACTGAATCAAGCAATCAGTTTAGTAATTATTATGTGATCTCAAACTTAATCAAGCAATAAGTTTAGTAACTTTTATGTGATCGAAACTCAATCAAGCAACCAGTTTAGTAATTTTTATATGATTCAAAACTGAATCAAGCAGTCAGTTCAATAATTTTTATGTGATCTAACTTAATCAAGCAATACGATTAGTAACTTTTATGTGATCTAAAACTTAATCAAGCAATAAGTTTAGTAACTTTCATGTGATCGAAACTCAATCAAGCAATTAGTTTAGTGCCTTTTATATGATTTAAAACTGAATCAAGCATTCAGTTTAGTAACTATTATGTGATCCAAACTCAATTAAGCAATCAAGCACTGTTCATAGCAAACGGATAAATTTAACAAAAAACGCGATTCGAGGAAATCGTATAGAAAATTATTATTTAACTTGCGCATATAACGAATATCTTTTTTTTACTACAAATGTATGCTTTAAACTTGAGTACAAGGAGTATGTGGATTTTTTTCATCAATTTAATAACATTAGTGGAAACGAGTTACTTCTAGGTATTATTATAATTTTTTTTGTCCTATTATTCGCCGTAATGTCGCAGTGCTAGCAATAGAATATGGATACACTGGTAACATAAGAGAGAGCTGGCTTGAACACCAGTAAATAGAGATGATGGAAATACGCAGTCAATTTAGTAACCCTTATGAGATCACTTTAATGTCCGTCTGTCTGTTAAGCAGTCAGTTTAGTTTAGTTTAGTATTATATATTGTAAATACTCAGTTTATTTTAAAAAGTCGGTCAAACTCTAATGGGTTTTATTTATTTATTGAACATTAGGTTTGTCAGCTCTTCCATGTTATCTGTGACATATAATGTTTTAATTGGTTATGCTAAGTTTATATTTTATTTAGTACTGAAAATATCAATTAAAAATGTTTTAAATGAACAAGCCAAAAAACCGGAAAAAAAACTTAATTAATAAAGGTGGCCGAGTGCGAGTAGAACTCAACGTGATTTGGAAGTTCTATACTGTTATGTGATATTATCGTAAAGCTTATTAAGTAAGTATTTTACGAATACTTATAAGAAAAACACAAAAAAACAAAATAATTATTTTATCACGTAATAATTTTACATATAATTCGAAATTAATAAGTTTCGGTTGTATTTTGTTATCGCATTGGGACAGAATTTTTGACAGAATTACGGTGTCATAGATTTATATGATGTTAATTTCAACTTATATACGCCCAGTTATTCCTCAGAAAAAAATAACTTGTTTAACAGACAAACGGACATTAAAGTGATCTCATAAAGGTTCTATTTTTTTTCATTCTGAGATACAACAAAACTCTAAAAATATTAAAATGCCATTTGAAAACACAGGCGTTTGAAGTCAAATTTCTTTCCTGCGAATTATCTTTGAACTGCGGCTTAATTCGCGTAAAAAATGGAAAAAATTCTGGGGAAAATTTAAAAATGAAATTTTCATGGGAAAAAATAAGATCATAGCATTGGAAATGACTAAATTATAGTTTAAGATATATACAGAATCGAAGAAAGGAATAACCCTTTACCCTGTCGTAGATAACCGTAGATTAATATATTTTTGTGGTGTATTATTACATACTTATGTTCACACCCTTATGGGGTTAACGGGATGGTCTTTTAATTACAAAAAAAAATTATTTTGACATCTTGTTATAATTTTCATTTCAATAATCTTTATCCTTTGAATTAATGAAATAATATCTTGAAAGTGTTTTATAAACACACTTTCGTGTGTTTACAATACACTTTCAAAATTTAAAATTTAAAAAAAGGTTCAATATTTAAAATTTAAAAAGATTCAAAATTTAAAAAAAGGAAATTATTATATGGATAAAACTCCTTAATTGTTATTAAAATGCTTTTAAAATTCCAGTTACAAATTCGTAGTATAACATTACACAAGTAATAATCTAAAGGCGAATTTCGCGTAATATAATAAATAAATAATTTTTTTTAGATAATCCATCAAAAAATAAGAATATATTATAAAATTGGAATCATTAAAATTGTAGTATTAATAATTCGGGAATATGCAAACACGAGCCATTTTTAATTACTCTGGAATTCGAAGTGTAATACATATTATTCTTAAGTACAAAAGTTGTTGAAACTTGATTAGAATGTAAGTAAAACGTTTAAAATCGATACGGGTTGTGGGGATGTAATTGCGCCCAAATGAGTGACAGTTTCTCTCGAATTCCAGTAACATTTTTTGAATAGTTATATTTATTTATTATCATACGTAATTTATCTAGACGTAATTAAGAGTTCGTATTTGAGAGCCGTGTAAGTTATAAAAAACAATTTGAATGTGGTTTTAATGGCGCGTGAATTTGTCAAATAAAATGTGTTTATAGATGGGTTATTCCCCGCGAAATCAACACAGCTTTGCCATAAATTCTACCTTATCATCTCCAATTTTGATGAAATTTGGCGTAAAAAGTAATTAGATGGGTATAAAGAAACTCTCATGTCTTATGTTAATTAGATAATTGGTTTTGAAGATTTTGAAGTCAGTAAAGTCTATAAAATATGCTATCGGCATCTTTTAACATTGCATTTATAGATCACCTAATTAAGCTAGAGACCTGTGCGACTTATTTTTAATCTCATTTTGATGGCCTTTTATGTGACAATATCACAATATGATTTGCAGCAAAATAGTTTTTTTATACAATTTAATATTAAAATTTCAAATACTCTTGTTAAACAATCCTGAAAGTTTCATCTTAGGATCATAATGGGATCACTTGATATGAAATGTTTTAGATTTTGACTTCTAGAAAGTAGATGAAATAATAATTTTAAAATTTTATTATATTTGTATATGCGCCAGACAAACTGGATCAGGTCCCAGAATTTTTTTTATTTATTAATTTATTCATACATACATAAATTTATTGATATATTACAGGTAACTTATTCGTAATGATAAGAAATTAATGGTTTAACAGCCCTTAAACTTTTAGATTATACACAAGAACTACAAAAAATTCGACATGATTAATTTCACTCATCGTAAACAAATCACACTCTGGTAAGACCGCTATCACGTGGTTGAGCAGTTGAATGCAGCGAGAAACCGGAGAATTCCAATATAATTCAGTCCCAGACGGTGGTATAGCTAAAGACTACGTGAGCACAGGAAATTGTTAGTTACGAAGAATAACAGTTTACCCAATAATACAGGGCTGTTAATAGTTGGAAAATGAATTTCATAATCTCAACGTCTCTTCTGAGTTACAAAGAATGGAAACCTAGTATATCTAAGAGGAAATCGGTAGGAAATAGAAAGGGGAAGTAACCATACTGTCTCATATACAGATATCGGTGGAACGTCTTTTGCATTCACCAAGCTGACTTGTCTTCGTGTGGGCTCAAAATAGTGAAGTCAGATTCTAATCGACAATAACGGAGCTCTATTCTAATGGGAGTACAGTACAAGATCCAAGATATATTGGATCTTGCACAGTACCCTCATACTCTCTTACTTTACTCAGACTTGTTGTAGATTTAGCAGTATTTGGATGAAGTTCATAGCGATTTGTAAAAAATGGTTTGAAACCTCGAGATGATTTGGTGTAGAATGGCTCAGATAAAACACTGGGAGTTAATTCCGTAGAACTTCATTTACATCCAATGTCATCTATTGGCCATCTTATACGAGTATCGACAACAATATTTTCAAAAACGTACACTATCTTGCAAATCAAAATACGGACGTCACTATTTCGTGTCTAAAGATCATTAATGCTCTGTGTTAATAGGGTATTTGACTGACGTCGATATTTTTTGTAAAAATGTTTTAAAACCGCAGAGTAGGTTTAAAAAAACTTCTAAATGGGAAAAAGTGTCAAATTGTTTGTTTATTAAATTGAAAAAGTTATTATGAATTTAGTTTCCAAACAAAAAAATGAGAAAATTGTAATAACATGCAATATATAACTTAAACGCAATATTTAACAAGATACTAAAGATATTTAATAAACTCCCTTATAATGAATGCTAAATAATGGCCAGTGACGTCACAAGCCATTGACGTTTTCACGCGAATCGTAATTCGTCAGTTTTTAAGTCGTTATAATTTTGTAATGAAAATTTCTAGGTACTATACATTTATTTTAACCGTTTTTAATGTTATTACTTATTCTATTTTAGTAATAAAAAATATAGTCAAATACCTAAATAATAATTACAATGATGGTTTGTAAGTTTTTTTATCAAATGTCACGTAGAAAAAAGTACACAATTAAAATTATGGTCAATAGCTATTACAGCATAATTGTGTAAGTTAATAAAATTGGCGTTACGACAGTAAAAATGATATTAAAACAAAGGTCGTCGAAACGTGATCGTTATCAACATATGCGCAACTTAGTTTATTACACCCAATGTTTTTAATATTGCGTAGCTCAACGTCAAAAACTGAACCTATATAATTTAGTCTGTCCGTCTGCATGTCACTACATCATGACTCACTGAGAAAACTAAACCGATTGCCATGAAGTTTTACAGGTAGACGTAGTCGAATTATGTGAAAATTTAGAAATAGACAAAATTTTTTTATTTTTTATTATTGACTTCAAAACGTTTAACATCTTGAAATTGTATTTTATAAATACACGAAAGTGTGAAAGTGTATTTTATAAAATACACTTTCAAGATATTTTTTCGTCGTTTCAGAATTTAGAAAAAAGGAAATTATCCATTATTATATATTATATAGATAAAACTTCTTGAAGGTTAATAAAATGCCTTTAAACTACCAATTATAAATTCGTAGTTTCAAATGACACAAGTAATAATCTAAATGCGACTTTAGCGCATAATGGTAAATAAACAAAACATTATAGTCCTTCAAAAAACAAGAATATATAATAAAATTGAAATCATTAAAATTATAGTATTAAAAATTCGAGAATATGCAATGACGAGCCATTTTTAATTACTCTGGGATTCGAAGTATAATATATATTATTCTTAAGTACAAAAGTTATTAAAACTTGATTAGAATGTAAGATTAGTATGTAACTAAAACGTTTAAAATCGATACCGAGTATGGGGAGGCAATTGCGCCCAAATGAGTGACAGTTTCTCTTGAAGTAATTTCAAACTTCAGTAACTCGGCTAAAAATAGACATAGCGCCGCCTTGACCTCGTTTTAAACAGGTAGATCGAAAATTTGTCATTGTAAATATTCATGGCGAATAATCGTGGCGAACATTCGTGGCGAATTGCGCACACGCAAAGCGAATCCACGATTTTCGACCGATTCCTTTTTAGGTTTCTGTACCCAATGTGTGCTGCATTCTGTACCCAATGGGTGCCAACGGAACCCTGCTACTAAGCTTCCACCGTCCGTCTGTCCGTCGGTCTGTCTGTCACAGGGTTGTATCTCTTGAACCATAATAAGTAGACACTTAAAACTCACAGAATATTTGCTATTATGACCTCTACCATGACAAATAATAAAGAATTCAGATTTAAAGGGGGTGTCACCATACAATAAATCTTAAATAATTGCATTTTTTCGAAGTTTTTTGTTCCTACGCCACACACAGGCATCAAACTTGGCCTAGTTCTGGTGCATACTCTATAGTAAAACAAGAAATAATAAAATGTAAGTAAATAGGCTTATAACTCTAAACATTACGGTCGGTGCGTCCGCCACGTCACGCAGTGCGGCAGTAGCTAGGCGGCGCTCGCTGCTCAATGCGTGGTCTGTGCCTACGCGGGAAATGATCTAATTAGCCAATTAGTTTATATATTTTTACGAATCACGTGTTGCTATGGCATCTATCTTGTTATTTACCAAAGAATTAGTGTTAATATTGTGCAGTGGTACGAAACACTTCGCGTGCGAACCCGACTCGCACTTGGCCGCTTTTTGTTTTTGGAATACGTATTTCTCTATATATTTGGAAATGAAATTTTTTTCTCACAGACCACATCGAGAGTGGGGTGCATTGAATGGTCTATCAAAATACAATGGGAAACGTCCTGTAATCTTTTCTGACACGGCGTCTCCATCGCGAGATACAATAACCTAAAGTGGGGACAGTGTTCCACAATTTTTTTAGCCACATACGTAAAATATTAGAAAAAATTAGGGTGACGATAATTTGCATTGATAAATTATAGAAATGCATGAACATCAACAATTAAAAAAATAGGGTGACCATAATTTGCACTAATAAATTATAAAAATTCAATCAAGCTATTGCAAGTTACAGGTTTCCTCGAAAATTGTATGGCAAGAGACCCCCAAATAGCCTTTACACGGTTTCTGCCTCACTTTGCTGCAAGACCGAGTTGACAGCTGTTTATAGGGTCCTTATATGGACTAGCTGTGCTTGGACTTTGGTCGCGTGAAATTCGGAATAAGAAAAGTTATTAGGATTTTTTTGTGTTTTTTATTTTTTTTTCTCTCAGAACCCCACGAGCATATTTTTTTATGAAGAAAGCTTATTTTTGCGGGATTTGGCAATCAGGATGGTGTCTAATGATCTTGC
The DNA here is from genome assembly GCA_039881145.1 of Druceiella hillmani. NCBI lineage: Eukaryota > Metazoa > Arthropoda > Insecta > Lepidoptera > Hepialidae > Druceiella > Druceiella hillmani. The sequence goes on from JAYKKI010000035.1 coordinate 9,237,936, forward strand.
TGATAACTTGATAATATATGGAGTCGTAAATGATTTAAGATTAATATTTTAAATTTAAATATAACCCCGATATATATCCTCAGCAATATTTTTCAGGAAAGCGATTTAGGTTAGAACGTGTCTGCGTATGTGTTCATTTACTACTTACAAAAGTATCTTACAGACTCCGTGCTGAATATATTCTGCGGAATCGCTCATGAAAAGGGGTGAAGTGGCACATCATGATTTTTCGCCCTTGGCAACATTGTACCTTTCCAGAATTATAGAATGTTGCAAATGTCAGATTCGCCGGTAATTCTAAATGGCGAATACATATATACTCTTTCTACATGCCTCTTGGCCTTTCAACGTGGAACATCAGGATTTTTCGCCATTGGCAACATTGTACCTTTCCAGAATTATAGAATGTTGCAAATGTCAGATCCGAAGGTAATTCTAAATGGCGAATACACTTATACTGTTTCTACACACCTCTTGGCATTTCAATGCAACGCCGCACTGCTGTGGTCGGTGAGTGGCGCGAATCCGACTTCAAGGCCGGCGCTCTCGCTTATCGCTGCCGGAGAATGTCAGTTTATTATGCAAATGCATTGTCGTTCTAGACGCGGGCGCGTTTGTCGCGAAACCAGTCGGTTGCCCGCTAATATTCCTTGGTACTTACTGGCTGTGGAATGCGACTGTCAACCGAAAACAAGTTCTTTTATAGTTTCTGAGTTACGAATGCTTCAATCATAAATTTCCTGCTGCTCATAACGAACGATGATATTGTATCAATTATAGCATTAATAAAAAACTGAAAATAGGTTTTTGTGATTAATGAACCCATTGTGATAAATCAAACGAGTCCTCACTCAATGGGTTTACTGATAACCATTGAGAAATTTCTATAACTAGCTTCATACTCCATAATCAGATCCTCCCAATTACAATAAACTTACTGAGATAAGTCAAACGAATCCAAACTCGACGGATAACTATCTTCCTGTTCCATTATTAGATCTTCTCGTTTAAAATATTTAACCAAAAGACTCATTGAGATAAGTCAAACAAGCCCAAACTCGATTGATTAACTGTTGGTTATTGAGAAGTTCTCAGGGTTACCTCCCTTTTCTATTATTAGATCATCTCGTTTACAATGTTTAAACAAAGAGTTCATTGAGAAAAATCGAACGAGCCTAATTTCGACGCGTTTAGCGTTACGTATTGAAATATTTTCGTTATTTGTATTTTATTTTATTTGCAGCTAACTAACTGTTTCCATTCAAATTGCTCCAGAATCGTATACATTTTTGGCGGCAGAGAAAATATGACCAAACAAAAACATTTAAAGAATCTTCATAATTATTTGCGTAGATGATTAAGCTGGTGTCTATTTCTATTTAGAGTTTATTGGTAGGTCCTCGATTGAAGCGGAGTTCTTGGATATTGACTTTCGCTCGTTGCTTGTTTTGTAATTCATCGCTTTAGTTTTCATAAGTCAATAAGTTTTTTTGTTAAAATCCAGATCTTTACTTTCGCCGCGTGAATTTTTTGTTTAAATGGCATCATATGGGAAGTGCTTTAGTCTACTAAGAGGTATATTTTTTTTATTTTTAAATGAAATGATAGTTATGTTAATTTTATATTTCGAACGGTCGCTTTCATCTATGGCTTTAATCATTTACATTTTCTCTTCAAGAGAAGGTTGAGAGGTAAGCTGATAAAATAGTGCAAAAAGGTTTAACGGGGAAAGCTTGTGCATTATTTTTGTAATGCCATAAATAGTTGGTTGTTTTCAGCAAGCCTTCAGTATCTATTTTGTATCTGTATTTAATATAAAAATATTATGGATTCAGATGGTTAATTTCGGATAACTATTCTCCATCATCAGCTCCTCCCGGGTGCAATATGTAAACAAATAACTCACTGCAATCTCGTCGGGTATAAAGTTAGCCATTGAGAATTCCTATAACTATCTCCAGACCAAACTCGTATAGTTTATCGTAAGCCATTGAGAAATATCCATGACCACTTCCCATTTCTATCATCAGATCCGCTCGGTTGCAATATGCAACCAAAGAGTTCATTGAGATAACTCAAACGAGCCTAATTTCGACGGGTTTAGTGTTAGCAGTTGAGAAGTTCTAATAATCATCTCCCTCTTCCATTACCATATTCTCCCGGTTATAATATGCAACTAAAGAACTCACTAAGACAAGTAAAACGAATCCAAACTCGAGAGGCTTGCTCTTAGCTTTTAAGAAGTTCCTGTGACCATTTCCATCATCAAGTGCTTTCGATTCCATTGTGTAACCAAAGAACTCATTGATGTAAGTTATAACCATCATCATCATCATCAGCCGGAAGTCTTCTATTTCCGAACATAAGCCCACCCCATATACTCCCATGAAAATCGATGCCGTGTTGCCTGCAACTAACGACTTCCCGCGACCTTTATCAGATTATCTATTCATATTATATATATTTATATTTATATAACAAGAAGTTAATCGAGTCCAAATTTGATGGGTCTACTGTTAACCTTTGAGAAGTCCCATGACCATCACTCTCCTCCATCATAATATCAACTCGATGGTATCATATTAATGTATTGTTACTTTTTCGCGGTGATCGCCAAACATGGACAGGATTGATTCTGCAACAATGTCTGTTCAGGTCGAATCACAGAACCACTCGCAAAAATAATATATACGTTTTTGTTACAGCCAGGTATGTATAGGTGTAACAAAGAACGTGTCTATTATTCATACAAGTTCATCTGTGCATCAAATTTTTATTTAAAGCGAGTTTCACAAAAATGTAACTTTTTTCGTTGGGATTGCAACTTTGACAGTTTTTTTAAGAAACCGTAGAAAATTGTCATACAGATCCGTAACAATTTCTATTCAGTTCGATGCAAATAATCACTTGCAAAAATAATAGATACGTTTTTGTTACAGTCTGTATGTCTAGGTGTAACAAAGGCCTTTTATATTAGTCATACAAGTTCATTTGTGCATTAGACTTTTATTTAAAGCGTGTTTCGTTAAAGTGTAACTTTTTCGTTGGGATTGCAACTTTGACGGTTATATTTTTAAGAAACCGTGGAAAATTGTCATACAAATCCTTAACAATTTCTGTTCAGGTCGACGCACAGAACCACTTGCAAAAATAATAGACACGTTTTTGTTACAGCCTGTATGTCTAGGTGTAACAAAGGCGTGTCTGTTATTTGTAAAAGTTCATCTGTGCATCAAACTTTTATTTAAAGCGTGTTTCGTTTAAATGTAACTTTTTTCGTTGGGATTGCAACTTTGACAGTTATTGTTTTAAGAAACCGTAGAAAATTGTCATATAGATCCGTAAACATTTCTATTCAGGTTGATGCACAGAATCACTCGCAAAAATAGTAGACACGTTTTTGTTACAGCCTGTATGTCTAGGTGTAACAAAGAACGTATCCATTATTCATACAAGTTCATCTGTGCATCAAACTTTTATTTAAAGCGTGTTACGTTAAAATATAACTTTTTTCGTTGGGATTGCAACTTTGACAGTTATTTTTTTAAGAAACCGTGGAAAATTGTCATACAAATCCTTAACAATTTCTGTTCAGGTCGATGCACAGAATCACTTGCAAAAATAATAGACACGTTTTTGTTACAGCATTTATGTCTAGATGTAAAGTGCGTGTCCATTATTCATACAAGTTCATCTGTTCATCAAACTTTTATTTAAAGCGTGTTTCGTTAAAATGTAACTTTTTTAGTTGGGATTGCAACTTTCACAGTTATTTTTTTAAGAAACCGTGGAATATAGATCCCTAACAATTTCTATTTAGTTCGATGCACAGAATCGCTTATGTAAACAATTGGCACATTCTTTGTTACAGTATATTTTAAGCCTTTCAAAGGGCACATTTTCTTGAGTTCTGGTATTATGCATGATCGATGTAATTGTAATAAAATTTTCAAAGTTTTTGGACATGAGAGCGATCTTAATTTTATATTTCCTGAGAGGAAATTCTTTAAATATTGAACTTCAAGAGATTTTAAATGCTTATACTTCAAAAAGCATATAATATAGTTGAAAATTTGTTATATTCATATATTGACAACACAACCTCTTTGGATTACGGCAACAACGCCCCATCCTCTCTTCTCTTTCCCTATTGAAGTCATACTGGTGCCACGCGCTAAGCTAACTTCTGGAAGCGCTGAGTTAGCTTCGTGGCTTGTAAACTATATATACCGTTGTATTGAAACAAGGTTTAAACCAGAGAAAATATTCGCTAACATTCGGTATTCGGCATATGTTTTCCTATTCGTATTCGGCAGAATATTCAGTTCAATTGCCGAATTATCACCCAATATATAAAGACTTTCCTTTTATATTTTTGAATTACATATTACTTTGCAATACAATGTTAACACAGCGAGTACGTAACGTAATTAACGAACTAAGCGTAGACGTAATTCTCAAACATTAACATATTAGTCAAAAAATAATAAAATACCAACATTTGCTATTATTGGAAGAGGGACTTAATAATATGAAAGCTAAAAATATACACAATTAAATGAAACTACGTGATGTAGTATTATTTAGAAAGATCTTTGCTAATAGCCCACCTGAAGATGTTATAATGCAATGAAACCTAGGGCGTGGTAAAGAACTTAGAGAAAGTACAAATAATGCTATATCACGTAGTTTCATTTAATTGTGAATAATGAATTTCTACAAAATTAACGCCAAATATATTCAATAGCTAAAAATATAACTTAAAAAACATAACTTAATAATATGAAAGCTAAAAATATAACTTGGAAAGGAGTTAGTCCTTTTAGAAGGAAAATAACAAACTTAAAACTAAAAATGGGCTTACCTCAACCATAAGATCAACGTTACATTAAAATAATTAATAGCATATAGCATAGAGTAAACCACAAAAGATGTACAATATTAATACTTAAAATTGATGTGAGATAAAATAACATATACCATAGCTTAAACTACAAAAGAATGTACCAGATATACAATATTAAAACTTGAAATTGATGTGAGATAAACTGTGATAAAGGAAAATTAGTCTCCCTGCTATCTCGGGAAAAATTCTGTTACGTTTTTTTTCACAAACATTTTCTGCCTCGGAAAATATACATACTGCCTGTAAACAGAGAAGCAGGAGAGGATAAAAAAAATTGTGTACATAATTTTCTTCGTTTTTTCTCCGCCATGCGAGTAGACTGATATTGCTGCTTATCATGATTTTTCACTTAAATAACTTTGTAATTCTATTGGAATCGGGCTTTTAGGAATTTTTTCCAACAAATCTCTTCTGCCTGCTTAAAGGAACTGTTGCCTGCTTAACGAAAGCAATCTCTTCACAGCAGATCCGAAACGTTGCAGAAAGTTCACGTATATTCGTAACATTTGGAAATCGGGGTTTGTTCTCCTCATTGTCACTGCTACTGCTTTCCAACTCCTCTTTCCTTTTGATTTGTTCTCTCAACAATTATATTTTTATTAACCAAATTTTTCTGGAGAAAACAAAATTCAATCAAATTCTCAGGTCTAGCAATGTTGCCAATGCGTAGTATTTGTCATTATCTATGCTTTAGAATATATTTCTGAGTTCTGACCCTAAAGCAAGTCTAATTTCTGCTTTGTTAGGGCAAACCTGCTGTGTATGTAATACTCGAAAAGATGGTAAAATACGGTGTAAGTTCAGAAATTGAAGAAGATTTGGAGCTGATAATCTTTTTTAATTCTTTAAAGGATTGTAATAAGATCATAATCTCTTTCAAATTCTATGCATCTGTTTCTCTCATAATCTCTTTCAGATTCTATGCATCCGTTCACTTAAGTTATGGAGATTCGCTGTGTCACAGTTTAAGGAAATATTTTTTGTTCTTGAATACGTTCGCACACGTAAAACGTACTATTGCATATAGTAGGTACTCACATCTTGTATAATAGGTACTCACATCTTGTATAAACTAGTAGGTACCCACATCTTATATAGTAGGTACTCACATCTTGTATAATCTAATAGGTACTCACATCTTGTATGGCAAATTGAGCTCACTCTGACTTTGAATCATCTTTGCACAAGTTCACATGTCACTGGATATTCATATTGCTTTAGCCTTAATAAGTTTAATTTACTAATCTTTTTTACTTTTTCATAAAGTTGCAGCAAAATTATTTCCCTCGTGTATTTTCTTCCGGTCTTTTGGTATATCGGTATCAATATATTAATCAGTCTATGAAATTCAGTGTCCTCTCATGGTTATGGGATGATCATCTGATGCGATCATTTCAGTTACAGAATGCTTATAGTTATGGGATGATTATCTAATGCGATCATTTTAGATACAGCGCAGTGAATTTCGAATGATCTTGGGTTATCGATCTTCTATTTCTTCATAAATGCATCCTCCAAGGTTTGCTGTACACTTGATGTTGTTTTTTTAGACTTAGGGTATGGGGTGTTGAGGGGTGATTGCTATAATCACTTTGTTGAAATTGGTCTGATTTTAAATGGTTTATCAAAGCTGATGTTGTAGCGGTCCACTCTGTCTGTCACATGAGGAATAATCCATTTGAACCGTGTTGAAATACTGAAGATATAATTTAGAACATTATACGTACTTCTAATTTTTGAAATATTAAGGTTATTTAAAAATCTCAATAAAATTTGTGAAAATTACAATATTTTTTAATTAATTTTTTAAGTTTTTTAAATTACTTAATAAATATAAATAAAAATATATTTTTAAGTTTTTAATTATTTAAAAAATATAAATAAAATGTTCTATTATAATGCGATCACTATGCTCCCTAGGTGGCGCCATCAACAATCTAGGCGTTGATAACGCTTCGAGCGCCGTTTGGTGCTTCCGTCGCATGGGCTTTATTCAAAATACCACCACTGTTTTGTGTGGAAGAATATGGAAACTATACCATCTATTTGTTTATAATCTATGGGCGCGGGTAAATGCGGCTACTGGCCCAGCAGTTCCCGGATAAAGAGGTGACGCCAAAAATAAAACGACAAACCAGTTTTTATTGCGAATTTTACTGATTTTTTGTATTCTGCCGAAAAATAAATAAAATCTGCCGAGTTGACTTGCATTGCAAAGTGCAATGCCGCATTTGCAACGTCGGGCGAATAAAAAAGCCGTTCTTTTTCCGTGTCGCCACAAAGTATTAAGTCCGTTGCAGGAAACATGTCACTTTACGTTTTTCTAAATGTCGTTGACTCTATAAACATTATTTTGGAAGTAAAATGCGTATTATTTTTTTTTTGTTTAAAATCACTCGATGTTGCTTAATTTCAAAGTCGCCAAATAATTAAAAATTCATAGACGTGTAACAGAAAACAGCTTTGAATCTCATTTCATTATAATATATCTACTCGTTCGTTTATGGGTTGACCATAGACAATTTCCATTTGTTTGTTTATTTCCCCGAGTTGATGTGGCGATTATTCATATTGCCAGAGTTTTTGCTTTATGAGTCATGTTGGAGGGAATAATCTTTTCGATGTCATTGGAATAAATTTAATTTTCGTAAATATGTCACGCGATCTATGGTGTCCTGGGTGTTTTCGTTAGATAAACAGTAATTTCTGTTCCAAAGGACAACGACAAAAATGCATGAAGTGTTGGGTCCAGGTGTTAACAGAATAAACATGACACACTTATATATGAACAATTCAAAAAAATACGCCCTTAAAAGTTTTATTTAAATCGTCAATCAGACAAACATGAAATCTTGTGTTTATAGTACATAACCTTTTTCTATGGACTTCTTTGAACCAGCAAAATAAAACATAGTGCAGATTATGCCTGGTTGTATGTAATATGTAAACCTATGAAATTCGAATGACTCACAGAGTCGTCGAAAAATCCATTAAAATTTCGAAGTGTGCAAAAAATATTTATTTTGACAGGAACAGAACGAATGTCAGTCAGTTTTTAGTTTAATTTTAATTAATTTAAAAAGTGGCTTCTAATTAAAACAAGCAACCTGCACTGATTATTTTTTATAATCGTATGTAAAAAGGTTATGTACTTCTTTAGGTTATTATATATAAATATATGAACGTATATCTATATTCGATCAGAGAACTAGATAGAAAAGTGGAAGGATTAAAAAAATATAAAAAATTAATTAAATAAAAAACGCCCTAATACGAACTTGACTCACGTATCAAGACTAAAGAATATCTCAGATATTCATTATCATGAATATCTCAAAAACTCTTACATCTAGAATCATGGTTACAGATATTCTTGATATATTAAAAATACAATTTATGCGCATTTATGAAGATAGCTTTTTGTTTTTTAATATGGCTGAAAAGTCAATTTTTTTGACCCTGTTCTAATTACCGACCGCTGGATTGTTTGCTTTCTTATATTCTGAAAAATACCAGCTTTTTTATTTCTGTAAAACCGTTTTATTCTACTTCTGTAACGCCAGGTCTCTTTTCCTCGTTTAGTTCCAGTTTTATTTCCTAAGAGACAATTAAATTTAAAAGCTTGGTATTTGATGCAATTGCAGTTAGTTATGATCTGAACTAAATCCAAAGTTATTATAATATTATGTGATAATTATCATCCAGTATTTTGATGGCAATTGACTGGATGGTATTAAAATTATATTTATATGAAAATCTTAGTGAATCAATTTAAACATATTCTGGAAGTCTATGTGTCTTATGATAATGGAAGTTATAAGATGAAATGCTAGTAATTACTAATATTAAAATATATTTTAAATACAAGTAGAATTTGCACAACGATGGTGCCAGTACATATATAATATTTCCTTTAAACTATTTACAAATATAAATATTAGTTTTCACAATGTAAACATATTGTATACTAAATCTTTCAAAGGTGAAAAATATCGAGAATTTCTCAAAAACGATGAAATTAAAAACCATCGCTATTGGCTGGGTGCGCGACATCAGCGCCGCCTAGAGTCCGCAACTTTACAGGCGCTTCAATTTTATTTGTACGCTTTTCAAATTAACGGTTCTGGTAAATGTTTACGTGAATAATATAAAAATAACGGAAAATATCTAAATAAATGGTTTTGTTAAAGAATAATAATAAAATTTTAATTGTCCGTACCCAGAATATATAATATCCATTTGTTTTAAGCTCAACAAAATGAGCAAAATACGGAATGAATTTTATACCAGCTACCATTTTGTTTATCTAATTTCCAATTCAATATTGGAAATCTGTAAAATTAGAATTAGAAAAAGGATATATATAAAAAAAATTATATATTTAAAAATAAAACTCAGTATTGCAAAAATTGATCTTAAAAATTAAGATCAATTTTTTAAAAAAATACTTACAATAAATATCTTTATTTTGATATTACTGAAGTATTTTTTACTATTTTCACTTTAAATTTATATTTATATACTGTACACAATCAACAAACGTCTGAGCAGAAATGTTAATAATAAAAATTTTCAAAGTATTAAAAAGTAAATAATTATGACCTTTAAATATTTAGTTTATCATATACAAATTTTTTTAATTTTATATTCATAGGTGCTCAATTTTTTTCATGCTAATAAACAGGGAAATTCTTAAGATTATAATATTTAATTTAATTATATTTAAATTAATTATTATAATCTTAAGAAGAAATTTTTAAAATTGGTAGAATTGAATGTTTTTGTTAATATTAAATGAGATAGACGAGTCATCTTTTTAGAATTTTGTAAATTGTCATAAATCACTTATTTAACTTTTTCTCTTATTAACGCCATTCATATTTATATGTTTGTTAAATATGTAATATATAATTATAAATTTAAAGTGAAAATAGTGAGAAAAAATTTGCAAAATAAGAAAACAATCAATTTTTTCATAATAAAATGTCATCATTTTTCTACTAAGAACTATTTTTTTAAAAATACAAGGTTTTATATATTCTTTCATTAAAACATCGTGAAATTCGCATTTTTTGCTAAAACGCACTGGTTCCAGAAGTAAATATGGCAATATATGTAAGTAAATTATATTGTCTATGACAATGCTTCAACAGGAGCCTTTATATATTTCCATTTCTGCTACAGGGAGCGCTGCTGTCGATTTCGTCCCCCCCCCACTCTGTAATCGGCACACCTCCCATAACTTTTCAGCAAAGTTAAGCTATAAATTGCTAGTAACGCTGCGTCTATCATAATTTTGACTTGTGCAATTCCGAAGACGGTTTTTGTAGACATTTTGCGACGATACCTCTAGAACTATCTCACGTAAAATTCTGAAAATAGAGAGCTATGGAATCATCATAACACGCTATTTAAAATGATACGGCATATGAAATTGAAAAAATAATAATTTTTAATTTAAAATAATATTTTTATTCAAATAATATTTTTTTTTAAATAATATTTTTTTCAAACACTTCATTTGTATATCAAAATTTCCCATATAAGTTGTTTGAAACTTAGCTATTGAAGTATACACAAGTTAACACGCTTTATCACGCTTTCGAAGTTAAAGTCTCAATGTCAAACGATTTTAGAAAAAAAAATAGTGAGACAGACAGACGGACGGATAGGGGAATAATCCTATAAGGGTTCCGTTATTTCCTTTCGAAGTACAGAACCTTATAATCCGAAACTTGGTTTGATTGTTACCTAGTAACTCTGGAAGTATCCAACCAATCGTTACTAGAATGCATATAGTTCACGTGGCGGAGTAGCATACAGGCTATTGTTATCCATGGCTTCACTCCTGTGCAATATTTATATTACGAAAAACGTGTCTGGATGTTTGTTTCTCAATCACGTATAAGCGGCTAAATAGATTGTCATGAAACTTCACACAGACATAGTTCATAATATGAATTGACATATAGCGTACTTTTTAATCTGAAGAATAGCATTATTCTTGTAGTATGAAGCTCGCTATTTTTATACAATAATATGAATATAATACTACTATACATCAATAGATGGCGCCACGTGTATATTAGATCACCGACCTCAAAACAGCCATCACCGGCCTCAAACAGCAAAGTTATGATTATTAGGTCTTGCGACAGTTTCTTTGCATTGCGGATAAATCCTACCGCTGAAACCTGGTGGATACGTCACATACGTTTATATGGTGTTACTCACACATAAAAAAGATTTTAGTATTTATTTATTATATTTATATTATATTTTATTTATTTATAAGTTGGTCACTTGGTCACGTCTAAACGACTGAGTAGATTTTGGTAAAACTTAGTACAGACATAATTCATAATTTGAAGTAACATATAGGATACCTTCCAGTCCAAGAAAAGCTAGCAAGAAACAGTTTAATAAGAATGTCAATAAACTTGACAAAGTGTTTTAAATTTATTATCTCAAGATCCTAAACCCCCACGATTTTGCTAAACACATTCAAACATTTAATATGGTTTACAGAGGTATTACGGACCCTCATTCGAGCAGACACAAATCCCGCTGCCTTGAAACAAAATCCAAATCCGTGTGGAAAAACTGAGCAGAATATGTAAAGCTTTGAAAAAGAACTGGGAAGAATATAAAATAGTAAATTTGCAAATTGAATTATCGTCACTGTGGTGTGTTGGGTTGATCGCAAGACATACGAACGCGAGGACCCGGGTTCGATTCCCGGCCGCTTATCAAGTGGGACTGGAGAAGGAGAGACCAACCTTTCGAGGCTCTGGCAACCATTTTCCATATGAGATCTTCTTCATCTCATGTGGACATAACAACGATAACAAATTGAATTAATAGTAAATTTACAGATTAATTTAATATAATAAATTTCCAAATTGAATTTTAGTTACGGAACGTTTACCACAATGGAAAAACTGAAATTTTTTGTTTTTCTGCTCAAATCATCTAAGGGAGAGATTTTATTGGAATTTTATTCGAAGTTGAAAAAAAAAATTTTTTTCTTCCATCCATTACACTAATTTTCTTTTCGACGTATTATAGGTCTATCATTTAAGCCCACTACCGGATCCCTCGGTGAATATTTATACATCCCAATAAAGCGTATATCCGATTCCTTCAATAATTGCGAAAGTGGAAAATCTAGCAAATATATGAGTTAAAGAGATGAAAATTTAACGAATCTATTGAAGCAAGGTTAAATGATGCGGAAATAAGAGACGTTCAATTTACCTGACTAAAAGAAAATTCTCAGCAAAATACGATGGAAGTGGATCAATTAAATTGATTGAACGAGAAAATTGGTCACGATCCAATATTGAACCTTTAGTTCCGTTTTTTTAGAACGTCTCTACACGTGGAGCAATTAAATAATCAGGCACGTGAATCTGCTTGATTGAAAGCAATTTTTGAAAAGCAATTCAAAAATTGATTTAGAGCTTCAAAACGATTTTTCAACATTTGAGTCCACCTTTCAATTGGGCCGAAAAATATTATGATAATCCTAAATCGGGCATTCAATTTTTATTGTCCCTATAATGGCATTCGATTTCGTTTCTTTGAAACATGTTGCCTTTGTTTGAAACATGTTTATACAGATCCACCAATAGATCTGTAAAATATATGAAATATTACGACTTGTGTGTCTGTCTGATTCCAAAGATTTCAGATTGATGTGAAATACCCGAATCCGTTTTAAGGCACTTCAAAAAAACTTGTTTAAACTTTTGTCCTCTCGATAATATTAAATCAACCTGAAACAATTGTTTGTTAGGCTCACAAATAACGGTAAAGGATTTATATAAGTAGAAATAAGCGGAAATAACCATTTAAAACTTCATGTATGCATTCAGGTTAGCCATGCCCGCGACTTTGTGCACACAGACGACTGAAAAATATATCGCTACCGTTCTTTGTATCACACTTCACCTTTAGCAATTCCCATTTCTTTAATATATATCCGAGTGTAAAACTTCATTGCGCGATATAAAATACACGTAGCACCATCTATTGACGTACATAGGTACGCTTTACAATTGTGTGTGCTATTCATTATAGGCATCGATTAACAAGATACTTCAATATCGTTGTTGCACTAATGCGATATGCATTAATTTTTAAAAATAATATTAATAACGTGATGTTTTTAGGGGGTTTCCTCTTTTTAAAAATAGGAAAAAATTCTTAAATTGAAAAAGTAGTAAATCTGGCAAAAATATAATATACGAGTTAAGGAGATGAAAATTTAACGAATTTATTGAAGCAAGGTTAGATGATGCAGAAGTAAGAGATTCATTGAAACGACGTTCAATTTAAGTAACTGAAAGAAAATTCTTAGAAAAATATGATTGAACGAAAAAAATTATGTTGATCCAATATTGAACCTCGATAAAAGTATATCAACCTTAAACAATTGTTTCTTAGGTTCACACATAACTGTTAAAGTATTTATATAACTGGAAATAAGGATAACCGAAAATAACTACTTAGAACTTTATTTATATAAACAATATTAATAATGTGATATTTTTTGCGAATTTCCTCTAAGGAAACATATATAAAGACCGCTCTGATGTCGGAAATTTTAGAACATTTCAGTATATCTACAAAACTAGAAAAATAAATAATATTTATGTAGTAACAAAATATCCTCCGATAATATAGTGCATTTACGAATCCTTCTCAAACTTTGCTGAAAAATAGTTTTTGGTTAGTTGTACTGAAAATTAGTTTATGGTAGTAGGCTTTATGTAACTTTTAACCTATTTGGTGAAAAGTTGCATAAAGCCGCCATACAAGGACAAGCTGCCATAAAACGGACAAAATTTGGTAAAAGTCAATACATATCTGTTTTTACACTACAAAGCTATAAAAACGTTGAATCTTTTACATTTATTTTCAGACCTATCAAATAATAGTTCAGCATAATACTTTTATTACGACCAACTGTTTTTGATAAATCGGCACATAAACAGTACTCTTATTGCGAAATAACACGCGAAAATCTTGCAAAACGGCGCAAGATACGATTACGCAGGAAAAAAAAAAGAAAATTTGCTACGGCACTCTGTTTCACCTGAGATGAATGAGCAGGTCTTTCTCAGCGTTAGCGGTGCTTTCTCGGTATTAGAGTTCCTTGGTGCAAAACACTTTTGAATAAACAAATTGAGGATACTAGGTACCAATACATGGAGACTTTGGGAACAAATACGACCACGAAGCAGACCCCGGACGAGATGAAAAGACCGGAGATATCAAAGATTTGGCGGACCTCAAATCGATGATAGCCTACCTAAAATAGGCTATTTTCAAGAGGCCTAAAGGAGAAGGCTAGAAGGCCTGAATCAAAATGGTCGAAGAAGGCTTAAAAGGTTATTTTTTATGTGACCAAATTATAACACACTTTTTTTTCTATTTTGCGATTTCGAACTTCAAAAGGAAACATGGTTTTCTTTTAAGATTATTAATGTGTTTTTGTTCATCTGTCCGTGTACCACAGTCGTTTTCATTAAAAACCGTTTGACGTAGAAACTTGAAATTTGGCATAAAGCATTTATTCAAAAATATTTATTTGGATAATTCAAAAATATTTATTTGTATAATTAAAAAAAATATTGGGTTAAATCAAAAATATTTATTTGGATAATTCAAAAATACTTATTTGCATAATTCAAAAATATTTATTTGTATAATTCAAAAATATTTATTTGCATAATTCAAAAATATTTATTTGCATAATTCAAAAATATTTACTTGGATAATTCAAAAATATTTATTTCGAAATTTTATAGGGGGTAAATAAGTCATTCGTTTAATTTTCATTTCTTTCTTGTATTGTGTGAGAAACTCCACTTGAAAGAGTCTAAAATGATTGATTTAAAAATAATTCCAGAGATATTGCTAAAAATGTATTCTCTCCTCAATTCTATCTCTCATTCGCCTAAAATACTATCAAAAGTTTTGGATAATTGGCGTACTAAAAAGCAACCCCTGAAGCATACAAATGGTGCAAAAACGGCGCAAGACACACTTGGCGGCCTCAGCAACTCACGAGCTTCCCTTTTCTTATCCATCCATACCTATCAGCAGCCAAGAATAATACGTCATATGTGTAGGTACGATTGCGAGGGTAAGGGGACATTTGTCTGCGATCACGCCGTTCCGCGCTTTTTAAATATTTAAGTTGTAACCGATTTTTACACACACACACATACTCACACGCACGCACGCACGCACGCTCGCACGCACACGCACACGCACGCACGCACGTACGCTCATACCACACACACACACACATACATACACACACACTCACACACACACACACACACACACACACACACATATATATATATATATATATATATATATATATACAGTCTGGGAATAAGTGTCGGACAAAGAAAGAAGCTATTAGTTGGCTATAATGGAATGAATTGTCGTTGAAATGAAACGTAAAACGGGCCGTTTATTTAATTGTGTGCAAAAAAAAATTAAACATGGCTCTTTAACAACCCCAATAATGATGTCTACGCGCCTGTTCGCAGGTTATTCTTTTGAGTGGCGCTGAATAATGTGCGCAAATATCGTGTCTACGAAAAAGATTACAAATAATTATGAATATTATTTTCAATTTTCTGAAAAAAGTCATCTTTCATTTTATTTTAACGACAGTCAACTAATTTTCAGTCAACGAAAAACGTCTTTCTTTGTCCGAAACTTATTCCCGGATACCGTGTATTCACGTACTTATAGGCTCATGTTTTTAAGACCATTTGTGTATCGAATACACTAACAATGAAGTCGTTCTAATGTCTTTATTCGAGTAACAGTTAAGCTGGAGACATCACAAATCTTCATAATCCATAATAAGCAAAAGACGAGTTTAACATTTAGTTAAAATTATAACAGAACATTATTACTGGGAATTTACGGGAAAATTGTAGCGATATTTTTAAATATTATATTTTTTAAAATTTTCACTATATTTTTAAGGCTGTGAAAAATATAAAAAGCAAATATAATATGCAGATAGTTTAACAGAAATACTAAATAACTTCAAATGTTTATATGTATATTCCTAAAAGTGTATGGAATCCTAGTAGTGCGAGTTCTACTCGTATTTAATAGCCTTATTTTATTTCAAACTTTACGTTTTTGATTTTATCACACATGTTAGATTGAACCTTCATGGTTCAGGTATTGCGTAATTTAATATCATTCAATGTTGTGTATGGTAGATTGTTCACCAGACCGCTGGTTAATATTAATCAACAAGGCAAAAATTAAATGTTTTTTTAACATTGGTTCTTCCACTAATTACGTACTGACACGTCTTGAATCGAGTGAGCAAGAAAACAACTTTCTCGCTCGCACTGGGCTGTCGAAAATATTTACAGCATGACAAAACTGAACATTGCCCAATCAGCGAGTCGACAATACGTTACGATTAGCGTGTTTTTCGAGATAAGACCTAAAAGATCTTTACTGATTAGTCGATAAATCGATAGTAGTGATCGATGTCGACGTAATTGTATTGCGATTGTCGCCGATTGATGATACCATTATCGAGTTATTTTCGTTCATTTTTGCTACGTGAATAATACGTCGAATTTTTCATTTGTCGTGACAAATTTGTATTTAAACATTTTTAGACTTTGTTGATAAATATGTGAATCTAGTCTTCAATGAAAATGCTGACATGATCTTTATTGATTATTCGATAAGTCGATACCCGTGACTGATTTCAACACAATTGCGTCGGAATTGTCGCTGATCGTTGATTTATTATCGAGATATTTTCGTTTGTTTTTAGCACGTGACTAAAACAAAGATTTTTTGTCTAAATGAACAAAAAGAAATTTTGGAAAATCATTGTGATAATATTGTTTCTGGCCGGACCTTATTACTCGGGAAAGCTTTAATTTTTGGGAAAATCTTATCCCTAGGGAACTCGTCTCCAGGTGGATAGGGTAACGTTCGGCGGACGACTTCTCTATAAATTTCCTAATGAGATCTAGAGACTAGATTCACGTCATAAAAACTACGGTATTTAAAATACTAATCAACTCTCTGGCATTCCCATGGAGATACTGTCATTATAAGTGAAGAAAATATTCAGTATTTTTTACTTAAAAAAAGATAACATTCAGGCGACATCACATAAAGTCCAAGATAAAAAAATAAAAACAACATTCTCTGCTGCATAATGTCCATCAAAAACAGATTTCGAAGATTACTTTTCTACCTTGGGAAATAGTTTTATTTGTGATGGTGAATGGAACTCCAAACACTTCCATGAATGATCCTTCCCCGGGACAGGTAACTGTGTTATACTTTAGAGAAACTCCATCTGAACTGTTTATCTCAACCTACTTGCTTACAGACCAAAATAAAGTTCCAAATCTACAAGATTTCTAAATAAACAACAACATTCTATATAGCCACAGGACCATCGAGACTTGCATAGATTTGTCTTAAGATCATAGACCTGTAATCTTGAACACGATAAAGTCATAATCATAAAACCACCTATTAAATTATACAAACGAGATATAAAATGGAATATCCCTAAAAATAATATTACCAACTCTATAAATCTAGATAGGTCTCTTAAAACTTATGAAAAAGTTGACTCTGCAATGGAACATCTTTACACATTGTTTCACCAGGTCGACATCAAGTCCACAATTTTACACAGAAGAAAAGTATCTTAATCGCATAAATGTCCTAAATATATACCAAAAAAAGAGAAGATTATACCAGATTTCATAGAAGGTAAAGAAGTGGTTATTCAAGTGAACAGACCAAAAAAACCTATCCCACTAATCAGAACAATCACCGGTGGTTGGACTAGAACGGGGCTTGAATAAAAATCAATTAAACAAAAATTTAACCAACTCCAAAATGTATGTAGGTGCCTACAACACTAAAAATAATGAAACAAATAATAAATAAAAATAAGAATAACTAAGAAGGAAGAAATGACTATTATAATATTCACAAAATCAATCGATTATCTAAATCAAAAGCAGGTACCAACCTAAGTAGGTATGTTAACAAATTTTTTTTGAGGTTGATGCCAACCAAGAAAAGTTTTTTAACGCTACAAAACCGCCAAAAACATTTTTTAACGGGCGGGTGCTGTCCTTTATGCTTATATTATGAACACCTTTTTAAATATGCAATTTAAATTTAAAAAAAATTATTTGGTATTTTTATAAAGATTGTCTGAAATGATACTCCACATTATATACACGCTTTTAAGATACCGAATGTGTCATTACTCTATTTACCTCTATAGTCCGTAGTATACTTGAAATGAATGCAGTCATCTGGTCTTCGTATGAAGCTACTTATATCCTAATGCTGAAGAGAATATTAAAAAACGTTTAATAGGTTTTTGTATTATAAAATACATGGGTATTATCCTTTTTTATTTCCCTCAGATTTCATAATGGGCGTGGTTGGATGCCCTTCAACTTCGAAGGGAATTGCTGTTGATCATGAATTTTTTAAAATTATTAAATCATTATGTTGACAACCCCTCGATCCTGAGTTTAGTTGCCCGTTATGCTCCTGGCAGCTACATGAGGGACGATGTCATTGTTTATTTTACCTCCCTAGAGCGCGTACGAATATTGTACAGCGTTCGCCTATCTTTCGTGCACCCACTTTGCTCGACACAGTGTTGCGAGTGTACCCAGTCTAGATATTTTTTTCTGCTCCATTGACCGTTTCAGAAATGGGGTCATAGAGTTGCTTAGCAGTTCACGATTAATTGCTAGATTATATTTATCCAAATTACTGTGTTTTTGTTTTTCAATTGTATGGAATATCTCTGTAAGTGTATTGACCTATTCGTCATTGTTTTATAACTCTCTGTTATATGTTCTTCCACATGCCCAGCGTTTTGGGTAATATTGTAAGATGAGCATGGCGTTTTCAAGAAATAAATAAATATAATATTAAAAATAATTAGGACCTTATTTAACTCCTCTTTAATTCTTATGTAAACTTTTAAAAAAAGTTAACTATTGCAACTTATGTGGGTTAATAAGAGTTATTACCATGTCATGGTCAAATTTCATGTTTCTACGTCTCATGGTTTCTGAGAAAATGTGTTGTGAATGTGGAAAAACGTAAATATATTGCCTACTTGAGTTTCCACAGGCGTTAGAGCATGATGCATATTTCAAAAATTATGGCACCTATATTCATCGGTATAGGTTGTCATACTTTTAGATTTAGTAGTTTCGGAAATAAGGGATGGAGGGTGTGTGATATATATTTTTATCATATTTTTCAGTACCTCTGAGGATATACTTAAAAATATACTGAAAAAAATGTATTTGAGACTTTACTAGACTAGTCCTCTCTAATAAAAACCCCATGCTAAATATGAAACGAATTTTTTTTGAGATTTTAATTTGTCTGCCCATAATTTCCATATGAATATTTTTGAATTACAGCTACTGAGTTATATTTTATTACCATGTCAATTCCAAGTTTCTAGGTCAAACGGTTTCTGAGAAAAAATACAATTACAGACGGATGGACAGACACGTAAGCGGTCATAAAAGGTTTCCATTTTCTTTTCGGGTATAAAAACCTGAAAAAGAACTACTCAAGTGCGATGATAACTTGCGCGCCGAGGAGTATATCTTTAACATCAGACAGTTTCTCCACTTTTCCTGTCATTTTATTAGACCTTTTTAGTGTGGGAATTTTCAAGCAATAATTTCCTGACATAAGGGAAATGAAACATATTTATTTGTTTATTAAACTTTATTGAAACTTAAAAAGCTAAACACGTAGGTGGCGAACTTATTGCTACAGATGCAATCTTTCACAGCAGACCAAATTTTGACAAGTGAGAATTATTAGCGTAGTGCTAGATTTTAAACGTGTAACACACACACACCCATATATATATATATATATATATTTATATAGGAAGTTTAGTGTAAACTGTTATTTTTAGTAAATGATCAAATTTCATCAATAGATGTATTTTCGATTTTAATAGGGTAACCTTATAGTTATATATAATGGGCCACCCCATTTACAATAGTTCAATTTTTTTTGTATATGGGATATCGTTACGAAACATTTAAAAAAACATTAGTTTCGCGAAAATTGACAGTTTAGAAGTTATGTTATTTTTCATTTTTTTTCTGGATATTTCCCGATTTAGTCATATTAACCGCTCTAGTTGGTTTATTATTCCGCTAAATCGAATGAAAATTGGTATGGAAATAGAGTACACATGTAGTTACCATATGACGCTACATTACTGCATTTTTTCCATGATAATTTTTTTATCATAAAGTTGTTATGTAAATTAAACTAAACTTAAGAAAACATTCTAAAACAATAGTACAAACAAGAAATAAATTTAAAAACCATTAAGCATTACACGCTAGCTACATATGTTCTCTACTTCCATGCCAAATTCATTCGATTTAGCGGAAAAGGAAACCAATTAAAGCGATTTATATGACTAAATCGGGGAATTTCCAGAAAAAAACTAAAATAAAATCTTCATTTTCGTGGAACTAATGTTATTTTAAATGATTCGTTACGACGTCCCCTACACAAAAAAATGGCCCATTATAAAGGCCGCTTTATAGTATACACATATACACGATTTTGGGATAAAAGTATGTCGTGGATATCTTTATTATATTTGGAAAAAAAAATATCCTTTCATAGCGGTGGACAAAAAGACTCAACGGCTCAGATGTTTCAATCACATGCAAGAAATGGGAGACCATAGGGTAACTAAGAAAATGCTCCACTCCAAACTGTGGGGCCTCAGTGGGATAACCAGGTTGCGTTGGCCTAACAACGTAGAGATCAAATTTGAGTGCTGGAAAAGGCTGGTATCATGGAGGGGCGACTGGCAAAAAAAGTGTCTGATGAGACCTTGATCCTTTATAAGTCGTAGCGTCGGTTAAATACTGTTTTCTAAAAACGTCGTGTGTATTAGCTTGCAGCTTAAATTTCCATTTAGATCATAGCGATCTAAACTTCCAAAACGAGAAACTTATAATTGGTTTTTATATAACTTCGACGTATGAACTGAGAGAAATTTTCCTGGAGGATCTGACTCCTATGGGTCTCCCTCTACCAGAGTTTGAAGGATCTGACCCCTTTATCCTATTATGCGCTTTTTCCATGAGAGTTAATTTGTTTTAATATCCGAATTTTGGCGCATGAGATAAAGAACAAATTCCGAAAACGGCTTTTCCAATAATTTTTTTTCCACAAGATTTTCTTTCCTTATTTTTATTCATAATTCTTCATTCCTATAAATAATTACAATAGCTTTTGATTTTTCCACAACAATGGTCATTAATTGCCACATAAATGATAATTTGCAAATACACACGAGATTATTGCTTTTTTTCGATGTGAACGAAAAAAACTTAGAAAATAAGTATTATATGATAGTGATACTATCTCGTCTAGCAACTAAATTAAAAATATCTGTTTTCCCACCCTTGAATAATCAATAAAATAGCTTATTTCGAGCATACTCAATTTGAAAAACACGAATAGCTAAAAATTGTATTTTATTTAACCTCAATTAAAACCATGCGGTGTAATCTAGATAAAGCCCCATTTTTTTCTCCTATTGATAGAAATTAGCGATGGTATAAAATATTGAGCTTCCAAACAGCATGAAAAATTATTTATACAACAAAAACCTGTCTATATATATATATATATATATATATATATATACAGGAAATTCTGTGCGTTAAACTGAATAGATAATTTTAGGACCTTATATGAAAGTTCTCAACTGTTTCTGAAGAAATTACTGTAAAAATTGCGATTTCAATACAAAAATTTATAAAAACCATGCTTCAAATACATTCAGCTTGATGCATAGAATTACACACACACACACACACACACGCACACACACACACACACACACACACATATATATATATATATATATATATGTGTGTGTGTGTGTGTGTATATAATAGACACGTTCCTTGTTACTACCATATCTATTCTTCGTATAGGCGATTATTTGCATTAAACCGAGTAGAAAATACTAAAGAATTTTATGACAACTTTCGATCATTCCTGAAAAATGTCACTGTGAAAGAAGATACTATTCCAAAGAAAAGAAATAGCTTTCTTTTACGGAAACACGCTTCAGATATACTCGTTTTGTTGCACAGAATCACCTTTGTGAATAGTTGATATGTTGTTTGTAACATTCTGTATAAAGAGGTAGGCGAGTAGTGATATTTCAAAGATCATTTTGTAGAATGACGAGATTAGTAGGGTTGCTCTCTATTGGCCTCGTTATTAGTTCAAATGCCTTAATAAAACTGAATGTGTATACATTAACATTGTTTGTAACATTCTGTATAAAGAGGTAGGCGGGCAGTGATATTTCAAAGATCATTTTGCAGGATGACGAGATTAGTAGGGTTGCTCTCTATTGACCTCGTTATTAGTTCAAAGACCTTAATAAAACTGAATGTGTATACATTAACATTGTTTGTAACATTCTGTATAAAGAGGTAGGCGGGCAGTGATATTTCAAAGATCATTTTGCAGGATGACGAGATTAGTAGGGTTGCTCTCTATTGACCTCGTTATTAGTTCAAAGACCTTAATAAAACTGAATGTGTATACATTAACATTGTTTGTAACATTCTGTATAAAGAGGTAGGCGGGCAGTGATATTTCAAAGATCATTTTGCAGGATGACGAGATTAGTAGGGTTGCTCTCTATTGACCTCGTTATTAGTTCAAAGGCCTTAATAAATCTGAATGCGTATACATTAACATTTTTTGTTACATTCTGTATAAAGAGGTAGGCGGGCAGTGAATTTCATAGGTCATTTTTCAGGATGACGATATTAGTAGGTTTGCTCTCTATTTGCCTCGTTATTAGTTCGAAGACTTTAATAAATTTGGATGCATTATATTAACATTGTTTGTAACATTCTATATAAAGAGGTAGGCAAAAGTGATATTACAAAGATCACTCTGTAGGATGACGAGATTAGTAGGGTTGCTCTCTATTGGCCTCGTTATTAGTTCAAAGGCCTTAGTAAACTTGAATGCGTATACATTAACGTTGTTTGTAATATTCTGTATAAAGAGGTAGGTAAGCAGTGATATTTCAAAGATCATATTACAGGATGACGAGATTAGTAGGGTTGCTCTCTATTGACCTCGTTATTAGTTCAAAGGCTTTAATAAATCTCAATGCGCATACATTAACATTATTTGTAACATTCTGAATAAAGAGGCAGGCGGGCAGTGATATTTCAAAGATCATATTGCAGGATGACGAGATTATTAGGTTTGCTCTCTATTGGCCTCGTTATTAGTTCAAAGGATTTAATAAATTTGAATGTGTATACATTAACATTTTTTGTAACATTCTGTATAAAGAGTTAGACAAGCAGTTATATTTCAAAGATCATTTTATAAGATGAGATTAGTAGTGTTGATCTCTATTGGCCTCAGTATTAGTTCAAAGGCCTTAATAAATCTGAACGAGTATGTATTAACACAATAATAATATGGAGAAAAGGATTATTGAACAAGACAATAAAATATTAACAGAAGAAATATCCATAAAAGAAGCATTATTGAGAATTTCTGTATAACCGTGATGCTCTTGTTAGAGTGATCGTGGTTTCGGCGTCGATATACTTGGTTGGTCTTCTTCCTCGTTCCTCTAGACTCCGATGGCTGATTTAAAAACGCCCACTTAATCAGGTCCTTCCATCGGGTTGGAAATCGTCTTCATGATTTTTGCCTTTAACTTATCCTTGCACCCCTTAACGCTCCATCTAAAATGGTTTTCTGGAGATAAGTCTAAAGAATTTAAGAATTTGCAATTGTACAGTTGACAAAATCTTACTTTGATTCTCAACTCCTTTATAATGAAGATATTGGTGCGAAAAGCGATCCAAGGACTTTTTAAGATTCGCTTCGAGCAGCAAATTTCCAGCGCATTTATTTTGCGATGGTCTTTTAATCTAAGGGTCCAGGTTTTTGCTCCGCATGGAAAAATTAGAGAAATGAGATATTTCATTAGTCGAAAATCTTATCCAGCTTCCCGACAGCAGATCTTGTAATGGCACAGCGTTTTCCCATTTCCTCTTTGCACCGTCCAGCATTGGACAAAGACAAACCGAGGTAAACTAAAAACTTTGTACTTCTTCAGAGTTGGCGATGTTCAACGGGTTTGTTATCATATGCCCTGCTCTGTTAACTATCATAATTTTCGTCTTTTCTCTATTACAGCGCGTCTAAAATTTGAGACTGATCGTTTCTAGACGATGACTCTCCACTTTTAGCAAAAAGGAAATCAACGCATATTTTAGGTTGTTATCATCTCTCCTCCTACTCATATTTCATTATTATGATTATTGAGACACAGGATTACGAATGTATATAGATATA
This sequence comes from Druceiella hillmani, assembly GCA_039881145.1. Lineage (NCBI taxonomy): Eukaryota > Metazoa > Arthropoda > Insecta > Lepidoptera > Hepialidae > Druceiella > Druceiella hillmani. Next base: position 9,262,321 of record JAYKKI010000035.1, read on the forward strand.
TATATATATATATATATATATATATATATATATATATACACACACACACACATATATATATATATATATATATAGTTTTATATGATAAATAAAAGTAACTATTAGCTGGAAAAATTTACCCATAATGAAATATAACAAGTTTCACAGAACACATTTTATGACAAAAAGATGAGCTGGCTTTCCTATAAAATATTTAGTTTATCAGCACATGTATTTAAACGAGAGAAATCTGCCATTTTAATGAAAAAAAAAATTGAATACAAGATATATCGACCTGCTTTTTGGATCGACGAGTTAATGAGTCTTTAATGAGCTTTAAGGTTTCGAAAAACCCGATTTTACCAGCCGGCTTAAAAGGGCTGTTTTGATCCTCATGAACCAACGTAGACTTTGATCCACCTGAACTAATGTAGAATTTAGAATTTGATCCTCCTAAACTAGCGTGGAATCACAATTCAAAACTAATAAAACTATGCCGGATAAGCGGACAGACTGTTTTACATCAAACATAGTTTCAACTTTCGAGAACGTTTGTGGGATCATCCAACAGTGTATATCAGAAGAGATGTGACTTATGGATTCGAGCTGATGGTACGGGGTGGATTACAAAAGTGTGATATTATCATATTATTACGTACACATTTAGGAAAATAAACGTATCATGAATCAGTCGTTTGACAGAAATATTTAATTTGATCTTGATTTAGCCAAGTGTAATCAACTCGCCAATCGTGCCTCGTTATGAATATTCTATCGAATGAAATATCAGAAGAGATATGACATATCAATAAGAGCTGATGATACGGAATGAAAAATAAGAGTGTCATATTATCATATTATTACCTACACATTTAGGAAAATAAACGTATCAAGAATCAGTTGTTCGACAGAAACATTTAATCTGATCTTGATTTAGCCAAGTGTAATCAACTCGTCAATTGTACCTCGTTACGAATATTATATAGAATGAAATATCAGAAGAGATATGACATATCAATGAGAGCTGATGATACGGAGTGAAAAATAAGAGTGTGATATTACTATATTATTATTTTCATATTCAGGAAAATAAACGTATCAAGAATCAGTTGTTCGACAGAAACATTTAATCTGATCTTGATTTAGCCAAGTGTAATCAACTCGTCAATTGTACCTCGTTACGAATATTATATAGAATTAAATATCAGAAGAGATATGACATATCAATAAGAGCTGATGATACGGAATGAAAAATAAGAGTGTCATATTATCATATTATTACCTACACATTTAGGAAAATAAACGTATCAAGAATCAGTTGTTCGACAGAAACATTTAATCTGATCTTGATTTAGCCAAGTGTAATCAACTCGTCAATTGTACCTCGTTACGAATATTATATAGAATGAAATATCAGAAGAGATATGACATATCAATGAGAGCTGATGATACGGAGTGAAAAATAAGAGTGTGATATTACTATATTATTATTTTCATATTCAGGAAAATAAACGTATCAAGAATCAGTTGTTCGACAGAAACATTTAATCTGATCTTGATTTAGCCAAGTGTAATCAACTCGTCAATTGTACCTCGTTACGAATATTATATAGAATTAAATATCAGAAGAGATATGACATATCAATAAGAGCTGATGATACGGAATGAAAAATAAGAGTGTCATATTATCATATTATTACCTACACATTTAGGAAAATAAACGTATCAAGAATCAGTTGTTCGACAGAAACATTTAATCTGATCTTGATTTAGCCAAGTGTAATCAACTCGTCAATTGTACCTCGTTACGAATATTATATAGAATGAAATATCAGAAGAGATATGACATATCAATAAGAGCTGATGATACTGAATGAAAAATAAGAGTGTCATATTATCATATTATTACCTACACATTTAGGAAAATAAACGTATCAAGAATCAGTTGTTCGACAGAAACATTTAATCTGATCTTGATTTAGCCAAGTGTAATCAACTCGTCAATTGTACCTCGTTACGAATATTATATAGAATGAAATATCAGAAGAGATATGACATATCAATAAGAGCTGATGATACGGAATGAAAAATAAGAGTGTCATATTATCATATTATTACCTACACATTTAGGAAAATAAACGTATCAAGAATCAGTTGTTCGACAGAAACATTTAATCTGATCTTGATTTAGCCAAGTGTAATCAACTCGTCAATTGTACCTCGTTACGAATATTATATAGAATGAAATATCAGAAGAGATATGACATATCAATAAGAGCTGATGATACGGAATGAAAAATAAGAGTGTCATATTATCATATTATTACCTACACATTTAGGAAAATAAACGTATCAAGAATCAGTTGTTCGACAGAAACATTTAATCTGATCTTGATTTAGCCAAGTGTAATCAACTCGTCAATTGTACCTCGTTACGAATATTATATAGAATGAAATATCAGAAGAGATATGACATATCAAGGAGAGCTGATGATATGGAGTGGCCAATAAGGGTGTGATATTATTATATTATTATTTACACATTTAGGAAAATAAAAGTATCAAGAATCAGTTGTTTGGCAGAAACATTTAATCTGATCTTGATTTAGTCAAGTGTAATCAACTTGCCAATTGTGCCTCGTTACGAATATTTTGTCCAATGAAATATCCGAAGAGATATGACATATCAATGAGAGCTGATGTTACGGGGTAGATATTAAGAGTGTCATATTATCATATTTTTATTTACACATTTAGGAAAATAAAAGTATCATAAATCAGTCGTTTGACGGAATATTTTATTTGATCTTGATTTAGCCAAGTGTAATCCTCGTTACGAATATTCTATCGAATGAAATATCAGAAGATATATGACATATCAATGAGAGCTGATAGTACATGATGGATAATAAGAATATGATATTATCATAATATTATTTACACATTTAGAAAATATAACGTTTTATGAAACATTTAATCCAATCTTCACTTAGCTCAGTATAATGAAATTGCCAATCGCACCTCGTTACGAATGTTCTATCGAATGAAATCAAACCAGTTAAGTCAGCTCATGTTAAAATATATCAATTACAATAATTCAGCCGAGATTACGGAATTTGAAGTATAAAATACATAAAACTCCGAAAACTACTATTATATTTTTAAGTGTTTCTGAATGGTAATACCCAAAATGTTCATCACATGCTTCTCAAAGCTTCATCAATTGCTACAATATCAAATAACCGCTCAAACGAATAATTACAGCAACATTTTGAAGCATTCGCTTTTACATGCGATGTGAAAAAAGAAAGAAGTAAGAACAAAAGAGCCTGATTTAAGCAAGAAATAGTACTTAGAGGTCAATGGCGAAGACTCGGTACAGAGTTCTGCAATTGAGTTGACGAAATGGATTCTGATCACTGGTATTAGATTCAACAAGCCTGCGCTGATACTCCATATATTCTGATAAGTGTGTTTGTGGTATGTATCAATATTTTAAGATTGTCCCGTCGAACCAGAATTACTTTCGTGAATTTTGAATTTTTGTTGTTCTTATGTCCCGTTTTGGGGACAATTATTTTTAATTCCATATGAGGTAACTTAAATCTTTACGTTGGAGAAAAAAACAGGAAATGAGTTGACGAATCGAGTTCAAATTATTAGTCTTAGTTTCAAGAAATCTGCGTGATATTTCAGATATTCTCAAAAGTATGTTTGTGATAGGTGTCAATTATTTTGAGACTATCCCATTGACTAGAGTCAGATTTTAAGGTCACTTTTGGATTTTTGTTGCTCTTAAATCCCAATTTGATGATAATTTTTTTTTAATTCCATATGAGGTAACTTAAGTTTTTATGTTGGATAAAAAACAGAAAAGATACGATTTCCATATTTAAAGAATTATGACTATCACCCTTACGTGCAGCTCCCGTTTTTAATTTTTGACATGGTTTTGTATAACTCTCAGCACGCGAGAAGAGAATTACATCCAGCCATTAATTATTCAAAATATGAACAAATTACACTGACAACCCTTCAGTATTGTTGTGGTTAATATAATTTTTTTATTTTTTTGTTGTCATGCACAATTATGAAAAAGTTCACTATACACACGCGGGCACCACACCCACTTCCGATCCCTGATTGTTCGCACTTGTACGTTATCAGCTGACTTGTACGTTATATGTGTCAAAAATGTCAACATTTTGTCGATTTATTTATATATTTATAATTTATTTATTACTAATTTGGCATATATATATATATATATATATATATATATATATATATATTTCGTTCTCTCTGTCTCTCCCCTTTTACCCCTTATATACTCAAACTGGGGTTTATATCGCCAAAGATGTTTCACTTCTGTGTACTGAGTTGTACGCGAATTTTTATATATTTATTATTCTTATCCTTTAAATAACGAAGACTTGTATAATTTATATAAACAATATGTACATAACACTTGTAATTAATCAGTGTCCACCACCGTTAAGGTTTCCTGTTTTAAAAACTATTATGTAAATGTGACCCGTTCAGCCGTAGTTCGGTCACATTGATGATTCTCTGTAAACAATTTCCCTTTTTCAGACGGCTTTCAAAAGCCTGAATAGGGCAAAAATCATACCTTCCATAACTTTAGTTTAAAAATTCTATTTCCTTCATATCTCACTTGCTTAATTCTTTTCATTACCCATCTTTCGCCTCAATCCAGGTCTAAAACCCCATCAGACATATCAAATTAGGTTTTTGTTTTGTTTTCTTTTCTTTGGTTTCTTTTTTTGGTTTCCATTATTTTATTTTTTAAATATTATTGCAATGTGTGGCTTTCTACCTATCGTTTTTTTGTCTCTTTTTTTGGTTTCTGTGTAGCTTTATGCCTAACCCATTTTGATTTTATTGCGCTGTAACTCTGGTTAACAGTAAGATATTGCTTCAGTAGCAATAAGTTCGCCAGTGACTGTTCATCAAGGTTTTTAAATAAATAAATAAACGTGTAGTAAGAATTTTTCTTCATGTTTTAAATTCCACTTGCTACCATATCGATATTTTTTTACCATACCATTTATGTGGTAATGAATATTTGTCCGAATTCGGAAAATTCATCAAATTGTTTCATATCATGTTTGTACTCATTTTATCAATTTATCATGTTTGTACTCATTATGTTTCAATCGTTGTTTTTTTTGTATTCCTTAAATTTATTAGGTTGGTTAGTAAGTTTTTAGTCACAAATTCGGGACTTTTCTAGAAAGATTCTCGAAACTTTTAGAAGGTTTTACTGTAGGGTATAATTAGGCTAAAGTGTAGTCAGTTGACAATAGTCAGCGCCGAAGTTTTAAGGGAATTATATGAAAGATAATGGATTGGGTGATGCTCAAAAATCTTCTTATGCGAATTTAGTACAATCTATGGATTTACCCATTGTATGTTCTTTCTCACTATCAGTGCTGTTTTAAAATTTTATACTTACTTTTGTCAAGGTTTAGATCGCAAAAGAAGTTTCACTTCTGTCACGTGTAGTGAGTTGCACATGATTTTTTTTTATTTCATCGTGATATGTCAAACAGTTCCCAAGTTGTGATCAAGTTGGTACTAGATTTCATGTTAGTGAAATCTTTCTGTACGGAACTATATAATTTCTCTTTTGTCAATGTCTAAATTATTTCTAAACGGCATCTATATGTTCGTTTATATTCCATAGCGCGCCATCTCTGGTACGAGAACAGAACCATTTTATAGAGCGCCATCTGTGGTGTAGTACAAGAAACCTTGATTGTCAACATTTTTTCGATGAAATTTCATAAGGCGCAATCTATGGTGCAGTAGCAACCCTTGATTAATTATATATGTGCTTTTCGATTTTTTTAAATAACCGTCTGAATAAATTCAAAAGTCCACGCCATGAAATCGTTGGCACAGCTAGTTTCTTCTGAACGTAAAAACCCAAGTGACTCATTGGATTCCCTGATGGCGCAATTGGAATAAAGAATTCGCTAAAGAACCATATACATCTATAAAATTGCGTTTTAATTTAATCTCTTTGAAAACCACATAATTCTCGATAACTCAGTCCGAGGTGAGTTTGTCATCAATTAAAATACCACAGGTTCAAATTGAACACGGATAAAGAAATAGTTGCCTAGTTAATATATTGTATTGACTGTATACTTAGAATAAATCTTATTTAGGAAATAAATGCACTTTGTAAAAGGTAGATTTTTCAGTTCGTTTCCTTTTTATGATTGACATAAAATCTGTAATAAATCACTTTTTGGTTAGTTATTAATATAGTCGGTATTTCCACACTTTATGACCATCTAAAATATTGTTTATAACAAGTTATATTTTAATTTAAAAAAAGGAAAACACTGAAGAAGCAATTTCTTGTAAAGGATACTTGGTTCTTATATCAATTTATTTATCAAATATTTTGTAGCCAAATTTTGGAAGTCGTTGGTTCGCTCGATGATTGGTTAGCCTTTTCAATTTTTTTGGTGGTTTCTCATTATAAATCAAAAGTTGCCAGATCGCTTCCAAATGATGATGTCTAAAATTTTTATTACTTTTTATTTCTAATGTTTCACAGTTTCATAATATACATTGTGTTGTGTAATAATTTTCTGTTTACGTAATCGCGGATGTTTGTTCAAATTCGGAAAATTCATAGTAAAAATAATCAACAATTATGTTTGTATTCGTTATATTTTAATCATTGTTTTTGCTATATGTATATAACACACACATACATACTTATATATATATATATATATATATATATATATATATATATATATATATATATATATATGTGTAAAGAAAACCTATAGGTATCCTTTCATTTAAACTTTGCCGCGTTATCTATGATAAGTTCCATAGAGGTCGCTGTTAGCTTTCGTATCAAACGTCAAAAGATTTTGAGAGGTTAGATTTGTTTTTGATTCAGTATTTTATTATAAAAAGCTTACCTGTCGAATTCAGATGATAAACCCGAAATAAGGGATTTAAATGTTGATTCTTTTATCCACAGGTGAGTAAATGTTTAGTTTATAAGATAATGTTACTAGCAAATTGTAGAAGGAACGTTTTACAAGTAAATAAATCTTTTATCCACAGAAACGCAATTACGTCTTTATTTCAACAAGTTCGAAACAGAATCCAATAAAAACATTATATGTATATGTATATATACACACATACATATATATATCTATATATATATATATATATATATATATATATATATATATATAAGTGGTGATTCTGATTTTAAATTGTATCTCATACAAATTCAGTTCATACTTTCGTGATTAGTGCTCCAATTAGTTGTTTCAAAACAAATGTGCATTTTTTGGAATTTCTACTTTAACAAGATTTGATTCGACACTTCAGATGATGGTTTAAAAAAAATACTTCATGTTTCTTTCCCCTTAATCAACTCCCAAAATCGAAATTCAAACATTTTTACTCCATACCTCTAATTGGGCTGTCACATTCCATAACTATACTTCTCAACTTTCAATGTCAAATAGACTTTGAGAAAAGTCCCTGTGACGACACAAAAGTAATGCCATTCGTATTCCGTTTTTCAATTTTGACATGGAACATTATAAAAAGTAACCTGAGTAAAGGTACTTAAATACTTCCGCATTCATAAAGTTGCGATCTAATAGCTTGTAAATAAGATATGTAACAGGTGACGTCATTAGTCTCTGTCATTAAACAAAATTTGTAAAGGGAAGCTTCTTAAAGGAAGTTAGGGATGAGCGACTCAAAGAAAAAGTGAAACGTCACGAACGCAGCGATGAAACTCTCCTCATTGGTTGAGTAGGGCGGTTTGTTGCCCAAATTAATGAGCGAGACGGAGTAAAAGAGAGACAAAAAGCAACAGCGTTATGCACTGACGCTGTCTCTCTCCAACTTTCGTCCTCTTTCAGTATGAGTGTAAATATATATATAAATATATATATATATATATATATATGTATATATATATATATATAAATGTTTGTGTGTGCGTGTATAGTTGTACCAGCGAAAGAATGTACGCATACGCATGTAGTAGAACAAAGAACATTTTCTCACGTGGACTGACTTATGTATGTATATTCGTTATTTGTTAAGTGATTTTTACTATGTAATGAATAATTCGAAAATTATTTGTAACAATGTCTATTATTTATTACCGTATAGATATTATGTTATACATAATTAGAAATTTCATTTTATACGTGATGCCTAAGAAGCTTCGCTTCTGTCGGATGTTGTGCTGGACGACAGGCAGTAGTCAGCAGAGCCTAAATTGAACAGTAGAGGCATTAGAACCTAAATTGAATTAAATATTGGCAGTAGAGCCTAAATTGAACTGATCATTGACTATTCTATAACTAACCATTAATAACATTGACTATTCAAACTAGAAGTTGAACTGATCATTGACTATTCGATGACTATTCCAATGACTATCTGATCGATGACTGTGTTTTGGCAGCGTCGTGACCCCTCTTATATGCTGCTAAGTGATCCCTTTGTGCGGCCGCCGGCCAGGGGTTACATACCCACTACCACCCAATCGTTACATTGGTTAGTGCGGCCGTCCGGAACAGATATCCCACGACATCTCATGTCCTTTTTTATTTTTTCTGTCCATTATCATTTTTTCATTAGACTTGTTTCATTTTATAGTATTTTCTAGAACGTTTGGTAAGATCCCCTATTACTTCTGAATCTCAAATGGTACAGTTTGTCAGTTAAAGTCTTGTATTCGATCTATCTAATAAGAAGACAAGTAAATAATGGGGAATTTATTAGACTCATTCTACTTCTATAGATAATATTTTTTCATATTATATATTAATTCAAAACAATCGAAGTATACCGAATTACGTTCCCATATGTACTTTTTTATAAGTGCCATCTATCGATTTTGGTTATATGATAGACTACTTTTTTCTGATTCCCCTCGAAAATATGAGAAGAAAACAATCTATAAGTTTTCAATTGAGCTTTTGGTATGGAGAAATAGTTTCTTAAGATCCCAAAAAAAGTATTTTATCAAGAAAAAAAAATTTTGTTTATGTCATCATAAGAAATGTTGACAATAAAAAATATTTTAATTGACCATTGAAAAAAACTTAAGAAGAACACTCACAATTGTAAGTTTAATTGGTAATTCTGAGAAACAATGCTCCTCGTACTGAATATTCAAATTCCAATATGGGATTTATTTGTAAATCATCGCGTCACGTCACATAGTTTTGATGGCGTAGCGCGGCACCCGGTGTGCGGTATGAGTGTGCATGACATTTAACCCTTTAGCTAAGGTTGAAATCGTGTATCTCATGGACGGGACGAGATACAAAAAAACTTTTTTGATTATAATTGTTTTATATTATCCTCAGGAATCAACAGAAACCGGCTTAGTGAAGCAATTTAACCACATGACTTGTATAACTAGATCACAATGACGCCATTTTTTATATATGTTATCTATATTATTTATTAGAACTATATGTATATTTAAAGGAACAAACAAATATTTCTTTGTATGCTTTTAAGTTATATATGATTTAAGAATGCATGATATACATAGTCACACTCTTCTTAAAAGTTCAGGTAATTATGAAACTAAATTGTAAATCTAAACTTGTGTTTGTATTTAGTTCACATCTTGACATATTTCCAATATGTGACTAGATATTCTGTTCCTTATTTTCTAATATTTCGAAGAACAGTCGGTCTTATTTTAATTCTAGATTCAAAGCCTTAGCTGTTCTGAACATTATTTAATCAATACCTAATAACTCCCTTTATTTACCAAACTTATATTGCACCACTTTCTACAAGTATTCTTTCACTGTATGTTCTGCTAAATTCTAGAGCAAAGCTGATTTGCACATTAAATTTGCACATTAAATAGTAGGTTTATATTTCAAAAGTCACCTAAAGAATTATTTCTTTCCTGTTTTCCCATCACTACTTTGTCTCTTCCTCCACTATCTTCTCTATTCGTCTTTCCTATACTCAATCGTCTATTCTATCCTATCCATCTTCTTTATCTATGTTAATACTTAATTTAATGGTATTAAAGGCGTGTGTAACTGAGGATGAAGCGAAAAAAGGATACTTTTTCGAATTTTTTATGTCTATCAGTCTGTTTATTTATTAGTGTTGTCTATAAAAGCTAATAAATCGATTTTAATCGAAAATTTTACTGGGATAATGCTTAGGGCTCAAGTTAAAACCTAAACGATTTTTATTCAGACCAATTATTTCCCTAGAGGATTTTTTACCTGTTTATTTTCATTTGTTTATCTTACTGCTTGTAAGAGCCCTGTGCAAATACTACTGAAATAATTGGAATAAGATTATCATTAACATAATGCTTTAAGTCGTATTCGAGAGGAAAATATCTTCCATAAATGTCTTTAAAAAAAAGTTCTACTTTTCCTAATCCTTAGGTTAGCTCTTGTTCTTTCTTTCTCTCATTCTAACTCATGTCAATATTCGTCTTCTAAATTATATTTTTTAATTGTAGCGTACTTTCACTAAAATTTTGAAGGTTTTCTTTTTTTTATGTACACCTTATATTTTATATTGTAATATGTCTAATAGTCCCTCAAAAAAACAATATTTTAAAACTCCTTGTTATGCTTAACTTTAAGAGGTTGTTCCAATAAGTCTGCCATAGGCAGTGCTCATTAAAGTTATAGAAAAAATAATGAAATACGAATAATTAAATGAGCTAGTAAATAAATAAAACATACCTTTAAAAACTAACATTTCCTTTTAAAACTTTGGAGCTACAAACCCCTTCTAATGAAGAAGCCAATGGTACTTTTTGTCACTTCGCGATACGAAATAAAAATAATTCGAAATACAAACAATTCTATTTCAGTTTTTCTCTTATTTACTCATATATAAATAGAACGATCGAGAGCGAAACAGAAGACTATCTTTTCTGCTTCCCGTGACAATGTCAACAATTTCTATTTCTTTCTTAGATAACAGTTACTTTTGTCCCGCTATACTTTAATGACTGTACTGGGTATATCACTACATAGTGTGAAATAAAGTTTCACGTCGCGTCTGTCTTTCTGTTTGTGCGGGCTAATCTTAGTAACTATTAAAAAGATTTTACCAATGGATAGACCGTTTCCCGAGAAAGGTTTAATTGTATAATTTTTAATCATTTTTTTGTAGATTAGCCGGTCTATGACTATGAAATTGCGGAAAATTCAACCGGATAGTCGGTCAGGGAGTTTTCCTGACGTTTGATGCGTAAACAGTTAACTGTATTGAAAAGAAAGTATAACAGGATTATTGCTTTAAGATAATTCTAAACGAAATGCTTCCAGAAAAAGTTTCAATACATTATGAGTTTTATGTATTTAATTAGGTTAAAAATTGTCACTTGCATTGAACCATTTGGATGAATAGTTTAAATATGGCAAGAGTGTTTTTAGTGAGTCTCTCTCGTCCTTGCCCGATTTGTTCATAAGAACGATTTAATCTATCATCCTTCCGATTGAAATAGCTTTCTGTAAAACTATGTTTCTCGATGACCATTAACAAAGTAAGTGTGAACAAAAGTGGCAAACGTTAAACGTTTCTGATTTAGACATTAGCGTTGTTCAGTGTTCTTCTCATGGCCCATTGTATGTGGTACTGCCAAGGGATACCTACATACATAATCTGTCCGTTTTGCACCTGGCGGAGAGACGCTAACGTGATAAAGTACAGTGACAAACGTTAAACGTTGCCGATTTAGACATTAGTGTCTTTCAATATTTTTCTCATTTCCCATTGTACGTGGTACTTACTGCCAAGTGTCACCTATATACATAATCTGTCCGTTTCAGCACCTAGAGGAGAGACGTGGTGTTTAAAGGTATATTTCAATCTCAGAATAAATAATAAGATAAACGTGTCATGTTTATGATATTTTCTGGGAACCGATGTCGTCAACCTGTGTTTTGAACGCGCCAATTACATTTCACAGCACAGCTCTATCACCGCTCGTAATCATCTTAAACGACGTTCAATACTGGATCTCTCTCACGCATACTTATGCCGTGCATATATCTATCCTGTTCGCCCAAACCGTGGAACATTGGACAAACAAAAATAAATTTTAAGTTAAATATTGTTAATATCGAAATAACTTTGATAAATCTTTATAAGTATGGTAAAAAATAACTTATTTAGCAAGGTTGTGCATAAGATTCTTATTTCTACTCAATTCAGTAACACGGTAAGGTGCAAAACTAACGGAGCACGTTCTCGCGTCACTGCAGGCGGCAAACTAATGTAGACGAGATGCGCTCAAATTAAAGTAAGCAGAGATTCGCCTACTTGTGGCGCGCTGTCACACTCACATGTCATTTTTAGCTTACACTTTGTTCTGTTATTTCAATTACTATCTATGTTTAAAGTAGGTATAAGAAGCCGGAGCCTGTTGCTAGTGTACATAAATTTGGAACCTACAGTAAATAAATAAATAACTGTAATGTGATTTGTGGCAATAAATTACACACACACACACACACATATATATATATATATATATATATGTATATATATATATATATATATATATATATATATATCATTCGTCTAACTATTGTGATCTCCCTGAGTTTGTTTAAAGGCGATTTGGCCTTCAGCGGTTATGCTCCACAGAGAAAAACGCACCAGAAATTGTCAGACACTTTCAAGACACCAGTAAAAAGACTGTGACCAAGTAAAAGGTGAGAGTGCAACGCTGAACTGGCTGGCGGAACTAATTGCGCCCAATTTGGCGCGCTTACCTTTTTCGACCAAGGACATACGTAAGTTACGTTCAGTTCCTGATTAGCAATGCCGGAAGTTAAATTGGCTAAAAATAAAACGCGAATTTAAACGCAAATACACGAACCGATTTCTCTCCAAAGCAGCGTGGCAAATAGCTAAATTTAATCAGGTTTACTTCAAATATGTGTAATGGACAACAAAGAAAAAGCAAATATTAAGGTTATAAAATGTACAGGTGCAGTTCAAACATTGAAATCTGCCACTGGACACGCTGTATTTTTAAACGACGAACACATTAATGACCCTGTTGTGTATGGTGTAAAAATAATATCTATAAGTATAATAAAACTGTAACAAAGTGAATCCTGTAAATGAAAAATATTTTTAAACGAGTGATTAATTTAGCATATAATATGATAACAGACGCCAGAATACCTGATTTTAGAATATTTATGTATTTATATGTCTGTTAATTTGTTCGTCAATCACGAGAAATTTGCTCAATGGATTTTGGTAAAATTTGGTATGGTAATAGTTTATATCTTCCAACAACATATGAGATACTTTTTATCTGAATTTTACAAATTTAGAAAAAAAACTGGTTTGGTGAATATTACGATATTGGTACTATCAACGCCACCTATTAGAGTATTTAATAAACGTTATGCTCATGGACATAATACGATATATTGCTGCTAACGCCATCTATTTCATCCATTGTCAATGTTTTTAATTATGATGATTATTCTAAACAATAATCATCAGTGAAGTACGCGGGAACGAAGTCGAGAGCGTAGCTAGACAACAAATTCAAAGAGTGCAAGTGCGAAGGAAACAATGAAGTTGACACAGCATTAACTGATAGATACTTAAGTATAAGTTTTGAATAGTTTTCAGTCATATAATCCAGATTTTTGTCCATATCCATAATCAATTACTATTTCAATACATAAATAAAAACATTATTTATTATGTCTATAATATTAATATTTCAAAGAAAAATTAATTCAAGAAAAAAGAATATTTATAATAAGAAGTTAATTTTTTTAACATTTAAAATCAATTAGGTTTTTGTTATATGAAAATTTTGAGGTCTAAAGGAAATATTTTCTATGTATTTACAAAGCAGTTATGAAGAAGGAATGTAACTTTTTTAAGAAGTTTCTCAGTATTCCGTGGGTATCAGACAAGCCACAAATATTATTAATATGATCAAGAAGTAAGCATTTTCTTAACATGTTTTTATTAGGTTGACCTGTAACTAACTAACTAACCATGTAATAGAATATACGATTTTTTATTTCATACGTTTCTAATGAACTATAATTAAAAATGTAATCGAATTTTAATATCATACTGTAATTAATGCATCATCAAGAACTTGGTAGTTGTGCTTAGTTCTTTAGACAACACAATAACTAGAAGTCAGATCAAAGAAGTGGATTACTCCAAGCTTAACGGAAAGACGCCCTGCAATTCTGGCTCATTGGCAGAGATGGAGAGGATGCGCGCTGAGTCACCCACAGACACAGAATCAAGAAGATGTACATCAAGCTACGATTAGGTATACATCAAACTATGACTATGCTGCTTTGCTAACTTGAATTAGGAAAATATTTTTGAATAAAGTTCTAATATTTGTAAAAGTACATACATCCGGAAAAATTTTAAATACAACATGAAGCGAGTTCAAAAAAAATATTCTCTCGTTTAATATAAAACTAAAAGAAAATTAAAAATAAATTAATATTTTAAAACAAAAGAAACACGATTTTGTAAATATTGCACTAAAAAGCAAAAAAAATAATTATCGAAACTGTTTTCTATGTCTACTGTGCAAGGACTTTAATGTCAGCCAGCCATGTTTCTTATTTAGTATATTTGAGTATAAAAGCTGTTTCTTTTAAATGTTTTAAACTATTAATTTATTCTTATATTATGATTAACCTTTGCTAATAATCTTTGATAATGTATAAAATCGGTTAATCTTTGCGAATAGCCCACCTGAAGATGTTGTAATACAACGAAACCTAAGTCGTAGTAAAGAACTTAAAGAAAGTAGAAATAATACTACATCACGTAGTTTCATTTACTTTAATCACCCTGATCCTAATTACCCTAACTAATCATAATCCTGAGTAGTCTCACTACCCTATTTCTAAACATACTTAACCGCCCTAATCCTAAATACCCTACCCAATCCTCATTCCATAAACCTTAACTATCCTAATCCTAACTACCTTAACTACCCTAATTAGAATTAGGTAGGATAGTTACCCTACAGAACCTCATGGGATTACTCATAAGTTTTTTCAATATTTTACATTTATCTCTTTTTAAGATTTGTTGTTTAAATACTTCAAAAAATATTAGAAACGGCGCAGGTGTTAGAGCCATGTGTTTACAGGTGTTAGAGCCATGTGTTTACAGGTGTTAGACCCATGTGTTTACAGGTGTTAGACCCATGTGTTTACAGGTGTTAGACCCATGTGTTTACAGGTGTTAGACTTATGTGTTTACAGGTGTTAGACCCATGTGTTTACAGGTGTTAGACCCATGTGTTTACAGGTGTTAGACCCATGTGTTTACAGGTGTTATACCCACGTGTTAGACCCACGTGTTCTATTTACCTATAATAAGCCTAACACTGCAATTTTAAAATACATTAAATCGTTGTTATTTAGAGAAAAATAAATTAAAAACAAGTTTTTACTTTACTAAAAGACCTTTTTCTAACAATACACCATATGCCCATAGAGAAAACAGTTCTTTTGCGGCCCACCTTTTCATGTACAGGGATTTTCTCGAAATATAATTGTATTTTAATTTTATTGCTAGTTCTGGCCCAAGAAACTATATATTACTTTGCCGAAACAATGTAGTCCTGTGTGCACCCTTTGCATACGATACCCTTAAAATATAAGACGCATTTTATATTTATATAACTTATTAATCTCGTAACTTAATTGATTTCAAATAAAATCTGTCGCTTTGAATTTTTTTTGTAATCCATTAAGTTTACATTGGAACTTCAGAATCTTGGAATACAAACTTAGCAGATTAAAAAAAAACAAATTTGATTTGAAATAAATCAAGTCATAATATTAAATAAATCAAATAAATATATAATGTGTATCTACATAGACTACGTCATCACAGCAAAATAGCTCCGACCGCATCTTTCGCGTACGGTACCCATAAAAAATAAGATACGCATTATATAATTTTATAGCTTATTTAATGTTATGGCTTAATTAATATTAAATCAAACTCGTTATTTTGAATTATTTTTAATCTGTTAAGTTTACGTTGACAGACACTAAAATACCACCCACTATTTTAGTGTCTGTCAACGTAAAAAACTTTCGGATTTCGCGCTAAAACGGATAACAAGTGATAAAATTGCTTCACAGCTTTTATAAGAATATAATTTAAAGACAGCTACGGTGATTTAAACATTATAAATCAAGAATACATTTGGCTTTTAAATATCTTCACTTATTGATCGTAATCGACACAAATATATTACATACCTTATGCCCTATGTTTATTAGGATCAAACTTCCTTATATTGAAATCAAAATATCCGATACTTTTGATATTATTGACGGATTTATATCAAAATTTAATTTAATACATATTAACGTTCGGAATATTTGATATTCGATAAAGATTATTAGAATTATATATTTATTTTATACCAATTTTAATATAACAAATTTCCCATTTTCAATCATAATATCGTTTATTTATTATAAAATACATAAGTCTATTAATTAGTTATTATACTTGTGGCACATTTAATTATAATTATTTTATTTCATTATTGTTAAAATTTTTATTTTTATTTCTAAATTTATTTCTTTACAAAATATTGCATTTTTTAAATAAAATGAAGTGTAATGAAGTGCCTACTTTTCATGTAATGTTAATTATACAATTTTTAAAAGCGATTTTTATCAAAACTAAACTGTAAATATTTTTTTCCATAATTTTAAAATAACGTCATTTTATACGTTTAAAATAACATCATTTTATACTTTTAAAATAACATGTTTTTAAAACTGAGTCAATACTTAGTTTTTAGATAAAACGCTCGACGAGTTTTTAAAAGAAATTATGTTGGTGAAATTACTACTTTTCATATAATGCTAATTGTACAATTTTTGAGCGCGATTTTTACCAAAACTAAACGTAAATATTTTTTTTCAAAATTTTAAAATAACACCATTTTACACTTTTAAAATAACATATTTTTAAAACTGAGTCAATACTTAGTTTTTAGACAAAACGCTGGACGCGTTTTAAAAAAAAATTATGTTTGTGAAATTACTACTTTTCTTGTAATGTTAATTGAACAATTTTTAAGAGTGATTTTTCTAAAACTAAACAGTAAATAATTTTTAAATTTTAAAATAAATTTGAAATTTATAGTTTGAATAACATATACAAAATTCAGCGAATTTCGTCGACAACCGTTTTGTGGCGACAACTACCTTAAAGAATAATAATTAAGTACTTTTGGATAAAGCTCGCGACATTTCATCTTCGTGAATCTGTATGGACCAGGTAGATTTATCAGGGAGATAATAAAAAAAGGCTCGTCATTAAAGTCAACGGATTGAAGTTCGCCACGATTAGACGCGATTAGCGAGTCTGTCAGGTTCAACGGGTTAACGATTTTGCCTAACCAAATTTGTTTATTTATTTTACAGAAACACGCCACAAGCATATTCAATTGGATGCAGATCAAAAATCACCTGTGTGGATACTAGGTACATCCTTGGTTACACCTGTGAATCTTGTTATCATTGAACCCTGGTTAGGATACTTAAAGCAACATTTAGCGAGTCAACGTTATGTGAGTTTAGGGTTAATAAAATAAACACTTTTGGACTGAAAAAATAAACAAAACTTAAAAACAAAAAAAACTTTCATTTTTATAATATTTATTATATTATTAGATAATATAAATATAATAAAAGGAACAGTGTTAGTTTGCGCAGCAGCTCTAGCGTTGGTAAAACAAATTTAAATGTCGCCTTCAAACATTCCAATCGGCAACCGAGTTCCGCATCGTTTCCTGATCAGTAAATAAAACAGAAAGTTGTCTGACTGTCCGTCTGTGCTGAGGCTGTGGCCGCGTATATTCAAGGTGAGCCGGTATACAGCTTCGGTCGTTGTGAAAGGTGTATTTGATGGAATGCTCCTTTTTTAAGGTGCCTGGTAGAGATTGGATTTGTCGTGTTGTAGGGTGACCATTTCAA
This sequence comes from Druceiella hillmani, assembly GCA_039881145.1. Taxonomy (NCBI): domain Eukaryota; kingdom Metazoa; phylum Arthropoda; class Insecta; order Lepidoptera; family Hepialidae; genus Druceiella; species Druceiella hillmani. Next base: position 9,280,362 of record JAYKKI010000035.1, read on the forward strand.
TATTAGTTCAAAATGGACATATCCTTACGCCTGTTTCTGATAGTTATTTTTTCAGAATAGTTTGACACAGAAATGTTGTATTTGATATTAATAAAGCATATTAATCTGCATTCATATCAATAACGACACTTTAGAATATTTATATAGAAACTTAAGAAACGACACTTAAGAATATTTATACAGAAACTTAAGAAACGCCACTTAAGAATATTTATATAGAAACTTAAGAAACGACAATTAAAAATATTTATATAGAAACTTAAGAAACGACACTTAAGAATATTTATATAGAAACTAAAGAAACGACACTAAACCATATTTATATAGCAACTTAAGAAACGACACTTAAGAATATTTATATAGAAACTTAAGAAACGACACTTAAGAACATTTATATAGAAACTTAAGAAACAACACTTAAGAATATTTATATAGAATCTTAAGAGGATACAAAGGAAGCATTTATGTTTTTTTACTCCATACAGTAGTGCAGGATGTGATTGACATAAAATATAACAAGGATTTCAGAATTGTTTTTTCTTTAAATTATGTCTGGCTTTTTTCTTTCAGAAACAGTGCCCAAATAAAGAAAATCCTATCATCGTTTCTGAAACTGTCAAAGCCAAGTATATTAAACAATAAGGTCAGTAACGTTGTTTGTTGAATTTGTCTGAAGTTAAACGGAAAGTTATGGGGATGAACCTAAATTGCCTAAATTATGTAGATTTTGAGAAATTTACCATGTTTGAAGTGAAACTTCTTTAAGCACACCTACGATTTTTTTCTGAACAGTAAATGAAACTGAGCCGTCACGCTTGAGTGACACTGAATCGGGTAAACTCGGCTCCCTTGGGCATCGGCCAAGTGAACTACTTTTTCAGGCGCGTCATGCGCACTGTTTTAAATATTTAATTAAATTTGAATCTAAAGTATTTATAACATATTTCAGTTTCCATAAACCTATTTCATCATTCTTACGGGCAAACACGTCTCCCTTCGGCATCAGCCAAGTAAGTTCACTGCCCAACATGGAGTGCATCCTTTCAAGAATAACGTTTCATTTTCGATTAATATTTTACTTGATAATATTTATTTCTATTATAATTCGATTAATATTTAATTTAATATAACGCGCGTATGTTACTGTATATAATCAGTGAAATATTTCAAGTGTTACAGTTAGTGTTTATATATTTTATTTGAGAGTAATTTAATATAATATACGTATGTTATTGTATTTTAAAATAGTAATCTCGAATTGTGTCTGATCCCTGACCGAACTAATATCCATCGTATGTATAACATCAATGTAATTATTATTATACGTATCCATCATATGTATTATACATACTTATCCATCATATGTATAACATCACTGTAATTACTATTATACTTATCCATCATATGTATTATACTTATCCATAATATGTATAACATCAATATAATTATTATTATGCGTGTCTTTTAAAATTAGAAGTTTTCACTTCTATCGTGTGGTCATATGCACACACCATCATTTTTTTCTAACTCTGAAAGTTGTTTTAGACAATATATTTATATGGTGAAAAATTCTGTTAATATTTTTAAATAATTTAACAAATGAACCCTTAAATGTTGAGTAAACAGTGCCACTTTCACTCATACTTAACAGCTTTTATTTAACGTAGAGACTGGAAAAGTTTAAATCAAATTTAGACCAAGTATCGATATAAAATTTGTTCTATCAATTAAGCGGTTTATATACGTGTATACAGATTGTTCAATTGATATAGCAAATTTTCTAAGTGCTTTTAAAAAATGAAAGGGAAAATAATTTACAAAATTTATTAAAAAACCTGAAAAAAACTCTGAATTACCAGCATAATGATTTTTTTCTGCTTAACACCTCGTTTCGCTCGACATTCTAAAGCGAATAAGGTGTTCGTCTTTGCATCGTGTCGTTTTGATGATGCGCGGTACACTGCAGGATGCTGCTTAAACTCGACATTACGTCACCGTTAAAACAATGTCGTTAACGTCTTAAGAATGTATCTCCATAACGTAACGTGATCCAAAAAAAATATTGATTATGATCGTTGTATTTTGTAAATGTAAATCTATATAAAACCGATTGCAATGGATTTCAAAAAGAACGGATTTAGTAAGACTAAGTTGTTTTAACCAAAGATGATCTCCTAATATAAATGACTGTGTCAAACACTCCTGTTACCAATAATTGACTCTGGTGATATTTAAATGATCCAAATCTTAATGAAGACTATTTAAACAAATTGTAATGCCTTCATAATTTATGTATTCGTTACGTTTTCAGCCTTCAAAAATATGACCATATTTCTGAACTGGGGTCACATCCCAAATAACCTCGGAGACCAAATTATCTTCTTGGAGATTTGAAGACTTGCCTGGTCACGCCCTTAAGTTAAACTCTGCAAGTTTATTCACGCCATTCATTCCTAAGCCTGAGGTATGTTTAGGAATAAGAACCCTTCACGAAAAATTCTTCTCTGTCCAAGGAGGCAGCTGGACTCTGAGACCAGAAAAATATCCTCTGTAAATGTCTTCAAGGATCGATTTGGGGGCTCTTCTAAATCCTGGTCCTCCTGCGTTCTTGCCCTTTCCTTCTGCCATCTTAACTTGTCAATAGCTGTGCTCTACTTTCTTAACTTTTTTCATTGCAACATACTGCTATTGTATTCACCTTATACTTTATCTATTTAAAAAGAATTTCAAAAACTGTGATTAGAATTTTTGTTTGTCCGTCTATATATTTGTTTGTTAATTTGTTCTGCAATCACGCAAAATTCACCAGGCGGATTTTGATGACATTTGTTACGGTAATAGTTTAAATCCCCGAGCAATATATAAGATACGTTTATTTAAATATTACAGATTAATAAAAACCTGAAAAATCTGAATTAGTGAACATTACCATATTGGTACTGCCAACGCCATCTATTAGCATTTTTGGTAAACTTTATGCTCATAGATATCGTAAAGTAAATAAAAAAACAGGGAAATGATAATGTTTACTATTCCTAATAACTGTTCTTATTCCGAATTTTATGTGGATATGCCTAGTATTAGTTTATCGTGAGCATACCTAGTATTATATAATATATACACCTTATATTATATACATCTTATATTTTATATTAAAACATCTCTTACCGCACAACAACCTATATTCCATACTAATTGGTATGATTGAGTGGAAGGAATTGCTCCTAACTGATAGAGGTCACTAAAAAATTTGTTCAATTATATTTTCAAAAATTAATAAAATTTCCATCCCGCGCAGATAATGTGGGTGTTGCCTTATTAGGAATGTATCCACTTCCTCAGCACCTTATGCACATTCAAATGTTTTGTCAATGTTCGATGCACACTTGTTTCTGGGATATGAAGTTCACGGGAAATATCACCCGCATTCAGGTCTCTTCTTTCATGTAACTTGTTCACAGAGGCACCGCGCTCTTCGTGTTCAGGTACTAAGTGGTGAGGCCCTCCACCACTCTCTTCTGTAGAAAATGACAAGCTTTCACAATTAAATGAAATTACTCGTTATAGTATTATTTCTACTTTCTTTAAGTTCTCTACCACGACCTAGTTTTCGTTGTATTACAACATTTTCAGATATTAGCAAAGATCAGTTTTCTCATATTCAATGAAATTTATATCTTTCCTAATAGCCCACCTAAAGATGTTGTAATACAACGAAACCTAGGTCGTGGTAACTAACTTAAAGAAAGTAGAAATAATACTACGTCGCGTAGTTTCATTTAATTGTGAATAATAAATTTCAACAAAATTAACGCCAAATATATTCAATACAAGCTTTCACCGAAAAATGTACCGACTTCAAAGAATACGCGAAACTGCCTAACGATTTTACAAGATCTTATTGAATATCATTTGCACTTTTGTCTAAAATAACCCTAAATTTAATAAAATTGCGCTGATCAAACACACTAATTGAATTAATTAATTTATTTCGATCTATTTAAAAGATATGTAAAATACGTGTTGACAGATAGACGCACTAAAGTCCACTAAAGAATTACAAAGCATAATCGTCAATGTTTCGCGTAAGCTGTCAAAACAGGAACCGAACATGTACGCGCATGTTTGAATGGAATGGCCTAATGAATAAATAAACTATATGGAAATCACGATGATTCCAAAAAATTTGTGAATGAATTTTCTTAAATTATAATTGTATATTTGAAAACGCGAAATCTAAATAAGTTTTCAAAATGTAAACTGGCTTTAAAATTGTAAGAAAATTGGCAAATAGAGCTCTAAACCTATAACGCCAGCAATTCGTATTAGAGTAAAAAATAACGATAGTCCCAGCCACCGTGTATTTTATGGGCACCCTACCACATGGCGCCAGTTACGTCTTGCCTTGTTGTGCATACATGTAGCCTGACATTTCCTACCTAGCACAATTCGGACCTCCTCAGAAGGTCAATGGAGATAGCATTTTGCAAACTTTCAAGGTACGCACCCGCTTAATCTGTCTATGGGTAAGATTGCGTCGTCTGTTCCGTAGCAATACCTTCCGTAGCAACAAAGGACACAGTTAATTTTTTTATGCCATTTTTTTATGTCTTATGTCATAGTGAAAGAAGACCAGTAATTTTGGTACTAGAATTTATAATATTATGAGACTGTACTCAATCATTCTTCATGACAACATAAGACTTTCGTATAAATTTTAGATTTTTTTTCTTTGTTGAAAGTCTGTTTTGTTGGCTGGAATTTGCAAAATAATTTAATGAAATATACCACAAAAACCACAAAAGAAACATTAACATTTGACGACTGCTGACAACTGAAATGACACTTGATAAGCAAAACTAATCCGAGACAATTTTTTCGCGTATTTTCACCGGTATACATATTACTACTAATCATTTTATTTGAGTGGATTGAAAAATCTTCTAACTCTGTAATTTTTATTCGAAAATTACAATTTAATGACTATATCGATTAATCTAAAACCTATATAATTTAATTCAAATGTTAGTTTGTTAAAAAACACATAGTGTTGCTAGAACAAATTATCAAAAAGGAGTTTTAAATATTTTTATTTCTTGTTTTCTAAGTAAACCCGGTAAAAATAATAATGAAATCCAGATAATATGACCCTATTTTCTAAAGCTGAAGATGTACAGGGTACATAATTAGTCATTTTTGTGAACAGTTCATATCCTTAGATTTAGTATCAATTCTCGTACGTTTTTTACCTAGTTTCCTATCACAAATACAGGTGTAACAAAAATGTGTAAATTATCCATATATTTGATACTAATGTGTCCATTCTTACAGGCAAAGAATAAAATTTACATATTTTACAGAAACATGCTTAAAAAAAACTTAGTTTGATGCATATCTATATAAATAATAGACAAGCTCTTTGTTAAACCGTGTATACATTTATAGAGATGTAATAAAAAGTTCTATAGCCTATAGCCTATAATTTATATAGGAATCTTAATGCATCTGTTCTTACAGGAAATGAAAAATACCTTTTTTTAAAGAAACGCCTTTATATATACTTAGTTTTATGCACAGAATCGTCTGTGTAAATAATAAACAATTCTTTGTTACCCGCTGTATAAATATTTATAGATTGTGACAAAAACATATATAATATTCATAGAGATGATTTTGGACTGGTTTATCAATAAAGATGACGAAAAAATGTGTATTTTTTTTAAAGAAACACGCTTCAAATACACTTAGTTTGATGCGCAGAATCGTCTATATGAATTTAGACATGCTCTTTATTAAATCTTGAATACATTTATACGAGTGTAACAAAAAGTTGTTTGTTATTTATAGCAGATTTTTCTAATGCATCTATTCTTACAGGTAACGAAAAAATATCTTTTTTTTACAGAAACGCCTTTACATATACTTAGTTTTATGCCCAGGATCGTTAGTACCAATACTATGAAATTTCTTTGTTACCCGCTGTATAAATATATATAGGTTGTAACAAAAACATATCTAATATTTATAGAGATAATTTTGACTGGTTTATTATTCACATAAGTGACAAAAAAAATGTTTATCTTTTAACGAAACACTCTTGAAATACACTTAATTTTATACACAGAATCGTCTGTGGGAATAATAAAAACGTTTTTTGTTACCCGCTGTATAAATATACATAGGTTGAAACAAAAAACATCTCTACTATTTATACAGAATATTCTGATTGATTCATTATTCATAAAGGTGACGAAAAATACCTTTTTTTTTATAGAAACACCTTTATGTAGTATGTTCAGTATTCTGACTGGTTCATTATGGATGCAGACGACGAAAAAATGTATATTTTTTTACAGAAACACCCTTAAAATACACTCAGTTTGACAAGTTTACTCAGTTGACTTAGGTCTACATTATTCATGTAGATGTTTCTGACTTGGTGTGATCTGGTCTTAGGTCAGAAAAAAATTATACTTTTATAGAAACACGGTTTGATAGACATAATCACTTGAATGAATAATAGACATGTTCTTTGTTAATCTAAAGACAGCAGAGTATGAATTCTGGAATTTTGAATTACCAATATTTTTCATTGATTTTTCTGACGTATGTTAGATTTTAATGTTTATTTTCATTTAAATCTGAAGACTAAATAAACACATCACTGAATCTAGACTAGAATTCGAAGTTTATTTTCAGACAGAATGACAAATTCTCTTATCATTTTCAAGAACTTATTTCCAGGAGAAACTTTGTATTTCTAAGAGATATTTAGGTGTTCGTTGGTTATTTATTTACATTTTATAGATGAAGAATTAATTACTACAATTGAAATATTGTAATTTATAAGTAAAATTTATAAAAAAAAATTATTAAAAATTAAAAATTTTGATTTTTGTTGTTTCAACTGCCATATTAAATTTTTTTTTGGTGGTCTTTATCCACCTGCATATGAAATTTCGAACAAATCCATGCAGTATTTTTGCGTAATTGATATTCAAACATCTAAACAAACAAACAACTATATAAACTTTATAATATTAGTAGATATTTCAGTTTCTAGATGGACCTAATGCTTAAAATGACTGCTAATGTCGGTTAAAAAAATGTATAAATTAAACATTTTTATTTAAATCGCAACATTCGTCCGATATAAACTACTTTACAGATGTTCGGATACATTTACAGGGCACATTTGTTGGACAAGTCTTTGAAAATGCGTAAATTAAACATACTTAATTCAACCGCAACTTTTGTCATATATAAACCGCTCGACAATATTCCGATACATTTTCAAGGCATATGTGTTGGACAAGTCTTTTAAAATACATAAATTTAACGTATTAATAATCATAAGTTAAACATTTTGAATTTAATCGCAACATTCGTCATATATAAACCGCTCGACAGATGTTCCAATACATTTCCAGGGCATATGTATTGGACAAGTCTGTTAAAACACATTAATTTAACATATTTAAGTAGATCGCAACATTCGTCAAATATAAACTGCTCGACAGATATTCCGATACGTACTAGATATTCGTTTTATCTTTTGACCCTTAACCGTATATTAGTATTATTTATATATAGTGTGTTTATTAAAAAGTGGAACGAATTCATAAAACAACAGAGGGCAACAAGTTGATCACTATCGCAACTAAAATAGCTCTTAGCCAACGTTGCAACAGAATGAGGTGTTTGCAACAGTCAGTATTGACCAACGCGGTATATATCAAATTATTTCAATTTGCCATTCTCCTTATGAGTAACTTTGCGTTGTGTTACAGTCGAAAGAGTATGTTGTACGTAATCTGTTAGGTCTTACAATGTATCGAAGAACAAGAAACAAGTGCTGTATAAATGTAGTTCACGCTAATATTTGTAATTAGACATTCGTGTATTTGAACTAGCTGTGCCCGCAACCGTTCGCGTGGACTGTTAGAAAATATTATGATTTGCAAGATAACACGTAACGCCATCTATTGTCATGATTACAAAAGTAAACTTTTTTTAAGAAAGAGCGCTTTGTATTAAAATGTCATGTTACTATATCTTCTTTTCAATTAGTCGATGAAGATGAAAAATTCTACATGGTACTGAACATAAAGTATTCAACAAAGAAAATTTCATTGAAATTGTCTTAGCTGTTGCGTTCCTACCTAGCACAATTCGGACCTCCTCAGAAGGTCAATGGAGATAGCATTTTGCAAACTTTCAAGGTACGCACCCGCTTAATCTGTCTATGGGTAAGATTGCGTCGTCTGTTCCGTAGCAATACCTTCCGTAGCAACAAAGGACACAGTTAATTTTTTTATGCCATTTTTTTATGTCTTATGTCATAGTGAAAGAAGACCAGTAATTTTGGTACTAGAATTTATAATATTATGAGACTGTACTCAATCATTCTTCATGACAACATAAGACTTTCGTATAAATTTTAGATTTTTTTTCTTTGTTGAAAGTCTGTTTTGTTGGCTGGAATTTGCAAAATAATTTAATGAAATATACCACAAAAACCACAAAAGAAACATTAACATTTGACGACTGCTGACAACTGAAATGACACTTGATAAGCAAAACTAATCCGAGACAATTTTTTCGCGTATTTTCACCGGTATACATATTACTACTAATCATTTTATTTGAGTGGATTGAAAAATCTTCTAACTCTGTAATTTTTATTCGAAAATTACAATTTAATGACTATATCGATTAATCTAAAACCTATATAATTTAATTCAAATGTTAGTTTGTTAAAAAACACATAGTGTTGCTAGAACAAATTATCAAAAAGGAGTTTTAAATATTTTTATTTCTTGTTTTCTAAGTAAACCCGGTAAAAATAATAATGAAATCCAGATAATATGACCCTATTTTCTAAAGCTGAAGATGTACAGGGTACATAATTAGTCATTTTTGTGAACAGTTCATATCCTTAGATTTAGTATCAATTCTCGTACGTTTTTTACCTAGTTTCCTATCACAAATACAGGTGTAACAAAAATGTGTAAATTATCCATATATTTGATACTAATGTGTCCATTCTTACAGGCAAAGAATAAAATTTACATATTTTACAGAAACATGCTTAAAAAAAACTTAGTTTGATGCATATCTATATAAATAATAGACAAGCTCTTTGTTAAACCGTGTATACATTTATAGAGATGTAATAAAAAGTTCTATAGCCTATAGCCTATAATTTATATAGGAATCTTAATGCATCTGTTCTTACAGGAAATGAAAAATACCTTTTTTTAAAGAAACGCCTTTATATATACTTAGTTTTATGCACAGAATCGTCTGTGTAAATAATAAACAATTCTTTGTTACCCGCTGTATAAATATTTATAGATTGTGACAAAAACATATATAATATTCATAGAGATGATTTTGGACTGGTTTATCAATAAAGATGACGAAAAAATGTGTATTTTTTTTAAAGAAACACGCTTCAAATACACTTAGTTTGATGCGCAGAATCGTCTATATGAATTTAGACATGCTCTTTATTAAATCTTGAATACATTTATACGAGTGTAACAAAAAGTTGTTTGTTATTTATAGCAGATTTTTCTAATGCATCTATTCTTACAGGTAACGAAAAAATATCTTTTTTTTACAGAAACGCCTTTACATATACTTAGTTTTATGCCCAGGATCGTTAGTACCAATACTATGAAATTTCTTTGTTACCCGCTGTATAAATATATATAGGTTGTAACAAAAACATATCTAATATTTATAGAGATAATTTTGACTGGTTTATTATTCACATAAGTGACAAAAAAAATGTTTATCTTTTAACGAAACACTCTTGAAATACACTTAATTTTATACACAGAATCGTCTGTGGGAATAATAAAAACGTTTTTTGTTACCCGCTGTATAAATATACATAGGTTGAAACAAAAAACATCTCTACTATTTATACAGAATATTCTGATTGATTCATTATTCATAAAGGTGACGAAAAATACCTTTTTTTTTATAGAAACACCTTTATGTAGTATGTTCAGTATTCTGACTGGTTCATTATGGATGCAGACGACGAAAAAATGTATATTTTTTTACAGAAACACCCTTAAAATACACTCAGTTTGACAAGTTTACTCAGTTGACTTAGGTCTACATTATTCATGTAGATGTTTCTGACTTGGTGTGATCTGGTCTTAGGTCAGAAAAAAATTATACTTTTATAGAAACACGGTTTGATAGACATAATCACTTGAATGAATAATAGACATGTTCTTTGTTAATCTAAAGACAGCAGAGTATGAATTCTGGAATTTTGAATTACCAATATTTTTCATTGATTTTTCTGACGTATGTTAGATTTTAATGTTTATTTTCATTTAAATCTGAAGACTAAATAAACACATCACTGAATCTAGACTAGAATTCGAAGTTTATTTTCAGACAGAATGACAAATTCTCTTATCATTTTCAAGAACTTATTTCCAGGAGAAACTTTGTATTTCTAAGAGATATTTAGGTGTTCGTTGGTTATTTATTTACATTTTATAGATGAAGAATTAATTACTACAATTGAAATATTGTAATTTATAAGTAAAATTTATAAAAAAAAATTATTAAAAATTAAAAATTTTGATTTTTGTTGTTTCAACTGCCATATTAAATTTTTTTTTGGTGGTCTTTATCCACCTGCATATGAAATTTCGAACAAATCCATGCAGTATTTTTGCGTAATTGATATTCAAACATCTAAACAAACAAACAACTATATAAACTTTATAATATTAGTAGATATTTCAGTTTCTAGATGGACCTAATGCTTAAAATGACTGCTAATGTCGGTTAAAAAAATGTATAAATTAAACATTTTTATTTAAATCGCAACATTCGTCCGATATAAACTACTTTACAGATGTTCGGATACATTTACAGGGCACATTTGTTGGACAAGTCTTTGAAAATGCGTAAATTAAACATACTTAATTCAACCGCAACTTTTGTCATATATAAACCGCTCGACAATATTCCGATACATTTTCAAGGCATATGTGTTGGACAAGTCTTTTAAAATACATAAATTTAACGTATTAATAATCATAAGTTAAACATTTTGAATTTAATCGCAACATTCGTCATATATAAACCGCTCGACAGATGTTCCAATACATTTCCAGGGCATATGTATTGGACAAGTCTGTTAAAACACATTAATTTAACATATTTAAGTAGATCGCAACATTCGTCAAATATAAACTGCTCGACAGATATTCCGATACGTACTAGATATTCGTTTTATCTTTTGACCCTTAACCGTATATTAGTATTATTTATATATAGTGTGTTTATTAAAAAGTGGAACGAATTCATAAAACAACAGAGGGCAACAAGTTGATCACTATCGCAACTAAAATAGCTCTTAGCCAACGTTGCAACAGAATGAGGTGTTTGCAACAGTCAGTATTGACCAACGCGGTATATATCAAATTATTTCAATTTGCCATTCTCCTTATGAGTAACTTTGCGTTGTGTTACAGTCGAAAGAGTATGTTGTACGTAATCTGTTAGGTCTTACAATGTATCGAAGAACAAGAAACAAGTGCTGTATAAATGTAGTTCACGCTAATATTTGTAATTAGACATTCGTGTATTTGAACTAGCTGTGCCCGCAACCGTTCGCGTGGACTGTTAGAAAATATTATGATTTGCAAGATAACACGTAACGCCATCTATTGTCATGATTACAAAAGTAAACTTTTTTTAAGAAAGAGCGCTTTGTATTAAAATGTCATGTTACTATATCTTCTTTTCAATTAGTCGATGAAGATGAAAAATTCTACATGGTACTGAACATAAAGTATTCAACAAAGAAAATTTCATTGAAATTGTCTTAGCTGTTGCGTGATGAAAAATTCCATAAATATTATTTTAATTTAACACCCCAATGAATCGATTGAAAATGTAGCTAAGAAGGGTGGAAGTGCCCAAACATTTTGGTCTATCACACAGTAAATTAGCCCCTTACCACTTACGAGTATATATCTCATGATGATGTACACCTATTTTAAATGCAATCAAACTCACAAACGACGTAAACTGATTAGACGCATTCGTACATACCCGTACATTATGACGTTCTGTTGCATAATTGCATTGTTGCAATTTTCATATTTTGTCACAAGTTTGTGGTTTTGACATTATTGCATATATTCCACCGATGTTTGATGTTCTACATAACGTAAAGTGATAAATGAAGACGTGAAATTATCTGATGAAAAAGGGAATGATTCTAAAATTTATGGAAGCTGTCCTAAGCTATAAATTACACATTGATAAGAGAAGAAATAAGGTATAGAGTAAAAGGAGAAAACAAAGGAACGAACGGAATAAGTGCACTTTGTTCTGTTTTCCGGGTGTTTTTTGTGTGTATTCCGGGTATGCTCCGATAAATCATAACTTCAAGTGCTTTACACGCCAATCCTCTTGCACGACCAGCAGAGAGAGAGATGCCGCTATAAGATAAAGTGAGGTAAATATATATTCATTTTGTTTTTCTCTTTTTTTCTTGTAGCCACGTGTCTCTCTCTCTCTCTCTACTGGTCGTGCGTGAAGAATGTTATAATTTGTTTATAGTGTCTGTAACTGTATAGTAGATATTAATTCTATTCCTTAGTAAAACTATGAATCCTTATAAATTTGTCACATTAGCTCGTCCATCTGTCATACTCTATTAATGCGTATGGTTTTAAACTATGGATATGAAATTTTGTAGGTAGAGGTTTCGGGTCAAGATCTCTATTAATATGTAAAAAGTTTTAAAAATAATTAACATTTCTCACCTCTTACATTTTATGTAAAATTAGTGGTTAACAATTTTTTACACACCCCGTCCAGTGGGTTTTTATTGGGTGGGTCTTTCAAAATAACATTTTAACATGGAGCAACGAACCACTCTCTCATGGAGAAATCAAAGCGATTTTATGGTGTGTAGCAAAAGTAATATTTTTATCACTTGGCTATATGAAATACAAATCATTCTTGCGTCACTTTTTCTCTTATTCACGCACATACATATGAAATGATCGAGAGCGAAATAGATGATTAGCTTTTCCGCTCCTCGCTAACTTTACGCGATACCCACATAAATTGTTATCGGTGACGCCCCCAGTAAGCTCGGCGTGTGCTGGTGAAACAGTAGTACCACTATGCGTTTTACGATTTTGGAATTTCGTACCTCAAAAGGAAAATCGGAAACCTTATAAGATCGTTCGTGAGTCCGTCTGTAACAGGCATGTTTCAGAAACGGCTTAACGTAGAAACTTGAAATTTGGCATACCAATAAAGCATATTAACTTGCATAAATCTCAATAGCTGATCCTTATAAATATTCATGGAAATATTTTTAAGGATCATGGAAACTTTTAGATAGGAAAATTAAGTATTCAAAAAAATATAAAATTCAATATATAGAGTGTGATATCGTTTGAAAGGGCAGAACATTTTTTACCCTTATATATTTATAAGGGTCAAAACATTTTTTGACCCTTATAAATATATAAGGGTCAAAAATGATCTTATAATTTTAGTTATTATATCTTTAGAAATAAACTGAAAAATATGTAAAAAAATATTTTCTTTCCTTGCCTATTTCCAACCACTGAACCTAAAATTATGAAAAAAGAAACAGAGCTTTTAGAAACCTACGCAAAGCTTTTAGGAAAATTATAGCTATTCTAGATGCCATTTTTTTTTAAATATACACCACGTCTTTATGCCGTTGTGAAATATATTAAGGCAATATATTTACTTTGAGGAAAATTAATATTTGAAAACAGTTTAATAGAAAGATTATGTACTCATGAATGTTTATAAGTACCTAAATGTATACGAAACCCTCGTAGTGCAAGTTTTACTCGTACTTGACTGATTTTATTAATTTTCAAGTTTATTTATTCCATCCTTTTACGAAATATTAAGTTAAAAATGTTCAATGTTTATTTATTGCATCGTTTATTTATTGTATCGTTTGTTTATTGCATCGTTTATTTATTGCATCGTTTATTTATTGTATCGTTTATTTATTGCATCGTTTATTTATTCCACCCTTCATCTGTACGTATCTATACATACATATAATCTAATAGTAAAAAATGAGTCTGTATATTGAATATTTTTAAGTAAAACTAAGTGCTACCTACTAAATACACGATACTAAGTCCAAAACAACAGTTTTTAGAATATTTGTCTGTCGGTTTATCTGTGTGCACCTTCGTTGTTCACCCTAATCACAGCAACGGCTGAACCGACTTGGATGCGGTTTTCAGTAATGTATTTAGATTGGCTTGGGCTAACATTGTTTTATTTTAATCGATTCACAAATAAAAAAGATACGTCAATCTTCAATTTACGTTTATTATGTACGCTAATACCAGAACCGCCTGATCCGATTTGGCTGCCAACACCTTTATTTTAGCACCTTTTTCTAGTAAACTTTGTGCTCATAGAGCTGTGAGAGAAAAAAGGAAAAAAACAGGAAAATGCATAATAACTTTTCTTACTCTGAATTCTACGCCAAAGAAATCACGGCACAGCTAATTTTACTATATATTTGATATATTTTCTATCTAAGAATATCGTTTAAAGACAGGTGTATAAATTTTACAGGGTCGCGGATACCAAGTGCTGTCATCTTCGTACATTGCCCCTATCGACGGTAATAGTGACAGCCATATGTGTAGATAATAAACGAATATATAAATATCCACCAGCCGATAATTTATTGGCATATAAAATGGTTGATAATGGTAAAATTATTGTCCTTAGTAAGTAAATTATTCCTAGATAGTTTGTAGGGTTGGCGGTAAGTCAATCACTTACTACTTATGATAGGATGACTGATAAATTATCCCTAGAGGGTTAAAACCCTTTTTGTTTAGCAAAAAACCTACGCTCAGTGATAAATTGGTCACTGACTTAGGGCCACGTCGCCAATTGCCGGCCTCCATATCTCCGGGGACCTTCAATTTATTTTCTTCTCGTCGCAAAAGGGAGATCGCCCACGCTGGCTCGTTGCAATGCCGACCGCACGCCCGATTAGCATTAAAGCGAAAGGAAGCGACCGCCGCACTGGACGGAGTTGTTCACCTCTGGCGGAGCTACCTGCTTTTGGCCCCTCCGCCCCAGGTACAGGCTGCTGCGAAAATTGCTGATGACACATTGAAAGCGGAAAAATCATCCCAATCAAGGGTGATTGGGATGATTTTCCTTCAAAAGTTTGCACTCACCACGAGTATGTGCTTTGTTATGTATTAACACATCAGTCTCGAGTTTTGACGATAGATGTGACTATAACTCAGATAATTTTACAAGTAATCAACTTTTAATGTAGCTTTTTTGGAAGCAGAAGATTTTGCTCTAAAAATAGTACTTATTTTTAATTTTTTTAAAATATTTATAATGATCTAAATTTTCCTTTGAACAGTAACATGCATCCCTGTCTATTGGTGTGTACATATGTATGTATATATTTATGTATGTATTTATACGTGTTGTGATTAATCAAATTAAAGAGGATTTTAATATAATTTTATTATACGCGATTATAAACCTTTTTCACATACAAAAGAAACAAGCAAAGAGAAGTAGTGCTGTACAGCCAGCATATAGTCCATAGACTAAATAAGTTATCGACTATCGATTAGTTATCATAGACAAAAGGAAAGCTATTGTATTACTTCAACAATACGAGCTATTGGTGACCATTTTAGATCGATTTTGGTGATTTTTTTTCATCGATGAGTTAACTATAAGAATAGAAGCCTCTTGATTTTCACAATCATTTGTCAATTAGTTTAATTTTTATATATTATTTTCTAAAAAAAATTCTTTTTTTGTTGTCCTTGGCCTCCGTTTTGTGCAAATCTTGTTTCCCTTCTCAATGTTACCTGGATTTTTTAACATTTTTTTAATTAAGGATTATGAGAAAAAGACAAGGTTGAGGGCTATATTTTTCATAAATTTTTGCCTGATTATTAATCAATGTAAGCTTGTCGCATTAGTTAGATATGTCTATAAATATGAGAAAAAATATTCAATATTAAAATAATATAAATACAAGAATAAAGGCAACGTGGACTTTTAGATTTAACAAACGATGTTTGAAATTTAAAAGATTCGATCGATCGCCAAACGCGTCTTGATTTCGTCCATTCGGCCGCCATTATTTGATATGAGCGCACCCAGATATATATATATATATATATATATATATATATATATATATATATATATATGATTGTGCTACCTCACAGTTCGCTATTCCTGTAAATCTGCATAGCTCTCATTAATCAGAAACTATTAGAGTTTTTGTAAAAACAAGCTGCTTGCAAACAAACGAAGCTATATATATTGAGAATAGATTATGAAATAATATATATTTAGAATAAATTATGAAATAATAGTAACATATTAAAATAATTTCAGTATCACCCTCAAATTTAAATCCACATTAAATTTTTCGCAAACAGCTGTCAGCCCTGTCAGAAGTTAAATTGCGAACGACCCGACAAACCTGATCTCGGGCCGAGTCCAGTTTTTTCCACAGCCTGTATGCAAAGCGTACGACAAACGTATACATATATAAACCAAACATAGCACGCAGAACCTGTATGTCTGCAAGTAACAATGACCTTAAGAATACCGATGCGCAAAGCGTGTACAGTCTGCACTTTCCTTCCAGCACCCGGCCAATGTCAAAAAACATTTCTTAAAAACAGTTTAATTAATTTAGTGAACACCCGTTTCTGTCCCAAATAAGTTGCACAAATTAATTAATGCGTAATTAAATTAGAACAAAATTAAAATATCATTTGTACCAAACACTTACACTGCGTATGCTATTAAAACCTGCTACAGACGTGGTAATTTATCGAGTCCAATAAATCGGAACCAGCTGAAAAAACTAGAAATAATGATAATAAAGTTGGGCAACCAAGTTTCAGAAGTTAGTATTCATTCGTTTTGCTAAATTATTGCGTTAATATATTGTGACGTCTGTAACAAATTTAAGTTATATATTTATTTATTTATTTATCGACTTTTATGCATAGTACATAAGACGGATTTATTGCTACATGAGCAATATCTTCCAGTCAACGATAACAATTGGTATTGAAATTTAGTTAGTAAACTGTAAGAGATTTTACAATGAAAATTATATATAGTATATTAGACAAAAAAAAATCAAAAAAATACAAAAGTATAATTAATACATTGACATGCTATATACTATTGACATGATTTGGGATGGGAAAGACAGGAAAGAACAAGGGCACAAAGGAAAAGGTTTCAAGAGAGGAAGGACTTTTTCGCTTGATCTTTGAAAATATTTAGGGACGTGATTTTCCTGGTGTCAGGGTTCAGGTGATTCCAAATTTTTGCTGCTTGGACAGTGAAGGATTTTAAGTAAGAGGTAGAGGTATGTTTAGGTAAATAGGGTGAGTGAACTTTCAGATCGTAGCCAAGGCCGTGAGCAGACAATTATTTAAATTGGCAATAAGTTAATTTGGCCTCTGAGGATTTTTTAATATATTAAAAAGAAGTGTAAGTATGTGAGGTTGGCGTCGATCACGTATCTTCAGCCATTTGAGAAGGGACTTGTACTCAGAAATATGATCATATTTTCTGGGGCCGAAGATGTACCGTAATTTACATTTTGACTTGACAGTAAGTCTCATATCACTGACACCGTAGCTTCCCAGAAGGCGGCGTCACCTTTATGTTATAATTGATACGGCTGGATTTTAAGGTTCTGTAGTAAAAAAGGAACTTATAATTTCGTCATGTCCTTCCGTCTGTGTGTCATTTTTTCCTGGTTTCTATCGTTTTAAAACCTAGGCATATGCAATTTTGCAGTATATGTGGTTCATATGGAGATCTCAATAAATATGTTGCAGCCTTATGAAAACAATGAACAGACCCAGGAATGTAAAATAGAAACCGAAAATATTTTTTTTTGCTCACATCTCACCAAGTGGACTATCATTGAATATGTTTTTGGCACCCTTATATTGAATTTACTTATACGTATGAATGTAACGGAATTTTTCAATTAAACTTTCACCAACGACAGATATGAGAATGATTTAAAATTTTATCAAAAAACGATGACAGCACAATAATTTCAAGAAAAAATTGTTTACTCTTAAAAAAACTAAAATATAATTTAAATAAAAATTGTGCGTCTGAACTTCTGATTTTACTCCTTATAAAACTTCGTATCGGGCGCTATATATGAAAATCGATTCTTAAGGAGTAAACTCCAAAACCTAAAAAAACATGTTTTTGCAGCAATATGAGCTAAAAAATAAAAAAATATTTAAATATAAGTATTTTGTTAATGTAAGTTTAAAATAAAAATAAAGTGATAAACAAAAAAAATTAACTTTAATGTAAAAAAAGCGTGGTGTGCTCTCGACTTACACTTTCATAATGAATCTACTTTTACAAATCGCTAGCGATTAAAAATTTGCGAGACAACTGATATCAAGGACCCCCAATCTTTATGTCATCAGATGTTAATTTTTTTGTCATCAGAGACATCCTTCAGGTCTTGGCAAAAATATTTATATTTAAAAGTCATTAAAATAAAAGACAAGTTTTGTTCGCCACCATTTTTTCTTTCTATATTTCGTTTGTAAAAAATTAAATTTTAAAATTATGTACCCCTGAAACTGTTTAATCATGGGTTTAAAATACTCGAAAACTATTCTAGATACTACAATTTGCTTGGCCATTGACTACACTTCATTGTAATTAATCATTGAATAAACTAATTAACCCCTTGCGATGTACTGTTTACAGTTTTGTTGATTTATAGGCGAACAAGTCAAGTCCAGAAAACAGTGATTGCCTTATTTTCAATACAATCCAAAAAATACTAAAAATGCATTTAATAATCACCTGCTCTCTAATTGCAATGAAGGATGCGCTTCCAGCTTTATGCGCGCGCTTAAAAATATGTACTTGTTTAGGAGTGTTGTTGACGTGAAAAAATGGGTGATATCAAACAATATACCTTATATTCAGGTTAATATAAAACTAGCGGCCGCCCAGTAGTAGAAATTCGTTAAATATTTAAGTTTGAACGTTATTCGTTTACGTGAAACTCATTAAGTCAATTTGACATTTTACATTTTTTTTAGCAACTATCTACTCTGTGCGATTCTTTGACCACAGACTATTATGTATTTGACGTTGACAGTATGAACGCAAACAATGAATATTTTATTGTTGAACGCAAAATATGAATCTTTTAATGTATTTATAATATATAATTCAATGTACGAATTTTTTATTGTATTTATAATATATAATTCAATGTATTTGTGACACATGTTATAGATAAATGTTAGCTTTCTGAACTCCTTCTCCATAACTAACTATGCCAAATCTCACACTTCTCCGTGCGCTCAATATGCTTTAAAAAGGGTATAAAGTTCTCTCTTCACGTATTAATATATAGATATTGCATAGCTATATATTGGTTATTTAACGCCCAAGACCAACATTATATTTATCCGTCTACATAAATAGCTACCTAAGATATTTGATAACTTTCTCTCTGTTCATAGTTTGCTTCCCACAAATATTTTGATGTTTTAATTGTGTATCAAAAGTTGTAGATAGCTCCCGAAAAAGAGGAAGACCTAAACTTAGGTAGTTCAACTGCCTGGAAAAAGACTATATAATCCTGAGTGTAACGAACTGGATGTTTCTGGTCAAGAAAGGGAGAGCTTGGGAATTGATTCTGCGGAAGGCAGGGTCCCATCCTGGGCTGCCAAGCCATTGAAGAAGGAAACAAAAACAGAGAATAACACTTGTTATTACAGATATAACAAATCAGTACGCCTGGCCCTGTTATTTTCATTATCGAAATCATCATGTCAGCATGATCATTTCTAAACCGCAGTAGCTATAAGACTACATGCTTGAAAGTGATTTTAAATAACTTTTTACAATAAAAAACTGAATTATTTCACATAGAGTAGATCGTTGAAAAGCGTTAGTCGCTCGAAAATCACAGATCTGGTGAGATTAGTTAATTTATTCTTGTTCCATAACTTCACATTCTCTCTACTCCTTCTTCATTAAAATTATTCCAATCAGATAAATTATTTAAGATTTCTACTTTGTTTTCACTGGAACTCGATATTGTTACTAATTTGCACAAAAATAATGCAATGCTTAACAATAGATAACCAGTAAACTGACAGTTTATCGAGAAATAGCGTATTTTGTGACCGAAGATAGTACTGACAGAATTTTTAATTTTGTCATCTTCATACATTTCACCTAGCAGCGGGTAACTGTAACAGTCCTATCCGTAGATAATAGAAGGTAGAAATATCTGTAAATCGATAAATTATTTATATATCTGTTATCAGATTGTAAATTATATCCGTAAATCGGTTGATTATTTATATATCTGTTATCAGATTGCAAATTATTTATATATCTGTTAAAGGCTAGAAATATCCGTAAATTGGTCATTATTTATATATGTGTTAAAAGGTAGAGATATCTGTAAATTGGTAGAATCAGATCTATTATATATATTTTTATATTTATATATCAGAATTATTTATTTATAGATCAGATCGTAAATTATTTATATATGTGTTAAACGGTAGAAATATCCGTAAATCGGTTGATTATTTATATATCTGTTATCAGATTGCAGATTATTTGTATATCTGTTAAAGGGTAGAAATATCCGTAAATCGGTAATTATTTATATATGTGTTAAAAGGTAGAGATATCTGTAAATTGGTAGATTATTTATATATCTGTTAAAAGGTAGAAATATCTGCAAATCGGTAGATTATTTATATATCTGTTAAATAGTAGAAATATCCGTAAATCGGTTGATTATTTATATATCTGTTATCAGATTGCAGATTATTTATATATCTGTTAAAGGGTAGAAATATCCGTAAATCGATAATTATTTATATATGTGTTAAAAGGTAGAGATATCTGTAAATTGGTAGATTATTTATATATCTGTTAAAAGGTAGAAATATCCGCAAATCGGTAGATTATTTATATATCTGTTAAACGGTAGAAATATCCGTAAATCGGTTGATTATTTATATATCTGTTATCAAATTGCAGATTATTTATATATCTGTTAAAGGGTAGAAATATCCGTAAATCGGTAATTATTTATATATGTGTTAAAAGGTAGAGATATCTGTAAAATGGTAGATTATTTATATATCTGTTAAAAGGTAGAAATATCTGCATATCGGTAGATTATTTAAATATCTGTTTATCGGTAGATATTATTGATACAAAAATTTCACTAACGGTAGAACCTTTATCTCCAGTAAGCAAAAACTATGCTTAGATAGTTTATAGGGACTGGCGGTTTAGTTACAAAAATATCTAGAAATAAAATTTTAAATTTGTAAGTTTCGTACATTTAAAAATGGGTGCCCCTTTATTAATTTACTTTTTAATATATTTGGAAATTGTAAACTGTCAAGTTTTTGAATTCCGAATTTATATTAGTCAGCTGATTTTACACAAGTTTTTAGGAATATTTTTAAAATTTTTTTTATGGAATAGGTAATTATTGAGATGTTCGGAGATTTTGGATGTTTGATGCCCTCCAATGAAGAAGGATTGCATCGTCTGAATGGCGATTTTTCAAAGTATTTTTACTAAATTCATCTTTTAACCAATGAATAATAATAGACTGGAGCAGCTCAAGTCGGAAAGTTGGGTGCTATCAATTAAGATTAAGAAATGATAGGAGTTCTCTGGTTCTCATCAACATAGGTATGTAATTTTACAAAGCTGTTTTGTATCCACCTATTTCCCAAATTTTGTATGACAATAATGTATTTTCAAAACTCTATTCAGTAAATTTGTTTATGCTAATAAAAGTTTTCCAGATTTCTGATGAAGTGTTGGAAATTACTCGAAAAGTAGAGTTAATTTCTTTTGTTTTCCGGTGATTATGACAGTTTTGCTGATGAAAGTCGATCTGAACTGGTTCAACTACCGGGTAAACCACGACAGCCGTTTGAGTATTGTGGCGACTCATATAAGCGGAAGAAAGTTTATAAGCTGACATTCCGCCGCTGAATTATCCTGCGCAAATGGTTACCTGAGCAAGTGTTAGTCATATATCTGCAGATATGATTTAGGCTCTTGCAGACTTCTGAGAATACTGTGGACATGAAACCAGTTTACGAAGATAATGAACGGTTAGTCGAAGGGCAGAAAAAATACACGGATGATGAAGGACATGCTTTGTATACTAATGCCTTTTAAATCTGTGGCAAAATTGTCCTACAACAGCAGATCGACGTTTAAATTATTTATATATATAATTTGATTTGGAAAATAGTTTGGTAAATCAATAATTTGCCGGAAAATAGATTGGTAACATTAGTTTACAAATAGAGTTATGATGGCAGTTCCGGTCATAGCACAAACAAAAGTTTATCAATATGATAAGTACAAACGAAACTTTATTTCATTTTTCATTTGTGCCAATAAAACTGTTGATGACCAATGATCCAGATCAGATTATTTGGAAAAATTCACATCCATCAGCTACTGCGTCATGCCGGCCATTTAGGTTTTAATTCATTAAGGAAACTGAGGCGATGTCAAATGACGAGTTCTTAAGGAATTCTTCGATACCACGTTCATAATTTCTCCTGATCCATTGATTAATTTCTTCCGAGAAACTGATAAAAAAAATATAGGGCGCATTTTATTTGAAATAACTGAATACTAGTCCAACCAAAAGTTTTCAAACCTCTCACATCAAGTGGAAGTTATTTACTCGATCAAGACTATAAAGTTGATGATGGCATAGCAAATTCAGGTTCTGATAGTAATGACCTTTAGAACTAGATAATTAATCTCTTTCATACTTATGACATTTATTATAAAATAGTAATATCAAAGTTATTTTCTGTTTTTTTTTGCATTTTTTTAAAGAATTTGTTTAATATACTGTTTTGAAATAAATTTAAAAGTCTTATTTTTCTCGTTGGTTTTTATTTTTAATTTTTAAGATAGTATGTCTGTTATTAGTATTTAGTTTATTGGCTCAATAATATATGATTATTTATAACTTAATATCTAATTTGGTTTCTTTCACACTAACGTCTTTGAAACCCTTAATCACCTTTTATTAAATTATTCATTAGTAAAATATTAAGTAGAAAATTAAAATATTGAAAAACTCATTCATAATAGTTTTATTTGTTTTTAACGTAATTATCAAGGCAAATGGCTCGTTATCATTACTGTGTTGCATATATAATTAGTAATGATATCGCGATAATTAAGAACGTTGTTAATTGTGTTTCATTAACAATTTTTTAATTAAATGTAATTAATAATTATTGTTAAATGGAATTGCGGATAAATAAAAAATTGTCTCTTTTGTAATAAATACGTTTGTAGTCTTCTCTAAAAAACTTCTAATCTATTATTTCTAACGTACGCCTGTTTAACATATATCTGACAATCAAACTATGTTTTAATTGCTAAGATCCAAATTGTCATAAAAATTATATAAACGATTCCAATAAAAAGTAGTAAAAATAAATAAGTTTGTTCTAATTTAGTAGCACATAAACCATTTGTGACATTTACAGACATGATTAATTAAGTGCATTACCGCCTATAAAAAAGCCTCAAAATTAATTCAAGCAAAAAGTTTTAAACATATCGTCCACCATTAAATAAGTTTAAATTTAATTCTGTGTCACAACGTCATCACTTCTCATCTTTCGCAATCGGATAACATTTAAAGAACCTGTCCATCAAGCAATTAAACTGCAGATCAACTTGACTTCGCAGCAGATCATTTCCGGATGAGTAAAACCCGCAAAGGCTTCCGTCTAAAGAATATTGCAGAGATGGACTCACGTTGCTTTTCCTGCTCGTTTTTCTGTAAGGGCTGTAACGCTGATAGGACACGTGAGATACTAATGGAGAAACTTAACAAAATGATTCAGGGATTTGATGGAACTCAGGAGTCGATGACGTTGAAGTTTGTACATTTGGAAGTATATTTGTATGTTTTAGCTGAACTCAAATAAAATTCTTGATTAATAAAAAAAAATGTAAATGTCGTCGCCGTGGTGTGTTGGATTGATCATAAGGCATATGTCCTTTGACGGCGCGCGCACCGCGGGGATCCGGGTGCGATTCCTGACCGTTCGTCAAGCGGGCTAGACTGGGCTTTTGGTTGGCTGTGAGAGATTTTTCTCGCAGCGACAAGTCCGCCATAAGTATCAACTATATACTTTAAAGTACGTAAATATATATATATATATATATATATATATATATATATATATATATATATATATATATATGTAAATAGTAAAATATAATTTGATACAGTTTATCTTAAGATTATAGTTTATCGGAGAGGGATGAGTTTCCGGATCCTTTTGAATTTTCAATAAATTAAGACAAAAGACAAATAAGCCTGTGGAAAATATACGAGGTAATTAATTAACATATAGACAAATTACTTCCATTTCATTAATAAATTAATGAAAATATAATTTACCCCTAAATGTTATCCAAGTAGTGGCTAATAAGATATTAGAATTTGTTGAATTATTAATAATAATAATTACATAAATTTATTAGCATAAAATGCAAAAAGAGTATACCCAAAAAAATTCCAGAAAACACAGAGAGAAACAATGGCAACCTCAACTAAATATCTTAAAACCAAATAATCTTCAAAAAGATAATTGGGCCGGCTTGTGCGGTTATGCTGTAAGCATCCAAATAGCACACACTGACTCCTCGCGACATCTTCAGAATTGTAAATCTAACAAACTTGAAATTTGGCACGTATGACGTCGTTCAGTTTCTAGGTGCATGTTAAGAAATATTTTTTTTTAATTAGGTGCATAAAGGTATAGTTTGTTGCCATGCTCCCACGGAGGAGAAATCAGATGAGGAAAAGGAGACTTTTTATGAGGATCTATCTAGAATATATAAGGGATGCCCAAGAAATGATGTTAAACTGCTTATCGGGGTCTTTGATACTAAAGTGGGGAAAGAATCGGAATACAATACAGCGATTGGTATATTTAGCCTGCATGATCAATCAAAGGACAATGGCTGTAGGCTGACTGATTTTGCGATAGAACATGGCATGATTGTTGGAAGCACTCTATTTTGTTACAAAAACTGATTCATAAAGAAACTTGGAAAGCACCAAGTGGTGTATGTTCAAATCAAATAGACCACGTCTTGATTGATTCTAGACACTGTTCAGACTTACTCGATGTTAGAACATATAGAGGTGCTAACATAGACTCAGATCATTATCTTATTATTGCTAAAATTAGAGTAAGGCTCTCTAATTCCAAGAAAGAACGTGTTGAGCCACTCAAGACCTTTGATTGTGAGAAACTTAAAAACCAAAAATTACGAAAGGAATATGGTGACTTTTTAGATAATTATTTGATGAAAATAAAGGACTGTGATTCCATAGATGACCATTGGAGGGAAATAAAGGAAAGTGTTTGTCATCAAAAGCAGCTAAATCTACAGTAGGTAATGGTAAACACAGTAAAGATAAAGACTGGTATGATGATGAATGTACCGAACTGACCAAGAAAAAGAATGAAGCATATAAAAAGATGCTAAATAGAAATACCAGAAACAATACAGAAGAATATAAAAGAGCCAGAAAAGAGGAAAGAAGACTTCACGAAACAAAGAAAAGAATTTTTGAAGAGAAAAACCTAAAAAAAAATTGAAAATCTTAAAACTCTAAATGAATGTAGAGCATTCTATCGAAGGGTTAATCGTAGTCGCTCCGACTATAAACCAAGTTCTGCTCTTTGTCGAAATGAACAAGGGGAAATTTTGGCTAACAAACAAGAAATTCTTTCAAGATGGGTTGAACATTTTAACAATCTTTTAAACTCAGAAAATTCACAAGAGAATCCTAGGCATTCTATCGTTAATCGTGGTCGCTCTGACTTTAAACCAAGTTCTGCTCTTTGTCGAAATGAACAAGGGGAAATTTTGGGTAACAAACAAGAAATTCTTTCAAGATGGGTTGAACATTTTAACAATCTTCTAAACTCAGAAAATTCACAAGAGAATCCTAGACACAACTCAGTAAATGTAAATAATGATGAAATAATTCCCATCCCAGAGAGAGATGAGATTCAATTAATAAGCTAAAGAATAATAAATCACCAGGACACGATCTTATACCTGCAGAATTGCTAAAAAATGGATGTCCTCGTCTATATGATCACCTGCAAAAGTTAATTGTGAATATTTGGAACTCTGAAAAGCTTCCTTCAGAATGGAACATTATTATTTTGTGCCCTGTTATTTGCTCTAATTATAGAGGCATTAGCTTACTATGCACAAGCTATAAAATTCTATCCAACATTCTGTTTATGAGACTAAAACTATTCGTTGATTCTAAAATTGGCAACTATCAATACGGATTTTGGAGTGGAAAATCTACTGTTGATCAAATTTTTTGTTTACGTCAAACTATTGAAAAATCATTTGAGTATGATATTGATACTCATCACTTGTTTGTAGACTTTAAATCAGTATTTGACCATGTTAGTAGAAAGCATTTAAAAGATGCAATGTATGAATTCAAAATTCCAAGCAAGTTAATTAGACTTGTAATGTGTTCTATGGAGACGACAAAATGTAAAATAAAATTCAATGGTGCCCTCTCTGAAATCTCAGTGTCAATAATGGTGTTCGACAAGGTCTCGTGTCTGCTTTTTAATATTGCACTAGAAAAAGCAATTCGGGATTCAGATATTACACTAGGGGTACCATCTTTTACAAATCAGTTCAGATCCTAGCGTATGCTGATGATATTGATATAATTGCTAGAAACCTACCAGCCTTGAGAGAGGCCTTTCTGTCTTTGGAGATAGCTAACCGTTCATTATCTTCGTAAACTGGCGTTATATCTAAAAAGTCACCATATTCGCTCACTTCATGATTATCACTCTCAGAACTCTATGAGCATAAAGTTTACTAAAACGCTAATAGATGACGTTGACAGTGCCATATCGTAATATACCTATGAGCATAAAATTTACTAAAATCGCTAATAGATGGCGTTGGTAATATCATAATATTCATCAAGTGAGGGTTTTTTGTTAAATCTGTAATATCCAAATAAAAAGTATCTTATATATTGTTCAAGGGCATAAACTGTTACTACATGATATTTCATCAAAAATTGGTCCAGTAGATTTCACGTAATTGCAGAATAAGATAATAAAGTGACAGACAGAGAGACAAAGATTATAAAATTGTTTTTTTGGCTGGCTTCTATTATCATTCTACATACTAAATCAATTTCACATTTTAAAATATTTTCCATAGACAGAATTCGCTCTGTTTTATTTTATTATACGTGTAGATTTTACTGACTTTTGAAAATAGCCACCTAATTGTTTCTACAATTTTATAAATACAGTAGTTAGATGAAATACAGTAGATAGATGCTTTAGATGAAGATCTCGCTACTGCGAAATAAAAATTGTGATAATTTTATCACATTTTGAATATGTGAGTAATTTTTAATTCGAATGCATCGTTTGTCAAATAAAATGTCATCGTTTGTCAAGTATTACCTAGAGTTGAATCTATGCTTTTCAAAAAGCGTATCGATTTATTAAATGCATAATGCATAATTAAATGCATAACAAACCTTCAATAATGAGAGAAATGAAATTATGAAATGTTTTAATTAAATTGTATAACCTGCTAACTTTATAATTCAAAAAATGTGAGAAGGTTTTGAAAGTAGTTGTTCCAGCAATGAATAGTCAGTCGGTAACCATTGCAAAACCAATACTAGACCCATCGCCTGGCCGAGACACTATTTAAATGTACACATTGAAATAAAGTTTAAAAAAGTTCTAGAATTTTCAAAAATTTAAATTTTGTTCACTTTATCGCGTCTTTATGTATGTAGAATCTTTAACTTTATGTAGAATCGAACATATACATATATATGTATATACGTTTAAAACGTATGCATATAAAACGAATGTATATAACCATCGAAGAATCTAGAAGTCTCAAAATTAGTATAAATAGTGGCGTCTCTGCGGATGTAAGTTAGTTTTATTTCAAACATCAAAGTGATCACTCTTGATCTCTACCAATCGACGGGCTTCTTCAGTGAATTTCATCTTTATTGTTCGGCGACCTGGCTGATCTCTTTGTTTATCTACAAACATTTTGAAGAATAATCAAACAGCTATTTCAGTGAACCTCATCTTAGTCATTTGGTGGTTTGCTCAATCTTTTTTCATTCATCAACAATCATCATATAGTCTCAACCAAGTATTCGAATCTATCGTCTGTTTTTATCTAACAATAGCGAATATAGAGAAAACTTACCACAGGACTAAGAATCCTCTTTTAATGGAGAAGCCAAAGCAACTTTCACGATCGCCAGAGAAAAGTGACACTTTTATCATTTCGATATACGAAATTTAAGTAATTCTTATACCAGTTTTTCTCTTGTTCACCCATGTACACATAAAATGATCGAGAGCGAAACAGAGGATTATCTTTTCCGCTCCTCAGTAACTCAGCTTCGCCTTTGAGCTGCTGAGGTGGTATTATTATTATTTACTTCGGCCGTGTTGTATAAATAAAATACGTTTTGTTGTATGACTGCGAAATCCTATTTTCGCCTATTCCACCACGTAGTAGTCTTGTTTCAAGTATAACCATTTGGATTTTATTTTATTTTATTTTGACTTTTATTTCCTACTTGCTTGTTATTACAAAGTGATGCAGTTTCTGTTCTTCACGCACATTATTGGCTTAACATTTTTGGTGCTGCGCCCTACGGACGAGCACGGAATGGAATCATTATCTTTCGAGGTATGGGTCTTAAAATTTCAAATTATAACCTCTACTCTACTACATTAAAAAATCAATCAGTCACTTAATAAAAAAATAACATTATACAAAAATAACAAATACATTATTGGTTCAACATTTTTGGGGCTGCAACCTACGGACGAGCATAGAATGGAATCAATACCCTTAATAAAAAACAACTTCCGCACTTTACCAAAACTAGGCGCAACATATATAGCATCTCCTCGTTTTTTAATAGCTCCACGGAGGCATATTCAGCGTCCCATGCGACAAATTCCATTCAGATATACCGAACGACATTGGATGATAAAATCGCGCTAGATTGCGATGCGAACGTCTTAACATCGAGTGCTGTAAAGAATTTAATTGAGGAAGCCTGAGGATCTTTCGCTTTTATCGCCAAGATGCAATGTTGTTCAGATTTAAGCTTATAATTAGGAGACAGCTATAAAAATCGCTTTATGACTGGCGGAAGGATATTTCTTAAAACATCTAAAAAGGCGTAGTAGAAATTGTGCTGCAGCTGTCACTGTTGAACTACACCGCTATTTCGCATATTAGTAATAGATGGCGTATTTTTTAATCGATTTCTTTTTTAAATAGAACATAGTTTGCGCAATATCGGTTAGATGGTGTTAATTTTTTGTGACTCCGTTTCTTCTACAGTAGCACATAGTACGTAAAATGGTATATTGGAAAAGAGTTGG